>RCSV01000010.1:0-686410 GCA_014898285.1 Botrytis aclada
CCTAACCCTAAACCCTAACCCTAACCCTAACCCTAACCCTAACCCTAACCCTAACCCTAACCCTAACCCTAACCCTAACCCTAACCCTAACCCTAACCCTAACCCTAACCCTAACCCTTCGGTCTCATCATCTGCAGGGGTATTCTCATCCAATTTATCCCGAATTCTTTGAATGCATTTCCATTGTGCATTGGTATATTTCACTCCGGTTTCTGTAGTCGTGGTTAAATTTGAGATGATATTTGAGAAATGATATTGAAAACCTTAAAAGCAACCCTAACATACCTGTTTCATCTGTGTGATTCTCTAATGGCGCCGTACGCATCATGTAACAAATGAAACATGCAAAGATCCGACTATACTTATCAACGCTTTTGGCATTCTATAATATTTCAAATGGACGCTAATCCGCAGCTTCATTTTTGGGGGATGCCCATTATTTTAATATATCCTTGTAATCTGTCACTTCCAATATATTCAAATAATACTCCAAAATTCGATTCTATATATACAATAACCACTTTAATTATAGTTTTTCTGGGTTGGGCATATAGGTATAATAGAATGTTTCAACCAAAGTATACTTGGATTAATTTAATACCTTATTTCACTTGATATAATACAACCACAAATCTATTTCAACGATAGGTATCTCTTTTAATATTTGCAATCACTATTCCTACACCTTGCCCTTCTATTTTTCGATATTCTGAACAATTTGATCTTTGATATTATCCTAATCGCTTTCACTCTTTTCACCATCATTATTACTATTATCTGAATTGTCGATTTCTTTTTTTACGTTATGTGTTATAACTCGGCTTGCCTGGTGTTTTTGCTTTTGTTTTTTAGTTTTATCGACAATCCAATACCGGGTCTTTTTCTTACTAAACCATGATTGTAATTTGATAATATAAAATAAATCCTTATCTACTACCTTCTATTTGTTATAAATACTATTACCATACTTTTTTAACATTTCTTTGCTTTGGTTCTTAAATAAATACTCCTAATATTGAAACCTATTTACAATTGGAATAATAGGTTGCGGAATGGATTTATCCTTTGGTAATATAACTATTATATAATTGTATACAAATAAGAACTCTCGAATATATTCATCGACTTGCTTTTGTAATTTAATATCGATCTTGTATTGATCCCGCAGGTGTCGAACAATGACACTTAGGGCAACTACAAACTTGTACAGAATACAAATCAATACATTGAATTCAATATTCAATGCTACCAAATGAGTTAATTCTTAAGGGATAGGTTGTACCATAACTGTACTTGATATCTTGCGATTTTTAAATGAATTAGATACTTGTATGGATGAGATTTGTGAGCTTAGGGTTAACCAGATTACACTGTATTCCTGCACGGACCAAACCTTAATTTCACCACCTAAAAAAAACCCGATTACACTGTAATCTCCAGGATATGGTGTTAGGCCTCTAAACCCATTGTTGTAATACCTCCCCCTTCAATTCCGCTTGAGCATAATAAAATGGGTATGTCAATGTGTTACTGACAGCTTGTCTGGTCTCATAACTCCGGATATATATCACCCCTTTCTTATCTATATTCAAACAAATCCATTGAATATATATAATAGCAATCTTGAATGGGACGGTATATTTGCTATCTTTTATCTAATATTGAATAGTCTTTTGTGTGGTATTCTACCAAAATATTTGTGTATTATTAATATATAATTGTTTTTGTAATACATCTTTTAGATCTATAATTAAAATGATTATCAATCTGGTAAATGAATAATCCAAATATTGTAATGTTTATAAATCTTGCAACCGCTTGTGGTATGATGTATTGGTAAATGCAATATAAACTTTATCGAAAAATATATAGGCCAATTGTCCTCCCAACTTCAATCCTTTAGCATAATGTAAAAACGGTCCCTGAACAACCTAGTCAGTGCTGATTATGATCAATTGCAACAATTTATATCCGAACGTTTTATCAATCCATTCTATATAATCTAACCCAGCTGTTTATCCACATTTAATAATATTATCAATCAATATAACAAATGGCACAACGATAATTATCATTTGCTACTCAGTTATCACTGCTATCGAAAAAATCAATGCTGATTTGCTACTACTGATGGGCAGCACGATGATCAATAGTTGTATTGTAAACGAATAATAGACTAATTGCAATGCGAACGCCTATCCTTCAGATTGTGGTTTGGCCTAAGGATCATGGTATATTCGCTGCAATCCAATTAATGCTGAATCGAATAACTCAATCCGCCCTTTCTTAATAGTTTGACTGATTAATTACTAATTGGTGTTGCATTGATAACCGGCTACTCTGGTACAACTATAATTACAACTATTTATACTCTAACTACTTAATTTCCATAATCCATATTATACCAAAAACGCTTGTTTATATACTATAATCAATTTGGGTTCTAGTCGATACAAAAATGTTTTATCGATGGTATAATAAGTTTGTACAACCCTCCGTCTATGCCCGGACTGCCTATACCTATATCAATTATATATCAACGAAGTATTCGATACCTACGATTTCCCCCACCCGACTAACGAAATCAAATCTATTGGATTATAATATATCGAAATATATTTAATTCTAATTCCTCATTGTTATTTCCCTTAGCAAATTTATCACCTCTATCCTTAGAATTTTTATACTCCTTCTCCTATATCTTACTAACTTTTATTAAATATCAGATAATAATTCTAATAATAATATATCTTTATTCGGATACCCTTAAGTATACTTCTAAATACTTCCAGATAGTATTTTCTAACATTTGATTTAACTCCTCACCGGCCTATGGTTCTTGCAAATCCCCAAATAAATATTCCGATTTTCAATAATCCAATACTCAAGCAAATAATCGAATCTATACTAAATATTAGATTACAACTTGACTAACCTTATCTAATAAGTATTATATAATGTACTCAATATTCCCTTATCTTTTGTATATCTTATTGTACATGGTCAAAAAATATACTTATTCATTGATAATGTATATATTATATACCGAATATATACTATTGCTTATTTTAATGGAATCTAATTCGGGTTTATGTGCCAGCTAGCCCTCTGATCTATTAAGTCATTATATTGATAAATGGAATAAATAAATATATTAGTGATATATATACACACCATCAACTTCCGTAAAAACTAATATTCCTTGGTTAAATATATTGTAATTTGGGAATCCACCCACTCGACCTTTTTGGTTATAGAATTAGTTTGTAATAATCTCCATACCCCCCCTTTTTTTTTATGCTCGCTCTAACAAAAATTCATAATCTCTGCGGATCTGATTCTAGTTTTGAACATAAATAATGAAACTGAAATTCTGTCGCCGAAATGTCTGGCTCTATGCCATACTATTAACGATACAATTCAAATCGATTGGGGGCATTAGGGAGCCGAATATTAAGATATTCATTAATACTTGTAATTCTTTAATCAATATATAATACATCCTCTCGATCTTGGCTAATACAACTAACTGGCCCAAGTAATTGATTGTTTGCTTGTTATCCAACTAATGGATATTGGATAGCAATTGGTGTATCTTATTGAATTTCTTTCCTATGACCAACTGTGTTAAAATACTAGATATAAATGAAAATAAACCTTCATATAAGTACAATGCTTATAACTGATAGATTCGGTCGGGCATAGAATCAATATCAGTTTTGCTGTATAGCTGTAATTTCGGTCATGGTTTGTATAGAATAATTATTTTCAATATGATTAATCGATTGATTTATAATATACCAGTCAGAATAGGTGTATAACAAAATATGGATTGTAATGACTGGCTCTGTTTATCAACTCCTTGAACCGCTAAGTAATGCATTATGGGTGAATGATACAACCCAATTCGGCTGGTGTCCTGCATCATTGTTAACATATACAAATACATTAATGCATTAGTCAATAATCGATCTTTGATCTTATCATCTGTAGGGGTATTCTTATTTAATTTATTCCGAATTTTTTGAATACATTTCCATTATATATTGATATATTTCACTCTGGTTTTTATAATTGTGGTTAAATTTAAAATAATATTTGAGAAATAATATTGAAAATCTTAAAAGCAATCCTAATATACCTATTTCATTTGTATAATTCTCTAATGGCGTTGTACGCATTATGTAACAAATGAAATATACAAAGATTCGATTATACTTATCAATACTTTTGATATTTTATAATATTTCAAATGAATACTAATCCATAACTTCATTTTTGGGGGATGCCCACTACTTTAATGTATCCTTATAATCTATTACTTCTAATGTATTCAAACAATATTCCAAAATTCGATTTCATATATGCAATAACCACTCCAATTGTAGTTTCTCTGGATTAGGCATACGGGTATAACAAGATGTTTCGATCAAAGTATACTTGGATTGGCTTAATACCTTATTCCATTTGATATAATACAACTACAAATCTATTTCAACAATAGGTATCTTTTTTAATATCTGCAATCGCCGTTCCTATACCTTGCTCTTCTATTTTTCGATATTCTGAACAATCTGATTTTCGATATTATCCTGATCGCTTTCACTCTTCTCACCATTATTATTGTTATTATCTGAATTATCGATTTCTTCTCCCACATTATATATTATAGCTCGACTTATCTAACACTTTTGCTTTTGTTCTTTAGCCTTATCGATAATCTAATACCGGGCCTTTTTCTTATTGAACCATAACTGTAATTTGATAATATAGAATAAATCCTTATTTATTATCCTCTATTTGTTGTGGGCATTATTACTATGCTTCTTTAACATTTCTCTGCTTTGGCTCTTAAATGAATACTCCTGGTATTGAAACCCATCTACAATTGGAATAATAGATTGCGGGATGGATTTATCCTTTGGTAATATAATTGTTATATAATTGTATACAAATGGGAACTCTCGAATGTATTTATCAACTTACTTTTGTAATTTAATATCAGTCTTATATTGATTCTGTAGGTGTCGGATAATGGCGTTTAGGGTAATTACAAATTTGTATAGAATACAAATCAATATATTGAATTCAATATTCAATGCTATCAAATGAGTTAATTCTTAAGGGATAGATTGTATTATGATTATATTTGATATTTTACAATTTTTAAATGAATTAGATATTTGTATGGATGAGATTTGTGAACTTAGGGTTAATCAGATTACATTGTATTCCTATATGAACCAAACCTTAATTTCATTACCTAAAAAAAACCCGATTATACTATAATCTCCAGGATATGGTGTTAGGGTTAATCAGATTACATTGTATTCCTACACAGATCAAACCTTAATTTCATCATCTAAAAAAAACCCGATTATATTGTAATCTTCAGGATATGGTGTTAGAATTCGAGAGTATAGTTAGTTTTTGAATCTAGATAAGAATTAGTAGAAAAATTAATAGATAAATCGAACCATTTATTTTCGCGAGAATAAAAGGAATAGTATTATTTTCAAATAAACGAATTCTTTTTAGATCACTTGTTTTTATATCATTATTCCAATCTCGAATAAATGTTTTGTTAGTTGGAGTCAAACGAATTGATTTAAAAAGTGCTTTTAAAGTAAGTTAAATAATATATACTAAATAAGATATATGCTAAATATATTTATCTAGAAATCGATTTCTATTGAATGCCTCCTCAAATTGTTAATTGATTTCTTTTATTATTTTGATATTATTAAATGTATTATCAATAGTAATCGAAATAATCTGATTAATAATATTAAATTTATCAATAATATCTTTTACAACTTTAGCTAAAGCTTATTCTAAATAAATATTTATTAAACTTTCGAATTCAATAAGCTTTTCAATTAATTCCTAATCTTTGAAGATATAATAAATCAATATTCCAAGAAAAAATAATCTATTTATATTAAACCAAATATCTAAAGATAGAACAACCTTATTCCCTTTTATCATTCTCAAAAATAATATATTCTTCTCAAGATTTTCAATTTAAACTATTAATCGTTTTCGAAATATATATACAAAAAGAAAAAGGAATCTAGGATTTTGTATTTAAATAAGCTATTGCTATTCTTTATTCTCAATAATTTGAAAAGATATTCATAAAGAAATAATTGTTTATAGAAATTGATTATAAAATACTTCTTCTATAAATTGTTTTGATAAACCTATTTGAAAAAAAATTAGCTTTCTATTAATATTTTTATTAATCATTTATTATCTATTCTTACAACAGGATATTCATTTATCTTTTTTTGACATCTATTTCGAAAAACTACTTTTCGATTTACATCATTTTAAAGATATTTAGATAATACATTAATACCAATATTCTTAATCCCAAAGTGATTCAATTCTTCATTACATTAATGATATATCAAAACTGACTCTCCAATTCCTTTATTTACAGCTTGATTATACTTAATCCAATATATCGATTTACAAGTAATTGAATCCTAGTGAATTTTCTTTATTAAATTAGTTAAATTATTAATCTAATTATTAAACTATTAAATAATTTTCTATTATTTAATAAAATCGATATAAACTTTTTATATCTATTTAAAAACCCTTCCACCTTTTCTATATAATTCAAAAAACAATTCACAAAGAGATGAAAAACGAAAAGGATCGAATAACTCAAAATCAAAAGCACTTGAAAGTTGATTGAAAGACATAATAAAATTATCCAAATAAATTTCAATATCTAATAAATTTTCGAAAATAAAATCTATTTTCACAAGGAATAAGAATATCAAATAGAAAATTAGTAGAAAACTTAATAAAAAGTATATAATAGAATTTCAATTTGATTATTCTATATTAAAAGACTAATTTTAATTATAAAAACTTTTAATAAACTTTCTATTAGTTTGAATATCAAATAATACCTACAGATTTATATTTACAAATAAAATCAATTATCAAAAATCTTATAATTTCTGATTGATTTTCTTATTATAAACTAATCTCCTTACATTAATATATTACTTTCAATCATTCTCTAAAATAAAAAATCTTATATTATCTATCTTTTTAATAAACTTTGGCTATTAAAATACAAAACCAGAAAGATTGATTCAATCATTTATTTCAGAATCATTTATGAGATAAACTATATATATTCTTCAAAATGCTTTTTTAGGATTTATAAAGAAAGTTGCAGGTAACTTTTATATTAAAGTTTTTCTAATAAGAATTAATAGATTAATTAAAAGATTAATGAAAAGATTAATGGAAATGGTATGTTATATTCTATAGCTTTCTTATGTTCCTTTCTCAAATCACAAAGTTTATTGAATAAACTAAACTAATCAGATTTTTGAAACAAGATTCAAAAATGGGAATATAAACTTACAATTAAAATTTGTGTGTATTCTTTACCAACTTGCCTTATTTCTTTTACAACTAATAATAATAATAAAAGTGTTTAATCAAATTAATCAATTTATATAAAAAATAATATAAGGAATAATTCTTATCTTAATCCTTTTTAAATTTCTTATTAGCTAAAAATAAAAAAAGCCTTTACAATATCCTCCAATTTCCTGGATTTTTTGAATAATATCTTTTCAGTACTTCTTTAAGTTTTTTGTTAATATTAAAGTAATAAATACTTATATTTCTAATAAAGGTTAGTTTCTATTAATCTTTCTATTAATTATATGATATAACTTATCTCTAAAGGATTTTGAGCATTGTAAATCAAAAGTGCTTCTCTTTCTTTAAACTCTTTATTATTCTTTCCTTTCTAATTATATTCTTGATTGAAATCTTTATTATCTTTTCATAAAGTTTCATATATTCCGTCATACTCTTTTTCATATTTAATATCTTTTCATATATTATTGTTATCATCTATAACAACAAATTGCCTACTATAATCTCCCCAACCTAAAAATATAATAATACTTTTCCAATCATTGCCTTTTATTATTTTAGTAATCAGATTAATAAAAAAATTAATTGAATAAAGATATATATATATTATTTATATTGAGTTTTAATATTATAAATAATCAATATTTGATATTAAATATCTTTAGAAATATTAATAAATTCTTATATTGCCTTCAATTTCTTTTTTACATAGGTAATAACATTCTAATCTCTTGCCTTAGCCTTTTCAATTTATTTATAAATAGAATCATTTTCTAAAACCTTATTCCTTTTACACGTTTTGATTGTATTAGGATTTTACAATAACTTCTCTTATACTTTTCGCTTTTCAGATATTATAAAGATTCTAGATTAATAAAAAAATTAAAAAAATCAAAGATATTTCATTACAAAAATAAAATTCTATAATAAGAAATCAAAGAATATTATTTATTAGAATAATTGAAAAGTGAAAGAGAAATAAGAATTGAAAAATGATAATATAATAATAAATTTTGAAATATTTGTTTTTTTGTTTCCAAAACAACAACCTAGATTCTAAGATATTTGCACAAAATATTATACAATACAAACAACCTTTTTTTTTCAACTTTATTTCTTTATTACAATAATAATAAATTATTCAAAATATAATCAGATATATTTATTAATTTCATTCTATTAATTTATCTATTAATTTTAATAGAATATCAAATATTTAGAATCATCATCAACTATTTCCAAATAAATCAGTACAATCTATACAAAAGAAATCTATTTATAAGAAAATTCCAAAAAGAGTATATCGCTTCAAGTTAGATAATAAATTGATTAATAAAAATATTAATAAAATAATATATTAAATCCAATTTCTAATGATTACATTATATAAAATCAGAAAATATCAAAAAGGTATTGAATTGTTGATTCAAAAACTTTCTTTTCAATATTTTATTTAAAAGATTACTCAGGATTTAATCTTAAAAGTTATTTGTTAACAATTAGTTATATTATTAACTCTATAAGAAGCTACTAAAATATATTTAATCAAAGAGTTTGAATATAAGTTTAATCTAAGCTTTTGGTTTCTATTAAGTTTTCTATTAATTATTTAATTTCAATAACAAATCTTACAGCGATTCATACAAAACGAGTCACAATTCAATAAAAGAATATACTTCTAGTTCAAGCTATATATAATAGTATTTTAGGATATTTATATATTGATAATCACTATGCACATATAGATTAAATTGATTATCTTGATGCTTTTTCTATAAATTCATATATATATTTTCTTTTAGAAAAATTACTAAATACTATAAATATAATAAAACACTTTCCAATCTCTATAATAGAAATATAATCAAAATATAATATAAAAAAAGTGATTAATAGAAATATTAGTAGAACTCTTTATATATACTACATCAATACTTAATAGATCCTGGGTTTTGGATTACCCATTGGGTTCTGGATTACTCATTGGAGTCTTAGCAACCTATTGGAGTCTTGACAACCCATTGGGTAGCCTATAGATGGGACATCTATTTATACTATTACCCACCCAACCCATAGGGTCCCGATGGGTGGGATGTTAGATCGAAAACCCGACCCATGGGGCCCCATTTTACAGCCTAAGATTCACTATCATTCGGAAAAGTCGAGAAAAATCCTTTTCCACTTATTAATCGTACATAATGATATTGTTAAACGAATTTTTTCCACGACAACAACATTAGTTCAGATTAACCTCTCTAAATCTTTAAGAAGTCTTCTTATAATAATTCACCGCATTAACATTGTGCGGCTCAATTAATCTCATGTTATTGATTTCTAAGTAGATGGTCCGCGAGAAATATATATCTGATAAGCTGTCTTCAACCGATCTATAGCAATGTCAAGTCTCAATGGCTCAACAGCAAAAGAAATACGCATATATCCTTGAAACTCCGAAGGCATGTGATAGTCAGAGGCCGAGAAGAGAAGAATTCCTGCTTTCTGATAGAAGACAACAGCTGCTTTCTCGTCTTCTCTGGTCTTGGAGTAAGGCGCCAGCCTTGCCAGCACAAATGTTGTCACTTCGCAAGGGAGATGTTCAATCGAATTTTCTTCGAGAAACATCCTAATTCGCGCGTACGCGGCTGTTAACCGTGAGGAGTTAAGCTGAATTATCGTGTGGAGCTGCGGAGACGTTAAGAGAGCCCGGGCGAATAAGATAGATAGACTCGAGACGCTGGTGTGCGCTATGAGGGCAATCGAATTACGCACATCTGTGCTACGCGTTACGACGCATCCCTGGACATACGATGAGTATCATCGAATAGAGAGGGGCTCAGATAATAATATTTCATCAGAAACAGAACTTACTAAGCGCGCTCCAGTGGCACCAAGATCTTTGCTCATGCTCCAAATTACATGAATCTTACTGGCATCACATCCGTGTGCACCAGCATCGATTGCCAGAGCCGACGTGAATTTCCTGGGCTGACGCAGATCGCTGCATTCATGCTCGCTCAAAGCAAAAACTTCGTCTGCGATGAGGTGTAGACCGTGGCGTTGACAGAGCTTCATCAGGTCAATGAGGTTCTGCTTGCTGTAGCATCGACCCAGCGGATTGTGTGGGTTTGTCAGCACCATAGCCTTGACAGGGACAGTTGCATTCTGGAGCCCCCTTTCTAGTGTGGGAATCATGCCCTCACCAAAGACGTCGTCCAAGCTGCCGACAACGATGGGGATTGGGACGATGCCGGTGTGAATATTGAGAAAGACCTCGTAAGCCCCTTTTTTCACAGTCAGCATATATATCTACTGCGAATAATTGTATCTCTTGCCGCCACCGTTCTATGACGGTAGAAAAGGCGTGCACAGGTGTAATGTAGGCGGAGATGGCTTTCTTACCTGCATGATAAGGACAAGGAACAAGTATGCCCTCACCCGCGTCACAAAGAGTCCATGCTAAGCCATCAAGTGAGCCAGCTGCTCCTGCTGTCAGAACAACATCTTGACTTTTCACAGGCTTGAATGGGGCAAAGTACGCGTTGAAGAGCGAAGATAAAGCTGTGAGAAGACGTGCTTCACCCCAAAACCCATGCGGCCAGTTGAGATCCTAATGAAACATGAGTTAGATTGCCACAAGACAGTTTGAACTCGCTTACTGCTTCCCCTAATTTGGTTGCGGCTGCTTCGCGGAAGATCTCAAGTGTTTCTTTCCGGATAGTATAGTTCTCAGCAAAGGAGAGGTCTATCCAGTTGCTGTCATCTACCACCTCGGTGAGCGATACAGGGAGGTGATCGATATATGTTCCCACATTCTGGGCCCCTCGTTTTGAAAGTGCATTCATGATATAGTTGTAGAGAGACAAGTGATTGAGAGAAACGATATGCTGACGAAAACGTGGAAATAGGAATAATCAGGCAAGGACTCTTATACTGCATGCAAGGTGGTAAAGTTTGACTAAATCAAGCTGCAGACAGTAATTTAACTGGAGTAACATACCCCGGCATAAGTTTGGACATGTAGAAAATACATGCTTACGCAATGATATCTGATAGTTAGTGCTTCTTATGAATCTATTTATCCGCTATATAAGAGTCTCGATGTCAATATTCAGGTGCATATGCAGTTCTTGTTGTGCATATCTCTAGTCAAGGGTGTTGATCGGATACCTTTCTGGTTTCAATTATCATATAGAAATTTCAGAATCTTCAACCCCCAACTTTCGATTACACATTGCTCGGTACGCTAGGCGTAGGATACGTAGGATTGAACGAATAATTTATCTTCCTGTTTCTACTCAATCATAATCGATGTGGGTTGTGTGTAATCGTTTTTAAGTGTGTTGCCACATTGAAGATTATTCTACCTTACTTGCTTACCCCCTTGCCGCTTCTCTTTAATTGCATAACGTCTGTTCAGGGGGGGGAGAGGGGGATGTAAGTACAAATGTATCGAGTCATGGCAGCTACTACTCATTTATCCATGTTATCATATCAGTTTTGTCTGCATCAGTATCCATTTAGAGAACGGGGAGATTGCTCCGTGTGACAATAACAATTCGTAATTGAGAAAATAAATCGAATGCACTTCTATCACAGTCACAGTCACAGTCACAGCCTAGGGCCTTTCATGCAGGGCAATAGCACAGTTCTAAAAACTGTAAACAATGCATAATGCAACAACACGTTTTGAGGAGTTTCTGAACGCTAAAAGATAAATTGCCTTCCTCTTTTGGAAGTAATACGTGCGCGGGGGCAGAAGCTCCCCCTTTTGTATGAAGCTCTAGTACCCGGAACTGCATGTGATGAATTTCTACCTCGGCTTTTCCCACATTGAAATGATTGAGGGTAGTGTTGATAGTGGTATCGAGAATCTGGACATGTTCAAAACGGAGCAATTAATAACCGTCTACTCTTGAGTCAACCAGTAGTCCGCAGGTAATATTCGGGAAACTCGGGCGGAAAGACATTGCTATCTTGATGCTGGTACCCAGAGCTGATGAAGGAGGTATAAATAAATGGTACCGGTCACAGGCAGGTGACAGGAAAGTGTGCGAGACTCGTGACATCTCATCATATTAAGAGCAGGTTTTCATTAACGTTTCTTCAAACATCAACATGGCTAAAATCTCAACTCCTGCTCCCTCTAAAGCTCAGTGGCACTTTCATATTCCCGAGGCCTATATTCCATACCTACAGCTTATGCGCTTGGATCGACCTAACGGCTACTGGTACTTTTGGTATCCTCATGCATATGGGACTCTCTGGGCTGCTATACAGCGGCGCTCTTCCCTCCAAGACCTCTTTCTTGTCAACTTGATTTTACTCTGGGGAAATATTATTATGCGAGGAGCAACATGCACATGGAATGATACCGTCGACATTGAATTTGATCAGAAAGTCTCACGGTGCCGCAACAGGCCGCTGGCACGTGGAGCAATTTCAATCTCACAAGCCAACATCTTCACTGCTGCGCAGACAATTGCTTCTCTCGCCACATTGGCGTTACTTCCTCCACTCTGTGTCGTCTACGCTGTTCCATCAGTGGTGGGCTGGTTCTGCTACCCGCTTGCCAAACGTGTCACCTACTATCCTCAGGCTGTGCTAGGATTCCCCATGGCCTGGGGTGTCTATATAGGTGCCGCTTCGATGGGTGCGGATCCATTGCACTTTTCACCTCTTCTCGATACATTGATGGCTGTATTCGAAAACCAGCCCACGGAGAAATCCGGATTGTCTCTTGTTTTAGAAGCTTTGGCAAAGGTGCGAGTCGACTGGCCCATTGCCGTCTTTTACGCAACCAACGTGGTCTGGTCACTTTTGTACGAGCTCGTGTACTCGCATCAAGATGCTACTGAAGACATAGCAGCAGGGGTCAAGAATCTTGTCTTGCTGTATGTCAATCCTGATGCTCCAACACCAGAGGAGCGCTTTGGCACAATGCCTCTACTTTGTAGACTCGCTGTCACTCAGGTTCTGTTGTTAGCTGTGGCCGGCGCGCTGGGTGAATTTGGCTCCAGCTACAATATTCTGGCGGTCGCAGGGACTGCAGCGGCTTTGGCTACTATGCTCAGCCGCGTGCGCCTAGGAGAGCCGGAGTCTTGCGCCTGGTGGTTCAAAGTGGGAAACCTCCAGTATGCTGGAATGGCGATGTTGGCTGGACTATTGGCCGAGTACGCGGTGCGGGTTTTGCAACAGTGAAGATGTGTTTGCAGTGGACTACTTGAGTAACCTTTGTTCTACTCAACTAAACCTTGATATAGCCTTCAATCTTGCTCTCAGTCCTATCCTGAGATTTTTCTCTAAAATGTCAGTTGTATTCAATCGTGCATACCACCTGTTCATATAGAAAGATAGTCATTGCGTCGAAACGTACAGGTAAAGTTGTCTTTCAAAAACCATTCATTTCCAAGAAAATAAAAGGGGAAATCAAGAAGATCCATCTCATTTTGATTGATTTATCTGAATTGTTTGTTAGCTATTTGTAAGATTTGGAGGGTTTCAACGAATATATTGAGATTTTCGATACATGTCCTGGTGTGCCTACTCACCAAACATTTCTTTTAAGATACGTGCACAAATAATTGCTCGTTTTAGGGCAGGAAATTCCAAGCAAATGAGATGATTCTAAGAAACGTTTTTTTGAGGAAGCGAGAGTATAATAGAATCACGAGAACCCTCATAGAACTGACATCTGAGTCAAAATCTTCGAGGTATCTGTCCCATGAAAGCGGTAGAAAATTGTCCCCTTAATCCATGTTTATTATCATCGTACATTGATAAAATTTACGCCCATCTGACCCTTCTATTTAGAAGTATCTAATACATTTCCAGAGAATTCTCTGACAACCCACAAAAGCTAAATCTGTAGTCTGAATTCTGTGTGAGTTTCGTTGGCACAGTCATTCATCCATCAATCTTCGCCATGCACGGGAAATATGCGTTCTTCACTTGTATTAAAGTTTCGCGAACCTGTCGATCGGGTGCTCCCAATTGCAGACTTTTGCCGTTCACTATAGTTGCTGGGTAGCTTACCGGACTGGGTTATATCCGATAGCTGATACGATTGAGATCTCGCCGATCTGAATTTCGAGCTCGACGAGACCAAAGTCTGCGCCATTAGTCTATTCGCTGGTGCCACGAGTGCATTTAGCGCAGGCACACTCCCAAGAAGGATCGCTATGTTTCTCTCCATGCCGGACCAGGTAAGGCCCAGGACGGTACTAAAAGTATCTGGCTTTTGATTGGCAGGGGGGTGGAGCTGCTGGCCAATTTGAACGGTTCGTATAATGGCAAAAATTCCTGTCCTGCAAGAAAGTCAATCAATCAGCCTGCAAAGTACTGCAGGGATATACATACACTGTGCCTAGACCCATCAAACACAGGACGAGTGCTTTGGTTCGCTTTTTGAGTTGCAACTTGTGCAAGAAGAAAAATGGATAAAATGCCAAGAAAAAATCCGAGAACGCAGAGAAAGCTAGGAATTGTTAGATGGGACGATTCTGCGTGCACTCAAGGCTCCAAGTTTTCATAAGACTCACCTCCTTGAAGAAGGAAGAACCCCAGTTTTTTATCTACCGTCCAGCATGTACCCTTGATTAGAGGGTTCCATGATTTTTCGATTGGAGTACATGCAGTGTAAAAGGTGATGATAACCATAGTGTTGATGATAAAGACCAAGATGCCTAGGGTCCATAGCAGGATTTGGTGTATGCGGATCCCGGAGCCGTGAATCACTCGTAAATATGATACAACAATGGCCATTTTGGCGAAGCTCAATGCCTCTACACAGAAGACTTGCGCAAGAAGATTGTAATATTGCTGGAGCACCGCCTCATCATATGCGAGGTAGGGTGTATGTCGACCCAAGCCATAATCTACGGCTACAAAGTCGATGATAGTGGCGACGAGAGCTTGAAGCTGTGATGACTGTGAGACTCCTGCAAGTATGGAACAAATGTCTAGATAGAGAGAATTTACCAAAGCAAACACCATCAGGTAGTCATCCCATCCTCTCTCCGAGTACTTCACTCGGGTGAAACATCTAAGCCCGACCACAATGGCGGCACTCACAAAGGTCACTGTTGTACCTACTTCTAGTTTCCAGCCAATGTTGACATCTCCATTTGGAGAAGACTGAGAATTTGAACTCATAATAGCACATTAAACTGATACGAAAAATAATTGATCTTGAAAATAAAAAACATGTACTGTTCAGTATGACTCGAGTCGATTTTAAGCACCAGGTTATAAGGCTGGGTAACCATATGCCAAACACAAAGACTTCGCATTAATTCTCATCAATAAAGTGCATGGTGGACATTAGAAAGGATTCATATTCCAAAAAAATTGGAGGGTCAGATTTGGGTTACAATGATCGCAACCTACCACTATTTTTGTAAGTATTGAAACAGCAATCGGTTTATTGCTGAACACCACTCGCTACGACATCTTCGATGCGGGCCGAAATATGGAATCCTCTTTACCGTCAGCACCATCTTACACGAAGCAAAAGGTAAGCAGACTATATAGGGCGCGCCATGCATGGACGGAGAAAGTGGCTAAATGTAGTGAGAGACGCGAATTCGATAAGATATATGTTTGTGAGGGGCACAGATCCCTGTAGTGGCAGATTCCGTAGGTGACGAAGAATTCATTTTGTCACCGCAAGAGAATATTCAATACTTTAATACTATATTGAATAAAGCGTTTTTACTATATTAATGTGATTAAACTTTCGTACTATATATGACGAAAGTTTTTTATTCATTGGGGTCTTAGTGAAATTTCGAAAATTTTCTTGATTTTCGAAAGTTCCACTTATTCGAATTCAATTTAAAAAGGATATAGGCTAAAATCACTATGGCCTCTTGTTTATATGATAAATTCTGTATGGTATGGCACAGTGGTAAAGCTTGTGATTGAAGAATAATTCAGAAGTGATATGGTTCCACTCCCCTTTAAGTTTTCGGCTAATGCCTCTAGCTTACTCTCTAGCTCTTACACTTGCTCCCCTTAATTTCTTTGATCCTCTCTTAGCCTCTACCCTAGCCCTTACGCTCATACCCCCTGTCCCCTCTCTTATAAACTCTAATTTCGAATCCAAAAGCTCTAAGGGAACTCCCCTTGGGCTCGGATTTTCATTTTTTCTATTAAAATTCAATATAAAACGGGTCGCATTTTGTGCCGATATTATTCGTCATTAACGAATTGATTGTTTCGTTAATGACGAAAAAAGGATTAATATCGTTATGTACGCAATAGAAATTACTATGGGGATTTATATTGAATTTCTCTTCGTCCGGAAGATTAGTTTTGCCACCACAGGGGATGGGGCAAGAGATGCAGATGCAGGAAGAGGCACAGATAGAGGCACAGATCATCCGCGAATATCCGTTGCGCGGCCTAGTACAGATAGAATGAAAGATACAAGTGGGGTTAATTGAAGTAGCATTGATACAACTATAAGTAGGGGTTTATATCTCAGGGTATAGTAATACGATGCTATGACATGGTTAGGGTGTCATTCTTGGCCGGTTATTCCCGATTTTGCTCTCGCTGAATATCTATAGTTCATCATACCGGACTTGCCGAGAAATTTGTTCCGTGGGGTCTGAACAGGACAAGACAGCATGTAAGGGGGGGAACCTAATCTGGAATTCTTTCTTTGAAGAAGTTTGTGTAGACTTTTACGTCAATTTCAGAGCCTGGTCTTCTGCCCAGAAGTAATTTACAGCCAATTTGTTAATTTACTAAATAACATAATGTGAAATTCTTAGTCTGCGTAGAAAACCCAGTGGATGGGACCCCACCCACTGGATAATGGTCCCAATGGGTAGGTAATACACCTCATTGGATACCCAATGGATGGGTAGGATTTCTAAAAACCTATCCTATTACTTATGGGTAACCCAAAATATTATAGGTTACTCATAATCCAATAGATAATGGATAACCCAATAGATAATGGATAACTTAATAGGTAATGGGTAATTTAGTGGGTAATAGATAGTAATTAGTATTATAAGATATATTGTTTAAAATTAATAAAAATATTAATAGAATATTCTTCAATTCTCAATTCAGAAAACTATTTATATCTATTAAATATATTATAAAATCTTTTTTGATTTCTCTCTCTATTGAATCTATCAATTATAATTTCATTATTTTCAATTCATTGCCTTTTCGAATTATAGCTTAATAAATCGGGTTATATAGCTTGATCTTTTGTAATGATTTATAAATCATTATAGATTGTTAGATCTTTGTTTTCTAATCTTTTATTTATTTGATTTGATATACCTTATTCAACTTCGTAATCAATTTGAAAAAGATATTGTGATATTCTGGTTAATAATATATTTCTTTATAATTGATAATGTTTTCAAAACTCCTTTTGTACTATACATATAGCATTTGTATCTGATTTTTTATCACTAATATAATTTTTTTAATCCCAATCATCAAGTTATTTAATCTTAAGATCAATCTTGTCTTATAAATTCACAATTTCGGCTTTGATTTCTTTTTTAATTAAAGTTATAGATTCTTCAATAATTTGTATAATATCCCAGAATATATAATAACCTTTATCTCTATTTGAAGTCTCCTTTTGTAATTTCTATTAATAATGAAAAAGGAAAATACTATTACGAATAATTTCTGAAGTAAGTTGTCCACGTCGATATAAACATAAATCCCAAGTATAACTGAATATTCGTTCTACACCAACCCTTACTATTAAAATACAAAGGAAATCCCTAGCCATTCTAGCTAAACCTAGATAATTATGTTCTTTTGCTTTTCAATAAAAGAGAATAGCTATATCAGAAGAAGCTAATAAACTATTAGAGATATGATTAATAGAAAGATTAATAAAAAGACTTATAAGAATATAATTAAGAATCTATTTCATTTATAATAATTTGTTGAGATCTGTATTATTCAAAAACATTCCAATAAGATTGTTCTAAAACAATTGCTAGATTGTTCTTATTTGAATCTTGCAAAGTTTGAAGTTCAATAATTCTAGATGGCAAATATTATTGATATTCGATTTCCTAAAGTCGATAAAATTATACTTCGAATTCAATTTGCTAATTTCTATTTTGATAATTCAACCAATAAGAATTTAGATTGAAAACAATTGTTTTCGAAACTGGACATAGTAGAGCTCCTATTGTATAAATATTATTAAGATTATTATATATATTATTGTAATATTTATCCAATTTTTTCTCTGTTTTATTAATAGTTTCTATTAGTTTTTCAATCTATGGATATTTCATCTTTTTTTTAGTCAAACAACAACAACTTTTAGTCAGATGCTTATATAAATTATTGTAAATATTTAATATATATAGCAAAATGATTCCTTTTGTTTTGCCTATATATATAGTATAAAAATTAAATAAATGAATAAGATTAATAAAATATTCAATTTGTTTTTATTCTACTTTTAATAAAGAAAATATTCTTACATCAAAATAATCCTGGTAGTATTTATTGATTGTATTTCGAAAACATACTATATGTATTAATATGTGACAAATCGAATCCTATCGAGTTGAAATATCTATTAAAAAATTAATTGGTTTTTTCAGCTTTATCTGGTTATTTTTAATAAATTTTTGTTGAATATTTAGAAACCTTAATTGTTATTATATATTAAAATTCGAAAGTATAGCTAATTTTCGAATCTAGATAAGGATTAGTAGAAAGATTAATAAATAAATCGAACCATTTACCTTCACGAGAATAAAAGGAGTAGTATTATTTTCAAATAAACGAATTCTTTTTAGATCGCTTGTTTCTACATTATTATTCTAATCTCGAATAAACATTTCATTAATTGGAGTCAAACGAATTAATCCAAGAAATGTTTTTAAAGTAAATTGAATAATATATATTAAATAAGGTATATACTGAATATGTTTATTCAAAAATCGATTTTTATTAAATGCCTCCTCAAATTATTGATTGATTTCTTCTATTATCTTAATATTATTAGATGTATTATCAATAGTAATCGAAATAATCTGATCAGTAATATTGAATTTGTCGGTAATATCTTTTACAACTTTAGTTAAAGTTTATTCTGAATGAATATTTATTAAACTTTCGAATTTAATGAGCTTTTTAATTAATTCCTAATCTTTGGAGATATAATGAATCAAGATTCCAAGAAAAGATAATCTATTTGTATTAGACCAAGCATCTAAAGATAGAGCAACCTTACTCCCTTTCACTATTCTCGAAAGTAATATATTCTTCTCAAGATTTTCGATTTGGATTATTAATCGTTTTCGAAGTATATATACAAAAAGAAAAGGGAATCCAGGATTTTGTATTTGAGCAAGTTATTGCCATTCTTTATCCTCAATAACTCGAAAAAATGCTTATAAAGAAATAATTATTTATAGAAATTAATCATGAAATGCTTTTTCTGTAAATTATTTTAATAAACCCATCTGAAAAAGAATTAGCTTTCTATTAATATTTCTATTAATCATTTACTACCTACTCTTACAGTAGAATATTCATCTATCCCTCTTTGGCATCCATTTCAAAGAACTGCTTTTCGACATATATCATTTTGAAGATATTTAGATAATGCATTGATATTAGTATTTTTAATTCTAGAGTAATTCAGTTCTCTATTACATTAATGATATATCAAAACTAACTTTCCAATTCCTTTATTTGCAGCTTGATTATATTTAATCCAATATATCGATTTACAAATAGTTGAATTCTAGTGAATTTTCTTTATTAAATTAATTGAGTTATTGGTTTGGTTATTGAATTATTGAATAGTTTTTTATTATTTAATAAAATCGATATAAACTTTTTATATCCATTTAAAAAACCTTCTATCTTTTCCACATAATTCAAAAAACAATTCACAAAAAGGTGAAAAACGAAAAGGATTGAATAGCTTAAAATCAAGAGTATTTGAAAATTAACTAAAAGATATAATAAAGTTATCCAAATAAATTTCAATATTTAATGAATTTTCGAAAATAAAATCTATTCTTATAAGGAATAAGAATATTAAGTAGAAAATTAATAGAAAACTTAATAAAAAGTATATAATAGAACTTCAATTTGATTATTCTATACTAAAAGATTAGTTTTAATTATAGAAACTCTCAATAAACTTTCTATTAGTTTGAATATCAAATAACACCTGCAGATTTGTATTTGCAAATAGAATTAATTGCTAAAGATCCTACAATTCCTAATCGATTTTTTTATTATAAATCAATCTCCTTATATCAATATATTGTTTTCGATTATTCTCTAGAATAAAAAATCCTGTATTATCTATTTCTTTAATAGATTCTAACCATCAAGATATAAAACCAGAAAAATTAATTCAATTATTTATTTTAGAATCATTTATGAGATAAATTATACATATTCTCCAAAATACTTTTTTAGGATTTGTAAAAAAAGTTGTAGGTAATTTTTATATTAAAGTCTTTCTAATAAGAATTAATAGATTAATTGAAAGATTAATAAAAAGATTAATAAAAAGATTAATAAGAATAATATATTATATTCTATAGTTTTCTTGTGTTCCTTTCTTAAATCACAAAGTTTATTGGATAAGCTAAACTAATTAGATTTTTGAAACAAGATTCAAAAATGGGAATGTAAACTTACAACTGAAATTTGTATATATTCTTTATTAATTTACCTTATTTCTTCTACAATTGATAATAAAGAAAAAAGCGTTTAATCAAATTAATCAATTTATATAAAGAGTAATATAAGGAATAATTTTTATCTTAATCCTTTTTAGATTTCTTGTTGGCTAAAGGTAAAAAAGACTTCTACAATATCCTTTGATTTCCTAGATTTTTTGAATAACATCTTTTTAGTACTTCTTCAAATTTTTTGCTAGCGTCGAAGTAGTAAATATTTATATTTTTAATAAAGGTCAATTTCTATTAATCTTTTTATTAATTATATAATATAACTTACCTCTAAAGGATTTTGGGTATTATAAGTCAAAAATGCTTTTTTTTCTTCAAATTCTTTATTATTCTTTTCTTTCCAATTATATTCTTAATTGAAATCTTTATTATCTTTTTATAAAGTTTCGTATATTCTGTTATACTTTTCTTTATATTTAATATCTTTCTATATACTATTATTGTTATCTATAACAGCAAATTGCCTATTATAATCTTTCCAATCTAGAAATATAGTAATACTTTTCCAATCATTGTTTTTTATTACTTTAGTAATCAGATTAGTAGAAAAATTAATTAAATAAAGATATATACATATCGTTTATATCAAGTTTCAATATTATAAGTAATCAACATTTGATATTAAATATCTTTAGAAGTATTAATAAATTCTTGTATTGCCTTCAATTTCTTTTTTGTATAGGTAATAGCACTCTAATCTTTTGTTTTAGCTTTTTCAATTTGTTTACGAATAGAATCATTTTCTAAAACCTTATTCCTTTTATATGTTTTGATTGTATTAGGATTTTGCGATAACTCCTCTTGTGTTTTTCGCTTTCCAGATATTATAAAGATTCTGGATTAATAGAAAAATTAGAAGAATCAAAGGTATTTCATTACAAAGATAAGATTTTATAATAAGAAATCGAAGAATATTGTTTATTAGAATAATCGAAAGGCGAAAGAGAGATAAGAATTGAAAAATGATAGTATAATAGTAAATTTTGAAGTGTTTGTTTTTTTGTTTTCAAGGTAACAATCTTGATTTTAAGGTATTTGTACAAAATATTATATAATATAAACAATCTTTTTTTTTTAACTTCATTTCTTTATTATAATAATAATAAATTATTCAAAAGATATGATTAGGTATATTTATTAATTTCATTCTATTAATTTATCTATTAATTTTAATAGAATATCAAGTATTCAGAATTGTTGTCGATTATTTCCAAATAAACCTGTACAATCTGCACGAAAGAAATCTATTTATAAAAAAATTTCAAAGAGAGCATATTGTTTCAAGTTAGGCAGTAAATTGATTAATAGAAATATTAATAGAATAATATATTGAATCTGATTTTTAGTGGTTGTATTATGTGAAATTAGAAGATATCAAAAAAGTACTGAATTGTTGATTCAAAAACTTTCTTTTCAATATTTTGTTTGAAAAATCACTTAGGATTTAATCTTAAAAGTTATTTGTTGGTAATCAATTGCATTATTGGCTCTACAAGAAATTGTTGAAATATATTTAATCAAAAAGTTTGAATATAAATTTAATCTAAGCTTTTGGTTTCTATTAAGTTTTCTACTAATTATTTAATTTCAGTAACAAATCTTATAGCGATTCATACAAAACAAATCATAATTCAACAAAAGGATATACTTTTGATTCGAACTATACATAATAATATTTTAGGATATTTATATATTAGTAATTATTATATATATACAAATTAAATTGATTATTTTAATGCTTTTTCTACAAATTCATATATATATTTCTTTTTAAAAAAATTATTAAATACTATAAATACAATAAAACACTTTTCTATCTTTATAATAAAAATATAATCGAAATATAATATGAAAAAAATAATTAATAAAAATATTAATAGAATTTTTTATATATATTATATCAATACTTGATAGATTCTAGATTTTAGGTTATCTATTAAATTTTGAATTACCTATTGGATTCTAAATTATTTATTAGATTCTAGATTACTCATTGGAGTTTTGGCAATTTATTAAAATCTTAACAATCCATTGGATAACCTATAGATGAAATATCTATTTATATTATTATCTATTTAATTTATGGGGTTCCGATGGGTGGGACATTAGATCGAAAACCCGATCTATGGGGCCCCATTTTACAGCCTAGAAATTCTATAATAGGTATAGTAAATCACTTACTAATATCTTATTAATAAACTATATTATGATTATATAATATACGAATAATATGATTTTATATTATGAAACTATATTATCATATTATAATATAGCTATATCTCTTATCAAATTGATTTATAATGGAATAGAATGGAATGGAATCATATGGAAGATTATCAATAAATCAATAAAATTTGATTGGTTATACTTTCTATTTTTTATATAATTGATTCTATAAGATTCGATTTAAATCAATCTTATTTATAAGCATAGAACTTACTAGAATTTCATTATAAACTATATAAACCTAGAATATTCTTTAAAGAAAATCTAGGAAAAAGCAAGCAAATTAGATATAATTCATTCTTTATACTATTTGACTTCAATTCAACTATCTTATATATTCGATTCGTCCATAAGCTAAATCTGACTAAGTCTTCCACTAAATATTATTATAATAATAATATTATTATTATTATAATATAATCTTTAACCTCCAAGACATAAGCTCTATTTGAAGATTGTAGATCCTTTGCAAGCCCGCGGAAATAAAGGATTGGAAGTATGCCAATGGTCTATGTAATTTCATGTAGAGTGTCAAATAAGTACTATTTCCTCAAATATTTTAAACTTAGATACACATATTTTCTCGTGCAATTGTCTTCTGTGGACAACAGGCAAGCTTTCTTGTAACACAGAATCCATATCATTATCATCGCACAAATTGTAAGTAAAATGTATTTATTCTCCAATGCTAACAGGAAAGCTTTCAGAACCTGCTACGAAATCATCTGGAACTTTCAACTTTCTTGATAAGATCTTCTAGCTGCTCGGCGACGAATGGTGGGTTGTCTCTATGAACAAAATGTCCGCACTTTGGTGCGATCAGTGGCCCCTTGGCCCTGTCCGGATCAGTGAGTTTGCAAAGACCCTCATTGTACTTTTCCCACATGCTGTCTCGCATTAGCCAAATATCCGATTGTAAAATGAGCGTTCACTTACGGTTGAGTATACATGGCAGCCATGCCCAAAGGAACCTTCAACATTGCCCACTCCTCTTTTGAGAATTGTTCGAGCTCATGGCCCACAACAGTTATCCAAGGACCTTTGTTTGAAGTCTTTGATCCCTTAAGCTTAGGCTCTGATGGATGAGGTAAAACAGTCTTGATATCTCGGCGGTCAAAACCTTCGCCGTTTTTCGAGGTTGGGGCAAATATTGATGTCATCTTGGTGTATGCGGCTTCGTATATTTCAAGAGGAGTGCCAGGAGGAGCCATTTTTTCTAGATCAAAGGATGGGTCCTTCGGATTAGGCCATATCATGGCGTAGTCGGTGTTTCCAGGGTTTGAGTCAAGGAACAAGATACCTTCGACGATGTTTTGATATCTAGATCAGACGTTAATGGTTAGTTGTGTTGCTAGCGGAAAGATATGGATTTGTCATCCGTTACCTGTCAGCATATCTTCGCGCGACGTGTGCGCCTATGCTGTTGTTCACAAATACGATGCGTGAGGAACGATCCGGCGAAACAGTTTGGATCAACTCTTGGAGATCATCGGTAACATCATCCAAAGTGTGCGCATAGCCAGGATCTTTGTTCGGCAAGCTTTCGCGTGGATCTTTTGGAGAAGCGCCTTGGCCATAGCGATCGTAAGTAAGGATCCATGGCTTTGGAAAGATACTGGACTGGTGAATGAGCTCAATGGTTGGTTTCCAGCCAATTTGTGCAAGCCCAAGACCATTAAGGCAGACTACAAGAAGACTACTAGCTGCATCTCCTTCGAAAAGCTCATACGCAACGGGGGCGCTTGGCTTGGAAGGGAGAATTGCAGTAGGCATGAGAGATTAGACAGATGTCTTTGAAAGAGAAAGAGAGGAAGGATGATGTTTCCACTATCAGTGAGGTGTAATACGGATGAAAACGTCGAATTTTCGGGTTTGCAGAAGACAAGTAAGTATTATGTGTCATATTGGACAAATAACCATTCACTTTTCCTTCCTATACTTATTAATGAATTAATTTTCTCCAGAAATTTGCATGTGTCAAACAAGTAGAACTCCATAAGATTCTATGCGATAAAGACATGCCAACCGATTACGAGAGCAAGTACCCTAGATTCAAAAATGTTATCAAGGGTTGCATGCGGCTTACGGGCGTAGCCCCACCCATTTACCTTGCTCTTGAGGAGGCATGCTGTAGCTTCGCTTTCAATTTAATTCCACGTATCAGAGGCATACATGCAATTTTGGCACAAAAACATTGTCGGTGTTGGAGAAATGTAACTTTAAATTGCTATTCCAATTGCTGTAATCTACCCATACACCAGATGTGTCGACAGTAGTAGAATGTAAAAGATACACTTCCAAAACACTTTTGAAGCACAGACAACAGTACAGGGAATAATTAGCCTACTACCGGGTACCTTTCAGCAAGATCCGTTATATCCACCCCCACAAAGCTTCATTTTCGAACAAACGAATGCCTAGGCTGGGCAACCGATACTTCCGGGGCGGATAATGAAGCTGATGAATAACCGGTAGATCCTATCGAATGAACAAGTTATACCCCGCACATAATTAATTTATTCAAAGTGAACAATCAATTCACAGATAAGATCATCTACACAAGGTGAGTGATTTCAAACCCTTGATGGATAATCTCTAGGGCGAATGAAATCTCGAACGGATAACTCGCATGTTATTCACAGGTACAGATGACCCTTACGAGGCCTACGAATGCCCCTGTTAAGGATAGAGATCGGCCAACATTAATGCAACCCATCGAATATTTTATATTGAGCTCTTATCTCAATCATTTACTACGGTACCGTATATGCGAAATGCAGAGACTTATTTCAGGATGGGCCTAACAGCTCATGGGCTCTCGCATCAGATAACCGCCGACAAATATAGTAAATCCCACCAGATTGCATCCGACTCCTCCCCCTTACAGGCGATCTTATGCGAGTCTTACACCATCTCACAATCAACCAGCTGGGGTGAAGAAAAGTAGTTTTTGTTGGAGACCTCCTCGCTCCACTTTCATTTGCACATTCCCACCTCGTATCCTAAAGCAGAAGTTGATTCATAATTCAGCAGATTGCAAATGCAAGAGGGACGATTGGGGATTTTTGTCATGGCCAGGATACCTAGATGTTTCCATGTCTTCATGCCTCCAAGCAAGTCCTCGTATCCGCATAATTTTCTTTCAACATCACTTAGGGGGTAGGCAAAGCGCTAAGAGCCAAGTTGGGTGAGAGCGGTTCTTTCCTGCGGCGTAGGTTGTCAGCCAAGAAGCCATCATCTTAATTCTTCAACACAAGGCTCCGTTGAAGGATTTCGTTTCCCCTAGCTTTGTAGCATCGGTGAATTGTTAATGGGTGTGAATTGAGATTGGGATGTTGCGAATGGTAATGTCCCCATCAAGATTTCTGTAATGTGTATTTCAAGGGTACTTTGCTCCCGGAGCATCAAAATAAGTTGGTTCTACAGGACTCTATAGGTAGCTTCGATATCATATATCAAGACTCGCTTTAGCATCAAGTACAATATCGTGAAACATCAGTCACTTTATCCAAAATGCCCAGAGAATTTACAAGTTTTCAACCAGAATCGCGAACATCTTCGCCTCAATATGGACGACGTTTACCACCTGTGCTGCTGGATGAGATTGCAGCAGAGGATCCAGAACGTGTCCTATATTCAGTTGCCAGGACAGATAATATGCGCGAAGGCTTTCGAGATATCAATTACAAGACAGTTGCAAATGCAGTAAACCGCTGTGCTCACTGGCTGAGAGAAATGCTTGGGACTGAAAAGTCTCGGGTCTTCTGTTACTTGGGACCGCTCGATCTGCGATACGTGATTTTGGCCATGGCTGCTCCAAAGGCTGGCCATACTGTAAGTGCCTTACTCCAGAATTGAGCCATTAGCTGACACTTGAATTCCAAGGCTTTCTTCACTTCCCACCGAAACAGTCTCGAGGCTCATATATCTTTGGTTCAACGCACTGGTTGCTCTGCTCTGATCCAATCGAACGGGTCGTTACCCATTGCTCGCCGTATTTTACAAGGTTGGCCGATGGAGAAGATTACAGCCCCAAGCTTGGACTATTTTCTGGACGAGCAGCCTGTCGAAGTCATTCCATTGGAAAAAACCTTTGAAGAAATCAGAGATGAGCCTTTTTGCATTCTCCATACGTCTGGGTCGACTGGAATTCCAAAGCCTGTGCCAATTACATATGGGTCTTACGGTGGCATGGACTCCCAGCTTCTAATACCATCACTTGGTCACAAACCCACATTTCTGAGTTATGTTCAAGGAAAAAGGGTGTTTTTCGCTCTTCCCGTATTTCACGCCGCAAGTCTAAACTGGACTGTGGGGATTGCTTTGTTTGCCGGAGTCATCTGTGTATTGCCTCCCCCGTCGCCGCTCACAGCTGACCTTGCCAGCCAGATATTTCAGTATTCCAATTCGTACGGAGCAGTAATGGCGCCTTCACTCGTCATAGACTGCTATAACAATGACACATACTGCGTGAAAATGATACAGAATCTTAAGTTTATTGTGTACGGAGGTGGAATGTTACCAGAAGAGATCGGAGATGTTCTCTGCCAGAGAATCAGACTGACCACTCTGATGGGGTCTTGCGAGACAGCTTTGCTCCCTCACCAGTTGCTTGATGACCCTCGGGATTGGGAATACATTTCTCTTAGCCCGCTTCTCGGTTATACATTCAAAGATGATCGTGATGGATTGGGAAACCTGACAATTGTAAAACAAAAGAAGTATGAACTACACCAAGGAGTATTTTCAACGTTCCCATACAAGGAAGAACATGCTTTAGGCGATTTATTTGAGCCTCATCCAGTGAAACCTGGGTTGTGGCGTTTCAGAGCACGGGCAGACGATATAATCTCCTTCACAACGGCAGAGAAGCTGAATCCTTCCACTATGGAAAGTACCATTCAGGCAAATCCACTTGTATTGTCAGCAGTTATTGGAGGTCAGGGACAATTTCAAGCGTCTCTTCTCCTTGAGCCACGCGAGTACCCCCGGAATGCTACAGAAGAGCAGGCTTTCCTCGACAAAGTGTGGCCGAGCATTGTTCAAGCTAATCGCAACTGCCCAGCCCATGGCCGCATTATGAAGGGATTCGTGATGCTGACAGACTCTACAAAGCCTCTTCCACGTGCGAGTAAGGATACCGTACAGCGTCACGCGGTATTCAAACTTTACGAGACAGAGTGGAAGTCTCTCTACGAACGGCTAGCCCGCTTCAATCCGAATTTAAAGGAACCTGTGGTAGAGTCATCGATTTCCCCGGTACACTTTCACGATAAGCTCAGTGAAACATACAATGGCGCTGTGTTATCTGATAAGATGGCCATGGAGATTGAAGTTATCGTTGAGCAGAAGGTTTCGGCAGCTCTTGACCGGTTTGTATCTGCACTACGGACAGCAAGCAATCAACTTCCTTACACAGGCTCTTCTATCGCTTACTCTGTTGCACAAAAGACGAAGGCTCCGACTGAGGAAGTCGATTCGTCAAAGCTCACCATCAAGAGTGACTTTAATGTTCGGAGCCTGGCCAACCCTGAACTCTTAAAATCCAAGAGCTTCGGAGAAATAGTGAACGATCATACAAAAGACATGGCTGCTGGACGACTACGCCAGATAATCTATAACACACTTGCTGAGAATCTCGAACTTGATGACCTCAAGGATAACACCGATCTCTTTGAATTTGGGCTCGATAGCCTTCAAGTTCCTTCCCTACTTAACGCAATCAATGCATTCGTTGTCAAGTGCGAACAGCCTGCCGAATTTATTGACAAAGAGGCAATCTACTCCAACCCAACTGTTGCAGGTTTAGTGGCATTAATTATTGGATAAATGCTTGTTGAGTAAACATCAATTACGGGAAATATGTTATTTGGAATGATGCCTTTAAAGGCAGATATGGAAAGCGCACCAGGCTGTCGAGTTGTTTTAGAATTGTTTTCGCGCGCGTAGTGGACGTAATCTGACGTCAGTGGGCCACAAAATTGATTGATTACTGAAGCTATTCCCTTTATCTACATTCCTATGCTCGAAAGCACTATCAATTAAAGCTATTGCATGAAGAATATATCCCTTATCCATTCTCTCATACTTGTTTTGACATTTGACCTTCACCTGAAACAAGAACATCACTGCCATCCAACATACCCCATACTAGGACGGTCGTAACATTATGTCCCGTCTCCATCCGGCCTGATCTCATGATTCATTAATTGCATTAAGCATCTTCGGTGTTGTATTCTCATCTAGTAATCGAATATACCGTTCTATAGGAAGTCAGTGTCAATGCAGTTTTCATCCCAGTTCAGCTACTTGCCCCCAGCAAGCCATCTCCGACCCATCAACTTCAAAATCTCTCGCAGTGTTCGTACTTTTCGCAGGCTTGTTTTTGGTTCATATTCCGATTGTATTTCTTGGAGGTTAAAAATTATATTATAATAATATTTAGTGGAAGACTTAGTCAGATTTAGCTTAGGGACGAATCGAATATATAAGATAGTTGAATTGAAGTCAAATAGTATAAAGAATGAATTATATCTAATTTGCTTGCTTTTTCCTAGATTTTCTTTAAAGAATATTCTAGGTTTATATAGTTTATAATGAAATTCTAGTAAGTTCTATGCTTATAAATAAGATCGATTTAAATCGAATCTTATAGAATCAATTATATAAAAAATAGAAAGTATAACCAATCAAATTTTATTGATTTATCGATTATCTTTCATATGATTCCATTCCATTCTATTCTATTATAAATCAATTTGATAAGAGATATAGCTATATTATAATATGATAATATAATTTCATAATATAAAACCATATTATTTGTATATTATATAATCATAATATAGCTTATTAATAAGATATTAGTAAGTGATTTACTATACCTATTATAGAATTTCACAATTATAAATACTATTAAGCAATAAAACACTACAACATTGTAGTTAAATGATCTCTTGAGTATATAGAGATAGAAAGCAATAAGGAAGTTAATCGCCTTGTCGATCAGGGTATAATAGGGCCTTTTGATTCTAATCCTTTGTGTCTTTTTATAATCAGTAGTTTTCATTTTATTTTGCATACCAAATACCAGTATATAAAAAATAGGTAATAAAATATAAAAAGAGATTTGATTTCTGAAATATATAATATATAAAAGCCGATATATAACATTATGGAGCTGGGGAGCCTCAAACTCCTTTATAGGGCGTTACATTGTCTTATAGCAATGCGAATTGGGTATAGGGACTTTACAGTTTATTATATTAGATTCAATTATAAAAACAATAATAATAATTATATATACAAAAGCAAAAAAAGTTCATTATATTTCTTTTAATGTCTAATCAATAGCTGGACACACGTTGACTAACTATTTGCATCAAATCGGTTTCGATCTGAATAAAATATAATAATATATATCAACTCTATTCTATAATTACAAAACGATTTCATTAATCTTTTTACCAAATCTGAATTTTATATTAGGATATACCCAAATTATATATAATATTGCTTATATATAAAAACTCAGTATATCTTTAATCTGGAAGTTTTTGTATTATAATTTCTTAAGTTATATTCCGATTATTGATTTAGATTTATTAATTGAATTAATATAACTAGATTGATTCCAACATAATTATTGAGATTTTATTATTATTTTCTAGCTCTATAATATTCTATTTCAAATAATTAAAAATTTATATCGATTTATTATAAGTACTACAAACACATTTCCAATCGATAGCGATTAATCTAATCATTTACCAATATTTGAATAATATATAAAACAAAGTTATAAACAATAAGGCTATAAATCACTAAATACTATAATTGCAGGATTACTATGAGTAATACCAAATAAAGGAATATTGGGAATAGCAAGACCCCTGATTAACTAATATTATATTATTATAAGTAGTCAAAGTGTCACGGCGCCAACTACATGATCTGTAGTTGCCTTCGTGCCTCAGGCATAGTATACTAGCGCGTTCTACTTCCTATAAGTAGGGCTTCACTTTTCCATAGCTCTTTTATCTTTATAGTATAATATAAGTCTTCACCTATACCTTGATAATTTGTACTATTATCAAATAAGCTATTACAACTTTATTTTTCTTTATTTCTTATTTCTTATTTTTCCAAAGTCCCATTGATACCTTATTTCAATCACATTGATTACATTTATTATTGATTTATTGTATACTTTGCCATCAATGTTTTACACCTTCAAAATACTAAAGATAGATAACTAAGTATTTACACCAAAAGTGTTTATATCTAGCCTATCTTTATAATTCCTTTTTTTAAACTATATTTTCAATTCCACCAAAATCAATATCTCTCCCTTTACAAACTTATTCAATAATTTAAATACTTTACATTTTGTTGTCGCTTAAGCTGTATTCAATTTGATTGAATCGATTGCAGATTCATTACAAACTTAAACTGTTATTATACAAACTCAAATTACTAATACTCAATCAAAGATTATTGAATTGAAAGATATAATTACAATATTAAAGATTATTATTTATAATAATTCGCAAGCCCCATCTTATCACAAATATCTTACTACCCCCGAAAAATTCAATAATAATAGACAAAATATTACAAAGCATCAAAATTAATATACAACTTTTTATAATACAATCAATTATTATTTAACTACAAATTATAAAAATGAATCAGAATTTCAGAAAATCACATTTCTTATTAATCTATTTTCCAACTCTATTTATACAAACAATCAAATACATTTTGATATAATCATTAACAACCCACATAATTCCAACCTTTGGTTTTTTGGATAATACACTATAGCAAATATATAATATAAATTAAATAAACAATATTAAATTCTAGATCTCTCACACAAAACTTTTATAGATTATAACAAATACAAAATGAAAAAGATTTCATTTAATAATTTCATTACCGAATTCAAACAGTTTACTATCAAATATAAGAAAACTATTGAACAACAAATTATCGATTTTAAACTCAAGATTTCCTAAAATCTAATCAATATTTTAATTAATTAATCAAATAAATTTTCTGCTATTAATATTGATACATAAATAATTTAATGGCAAGACATCTATAATAACTTAGAGGAAAAGATTCATTTTGATAATCAATATAAGAATTAAGGTACTAACCCCAACAATCAAAAAAAACCTAATAAAAAGAAACCTGTTGTTGCTACTGTAATATCTACATCTGATCCCTTTGGAGATCCTATGCAACTGGATGTTGTTTATCAAGGCTAACAAATCTTATTATGTTACGATAGAGAATAATACTTAGATCTTGGTTTTTGTCTTTATTACAAAAAGTCTGGTTATATCAAATTCAATTGCAAAGAAAAGCAATACAACAATACAAAATATAATATCAATCCAGGAATTATATAAGACTCCGATTGTTTTGTTATGAATCAATACACTTCGAGTGTTCATCATTTTCCTACTACCAATTATTATTACAACTCTAGATTTTATTGTAAAATTTACAATTCTACTTATTAAAAAACATTCCCATTTGTTAATCGTTTCCTAATTACTATAATATCATTTCGATATACCTTCCCAATCCCTATCGGTAATATAAACCTGGGTGGATTTGTTGAAGACTTTGTACATTCGGATGATAACAGAAATTCTATTCCTTAGCCAGGTATATTAAAAGATTAACCTCGATTCATAATCGCAAATCGAGATTCTTTGTAGAAAACCTATTTTTATAGATTAAAAGATTAATTATATCTAAGAACCCTTTATACCTTAAAACAATGAATAGCAAATCTCTTAAAATCTCAACAGAAATTTTCCTTGCGCTTAATATAATCATCCCGTTTATCGGCTTAATAGATAGTAGAACTATAGGATATAGATTTATAAATAGAACTCTTATATTCAAGTTTGATATACCTACACGCTTTTTCCCAACAATTTGCAATCTATTACTTACAGACAGAAGGACTTTTGATATTCTATTTCAATATATATTATTAGATATACAGATTAATAATCATAAGGAGATTAGTTTATTCTATATCATCAATCTTTCTGATACAAACCCTATAATCCTCAATCTTCTATAGCTTTAGTGCTACAACCCTATCATTGATTAGGCAGTAATAACTCTCAAGTTCATATTTATATATTGCTTTAGATATTATTATCCAATTAACTTTGTTGTAATCGTTATCCCTGATTATAACGATGTACCAATTCCAGTAGATATTGCATTTAATTCAATACTATATATATATATTAGAAAGTCTATTTTGAAATCTATTTTAAAAAATTCTATTTTAATTCTATATCAAGCCTTTGTTGAAAAAATTATCAACGAAAGTTTTCAGATTTCCTTCTTTTCGTTCCAAAATCAATTAATACTTTTAGAATATGTTTCTTTGATTTTAATTATAGAGATAAATATTAATAGAAATCTTGATAATATAAATCTTATTAATTCAATGTTATTCAATCAAAATCATTACTATACTCATTAAATCAATAAGAAAGCAAAGATTTGTGTCAAGGCACGGGTGAAGACTTATATTGTACCATAAGAATAAAAGAGTTATAGAAGAGTGAGGTTTTACTTATAGGAAGTAGGGTGTGTTAATATACTATGCCTGAGGTATGAAGGCAACTACAAATCATATAATTGGTGCTGTGATAGTATTCTTTGTTTAAGGCGATTGGTTTTCGATTGTAATATCAATTAATTTTTTAAAAAACAAAATAATATTAAAATATTTTAATTTCTATTATTGAATAAAAATAAACCTTTTTGGAAGTAGTAATCAGTTGATGGAGCTTTTTTGGTTTGCTTTGGTCTCGATTTGGGGGTGTGTTTGGTATAAATATTAGTGGGGGATTAAAAATAATAGGTTTTTTGAAATCTATCCAAATAAACAACTCTAGCTTATCTAGATTTGTTAAATGGAAAGTAATGATTATATCTTCCTAACCGCAAAAGTCTTCAACAAATTGCCAAAACACTAAATGATATTTCCATTTAACCTGATAATGAAATCTATCCTTATTGTGATAGTTAAATAGTTTATTGAATTTCTATCGTTCAGTTTGTTCATTCATTTCATCATCTCTTTCTCGGATGTGGTTTTGGTTTCGATGGGATTCGACTTCATTGATTGTTTCTTAACTGGCTAATCCGGGTGAACAATAAAGTAATCAAAATAATGAATTATAGAATACTAAAAAGATTTTAAAACTAATCAAAAACTGAAATAAACATACTCGTTTATAAACTTTTAGAATCTTATAAGAACCATCCCATTTATCATCACCTTTCTTCATCAAACAATTGATTTTCATATTCTTAATACTAACCCATACTTTATCACCTTTTTTATATAGAGAAACATCAATACAAATCTTATTAACATAATCTTCATATCTTTAAATAAATTGAACAACTAAAGCTTTCAATTTTATTAAAATAATATCAAATCGATCCACAATCTCATTAGTTTTTAGGAATTTGTATTTACATTGATATAACAGATTTAAAGAAATCAATAAAAAAAGCTCAATATTGAAGCATAAATGAAAACTATAATTAATAAAGAATAAAGATACCCTAATAATCTCTAAAATAGTATTATTAAACATAAACTTTGTGAGTAAAAGCTAATCATATCAATCATCTTGATGAAAGTTCATAAAAGTATAAAAGTATTATTCTACCATAGCATTGATTCTTTTTATTTATCCATCAGACTCAAAATGAAACAAAAAAAATCGTTTTAAAATGATTAATAAACACTCAAATAAATGTTTCCAGAATTCTAATACAAATTACAAACCTCTATCGGATATAATATTATCGAATAAGCCATATAAACAATAGACTTTCTCAACAAACCGATTGACAAGCTTCTTTACAAAGAGTTCTATAATTGAAATTAAGTAATACATCTTCGTTAAATAATAAACGATTATAACAATATATTGATATTTTTTATTATAATGTTTATTGATTGATAGCAATGTAATATAATCAATAAAGATATCAAACCAGAAACAAAATGATACAAACAAAGGTTCTAAGAATCCGAGTGCAGCAAAGCAGAAAGCTTTGATTTGAAAATAGAGTTGATAGACTTATACATAAATTTCGATTTTTTTCGATATATTGGACTACTAGTATATACAGAAAATAAAATTAATAATCTTAATTTGACCAGAATACTTAATGGGTTTGGTGAAGTATATTTGATATATAATCTGAATACAAAGTTCAACAAAAGAAGAAATGAAAAGGTAATTGCAATAAAAAAATTTATTATTGATTAATCTATAATTTTGAAGGGCAAATCAAAGATCTTTTTGAATTGATAATAATTAATAATAAATGGTCAGATTCCAAAGGGTTTTGTATATGATAATAATCAATTCGAATAATTCGTATATTTTTTTGATAAAATTGTTGATTAGTTTTTTGGTGTTGGGAATGATTATATTTATAGGGGTTGTAATGAGGTTGATATTATTATTTAATTATTGGATAAGGTTTTTAAATGTAATAGTATCGAATACTTTTTTTGGGAGAATTGTTTGTAAATGATTTTTGATCCAGTTGTTGTTGGGGTTGGTATAAGTAGGGTGGTTTTCCGTTTTATGGTTTAGTGTATTAGGGCGAATTGCTTTATAATTAGAACAATATATAATACAAAAATTGAAATCAAATAAAAATTCAGTTTATTTAGTTTATTTTTGATTCAATATTTTTGTTGATATAAAATATTCTAGATTTTTATAATTAATAATGATTTCAAATAGTTTTTAAGTTTTATATAATTTGAATCTATATTCTTTTAAAGATTTAATAATAATTAATAATTCTTTATTATATATTTTATAATTATATTTGATAGTATTATATTTCAAGGAGAAGTATACAATCAGATATAATCAGTTTTTATTATTATATTAAAAGAATATTCTACTTGTAATTCAATTTGAAGTATCTATTTCGATAATTGTATAATGATAATGATTAAATATTGTAAGAATTAAAATAAAGGTAAAAATATGTTTCAGATTTTTAAAGATATTCTTTTGATCAATAATTTAATTCTAAATATTCTCTTTTTTTAATAAATAGTTCAAAGCTTTTGTGATTTTAGAAAAGTTATAAATAAAATATTAATAAAAGTTAACAAACTTTAGAAAACATTGGAGATCTTTTAGTTTAATTAATGATTTCTATTCAAGGATAGTTTTAATCTTGTTAGAGTTCATCTCGATATTATTAAAAGTAATGATTAGATTGAGATATTTTGTTCTTTTTGTTTCGAATTTGTATTTGTTGATGTCAATTTATAATTTAGTATTAATGAGTTTCTGAATGACTTTACAAATTTGTTTTCAATGATTTATAATATTCTCAACATAGATCAAGATATTGTTTAGATATATTGTACAATTTTTATTCAGAAGATCAAAAAGAATATAATTGATATAATTCTGAAATGAGGTAGAAGTATTATAAAGACTGAAAGATATTATTAGAAATTCGAATAAATTGAAATGAATTATAAAAGCAATCTTTTATTTGTGATTTTCTACAATCCATAATTTATTAAACATAGTGATGATATTCAATTTGATATAAATTTTAGTATAGTATAAGGCATCAAGGGTTTTTTTAATTAGTGAAAGTGGATAGTGGTTTTTAATAGTAATATTGTTTAGTCTATAATAGTTCTAATAGATTTAAATGCTTCTTTTAGGCTTTGTAATTAGGAGAAGTGGGGCAGCCAATCGGGAGCGGGATTTGTGGATGAATTCTTTATTTAGATTATCATCAAGTTATTTGTAAATGATTTAGAGTTCGGTTGGGGATATTAAGCAACCTTTGTTGTATAGAGGCTTTTGGTCTGGTATAATCTCGATTTTGTGATTCTAAGAATGTTGTGGTGGAAATTCGTTGGTAAGGGAGGGTAAGAAATTAGTGAACAGATTGTAAAGCTAGGGTAGTAGTTTGCTTTGAATTTTTGTTGTAGATGGTATAGGTCGATTGGTTTTTTCTATAAACTTTTTGATATCGCTTTCTACAATATTGTGATGTAGTTGAATAGGATTGTTTGTTATTATATGGTGTAATTTGTTAGTTTTATTTAGTTTATTTTAGGTTACTTTTGTAATATAAGCTTTTTGATCTTTATAGAATTGAATAAAGTTATTAGCTGTAAGAAACTTTATATTGGTTATTTTTTGTCGAATGTTTTGTAAGGTATCAGTTGGTTTTTTAAGGGGTTCGATAGCAATAGAAGATTTAATAGAAATAAAACGTTTTGGTTCTGTAATGATCTTTTGTATACCCTAGAGTTTGTAATGATTTGTATTGGGGTTGGTTTCAGGATTGACCGGTTTGGTATTATCTTGGCACGGGTTTTTGCTTTCTTATTGATTCGATGAGTGTAGTGGCGATTTTGGTTGGGTGGTGTTGGATTAATAAGATTTATATTATCGAGGTTTCTATTAGTATTTGTTTTTATAGTTGGGGTTGGAGGAGTGTATTCCAAAAGTATTGATTGATTTTGGAGCGAGGAGGAGGGGGTTAGGAGATTTTTGTTGATGACTTTTTTAATAAAGGCTTGATATAAGATTGAAGTAGAATTTTTTAAAATGAGTTTTAAAATAGATTTTTTAATATATGTATGTAGTATTGAATTGAGTGTAATGTTTATTGAGGTTGATATATTGTTATGATTGGGGACGATGATTGTAGTAGAGTTAATTGGATAGTAATATCTAGAGCAATATGTAAATGTAAACTTGAAAATTATTGTCATCTAATTAATAATAGGGTTATAATGTTAGAGTTATAAAAGATTAAAGATTATTTATTTATTTATTTATTTATTTATTTATTTTAATTTACATTCGGAGGGCAAACTGTAGGGGTTCGCTACAATCTCCCAAAAGATACTAGAGATAAACTATACTAGTAGGGGTGTTGGTATAACCACGCATTCCGTTTTTTTACAGCTATAATATAAGCCAAAGGAGAAACGGCTAAAAATACTATACACACTCCTACCGTTTGTCTCCCACTTGCAATATCGGTGTTATTCAACCCACTTTATACTAGATAATCCAGGTTTGCAACTAACTATAAGACCCTATATTATCAGTTTTTGTATATTACAGTTTATACACAGCAATAAAGGAGGGGGGAATGGCTTCAGAAGAAGGTACAGCTTTGATTAGTAATATAAAAATAAAAGATCAAAAACTCTCCAAGGAAACTAAGTATAATTGCTTAAAGTGATTAATAATCGCTAGAAAGATTACAAAATCTATTGAGATCTTTAAAAGAAAAAAGAGATAATTGATTACATTCTTTATATCTTATGGAATTGAATTGGATTTGTTTGGCCAATTATTGAATTGGATGCAAAAGTATTGACAGAGTATTAGATACTTAGGCTCTTTATTGTATCCGTAGAAACATTCTAAGGTAATGTTATCATACTGAAAGCGCTAGTGGTAGGATGCAAAATCCCCATATCCGATTCTAAGCGCTATCAATCGCTGAAGAATAGGGCGGAGATTAAAGATTATGGGGTTTGTATTGAAAAGATTAATGATATAGAATAAGTTAATCTTCTTATAATTGTTAATCTGTATATCTAATAGTATATATTGAGATAGGATATTAGAAGTTTTTTTTGTTTGTAAGTAACAGGTTGTGAATTGTTAGAAGAGAGTGTGTAGATATACCAAACTTGGATATGAGGGTTCTATTTATAAATCTATATTCTATGGTTTTATTATTTATTAAGTTGATAAATGGAATGATTATATTAGATGTAAGGAAAATTTCTATTGAGATTTTAAAAGATTTATTATTTATTATTCTAAAATATAAAGGGTTTCTAGATATAATTGATTTTTTAATTTATAAAGATAGGTTTTCCGCAAAGAACCTCGATTTGCAATTATAAACCAAAATTAATTTTTTAACATACCTAATTAGAAAATAGAATTTTCGTTATTATTTAAATGTATAAAGCTTTTAATAAATTTATTTAGATTTACATTACCAGTGGGGATTAGGGAGATATATCGAAATGATATTGTGGTAATCGGAAAACAATTAGTAGATAGGAATGTTTTCTGATAAATAGAATTGTAAACCTTGTAATAGGATTTGAGATTGTAATAATGATTGATAGTAGAAAAACAATAAATGTTTGAAATATATTGATTTGTAGCAAAACAGTTGGGGTTTTATATAATTCCTAAATTGATATTATATTTTATATTATTATATCACTTTTCTTCACAATTGAATTTGATATAATCAGACTTTTTGTAATAAAAACAAAAGCCAAAATCTAAGTATTGTTTTCTATTGTAATGTAATAAGATTCATTGGCCTTAGCGAGCAGTATTCAATTGTATAAGATCTCCAGAGAAATCAAACATAAATATTACAACAACAATAGTAGGTTTTTTTTCATTGAATTTTTTCTAATCACTAGAATTGATACCTTGATTCTTATATTAATTATCAAAATGAATCTTTTCCTCTAAATTATCATAAATGCCTTACCATCAAATTACTTATATATCGATATCAGCAACAAAAGATTTATTTGGCTGATTAATTGAAGCATCAATTAAATTTTGAAAAACCTTAAATTTAAAATCAATAATTTGTTATTCAACAATCTTCTTACATTTGATAACAAGCTATTTAAACTCAATAATGAAATTACCAAATAAAATCTTTTTTATTTTATATTTATTATAATTTATAAAAACTTTATATAAAAAATCTAGAATCTAATATTATTTATTTAATTTATATCAAATACTTATTACAATATACCATCCAAAAGGCCAAAAATCGGAATTATATAGATTATTAATGATTATATCAAAATATATCTAATTATTTATATAAACAAGACCAGAAAGTAAATTAGTAAAAAATATAATTTTCTAAAACTCTAATTCATTTTTATAATTTATAATCAAACAATAATTAACTATACTACAAAAAATCATATATTGATCTTAACACTTTACAATATCTTACTCATCACCACTGAATTTTTCAAAAGCAATAAGATACTTGTAACAAAATAAAACTTATAAATTATTACAAATAGTAATCTTTAATATTACAATTATATCTTTCAATTCGATAATCCTTGATTAAATATCAGTAGCTTAAACTTATACAATAACGGCTTGAATTTGTAATAAATTTGTAATCGATTTGATTAAATCGAATATAACTTGAGCAACAATGAAGTGTGAAGTATTTGAATTATTGAATAAATTTATAAAAAAAGAGATATCGATTTTGGCAAAGTTGAGAATATAATTTAAAAAAAAGAATTATAAAGATAGGCCAGATACAAACACTTCTAATACAAATGCTTGATTACTCATTTTCATTATTTTGGAAACATAAAACATTAGTGGCAAAATATACAATAAATCAATAATAAATGCGATCGATATAATTGGGACGAGGTATCAGTGAAACTTTAGAAAAATAAAAAATAAGAAATAAAAAAAATAAAGTTGTAATAGTTTATTTGATAATAATACAAATTGTTAAGGTATGAGTAAAGATTTATATTATATTATAAAAATGGAAGAGCTATAAAAGAATAAAACCCTATTTATAGGAAGTAGAGTGTGCTAGTATGCTATACGTAAGGCATGAAGACAACTACAGATTATGTAGTTAGTGCCGTAACAATTTATACTAAAATAATACCAAATTGATTGATTCTAAAACCAATCTCAATATAGATTATTGTAAACTTTAGGATATACAAAAGACTATTACAGAATCAAAACATTTTACTTCCATTGAATTCTCTATTATTATCAAACCCCTTAAAAAAACTAATTGATATCTTATGAAATATTCAACAAAAAATGACCAATATAAAGTTTCTTATAGCTAATAGCTTTATTCAATTTTATAAAGATTAGGAAGTTTATATTACAAAAATAACCTAAAATGAACTGAATAGAACTAACGAATTATATTATATAATAATAAACAATCCTATTTAATTACATTACAGTATTATAAAAAACGATATCAAAAAGTTTATAAAAAAGATTGATTGATTTGTACTATTTACAATAGAGATTCAGAGCAAGCTATTATTCTAGTTTTGTAATCTATTTGCTGATTTTTTACTCTCCCTTATTAACAAGCTTCTACTACAATGCTTTTGAGATTACAAGATTGAGATTATATTAGACTAAGAGTTTCTATACAATAAAGGTTGTTCAATATCTTTAGTCGAACTTCAAATCGTTTACAAATGGCTTGACGATAATCTAAATAAAGGATTCATTTGCGAATCTTACTTTCAATCGGTTGCTTTATTCTTTCTAGTTGCAAAACCCAAAAAAAGCATTCAAATCTGTTAGGACTATTATAAACTGAATAATGTTATTATTAAGAATCACTATCCGCTTCTATTGATTAAAAAAACCCTTGATGTTTTATATTATGCTAAAGTTTATATCAAATTGGATATTATTGCTGTATTTAATAAATTACGAATCGCAAAAGGTTACAAATAGAAGATTGCTTTTACAATTTGTTTCAGCTTATTCAAATCCTTGATAATATCTTTCAGTTTTTATAATATTTCTGCCTTGTTTTAGAATTATATCAATTATATTCTTTTTAATCTTTTGAATAAAAATTGTATAGTGTATTTAGACAATATCTTAATCTATTTTAAAAATATTATAAATCATTGAAAACAAATTTGCAAAATCATTCAAAAATTTATTGATATTAGATTACAAATTGATATCAATAAATACAAATTCGAAACAAAAAAAACAAAATACCTCGACCTAATCATTACTTTTAATAATATCGAAATAAATTTTGATAAGATTAAGATTATCCTTGAATAAAAGTTATTAATTAAGCTAAAAGACCATCAACATTTTCTAAGATTTATTAACTTTTATTGACACTTTATTTACAACTTTTCTAAAATCATAAAACTTTTGAATCGTCTATTAAAAAAAGAGAATACTTAGAATTAAGTTATTAATCAAAAGAATACCTTTGAAAATCTAAAACATACCTTTGCCTTTATCCCAATTCTTGTAATATTTGATTATTACTACTATACAATTATCGAAATAGATATTTCAAATTGAACTATAAGCAAAGTATTCTTTTAATATAATAATAAAAGCCAATTATATCTGGTTATATATTTCTCCTCGAAATATAGTGCTGCTGAATACAATTATGAAATCTATGATAAGGAATTATTAGCTATTATTAAATCTTTAGAAAAATAAAGATCTGAATTATATAAAACTCAAAAGCCATTTGAAATCATTATTAATTATAAGAATCTAAAATATTTCATATCAATAAAGATATTGAATTAGAGATAAACTAGATAGACTGAATTCTTATCTAATTTCAATTTTTGTATTATATATTGTTCTGACTATAAGACAATTTGCCCTGATTTACTAAACTATAAAGCGAAAGATTGCTCTACTTATACTAACCCTAACAACAATTGGATCAAAAATCGCTTATAAATGATTCTCCCAAAAAAAGTATTTGATATTGTTATATTTAAAAACCTTATCCAATAGATAAATAATAATATTGATCTCATTACAACTCTTATAGATATAATCATTTTCGATATCAAAAAACTAATCAATAATCTTATCAATAAAATATATGAATTATTCGAATTGATTATTATTATGTGCAAAACTCTTCGAAATCTGGCTGTCTGTTATTAACTATTATCAATCCGAAATAATCTTCGATTCGCTTTTCAAAATTATAGATTAATTAATAGTAAAATCTTTTATTGCAACCGCCTTTTCATTCCTCCCTTTATTAAACTTTATATTCAAATTATATATCAAATATATTCCACCGGATCTATTAAGTACCCTGATCGAGTTAAAACTATTGATTTTGTTTCCCATATATACTAATAGCCTAATATATCAAGAGAAATCGAAACTTATATATAAATCTATCCACTCTATTTTCGAATCAAAACCTTCTGTCTTATTACACCCGAATTCCTAAAATCTTTACCTATATTATTTCATCCCTGGTTTAATATCTCTATTGATTATATTATACCATTATCAATTAGCAAATGTTATAATAAGAAGTATCAATATATTATTACAATCGTTTGCTATTTAATAAAGATATATCATTTTATTTCAATTATAGAACTTTCTACAAAGAAACTTACCAATTAATTTATTAAAAAAGTTTATTATTTATACAATTCACCTAATAACATTATATCTAATAAAGATTTACAATTTGTATCAGAATTCTGGAAATATTTATTCGAATATCTATTAATCATTTTGAAACAATTCTTCTTATTTTATTCTAAATCTAATGGATAAATAGAAAGGATCAATATTATAATAGAACAATACCTTTATACTTTTATGAATTTCCATTAAGACAATTGATACAATTAACTTTCATTCGCAAAGTTTATACTTAATAATATTATCTCAGAGACTATTGGGGTATCTTTATTCTTTACTAATTATAGTTTTCATTTATATTTTAATATTAAGCTTTTTTTATTAATTCCTTTAAACTTGTTATATCAATGCAAATGTAAGTTTCTAAAGGCTAATAAGATTATAAATCGATTTGATATTATTCTAACAAAATTGAAAGCTTTAATTGCTCAATCCATTTAGAGATATGAAAATTATATTAATAAAATTTATACCAATGTTTTTTTATATAAAGAAGATAATAAAGTATAGATTAGTATTAAGAATATAAAAACTAATCGCTTAATGAAAAAAGGTGATAATAAATGGGATGGCTTTTATAAGGTTTTAAAAGTTTATAAATAAGTTTGTCTACTCTAATTCCCGATTAGTTTTAAGATCTTTCTAATATTCTATAATTCATTATTTCGATTACTCTATTACTTATTTGGATTAGCTGACTAAGAATTAATCAATAAAACCAAATCCTATTGAAACCAAGGTTGTATTCTAAAAAAAGATAACGAAACAAATGAAGAAACCGAGCAATAGGAATTCAATCAATTGTTTGATTATTACAATGAGAACGGATTTCATTACCAAATCAAATAGAAATATCACCTAGTGTTTTAACAATCTGCCAAAAACCTTTGCGACCAGGAAAACACGATTATCACTTTCCACTTAGCAAATCCAGATAAGCCAGAGCCGTTCATTTAAATAGATTTCAAAAGACCTACTATTTCTAATCCCTTGTTAATACTTATATCAAATATACCCCCAAATCAAAGCCGAGGTAGATCAAAAAAGCTTTGTTAATTGATTACTATTCTCAAAAAGATTCATTTTTATTTAATAATAGAAATTAAAGTATTTTAATATTATTTTGTTTTTTAAAGGGTTAATTGATATTGCGATCGGGGATTGATTGTTTTGAGCGGGGGGTATTGTTATGGTGTTAACTATATAATCTGTAGTTGCCTTTGTGCCTCAGGCATAGTATATTAGCACGCCCTATTTTCTATAAGTAGGGCCTTATTTTTCCATAGCTCTTCCATTCTTATGATACAATATAAGTCTTCACCCGTGCCTTGACACAAAGTATTAGTAGTCTATAGGTCCGCTTTTTAATATATCTAGAATACCTCTAGGGAGGTTAAATATTAGATGTTAATCATTATAAATAAATAAATAAATAAATAACAGATATAGTCCTTCAATCCGTTATATTAATTTTATTAAATCACATTTTATTTTTAATTACAAAATAAAGAGGCACTATGATTTTATTGATTAGGAATAATTCTTTTATATTTTTATAACAAAATCGAATATTTTTTTACAATTAAAAAACAAAAAATAATAATTCCAAAAAGTGTTTATAGAATTTAAGTATTTTCTTTTAGATATTGATATTGAATTACTTAATATTCAAAATAAAAAGATATTCTAATTATTAATTCAATAATTTATTATTATAACTCAAATTATATCAATTGTTAGAAAAGGTGCTTATACCGCATATCACGTTATGCTATATTGGGATTAACCTATATGTGACTCTATCGAGTCTATATATATATATTGTATCTCTATATAGAACTTAATAATATTAAGGCTTTTCCATCAATTTCTATATAATCTTTTAATAGGTTATAAGCCTGGGTTTGTGCGGTGTTAGGATTAATCTTTCGGAGTCACTTAATTAATGTTATAACAAATAGTAATGATTTCGTCAAATCCGGAGACTATTGTTTTCGTAAATAAGATTAAATCCCAAAAACGATTAGATGATATCTGATTTAATCCAATTGATCGATTAGGGGAGTACGGCTTTGTTTAGTGAATGAATTTGGTTTCGGTATCGTTATGAGATTCTGGTATCCTATATAATGTTGTAAAGTGTGCGGCGCTATTACGATGGAGATTGTAATGAATACTTAGATATATAGCATCATAGCGATTCAATCCTTGGGATTGAAGACGGTGGAGATTGTAATGAATATTTAGGTATACAGTATTATAGCGATTCAATTTTCGGAATTGGAGATAATGGAGATTGTAATAAATATTTAAATATATAGTATTACAATGATTCAATCTATGGGGTTGAAGAGAACAACGAAGCTCTAACAAACGATTGCTATCCACTCTTATCTTCTTTCAACAATTCGAGAATCTTAGTTACAGTAAGATTCTCTTATCTCACTTTCAATTCTTTTCTTTTCAATCTCTATAAGCCCTATATCAATGGTAATAATACGATATAAATAATTAGTAATGCTTTATAAATCGATCAAACTTTATATAGTTGAGGGTTATTTGTAGAAAACCTTGAAGTTAAAAATGCTTTGAATATAGTTTATAGGGGAGCTACGAAACCTATCTAATTTAATAAGATTTTCTTTGTTTCAGAAATTTCCTTATTATCCCTTCCATTTCTTTGATAGTTTTCTGATTATTTATATCTATAATCTGATAAGTGTAATGATTATTAAATTATTGTTTTATTTAATAGATTTTTATAATGTTTAATTTATTTCGCTTATTAGTTCTATTATTTTACGATATTTCAATTCTCAATCTTATCTTCTTCTAATAAACGATCGAATTTTATTTGTATTCTATTTGTATATAATTATTTTGATTCTTTTCTAATCTTTTCCGAGGGGATTTTCGTTTTCTTTTCGATTATTATCTTTATACGATTTCGACTTCGATCTTTTATATTGATAATAGCTATATTAGCGATTGAAGAGGAGGGAGAGTATATAGAAAGCCGAAGGGTCTGTAGAGACCCGAAGGTATTGAGTGTAAAGAGCTGGAGGTTCCAAAAAGAATTGGAGGCGATTTGAAATTATATGTGAAGGAGGAGCGGATAATTATGGTAGTGGGAGAATGTGTATTATTATATTTAGGGGAATACTCTGGTGTTTTATTATGTAGAAGATAATAGGATCATATTCTATACTTTTTATAATAGAGATTAGCAAGATTAAGGTGATCAAGGGTATTATTATTAGTTTTGTGTTTTCTTTTAGATATATTCAAAAGGGAGAGGAAGAGTTGTAGGATATATTTTGTAAGGGAGTGTTCTAATATTATATTATATAGGAGAGGTGTATGACATCTTTTATACTTTTATAAAGGAAAGTAAGAATTAAGGGATTCTATATGATTAGAGTGATTATATAGGAGACTGTATTCCAGTTTCTCTTAAAGGGGAAAGCTGTAGAAGTATATGCTCTATAGGTCAATAGGTATTGTATTATCAGTATGATCCTTACGCCATTAGAGAAGCGTTTATACTAGGTATTGGGTAGCCCTAGAGGAGACGATTTTCTTTAAAAATTGATTAAAAATATTGATTTCTGGAAGAAGTATTATTAGCAATCAGTATCTTCATTATCAATTACTTGCTAATCCTAGAATGCTTTTTGGTAATTTCTAAAATCTGATTTATTAATCCTAGAATGCTTTTTGAAGACTATTAAAATCAATATTATAATTTCAAAGTACTTTCCAATATATTTTAAAGTCAATTCGCTAGTTTTAGAGTATTTATTAGTGCCCTTCGAGATTTATTAAATGAAAACGATTGGATACTGTATATATATTTTTACAATATAGATCATATTGTTTAGTTTGATTAAAATCAATTATAGCATTGATTTATAATATAGCTTCTATAATCTTCCTATAGCTTTCAATAGGTTATATAATTTTAAATATATGATATTAATATGAAAAAGTATTAGAAAAGGTGCTTATATTGTATATCACGTTATGCTATATCGGGATTAGTCTATATATAACTCTATCAAGTCTATACATATATATCGTATCTCTATGTAGAACTTAATAATATTAAGGCTTTTCCATCAACTTCTACATGATCTTTTAACATCAATTATATTACAATATAATTTAATTAAAACAAATATAAATATCTTAGAGATTTTTGATTTGTTAGAACACATAATTGAGAACATATTATATTCTACCTCTACTTACACTTTTCATACATATATAAAATAGAATATATATATAGTTTAGAAATACCCCTTTATATAAAAGAGGCAAATAGAATTATAATATTTTTAACCCATATACTTTTGTATATACACTACCTTACTAGATCCACCCAACATAATTATACACTACCTTCTCCTATATTCTTTATATACTAAAACATTCTTAATAAGAATATTATTTTTATATAATAATGTAAAACAATAAGTAACTTAATTAAATTTTAATAGGAATTAATCTAAATCATATTATATTATTATATCTTTTATTCTCAATCTCTTTTTGATAATCAATCTCGAATTATATATATACTCCTAGCAATCTTTATATAATAAAAACTTTTGTTGAAATAAATTACTATTATAATTAAATCGGAAAGCTTTAAGTATAATTATTATTATAATGATTTCTAATAACAAATATATTTTGCTGATATAGAAAAGGATGTATTCGAAAAGGAAACAATATTTGTTAATCTAAATAACAAAGAAATCAAAGATATTCTTGATAAGAATAATATAATAAAAGAAATAAGATCAATTAATATTATTTTTATTATTATATCAATTCTATTATTATTATTATTAATAAATCTTTTATCACAAAGGATAGCTATGTTAATAATCATTTTTGATAGAGAAATAATAGGATAAAGAATTAATAGATTAGATTAATTTGAGGATTAATTGTAATAATTAGTATTCTTTATATATACCCAGAATAGATAATATAAACATTTATTTGAAAAAGATTATTATCTTAATAAACTATATAATAAATGGAATAGCTAATATAATAATAATATAATTGAAATCAATTATAATAGTTAATTTTAATGATTGGGGTATATATATGGTATATAATATTATATAATATATTTCCTAGATCAAAATAATCTTGATTTACTTAAGAATAAAAGAAAGTTTTCTAATTTTTAGGCAATAAATGTTGCAAATAACAGTGTATCCACTTGTATGGCATATATAAATAATTTCTTTGTTAGGTATATAAATTTTGTAAACAAAGGAATAAAAAATAATATAAAAATAAGAAAATGTGTTGGATAAATCGGGTAGTTATACTTTTGATATATATATATATATAGATTATCGAATTGATAATCTAATATTTCGAAAATATATATAAGTAAGTAGTTAAAAATAATTCAATAAATTAAAAATATTGTAAATATATTAAATTTGTAAATTGATTCGAGTGTATTATACACACAATAGTTTTCTAATAGAAATGTTTAGAATCAGAATATTTAAAGACTTTAAAGTTTTTGGAATATTCATTAATTGATTATAATAATAAAAATAAAATGATTTCTATTTTTTTCAAATCCTAATTCTATATAGTCTTAATTAGAATTTTCATTATACCCTCTTTTATTAAAAAAAAAATCTTTTGAGTAAATCATTCTTTTATTGTTAGGTATATATCTCTACTTTGATTACAAATTTCTTTGATTTATTTTTATTGATATAAAATAGTTGATACAATTCAATTTTTATATTATATTAATTCTGTATATTTCATATAATAAGATTTTGTTTTTCTTTCTTTTATTCATTTATTTATTGAGATTAATATTAATATTTTGAATTTTTTTATAAATTCTATTCTTTATTAATATCCTTTTTTATTTGGAGTTATTTTCTTGGGAAGGATAATAGGAGTCTTTCAAAAAGTACATTTAATTTTAATACATTTATCGAATCTGATAACGTTTTAAAAAGATTAATTTATTATCCTTTTATAATTGTATTGATCAAAAAAGTTGTATTATTATTATTACTGTTGAATAAACAGATTCTTTTGTATAAATTTTTGATAATCAAAAATGGATTATTATTTCAAATAATAATTCTTTTTTAAATGAATCTTTTTCTTTTTCTTTTTTTGTTTCGGGTTTTAAATCGAAGAAATCAAAAATTTCGAATTGGAAGGGTTATTCTAAAAATAAAGTTTGGAATACAAAAGATTGAAATAATTAATATACAATCTTGTATATTGAATATATTCGATTTCTTTTATTTAATTATTATAAAAATTATAGAAAATACTTCAAGCACAAAGGTTTTTCTTTTTTTTGATATTGGAAATGTTTTATATATATTTGTATTATATTGCTAATCTTTTTAAAACCTTTAACAAAAAGGTTGATTAAGTTTTTGGATTCAAACTTCGTGATTTTATTAAGTTAAATAAGTTTTTTGAGAGTTTTGATCAATTATTTAACTGAGCTAATAATCATTTTGATAGAAAATTATTTTTAATACGAAATCGATTTGTATTGTAATAATTGTAATATTAGTAATACAAAAAGAAAATAATGAATTCCTTGATTTAAATTTATTAGATTTATTAAATTCTATTTCTAATATATCTTTTTTATCATTAATACAAATTGTCTTTTCTTGATTAGTATAATTATTTAAAACTTTTTTTTGATTGAATCGATTAATTCGATTAATGATTATACTTTCCTTTCCAATTAAAAATCAAAAATCTTTTTTTTTTCTTATTATTTATTACAAAACAATTAAAGACTTTCAATAAGCCTGTAGCTTTTAGGTCTGTTTTTAATAAAATATATAAAAAAATTATATCGAAAAATAAAAAGAAAAGAAAGGTTTAGTTCAATTTGAATATAGATGCTAATAATAATAATAATAAGGAGATAAAAAATCAATTTTCTTTTTCTTGAGATTTTAATAATAATAAGGAATGTGAGATATTCGAGGGAATATCTATTGATGATATTATTGAAAAAAAGAAAAAGAAGGCCAAAATTTTGTGGGTTGATATTGAGTATATTGAGAAAAGAAAGCTTTCAAAAGAAAATTAATTAAATGATTTTAATGATTCTATTTTTAATATTTTAAAGATTTAGTGGTAATATAAAGTAATTAAATTTTTGATAAAATAAATTCTTTGTAAATCCATTTATTATTATTTTAATTGTTGGGAAATAAATAAAATAAAAATTTTCTTTTATATATTTTTGTTTTAATTATATATTCTAAATATCGATATATTTTAGTTTAGTAATGATCCTCTCGTTTTCGCTTATTATTAATCTAATAGTTTGTTAATTGTTACAAAATATGGTGATTGATAATCTAATAGAAAAATTGATTTCCTTAAAAAATCGAAAAGTTGCAAGGGTTTTTTTTGATATATGTTCTATATCTAATAATTCAATTTTAGTAATGAAAATAATTACTATATTTTATTTCAAAGCTTTTCAAACTACTAATCCTTTAAATAACAAAATGATATAACTTTGTAATGATTATCAAATTTCTAGATCGTCTATAAAGAATATATCTAATAACAATAGAAATTGAGGGATTTGATCTTTACTATATTCAATAACATAATACCTTATATTCCAAAGATATTGAATACAATAATCAATTGTTTTTATATAATCCAGAGATAAATTAATGAGAAAATAACTAAACTGAGATACAACAAATACAACATCGGTTTTCACAATAATTGCAATATATAATATAAATCCTACCTTTTCCTGATATATTTATATAAATATAATATTTGCTTTACCATCATTTTTTACAAATATCACAAAAGGTGATAGAATACATACATTACCTTGATTGAAATTAAACTTTATTACAATCTTCTCAATATATATATCATATACTAACCATAATCTTTTTGTTTTTCGATTACAAATAATATAGATACCTAAAAACCACTCTATATCACCTAGATTACAAAGTTTATAAACAACCTTAATATCAAAGATAATACAATCAGCTATCATCAAATTCTTCTTGTAATAAATAACCTATATATCATTTATAAAAAATAAAACTAAAACTATCTATTCTAGATTTATAAAAAGACAGAATTCCTTTTTATATTAAATGAAACCAAGATTTTTCAACATAATATTGAACTTCTTGAATCAAATCGCTAAGGAATTATAAAGATTATACAAAATGTAATTAAGCATTATATATTTGTTTGGTTTTTTGAATTCATTTAGTAAATAACAAACTATTGATATATCTAGTAAATCTTTATAAATATTAATAAATGTATTTATTATATCGAATTGTTTAGTTTTCAAATTATATTTTGCAATTAATATTATAACAATTCTGTATAATTATTTAACAAGAGTTGTAGCATAAATAAATTCAATAATATTTTTTGACTAAAAATCCCCTCGTACTATTAATCTTGTTTTACATTTAGATAAAAAATTTTATTCATTGTATTTGTATGTAAATATTTATTGTAATGGGATAGAAGTAATTAGAGTATCCTCTATATTTATCTTGTATTAGGTTTTTCTTTTTTTTAGGTTGTTGATTTCAATTTCGTATTTATACTTGAACTAAAATCCTAAAAAATGATCCTTAAGTTGATAATAGCGTTTAAATAATAATAGTAAATCTAAAAAATAAACTTTTGATAATACTTTTCACTAATCCTTATTTAGGGTAATAGGAGGATTGAATTTTGTTTGAATAACTACAACAATCACACTATGAACAATAACATAAAAATTGTTACTCTCCTTTTGTTCCATGATTGAATAGTTAAGCCAAAATGTTTTATAAAAGTTTTCTAATTTATTATTATTTTGATTAAATAGGCTTGTAATGATTGTATTAATAAATGTATAGTTTATTAATATCCCTGATTTTTGTTTTAGGAAACCTTGCCGTCTAATTAGATAATTATAATTGGTTGGAAGCAAAGTATTGAGAGTAGAAGAATCGAAATCAAATATTTGATACTCTAATAAATTGAAAATTGGTTGTGGAATTTTGATTTTTATAATTCTTTGTTGTTTGGGTGATCGTTTATGAAAACCAACTTCGTTTTTAATAAATGGATTAAATACTCTTTTCTTAAGAATAGACAATCGAACTGGTAATGTGTCCTTTATTGCGCGAGATTTTAGAAAAGGCGGATTTTCTACAAATATATCTTCAATTGATTTTGGTATAGAGATAGGGTTCTTCTTAGATATACCATCCTTACTTGTTAAAGAATCTATATAATCATTAATAAATAAAAACTTTGGATTACTCTTGTATTCTATACGCAGAATATCGGTAGCAAATCCAATAGATTTATAATCCATATTTTCTGGAATAATAAATGAATCTTCAATATTTATTAGATTGTTTGAAACAAAACAATTGATATCCAAAAGTTGTAAATTATTTAATCATTCCTAAAATAAAATATCTAAATCTTAGATTACTAAAGATTGTAAATCCTTTGATAATATAACCCTTTTACAATTTATAGACATATTTCCATCCTCTAAATATACCCCTAAATCCTATTCATTTATAGATATATCTATAGTACACATAATGATATTAGATGAAGAAATTGTTATAATATAATCTAAAGTAATCTTATTGTATTCTTTTTTTGAAAGAGTACCATTGATATCAATCGAAATTAAAATATTAAGTTTTTTAAAAAGTTCTTGTAATTTTTATTCTAATAATACATTGACAATTTTATTAAAAGTATCAATTTTATATATATGATTTTCATCAAATGTAATATTACAAATAACAATAATCTTTTTGAGTTTTGGAATTTATATATAAAAAATCAATGATTTTATAATATATCTAACAAAATATCCAATATATATTCTAGGGTTAATCTTATAAAATTTTCTATTAACTTTAAGTTTTTTTTTTTTAATAAATAAATTTAATATCTGTATTAATATATATTATTTTTATTTAATTATAAATTATAAATTAAATGATCAATAATTGATAATATGAAATAATGATAATAATCTTAGAACCATATATCCAATATCTCATTTGAAGATTTGAAAAAGTAAGTTTTATAAGAATTGATATTGTATAAATAGATAGCTGCTTATATAATTTTTATTTATATATAATCAAAAAGTCCTAAAGAAATACACATTTTGATCTATTTCATTATAATTTCTTGCTCTACTCGTTCTGATCCTCTATTTGCTTTGTATATATTAAATAAAAATAACTCTAATTCGATATCTTTTTAAACTATTCATTTTTCGAATACAATATCTCCTATAATACCTATTATAAAGATATTGTTATCTTGTTTAATGTATACAACAAATAGGCCATATTTTTGTAATATCTAAGTAAGAAATTCTTGAATAATTTTATAAACTTCAAAATGAGATTTTTAATAAAAAGGAAAAATAAATATTTTTTTATTAAATATTTTCTTGATTACTAAAAGTTATAAAGCTTTAATGTATTCCTTTATAAAATCGAAAAGATTCTATTGAATTTTAAAAAAAAGATATAGTGATTAATATTTATTAGATAATCATAAAATAATTTGTTTTATATGAATATAAGTACAATCATTATATTCCAACCTAATTATTTTTTTTATTCTAATATTTTTTATAAAAAAGATTAAATATTCTAATATTTTTTTCCCTAAATATCCAGATCTTTTATATTATAATTTGGTAGAATTATATTGTAATCTTGGAAAATCGTGAAATTATCGAAAAAACTATTTAACCCTTTTATTAATTAAAGAATATATAATTATTAATTGATTCATTAGGATATTTATAAGGGATAGAAAATAAAATGAAAATAAATTATATTTTAGAAATAAGAGATTGTTCGTATAAGTATATTAAATAATAATAGAATTGTTATCAACAGATTCATAATAGGAAATAGAATTTATATTTATAAACTATAAACCAACTTCTTTTAATTTAGTTTCCGAAATAATATTAATATAGAAATTAGAGATATATATTATATTTTTAAATATAAAATCTCTATTTTCAAAACTGTTGGATTAATAAATAATCCTTTTGATCGTATATATACTATAATCAATAATTAAAAAAATCATTATTCTAAATTCAATATAATCTAATAATAAAAAAGATATATATTTTTGTTTATTAAAAAATGAAATATTATTGATAAGATATATAATACCATCTATATCCAAAACAATACTTTAGAATAAATAATAAAGAATTGCTATTATAATATTATAAATTCCATTTAATAATCTATCCTGAATGATTATAGCATTCAATCTAAATTTAGGATTATAATAATTAATTTGATTTAAGGATTTCAATTATTTTTTGTATTTCCAGATTTTTTTTATATCTATTGGAAATAGACAGTAAGTTATGCATAAAGAGTGATATATTGAAAGATATGGTTAAGGTCTATATATCCAAAAAGCCAGAACGAAGAAGTTTTATAATGGTGTGTACATACCACATATATGTGTTACACATATGATTTCCAATATCCCCCCTATAATAGGAATCTATTATTCAATTATATAAACTTTATATATATATTTGAAGAATGAGTTTTATTAATTTCTACAATAGTGCCAACTCCTTCTAAGTTGCTTGTGATGTTTATGTCTCCTGTGGAGTTTGATTACCCTATGATTTTCAATTGTATTATAATACAAGAGTACTCTTCTATCAATATCTTTGCCTGGGGTAGATAAAATAAGGTGTACTAGGCTTATATATAACTTTGTCCAAAAATAACAAAGTTACATATCCTTGTTTTCTTTTTTTTAGTTTTATTCTTAATAATCTTTTTTTAATACACTTACATTTAACATTTTAAATCCAATCCTAAACTTTTTCTATGAGTTATAAAGCTAGGATATATAAACTGTTTCATAAGAATATTGGTTGTTTACTTAATTCCTAGGATTTATACAATATACAATCTTTTGGTGTTTATTATATCTTTTCGAATATAGTACCATCAAATATCGATATATTTCGCTTTGCTGTGAAATTTATTTTCTTGTATCCAATCGACTCCGTTTGTATTGTCACAATATAGTGTTAGAATAAAGGATTCAATCTTTAAACATTCATCTAAGTTTTTTATTAGCTTTTCCATCCAAGCTAATTCTTTTACTCCCTCATTAACTACTATAATCTCAGTTTTTATTATACAGAAAGATATCGATTTCTGTTTTGTTGAAGATTATACTATAACACCACTATATTTAATAATTACTATTCCTTGAATAGATTTTTTATTAGAAACAAATCTCCAAATTGAATCTGTATATGTATGATATTTGTATACAAACATATTTAATCGATTTGAATAGATTGTGCTGATTGTGTGTGTATTAACAAAATATTGAAGCAAATGTTTTGCAAGTATTAGATGATTTTCCCCCGATGTGTGTATAATATGAGTAAGTTGGCTTACAGTATATGCTATATCTAATCGAATGTAATTGAAAAAATAAATGGTGTTATTAACAATTTGAAGATATAAAACCTTATCGTCTTCACAGAATAAATTGTTTTTATTTGTATTTTGTACAATTGTACCGGGAGGTAGGAATAAATCTTTTGTATCAATGAGGTCGATCCCAAATCTTTACAAAATCTTTTTCGTATAATTCGATTGGTGTATTTTGAATAATCGATCTCACCGATTTCGTTCTATTTGAATACCTAGAAATATGCTGGTTTTATTTAAATCTTTGCATTTCCATTTGTATCCTATTGTTTTTTTTATTGAATTCATATTGATACAATTTCCTATTATCAGTAGATCATTTACATACAGTAGGATATATATTCTTTTTTTTATAAAAAGATTCGAATCTGCTATAGATTTTTCGAGTTCAATCTTTTTAAAAAACTTTTGTACAACTATCCACCAAACTCTTGATGTCTATTTAAACCCATAAAATGACTTTTTGAATTTAAAATATAATTTATCTTTAAGCTTAATCTCAAGAAAGATTTTTTCGAAATATCTTAATACTTCCATAAGGATTTCTATATCCATTAGCTCACCATTCAAAAAAACAATATCAACATCCATATTGTTGATTTCTAAATCTTTTACTACAACTTTTGCCAATAAAATACACAATATCGAATACCTTGCTACACCAACAAAAATCTCTTGAAAATCTATTCCATATCTTTGAAAATAACCCTTGATTACTAATCTTGCTTTTCTTCTAGCCAACTTGCCAAAACGATCTAATTTATTTCTCAGAATATATCTACTACTTAATAGTTTTCGACCTACAGATACAACTCTATTCATAACTTCAAAGATACCATTATCCTTAAAACTTTGCAATTCATTTCTAATTGCTTCCATCCATGCTTAAACATCCCCTCATATAGTATCTTCGAGCTCTACTGATTTTTCAAATATTGAATTAAAATTATAGATTATAAAATCTTTAGAATATACAAAAGCAACATATAATACAACTACATACTGAACAATCTAATCACTAAAGATTTTTCTCAATCGTTTCTTGCAACTCTTATTCAAAGCATCTCGAACTAAAATAGCTATTAAAACAAATCTAACTTTTGGAATTTCTACAACTATTTGTACTTTTTGTTTTGAAAATAAAGGTACTTGTATATTTTGTACTGAATGTTTAGTTTCCTATAATTGTTGTTGTTGTAGTATGTGCGAAGGATAGATTCAAACTTCTTCTTGTTTTTTTTGGATTTAAACTTTCATTTGTTTATTAATGTATATATCTTTGTGTATATCTTTTTGTAATGCGAATTGCACTTTTTTTTTTGTAGTTTTTTGTTTATTATATAAATAAGGTTTCCTTTTTCTTTTTATTTTGAGTGGTTTTAGAATTCTTTTATTTTTAAGGTTTATAAAAGGGTATCTGTATTTATTAAAATTAGTATTTGTTGTTCTAATAATAGTTTTGATATAAAGATTGAGGAGGTGATAAATATTATTTTTATTTATTCCAATTATAATATGCTTTCCTTTGAGTACTTTAAACTCAAATTTCTTTATCATCAAATTTGGTTGCTAAAGATTCCTAACCCACACTTTACAATCAAATATCCTGAGCTTTTTAAAATCAAATTGTTTATTATACATAACTTCATATAATATTATCACTATAAAAAATATTCCAGTTTTTTTAAAAGGTAAGGATTTGGTAAGAGATCTATTCTTCAGATATATAGTGTGTTTAATAATAAATTCCTACATATTGGGTTCAATTTCAGATTTGTTTAATAATGATTTTATAATGGTATTAATGTTTTGAATCTTTTTTTTTGCAATTCTATTTATAGAGTGTTTTCTGGAAGGTGATGGTTTGAAGATTAAACCTTTCTTTCCAATTTCTGCTTGAAATAATATCCTAAATTTATTTTTTCTGTTATCTACTCTAATAATAACAATCTTACAATTGAATTCTTTCTCAATCTAATTAATCAAATCCATTAAAATAAACACAACAATACAAGCAGATTTATCTTTTGTGAATTTGATCCAAATTACTTTTGTTGTATTATTAATGATTGCAATAAAGTATTTGTTTCTATTTTTAGAAGATTTTTAAATTCCTGATAGATTTATATACAAAAAACATAGTTTTGTAGGTGTACAAATAGCTGTATACTTATTGAAATGCTTATTCATTTTTTTTGTGAGGTAAGGCTTGCAAGCTTTTCGATTAGTATTTTTTTTTTAATGTAGTATAAGTTATTCGAAGTTTTTTTTAATTTGTTTATTTAATCATAATTGAAATAACCTAAACATCAATATACAATCTCAACTTTATCATTATTCACATCAATCTTTTTTGTATTAGATTTTAAATCGATTATATATACTTATTAAATAAATGATTACCAAATAATATAGTTACCATTGATGTGTTTTGTAGCTATTTCTAGTTAACCATTTTTTTAACATAATGCTGAATCTTTTTCGAAAATAATTTTTCGATTTGTTTTCGTAAATATCCCAATTGAGATAAATTGATTGTATCAAAAATCTTTAATATATTAAACATCTTTTAATATAAGATTACCAATAATAACTATTCCGTATACAATGCTTATGGTGTATATATGATTCGCTGTTTTGACTTTTTGTGATATATCCTAGTATATAATATTGATAAGATTTTTAATGGAATTAATGAAATAATGAAAAACTCCTGAATCAAAAATTCATATGTCATTTTGGATTTTAGTATGTATTGTAGTATAAGGATAGAGGGAACTAGTATATTTGTTTATTACAACTACTCGTGTAAAACTATTATTGTTAATCTTTTTATTTGAATACAAGGCTTCTCTAGTTTTATTATATTTTTAATAAATATTTTGTCAGTATCCTTTTTTCCTACAGAATTTGCAAGTGTAAAACTTCATTTTACTAATTTTGTTAGAATTTGATAAAGTTATATAGTCTCTTTTAGATATATATCTTTTTTTATTTCTATAATATTCTTTATATTCTTTTTCATCTTTTTCTCGAGTTTTTTTATTGCTTTTGCCTTTTATATTTTTTTATATAGTATTAGTTGTTGTTAATTGATTTGTAATATTTCGAGGAATTCTTTTTGTTTGTTGTAAAGTATATAGTATGTTTTGAAGATTTATATTTGTAAATGTAATGAAATTATATTGTATTTATTAGATTTCTGTTTTTGATAATGTATTTAATAATTGAGTATATATTTTATTATTAGAGATAGGTTATTGTGTTGTAGATGTTTTATATTGATAATCGAGGAGTTGGTTGAGGAAGATTTGAATAGTTTTGGTTTTAAAATCGAATTGCTTGTGGATAAAGTGTTTTCAAAGATTTTAGATATGCTGTGGATTTGTAATATTATTGAAAATCAAAAGTTTTGTTTAGGTATTTGTAAGATCATTTGTATTGATTATAGATATGAGTTGAGAGTGATATATAGGAGTCAAGTATAAGTTGATAATAAAGAATACAATTCCTTTTCTCTTTCTTTATTTGGCAACTTCGATATAATTGATTTTAGATTCTACTTTTACTTCTATATATATTTCTAATATAATAGTCGATATCATTACAGCTCAAATAGATTTATAGAATTCTATCCAATTGTTATTCTTGAATATAATTAGAAATCCTTATTTTGTTTATACTGTGTCAATAGTAGTTTGATTTGTTATATCTCGAAAATAGAGGTTCATAATGTTGAATATGTTTAAGAAACGTAGTATAAAAAAAGTTTATAATAATACAGAGCTTATAATCTGTTGAAAATAGATAGCAAGTTATACATAAAGAGTAATATATTGAAAGATATAATTAAAGTCTATATATTCGGAAAGCCAGAACGAAGGAGTTTTATAATGGTGTACACATGCCACACACACGTGTTATACATATGATTTCTAATAATATCATTTTATTTGTTAGATTTCATTCAATCTATAATTTGGGTGCATTTATAATCAATAATCTTAGAAATCTTTTATTTTTATTTTTTTCAATAAGAATAAATTCAATTATATAATATTCCTTAAAAGAATAATATATTTTTGAATTAATAGTTTTTTAATCACTTTTTTGTTTATATAAATATACAAACTTTTTTCTATAATTATTTCTTTTTCTATCATTACCCTACTTATCTTTATCAAATACTTGAAACAATAATTGATTTGAAGGAATATTAACTATAAAGATACTCTTTGTTTTAGATTCAATAGAATATTGATAAACAAAATCATTAAAGATATTATTATATTACTTTAAAATATAATTTGATATTCTTAATTGATTATTTATATTGATTTGTATAAGTATAGCAAATATTTATTCAAAAGTTATATATTCATTTATAATTTGTATAAAATCCTTGATTACTCTATTATATTTGATTTTCAAGATATTGTAAACGATTATATTGATATAAGTATTTGATTATTTGATATATCATTTAACTGAATCAATATAATTTGTATAGGTTTACTAAAGATAGTTGTAATAACTTTATGTTATTATAGCTTCAACTATTTATAATATAAATGTAAGAGAATCTTCTAGCTTTTTGATAAAAAATCTTAGAGGTATAAACCTTTGAATTTTATTCTCGATTGTAATATTTATTAGATGAGTTTGATTTATAGTTTTAATAATCTAATCAAAAACCTTTTTATACTTTTTATATATATAATTGTATTTATTTTTATCAAAGCGGTATTCACTTTGAAGAATGGAATATTTAGTTAATATATTTTGAAAGGTATATGGAAGTGGTTTTAGTAAAAGGGTTATATTAATGTTATTGTTTTGATTAATTGGTGATTTAACCTTATAATCTTTAAGAGCATATTTATATTTTTTTTGGTTTTACATATTAGTTTCTTATATAAAATTGAAGATTCTGATAAGTTGTGGTAGATTTTTTATAAATCAATTTTTATTAAAAAATTGTAATGTATATAAAAAAAAGAAATTTTTATATTCTAATATAAATTTATAAATAAATAAATCAATCAAATCCCTATTGAGTTTAATATTATTTCAGATATCTTTTAATATATAGATATTTTGGAATTGGTAGTATTATTAATTTCAATACATACGAATACTCAACCAAATAATTGAATCCAAAGTGCTAGCTTTATTTATAATGATTTTGTAAGAATAATAAAAAGAATTGAATATCAAAGTGAGTTTAACAGATGTATAGATTATTGTACAATTATTTAAAAGCAAACTGGGCTTATAATTTGTTGGGTGGACCTAGCAAGGTGGTGTATACACAAAAGCATATGGGTTAAAGGTATTATAATTCTGTCTGCCCTCTTTGTATGAAGAGGTATTTCTAAGCTATATATACATTCTATTCTATATATATACAAAGAATATAAATAGAAGTAGAATGTAATACATTCTCAATTATGTATTTCAATACAAGCTTTACTTTTTTTCTTCTTCGTACAAAGGTAGTTCGTACAAATGAGACTGATATATGGAACTTGTGACTAGCAGCCACTTCGTTGTTTAGTTTAATCCTTATCCCTATAATAAATCAAACGAGTATAAAATCTCTTAATTCAAATCAATCAAATGTTGTACTAAATTTTATCAAAATTATCAAAATCTATAGTCTTTTATTATATATATACTCTTCGGTTATATTGGATGATATACCTAGATTTGGAATTATACTAATTTAATTGAAATATAGAAAACTCGAATTTAATCGATCGTTTGAAATGTATATTTCTATTTTTGCTGAAGAATTATTCGATTGTATTAAGATTTATTCTACATTTGCTGTTAATCTAGCATTGTATATAATATACTGATATTTTTGTACGAATAGAGCCCTTCAATTGTATAATGTGGCAAATACAGTGGTAGCATCAAATCAAAATCCTATTCTTTTTATTAATAAACAAATCCTTGTTTAATATTATCACAATAATCTTTAATTTGTTTTTTTGGTAATATTGGATAATAATATTGTATATATCTGCAATCAAATTATATCTACTCAAATTCATATAATGCAATCTTTGTATATAAATGATATATTAATACAAAGTCAGGGGATTCTTATCGAGGATTTTTGTAGGGAGTGTTGTCGATATGAATTGATATCTTTTCCAGATTATTGTTGTATATCTAATTATTTCGACAATAGTTATAGGAATTATAAGTGAAGAGATTATAGAATTCGGTGTATACAATCTGATTGTTCATATACTGGTTCTATCGGACGAAGCTGTTGTCCTCCGCCTCCTTATATTTCTTCTAATCGAAATTCTATTCCTCCTCCATCAGCCAATCCAAAATCCTTTGATATCCAAAAAGAATTTCTTTTACTTAATTCTGATTCTGCTAAAAAAACCTCTTATTATTGATTAATTCGTATATATTCTTTATACAACATCTAGACTGTTTTTCTTTTCTTTTCTTTTTGAATTTTAAGGAAATAGATTGAAATTGAGATATTTATTGAAAACTTTTTTTGAAAAATGTTAAATAATAAAAAAATAAAAATGAAATATCAATAACTTTGTATTCCAATTATCAATTTAGTTTATATGTAATCTAGTCGACTTTTGTATAAATTTCTTGTTTTACCTATCCTTCGATATATATAATGAGAGTATTTGTGTTAATAAATCTTTTCAATACTTTATTAGGGTTAGTTTTGATCATTACATCGGCTATATTGTTAAGTTCATTAATCCATCAAACTTTTATAAGCTTTTTTCTTTTATATGATTGTTATAATGCTATTATATCGATTATGAATCTCTTTTCTTTTATTATACCTAATTTGATGAGGCATTTGTATAATAAATATGAATCTGTACAGATAATAACTGGAATATTAGATAAACTTAGTTAAAAAATAATGATTTACAAAATTGATTTTATTGTAAGGTCAATATCTATATCTCTTATTATATTATAAATTTCAAAAGTTAGTATGCTGTGTGTAATTCTTTTGCTTTTTGTATTATTGTAATGTATAATATTCTCAATCAATTTGAAGGTGTTTTCATTCGATATATCCTTATTTGCTAATATAATAATAAATCCAATTTGATTATTCAAATCTTTATTATTTGCAAATAATCTATTAATAAAAATAAATAGTTTTATGTGATTTTGTATAAGGGGGATAAACGAAAGTTTTTGATTAAGGTTTTTCATTTGTTAATTAAATCTTTTATTAAACATTTTGATATTGTTCTCTAATAGATCTTGATGTTGTGTAGTAATGGATAAATTGTATGATGCTTTTGGTTGATAAATTGTAATGATATATATATCTCATACTTATTGTTTACAATATTACTCAGAATTGATAGCTTTCGTGAGTTCTTTTTTTATCCTTTTTGTGTGAGAATGAGATTATTCTCATTTTGTTGTATAATGCAATTATTGAAGATTAGGGATAAGTCATACATCAGATATTCACCGGGTTTTGTTTTGATATTTACATTCTTGAATTCCTTATCCTCAAAATCCATAAATTCTTGATCTGCTAATATAAGTGTATCGTTTGTTTACATTCCTACAAATCCGAATCGTATACCTTTTGTATTAATAATGAGTAAATACAAGTCTGAATCGTATATCTTTTGTATTAATAATGAGTAAATACGGGTTATATAAAGATATGATTATATTAAGCTTTTTTTAATAATATTTCCAATATGTTGTCTATTAATAGGTTTCTGTTTTTGCAATACCATACAATGATTTCTTAACGATTATGATTGTATTATATAAATATTTATTTTGAAACTTTTTTGAAAGTTTTACTAGTATGATCCGGTTAAGTGGTGTTTTTAACTATACATACGCTTGTGTAACATCTTATATTATAAGTATAATATTCATTTTTACTAATATAGAAGCTAAGACTATAATAATTTTTTAACTTAACCTTTGAATTATAAATACTTGAATCAAAATTGATTTTTTGTTAGAATTATTGTACACTTGTATAACAAAACGGGATTTCTTATATAGGAAATCTGTCATACATCCTTTCACTTTGTTTACAAGATATAAATTGAATAATTTTCTGGTGTGTATAAAAAGATTGTATTTAACAAATTCAAAAATGTTTTTTGTAATGAGATTATTGATTTCTTATATTTGTGAAGCTTTGAATAATAGTCTTTTTGTAGTAATGATTTCTTTTGTATAAAGTTTTATTACAAAATCCAAAGTTTTCTGTTCTTTTTTTATAATGAATGTCTTTGTTAGATTTTGATTGTTTTATATAACTGCAAGGAATTAATCATATTTGTTATTGATTATATAAACATTTTGAGATAGTAATATTTTAGGGATTTTTATTTTGAGGGTTGTATACTAAACAAAAATAAAAATGGAATTCTATATTGGAATCTGTTTGGAAATTCATATAGGATTTTGTGATTTATAAATTTCAGATCTCGAATTATTTATATTTAAAGGGGTCACCAGGGATATTTCAAATAAAGATAATTGATCACTTGTTTCAAATTTATCTTTGTATTTTTCTTTATAAAATGGTTTTATTATTATAATACGAAATTCCATTAGACTATAGAGAAGATCGATTGTACAATTTTGATTAGTGATTATAAGTAATCTATAAGATCCTATCCAATCTTTTCTTTCTCTTTATACTTATACTAAAGAATTGAAGAGTAGATTGAATGTTTCGTATATATTGGAACCATTGCAGATAGCGAGTATATTTTGAATTACTCGTTTTACTTAAATTTCATATACTTTTTTTATTACAAAACAATATGTAAATATTCGTTTTAAAATAAACAAAAATAATAGGTTGTATAAAGTCATCCAAAGATAAGCTTTATACACAAAAATTATCGATACAAATTCATTTAAACCAGCAATATTATTAATTGTTTTCACTGCCATTTACAAAATTGATTCTTTATCGAATTTGTTGTTTTTAAATTCCTCCTCAAATATTTTATACATATATCATATTAAAATATAATATCTTTCGATTTTCCTAATTATATTATAAAATTTTACAAAAACTTCTCGAATATCAATTTGAAATGATCTTACATTTTATCTGAATTTGTTTAATGCAAAGTTTGTATCGGCATTATAAGATATATAATCTGATAAACCCAGATATATATTAATCTAACATTTTCGAATCGCATTTCATACAATTTTGATAGATATATTTTGTATAAAAACTATAATATTATATACAGTTGCTTTATTAATAATATGCAAAACAGGGCTTTTATCGATATAGAATATATCAAGAATAATAGAATAATTAAATTTGATATTATCTTTGATAATAAATTTAAAATGTTCTGGGGATTTTATATGAAGTTGATAATACTTGCAGAATTTATTAAGTTTTTTAATTGTATGAGTATTAATATCAATACAACCAACTCGATTTAAAAGATTTATAAGTTTTTGTACAGATAGATATCCAAATCTTCAGTGAATTTATCAAAGTTTTATTTTTATTAAATAATTATATGTGATTGTTTTTTTCTTTTGATTTAAAAGTATAAAAGGGTATCCCTATTTGTGTACGATAAAAATTACCTTATCTTTTTGCCTTAAAACGTTGGCGAGATTATCAAATAATACTTGTAAGCGATTTATATTCTGAATATATATAAGGAATAGTGTATTTGTTGGTACAATTGAAAAAGTAATAGCACCAAAAAGTATATTGACTGTAATATTATTTTGAGATTGTACAAAACCTTTTTCGAATTTGATATTATATACAGAATCACTTATATATTTTATATTCTTTTCCTTTTCTAATACCTGAACTTGTAGTTTATTTACTATCGAAACTCCTAATATATTTGTATCAGGAATAATGTTTTGAAAAATATTAATAGAATATTGATCTTCGAATTGGAAAACTTTATATCCTTTCATTATCTGTTTGTACACTTGTTGAAATTGATTTTGTTGTAAATATATATATACAAAGAATTGTTTGTTAAGGAGCTCAGCTATATATACTTTATTAATTGATTCTATTTCAATAAAGTGTGTTTTATATTTTATTAATTGATTATTTAGAGAATCAACTTACTAATATTCAATAATATTTTGTTTATCCGAAATTTTGTTAAATTTAGGTTTGGTATCATTCAAATCGCCTTCATATATAAGGAGAAATTAGTGAAATTGGATTTCGTCTATTTGATATTCTATCATAAATTAATTGTATCGAGTTTTTTGTTTTTCTATAAAATGATTTATTAACCAACAATCTGATTACTTATATATATAATATTTTAATACTATACAAAGATTGAATCGTTTTATCGATTGAAATATAAATCATCCTTTCAGAAATCTTTCTCAATTTCTTATTTCACGATATTGGTTTTGATTACGAAATGAATCTCAACTTTTATATATACAATCTGTCCAATGAATTTCTGTGCCGGGTAGGTTATTAGTTATTTGGTTAGCAATATAAATATTCGTTGTTCGTATTCGCTCAGTTTGATTAATAGCATTTCGAAGATTAGTACAAAGACCTTTGTATGTTGATGCAGGTTGTAATAATATGAAATTACATTCAGGAATTTTACAATATACATTTATAATCTGATCTCTCAACATCAATTCTAATTGGTATAAGTTTATCAATCTGTATTACAATATATGAAGAATTTCGAAAAGCTTTTCTAATTATTCTGAAAATATTTTATCAAAATGTTTTCGTATAATCTATAGAAATATCGTATTACACCATTCAATAAAATATTTCTAATATTTTTCTTCAATTTCGAAATATATTTTTATACATATAATTATCTCATCAAATCTTAATCTTTGATTATTGATTTTATCAAAATAAAACAATAAAACAGAACTTTGAAGTATTATCGAAAAAGCTGATTCGTATTGAATTTGATTGAATCCGACTTTTCTACATAATTCATAAAATATTTGAAGTTTCTTTTCTAAAAAGTCATATTCTCCACCACTATATTTGAATTCACTATCATTATACACCTTCATCAAATCTGGCAAAAGGTTTTATACATAGCCTGTATTTAATATTTCATATAATATTAAGCAATCAGACAATACAAGATTAAAAAAAGATTGGTTTTGGAATTATTATTTTGATTCATTTTGTTGTATTTGCTTGAAAAAATCTAATACAAATAGTATTTGAATTTGAGTCAATTTCTTTAATACAATAATATTATACATATCTATATATTCTGTTTTCAATATCTCTACCTCTTCTTAAACCTCTTTTATATATTCATCCAATATTTCTTTTGAAATAAGTTCAACAAAAACTTTGACATAACTAAGACTTTCTTTTGTTTGTTATATTTAAAAGCTATAAAAAATAAACTAATTTCATACAAGTTTGAAAGCTTTACAATATACAATTTTGAAGATAATCTCTATCCAACCTTTATACCACTTCTGAAATTCATTCTACAAATGTTATCCTTTGTATTATCTATATTGCAAATTGATTATTTATATAATGATATTGGCATTCACTTGGGTTTCTATAAGATCTGGATTCTTTAGGTTTAATTGTTTTTTTTAGATTGCAGGATCTACTTCGTACAAAAGTATTTCGAGAATTGAAAAAACTATATTGAATAATAATATTCGATATTGTATTATATCAAATCGATCTATTGTATGGTGTGTACAAATACATAATAAATACAGATAGAATTGATATAAAATCAAACTATTCTAAAAAAACACAACTATAGTCAGGGATCTCTTTTTAGTATATAATTTGAAAAGATAGTATAAGGAACATAATATTCTAATTCTTTTATACAGATTGTACGTAAACTCAGTCTAATACGATCTTATTCGTCTTCTCAAAAGATATCTCTTCTTATTCAATTTAATCTTTCTATTCTATAATTGAGTTGTTCAATCACTAATCAATATTAGATGAATCTAGTAAGATAATATATATACAAAAGCATATAGGTTAAAGGTATTATAATTCTGTCTACCCCCTTCATATAAAGGGGCAATTCTAAGCTATATACACATTCTACCCCACATACACACAAAGAGTGTAAATGGGGGTAGAACATGACACGTTCTCAGTCACATGTTTCAACATAATTATTATAAAGGATAGCTATATCAGTGATTATCTTTAATAAAGAGATAATAGAATAAAGTATTAATAGATTAGATTAACTTGAGGATTGATTGTAATGATTAGTGTCCTCTATATATATTTAAAATAGATAATATAAGCACTTATTTGAAAAAGATTATTATTCTAGTAGACTATGTAATAAGTAGAGTAGCTAATATAATAATAATATAATTGAAATCGATTATAACGGCCGATCTTGATGATCGGGGTACATATATAGTACATGATATTGCGTGATATCTTTTTTATTATAATTTGAGAGATATAATACTTTTCTTGAATCCTATACAACTTTATATAATTATCTATCAGATTTATATATACTCATTTCTTACTATATTAATAACCAAATTTAATAACAGTTTTAAAGAAAGTAATATTACTACCTACTTATTAAAAAGTTTGAATATATTTTGAATTGAGAGTCAAATTCTTCACCAAATTATTATCAAAAATATATATCTTAAATAAATCAAAAGATATTTTAATCAAAATATAAAATTAAGAATATATTAATTTATCTATATTCTTTTAACTATATAAAATAATAAAAAAGATTTGATTTATTATATCTCACATAATAGCCCAAAAATATATAATTCATTTGAAATTATTTTTTATAAAATTATTATCAACCTTAAGAATTATTCGACTTTTAGTATATATTTCCAGATAACATTTTTTTTTACAAAAATACTTTTGCTTTATGATTTATTGAAATATAATCAAATAGTAAAGTAATATCTTAAGATATCATCTATTTGATAAGATCTATAAATATATAATTCGAATTATAGAATTGAATATCTATTATAATAATCTATTTAAAATACTAGTTATTATATACTTTAATTAAACTAGAGTTTATAAATTCTAATTTAATATTTTTGGAATTAGTAAACAAAATTGTTTCTCAAAATCAATTAAAGTTAGAGTTTTCTTTAATACTTTGAATAATAGTATTTTAAAATCGATCAAAATATTGAGATTGTATAATATATTTAATTATTTATTTCCTTAAAGATTCTTAATAAAAATAGCTATAGTATTTAATTATAAAAGTTTGGTAAAGGCAAAGTAATATTATATAATATTAAAGAATTTAATAATCTGATTAAGAGTTAAGTTAATAATAATATCAAAGAAAAGTTTATTATCCTTTTTATTCAAGTAGGAAATATATTTATAATTATTTTCGAAATATAAGGCAAAAAAAAAGATAAAGATTAATAACAATTCCATATCAATTGTATTGTTAAAGTAATAGTAAAAGATTTTATAAAATAGAATAGCTTTTTGTATTAATATATTACAATTATTGTAAATAAATATATTCAAAGAAAAATGAATATTAATTGTAAAGTTGAGAATAGAATAAGTTTTAGATAGTTAATATATATTATGTTTTGTAAAGTTTAAACTGATAAGAAAATAATAAATATTATTAATATTATATATCACTTTGACTTTACAATTCTTTTTGTTAGTAAGGTAATATTATAATAAATACAAGTTTTTAAACAAATTCTTATTTCATATATTATTATTTTTAGAAATAGCTATAGTATTTAAACCCTTAAATATTATTTGATAATCCTGAAAATTGTAATCTTTTGTTTGAAGTAATTTTTGATTGTTTAAAATATTAGATAAAATTTTTTTATTAGAATAATCCCTTTTGAAAAGATTGATAATATTTTATAAAAACAAATATTCTAAATGGATAATGTGATTCATATATGAGTGGATCATATCACTGAATGGATTATTTCAAAATCACATCAAAATGAAGGTTTTTTCAATATTCGTATTTTAATAATAAATCAATATTTATTAGATTAGAAAAAGCTATTAATAATAATAAAATAATAGATACTCAAAAATCTAATTTTTTTATAAACATTCTTATTATTTTTCAAAAAAAGCTGAAATTGTTACGGTTTTCGTTACAAAAAAGTTATTTTAATAATAACTTCTATAATTATTAAAATTTTCGAAAATTGATTAAATTTTTATAATCCTTATATATTTAACTTAAATATAAGAAATTTTTATAAATTTATATCAATAGATAAAGGAAGTGCACGGTTATGCATAGACGAATTTTGTATATAAATTAGATAATCCATTCAATAATATAATCCACTCGTATATGAATCACATTATTAGATTCTTAATAATATTTGTGGTGAAATTGTTCAATTATTTTATATTGCTTATAAATATAGTTTTAGAATTTATAGAGTTGTTTAACTAATTTAATAATTATATATTTTATTAGTATTGAAAGAATAAATAGTATTAAAAAGAGATTTCTAATTGAAATAAAAGAGAAAGCAAATCCAGGATTGATAAAGGCTAATATTAATAATATATTAGATTTGGAAGGTAATAAAAAAGGTATACTTTTAGTTTGGGAATGAGTGAAAAATAAAGTATATATTAAATATTGTAATAAATTCGAAGATAGAGTTGTATTCTATTTAAAGATTGAATGTAATAAAGATGTTAATCAAGTTTTGAGATTATTTTATATATAAGATTGGTTTCTTTTTATATTACTATTTTATTGATTTCGACTTTGATTAGATAATTGAAAAGAAAGTGATCGAAGCTGAATTGGGCTTGATAGTAGTATAAGATTATCTACAGATTCTGGAATATTCAATAATAGATAATAGGAATTCGATACTGGATTATTAATATTATTTGATATTCTGTTTTTATTTAAATCCTCTATTTTTTGTTTTTGTATTTTATTAATTATATTCGCTAATTGTATTATTGTTTCAATTGAATTAATTGGAATATTCGTTTTCTTTATTTTTTCGGAAATTGCGATTTTATATTTATTATACTCTATCTCCATTTCTTTTTTTACAAGTCGAATTTGTTTCATTTGCTTTTTAAATTTAATAATCAATTCGATTTGAAAGGATATTAATGAAAGATAATTCGATTATATATTTAAAAGATCTTTAATTGATATATTATTATTTATAGATATTAGAATATCAAGGTTGATTCGAAATCTATTAGAAGGTATATTAATCAATATATCTAATAAAAGAGATTTGTAAGCAATGAAATCAAATAAACTAGTAATAATATATAGATAATACTGATATAGTTAAACATATCGATTACTATTTCATTTAAAATCTATCATTTCTTCTTATATAAACTTTTGTAATCTACCACGAATTTTTTTAATTGAATTAAATCCATTACTATAATTAATATAATAAAAATAATCTTAGAATTAGTTTGAATTATATATATTAGAAGAAAAAACTAATAAAAAAATATCAATATAATTTAGTACAATTCTGATTCAATATTTATAGTTTGATATAATATTATTTACTTTAATATTACACTCAATTCCAATCTTTTTATTATATAGATTATATAAAGTAACTACAATTTTATTAAAATCTTTATAATATTTATATTATATTCCTTTTTCATATAATTGAATTTTTGATTTTTCATTTTGTTCTTTTAATTAATGATTTCTTTATAATTATAAGTCGAGAGTAATTAATTTTATATTAGAAAAACAAATTACAAGCTTTCTAAATCATTATTTTTATAAACATTATAAGCTTTGAAAATTTGATCTTAAAATAATAAAATAGTTATTAGAAATCCAATACTTGAATAAATATATAGAAAAGAATTATTTGTAAAAATATTTATAAAAAAAAAGATTAATATATAATAAACTTATTTAAATCTAAGGATTAAAGTTTTATCTTTTTTATATAAAAACGATTATTAATATTATTCGCTTTTCTAGCTTTTTCAATATTAATATATTTCTTTGATTGTTTAAGGTTTTTATAAGATGTTATTATAGAGTTGTAAACGGATTGTTAATTGAAGTAGATATTGTAATATTATAAAATATTAATAAAATTCGAAAGAAAAAAATCTGATTAATAAAAGCGATAAACAATTAGCGTTTTTATTAATAGAATTTAATACTTTGGAATTAATTTATATTTATTACAACTTTATATAGGATTTTTTTTATATACTACTATAAATTATAATATTAGATCTAAGAATCTAAAAATAAATTATTAGATTTTTATATTTTTAATAAATATAGAGGAAATATTTTAAATGATAATTGATTATATCAGAAATAATTCTAATCAGGAAAACAAGTCAGTTGATCTTCACTAATTCTTAGGGTTAACTTGAATCAATTACAACTTTATTCAATATTGATATTTGATTTTATAATTAAAGGTAGTAATTGTTTTATATAACTAAATACTAAATATCAGATTTCTATATTTTTAATAGATATAAAATAAGTATTTAGGTAATGCTTAATTATATTAGAAATAATTCAAATCAGAGAAACAGATCAGCTGACTTTTATCAATTCTTGGGGTTAACTTAAATTAATTACAATTTCATTCAATATTGATATTTGATTTTGTAATTAAAGGTAGTAATTGTTCTATATAACTAAATACTAGATATCAGATTTCTATATTTTTAATAAATATAGAATAAATGTTTAAATGATATTTAATTGTATTAAAAATAATCCTAATCAAAAAGGTGAAACAACTAACCTTCATTAATTCTTGAAATTAATTTGAATCAATTACAACTTTATTCAATATTAATTTCTGATTTTATAATTAAAAATAGTAATAGATTTATATAATTAAATATTAGATAGTAGATTTCTATATTTTTAATAAATATAAAATAAATATTTGAATAATATTTAATTATATTAGAAATAATCCTAATCAAAAAAGACAATACAACAATCGGTAATATCTAACTTTTTACCAAATCGAGTTTATAATATTACAAATTCTATCTTTGATTAATTATAACTTTTGCTACAATATCTCAATAAAGAAATAATTATTATTATTTGATTTATTAAATCAAAACAAATCGAATGATATCAAAAAAAGCAAAATATTTTTTCCAAGCTTGATCTAACCTTAACCTTGTATTTGGTATTCAAATTAAATAAGTTATTATTATACTTTATTACAAATCAATCAATACTAGAAATCAAATTTGTTTGTATTTATATTATATATATTATTATTACAAAATCCCTGAGTTTATAATCTTTGATTATAATTCCCAATTCATTTCAAAGTTTTGGAAAAAATTTAATCAAATTTTAGAAATATAAATAAAGCTTTTTATTATTTACCATCTACAAACTAATAACCAAATTGAGATTTATAATTAATATTTCTAATAGCATTTGAAACTTTTTATTAATTAGTATTAAAATGACTGATTCGAATTTTTATCAATAATGAACTATACTTAGCTTATATTCCCTTATAAATTATTAAATGATCAAATTCTATATAAAACATTATATGGTTATCTATCCCGAAATTCCTAGAATTAGAAATCCAATCCAATTACATTTATCGATAATCTAAATATCAATAATATTAAAAAATATACCAAATATAACAAACTAATATTCAATCAAATTAAAAAGAATATTTTGTGTATACAAAGAAAAATAGTTTAATCAATAAATTCGTATCATCAAACAATCGATTTTGATATTGTAGATTATATATAATTAAATATAAAAGATTTTCTTATTTAATAATCTTTTAAAAAACATAATTATTCTATTTAGGGCAGGTTGAAGATTATTGGTTGGGCTGGAGATTCCTTTTGTTTAGATTTGTTTTCAACTATAAAGATCCATTTTGTATTTCTATTTAATAAACTTTATAAAGTGATAGATAATCTATTCTCTAATCAAATTCTCGAGCCACCATTTCCCATAAATATTATTGATAATATCGAATAGGAAGTGAAGAAAATTCTGGTTATCAAAAAAGTATAAAACCAATTGAAATATTGAGTTTTATAATTAAACATTAATAACAATTTTGATTAATATTTTATATCTAATTTAAAGATTATCTTGTATCAATTTCGTAATTTTTATAAAGTTAATCCAAACTTACCAAACCCGCCCACAAATCTATTAGATTGAATATATCTTTATAAAAATGGATATAATAATTATGATTTTGTAGATAATAATCAAAATATAAATGCTAAAAATCGAAAAGTTTTTTTTAATTTATTAGTTTGATAAAGAAATTAAAATTACACAAAACATTAATTATAATTAAATAAATATATTTATTCCAATAAATATATAGATAAAAAATAATATTATTTTAGTTAAATAGATCTATAAACATTTAGACAAATATTAATCATTACTATCGAACAAAAAATAATAACAAAAACTAAATAATTAAAACCAAAAAATTAGTTTATACCCCCCCCAAAAAAACAATAAAGAAAGAAACAATTATTATTAGATATTATAAACGATAATAACCAATTGCAATACGAGTTGTAAAAAGCTTGAGTTTGTGTTTAACAATTATTAATCGTTTATGTATAAGATTTGCTTTAAAATCTATTTGGTTTAAAACTAGCTGATATTGTTGTTCTGTTTTTTCCCTTTGCTTTTTTTTTGTTGCAAGCAATTATTCCTTTTGTTTATAAGCTAATAAGATTGGAAAACCATTTCTCGAAATCTTATCTTTGAAGATTTCCCTCAAATCCGATTATTAAAATAAATCAGTTATATACAAGTCATTTATATAGATTGTAATTTATTTCCGCCAAGATGTTTTATTTACCTATAATCATTTAATATTATAAAAAGAAATGATAAGTCTTCTCAAAGTATAAATACTTATATTTATATTTATTATTCAAGTAAAGCAAATAATAAAGAATATTGATACTATAGTCAAAAACTTAATAACAAAAGTTATTATTTTTGCCTGCTATATAACTACAGATATAATCTATATAAATCTAATTGTTCTCCTAAATATATTCTTTTTTTCAAAACTCTACCTTTTTGAATAACCTTTTATTAGAAGATTTTTAATTGTTATCATCATCGAAGTGAATCTTTTATTAAAATCTTATATCGAATTGGTGATAAGTTTGGTTATATTGTAAATCCATTATGATATTCTTTTTAGTAATAATTATATTAGATTTTTTAAATTTATTAAAATAGTTTATTGCCTTAGTTAATTTATCAATAAATCTATTTTCATAATTATTAATTCTATTGATCAATAGATTATATTACTCCTCCAAGTTTTGTTTAAACAAATAATAATATGAATATATTTATTTGATATATCAAAAATCAATATTATTATCAATTATATTATTAAAATCTGTAAAATCGTATTTGTTAAATAAGCCGATTATATTTTAATAATCAAAAAATAAAATTCTATTCACCATCATCGAATCATTCTATATCTCTATCACTATTGTAATCGGAAACTTTAATATCTCTTTTATTTTCATTATTATTCTTTTCCATTATTGCGATTTATTTATTATACACTGTAGCCAATTAGGAATAACTCTTCACAGTTTTCTACCCAAATATATTAATATTAAAAAAACCGGCAAATAAAGTAGTCAAATTTACAGCCGCACGGGCTGTTTCCAATTGCTGTATTTGTGTAGGCGATAATTTGCTTTTTTTTGTAGAACTCTTTATTAATATAATAGGTGTATTAATGATAACTAAAAAAATAAATAAAATTAAATATAGAATTAAAATTAATAATAAATATATCGATAAACTATATACCCCCCAAAAGAATCAATTTATTGTTAGATAATAAAACTGATTAAACAATTTCCTCTATTCCATATATGTCTTGTCATTATAAAAAGAAAAAAATTTATGTATACACTGAAATATCACATTATTTTTTATCAACAATAAGTAGCAATTAATTGTAATCGATAATATAAGATATCAAATAAAATAAATTGTAAAACTTGAAAATAAGTTTATTTGAAGGGGGGGATAATATTATAGATTATATTTAATTATATCACAATTGATTACATATACTTGGAAATATATATATACTTATATATATATAATTAGTATTTATAGTTGCTTTATAAATATTTAGCTTATAGTTTCTTAATTATAAATTCTAAAGGTATCTTGTATTCTATTTTTGCAATTCTTTTATAATAAAGTGTTACAGGTTATATTAATATTATTATTTTGATTAATTGATAGCTTAGTCTTACAATTCTTAAGAGTATATTTATATTTTTTTTGGTTTTATATATCAGTTTTTTGTATAAGATCAAAGATTCTAATAAATTGTAATGGATTTTTTGTAAATTAATCTTTATCAAAAAATTGTAATGTATATAGAAAGTTTTTCTTTTTGTATTCTAATATAGATCTATAGATAAGTAGATCGATTAAATCTCTATTGGATTTAATATTGTTTTAAATATCTTTTAATATATAGATATTTTGGAGTTAATAATATTATTGATTCTAATATATATAAGTATTCAATTGAATAATTGAATTCGAAATGCTGGTTTTGTTTATAATGATTTTTGTAAGGATGATAAAAGGGATTGAGTATTAAGGTGAGTTCAATAGATGTGTAAACTGTTGTGTAGTTATTTAAGGGCAAACCGGGCTTATAATTATTATGAAGGATAATTATATCAATAGTCATTTTTGATAGAAAGATAATAGAATAAATAAATAATAAATAAGATTAATTTGAGGATTGATTGTAATAATCAATATTCTTTATATATACTCAAAATAGGCGATATAGATACTTATTTGGAAAAGATTATTATTCTAATAGATTATATAATGAGTGGAATAGCTAATATAGTAATAATATAATTGAGATCAATTATAAAGACTAATCTCAATAATCGGGGTATATATATAGTATATAATATTATATAACAAATAATCTTTTATATATTCTAAAGTTTACAATGATTTATATTAAAATTGATTTTAGAATTGATTGGTTTAATATCATTTTGATGTAAATCTTTGTTTTCTTATTGATTTGATAAGTATAATAATAATTTGAATTAAATAATATTGGATTAATAAGATTTATATTGTTAAGATTTCTATCAATATTTGTTTCTATAATTAGGGTTGGGGGAGTATATTCTAAAAATATTGATTGATTTTGAAATAAGAAAAGAAAAGTTTGAAAACTTTTGTTAATGATTTTTTTAATAAAGATTTAATATAAGATTGAAATAGATTTTCTCAAAATAGATTTTAAAATGAATTTTCTAATAGATATATATAGTATTGGATTGAGTATAGAATCTATTGGGATTGATATATTATTATAATTGGGGATAACAATTGTAGTAAAGTTGATTGAATAGTAATATCTAAAGTAATATATAGATATAAATTTGAAAGTTATTATTATTCAATTAATAATAGGGTTATAATATTAAAGCTATAAAAAACTAAGGATTATAAGATTTATATTAGAAAGATTAATAATATAAAATAAATCAATTTCTTTATAATTATTAATCTATATATCTAATAATATTGTTGGAAATCATATGTGTAACACGTATGTAGCACGTGCACACCACTATAAAACTCCTCCATCCTGGCTTTCCGAATATATAGACTTTACACACATCTTTCAATATATCACTCTTTATACATAACTTGCTATCTATTTCTGACAAATATATATTGAAATAGAATATTAGAAATTCTTCTGTTTACAAATAACAGATTACAAATTGTTGAAAAGAGGTATATAGATATATCAAGTTTGGATATAAGGGTTCTATTTATAAATCTATATTCCATAGTTTTATTATTTATTAAACCAATAAACAGAATAATCATAATAAACATAAGGAAAATTTTCGTTAAGATTTTAAAAGATTTGTTATTTATATCACGGAGGATAGCTACATCAGTGGTCACCTTTGTTAGAGAGATAATAGGATAAAGGATTAATAGATTAGATTAATTTGAGGATTGATTATAATAATCAGTGTCCTCTATATATATCCAGAATAGGTGATGTAGGCGTTTATTTAAAAAAGATTATTATTTTAGTAAACTATGTAATAAATAGAGTAGCTAATATAGTGATAATGTAATTAAAATCGATTATAAAGGCTGATCTCGATGATCGGGGCACGTGTGTAGCACGTGATATTGCGTGACAATTTATTATTCTAAAATATAAAGAATTCCTAAATATAACTAATCTCTTAACCCACAAAGATAAGTTTTCTATAAAAAATCTCGATTCGCAATTATGAATTAAAATTAATCTTTTAATATATCTAACTAAAGAATAGAATTTCCATTATCATTCGAATATATAGAGCCTTCAACAAATCCACCCAGATCCATATTATTAATAAGGATTGGAAAGATATATCGAAAGGGTGCTATAGTAATCAGGAAACAATTAACAAATGGAAATGTTTTTTAATAAATAAGATTGTAAGTTTTACAATAGGATCTAAGATTATAATAATAATTGATAATAGGAAAACAATAAACACTCAAAATATATTGATTCGTAGCAAAAGAATAATTGGGGTATTGTATAATTCCTGAATTAGTATTATATTTTGTATTGTTGTATCGCTTTTTTTTGTAATTGAATATGATATGACTAGACTTTTTACAATAAAGACAAAGGCTAAAATCTAAATATTATTTTTTATTATAATATAATAAGGTTCGCTGGCCTTGACAAACGGCATCCAATTGTATAGAATCTCCAGAGGGATCAGACATAAATATTACAACAACAGCAATAGATTTTTTTTCATTAGGTTTTTTTTAATCGCTAAAGTTGATACCTTAATTCTTACATTGATTATTAAAATGAATCTTTTTCTCTAAATCATTATAAATACCTTACCATCAAACTACTTACACATCGATATCAATAACAGAAAGTTTATTTAGTTGATTAACTAAAATATCAATTAGATCTTAGAAAACCTTGAATTTAAAATTAACAACTTGTTATTCAACAATCTTCTTATATTTAATAACAAACTGTTTAAACTCAATAATAAAATTATTAAATAGAATCTTTTTTATTTTACATTTGTTATAATTCATAAAAACTTTGTATAAAAGATCTAAAATCTAATATTATTTATTTAATTTATATCAAATGTTTATTATAATATATTATTCAAAAGGCTAAAGATTGGAATTATATAGATTATTAGTGTTAATATCAAAATGTATTTAATTGTTTCTATAAACAGAGCTGGAAAATAGATTAATAAGAAATATGATTTTTTGAAATTTTAATTCATTTTTGTAATTTATAGTCAAGCAATAATTGATTATATCATAAAAAATTGTATATTGATTTTAATGCTTTACAATATCTTATTTATTATTATTGAATTTTTTAAGAGTAATAAGATATTTGTAATGAGATGAGATTTGCGAATTATTACAAATAGTAATTTTTAATATTGCAATTGTATTTTTCAATTCAATAATCCTTAACTGAATATTAATGGTTTAAATTTGTATAATAATGATTTAAGCTTATAATGAATCTGCAATCGATTTGATCAAATCGAATACAACTTAAATAACAACGAAGTATAAAGTATTTGGATTATTAAATAAATCTATAAAGGAAAAGATATCGATTTTAACAAAATTGAGAATATGATTTAAAAAAAGGAACTACGAAGATAAATTAAATACAAATGTTTCTAATATAAGTACTTGATTATTCATCTTTGATATTTTGAAAATATAAAACATTAATAGCAAAATATACAATGAATCAATAATAAATGCAATCGACACAATGGAAACAAAACATTGATAAGACTTTGAAAAAATAAGAAATAAGAAATAATAATAAAAATAAAGCTGTGATAGCTTATTTGATGATAGTACAAATTGTTAAGATATAGGTGAAGATTTATATTGTATTATAAGAATAGAAGAGTTATAGAAGAGTGAAGCCTTACTTATAGGAAGTAGGGCACGCTAGTATGCTGTACCTGAGGCACGAAGGCAACTATAGATTATGTAGTTGGCGCTGTGATAGGTATATTGTTTTCCAGAATTAATACTTTAATTAAGAAATTATTTTTAAATTATTTATTCTTTTTATATCTATTAATATTATAAGAGAAATATTTTTTATTCTATTAAAATCAATTATTATCAATTTAAAAAACTAAATCGATAAAGAAAATATATATTAAAATCCTTTTTTAATAAAAAAATCAAATATAATAGCAATATTTATAACTCAATATATATAAAATATTATTATTCTTTATCAAATAGATTTTATTTAAAATTAGTTTTTTTATTATAAATAATATCGAATATCCTCAATTCATTCAAAAAGATGTTATAATTATAAAACATTATTTGAACAGTCATCAAATAACCATATAATTATATAATGAATTATAAATAATATAATATTTTATTATAAAAGAATTATAAAAGTAGAATACAAAATATTTTTAAAATCTATAGTTAAGAAACTATAAACTAAGTATTTGTAAAGTAATTATAAATATCAACTATATATATATAAGTATATATATGTTCTCGAGTACATGTAACCGATTATAATACAATTGAATGTAATTCGTGATAATAACTTTACTTCAATCTTTTTAATCTTTTCAAAATTAAAGTTATTTCAATTCAACAAAAGATTTTCAATTCAAAAGCTTTTTGAACTCTGATTTCGAATAAATATAATTCAATTGATTTTCTTTTTATTTCTTTTTTTAAATTTTCGAAAACCCTAAAATTGAGGTTAGAAAGAGTAATAACCAATTGATAACTTTTAATACTTTTTCGTGGGTCACCACTACCCTGTTTCCCATAAATTACCATAGCTTTTCAATTACCTTACCAAATCTAGATTATAAGATTAGCTTTACAGATCAATCAATATTAAAAATATTAAAAATATAATTTCATATATGAATAATTCGATTGAATTTATATTGATTTCTTTTTTCAGATTTTCGAAAAGCTTTAAATTAAAGCCAGAAAAAGTAATGACCAATTAAAGAGTTTTCGGTAGGGTCACCACCCCCCTGTCGAAATAGGTCACCACCAAAAAAAGTCCGTGGAATAATACTTGGGATATTCTTTAAAGAAAATCTAGGAAAAAGCAAGCAAATTAGATATAATTCATTCTTTTATACTATTTGACTTCAATTCAACTATTATTTATATTCGATTTGTCCCTAAGCTAAATCTGACTAAGTCTTCCACTAAATATTATAATAAATATAATATTATTATTATAATATAATTACCAACCTCCAAGAGTACGTGTGCGCCTTGAGGTGTTTGCGGACTCAGGCGTGATACAACCATGTGGACCACGAATTGTCAGGTGAGGAGGGCTACGGATCTTCAAAAGGCTCCATAGTCCAGGGTCGTTGACGGAAGAGTTCGCAGGTGAGGAAGGCAAGCAGGTCTTTGATCCGCATCCTCTTCCAACATGCGTTTAGACTGGCAGTGCAATTGTATTGCGCCTGATGATGCAAAGGTCTCGCGGAAGAGTGTTGAATCGAGCCCATCTAGATAGGAATCTGAGCATCCAAAGGCACGGCAGATTACTTCCTATCTGTAGCTCACTATTAGCAACCTTCTACTCAAAAAACACTCAAACTCACTTTACATAGCAATCAAGCTGTGCCATCACAATCTCAACTATACACACCGGGAAGTCTCGATAAGACTAGCAAACCTCTCCAATACGGTTCCGAGTTTAAAGTGAATACAAGTTTTCCCACGCCAGTAGGAAATACGGGCTGAAACAAGGCGCGCAAAGGCGCTTCCCCCCGTCCGTCGACTGTAGCATGCTGTCAGCCGTAACTCCAATGCACTACTGTATAGCTTACCTAGCATAAGATACAACGCCAGCTCTCGGCCCCTCCAATGAGGGAGATTCGCCGTCGCCCAGCTCCAGGAGCGAGCCAAACTACGACACCGCAGAAGCCAATCCCTGCCACCAGTCACCAATGGCCTCATCAGAACGTTGACCTCCTAATATCAGCGTCATATATGTGATGATATCGATGGTAGTTACCTGATCATCAGTAGCCTCCCTAGCCACTACAAACATCTCCATTAGAGCATACGGGACTATTCGTAAGACAGCCTCTGATCGTGCCATGGTAATAGGGATGCCCTTCAGTTCATCAGCGCGGCTCAGCCCCTTTGCAGCAACTCCTAGTATTGGAGGCAGACTGGGTCGATAGACAGTCACTATCTGTTATGTCGAGCCGAAGTATAATAGTGAACATCAGAGCAGAAACGAAATTGATGGGTTATTTATGTTCGACGGCTATGGGGTATGTCATTTTGAACGAATGCAGTCTTTCTATTGCTAAAATATTTGGATACCTATTTGATACCACGTCTTCCAGTGTCTTCTCTATCTTGACGTTTGTTTACTCCTACCCTTGTGATGTTTCATATCTCATCCTTATAGGCAGCTTGATATAAGCCAAAGCACCCATTGTGTACCCCCCCTCTTTATTCTCTTCTTCTGTTTATCCCTTTCCTCGAAACAAGTCTGACCATTGCTTAAGGATGTCATTGGTGATAGTGGAGAGGAGTGTCCCAATAGTTTTGCATTTTCCTTCTATCTGAATGCTTACGTATACTAAACGCGTTAGTAGGTGAAATTCGTATGATAGATTTTGGCATTAAGCTGCCGAAGACCTTCTTATAGTCTAGAGCACTAGGGATTCCTTTGCCCATGGAAGAAGTCCGCCTTTCAATGCCACGAGGCTCTCTGGAAATGGTGACCTTCTATGAATATATGAGTTCCCTTGGGTGTTCTTTGCCGATGCAGTTGCTGCCTCAATATGATGAGGTTGCTTGGCTCTTGAATCATGTGGCTATTCAACGAATTCAATTAGGAAGTTTGGACAGGCGATGTGACTTTGAGTGGCTTCAAAGCATCTTGATTTAACATGCATTATTCAACAGCATTCAATTGATTATGTCCTATAAGTTCTTCCATTCCTCCTCTTCTTTCGTCAAGCGATCTTGATTCTGCTCGCCGAGAACCTCGAAATTTCTCAAGTACTCGTCCTCTAGCTTAATTGTTTCAAGCCAACGACGACATCGGGCCTCTAGGCACTCCCGAAGTTTTCTAACACGCTGAATTTTGCCTCCACACAACATGTAGACTCTAATATATGAAGGCTAAATAGAGGATAATTTACTCTCTAGAATTGTGAGTCTAAGGGATCGTTTGGATATACAAATCCGCTCCGAATCCATTGAATAATTTGCTCTTCACTGTTACCACGGATTTTGTAGTGGTAGTAATTCGTTCTAAAAAGAGCGGATTATAAATCCACGCTTTTGTTGTTTGGATGTAAAATCCGTTCCAAATCCGTTAAATAAACCTAAAATTGAAGCTTTCAGGGTTTTCCAAAGTGGATATCAAAATGGATCCTTAATTTGAAGAGTTTTTTTTCAATTCGAAAGGGAATTGAATAGTTTTATTTGCTTTTCTTCAATTTCATGTGATTTTGTTAAAATATTGAAAGTGAAATTGAAGATATACTATTATAAAGCGATAGTATTATAACTAGTGAAATGGCTAGGGAGGATTTTGAGAGGTAAATGCCTTAAATTCTAGGCATTCTAATTGAAAGTGGGAATAGCTTCAACTTTCCATTTTCCTTATAGGCTTTGAAGCCTATAAAAGCCTATAAAAACACGGATTTTCCGCGGAATAAAAACGAGGACTACTTTTTCTGATCCTCGTTTTCAATCCACGCTCTTCTTTTTCCCATACAAATTTATCAGAAATGTGAATTAAAATGTGAATTGAATTTAAGGTTTTGAAGAACCCATAAAATATTTAGATTATTTATGAAATATTGTATAAGAATCCGTGGAATCCACATTTTGATATTCAAATGTAAATTCAGAATCTGTACCCAAAAAGAATGGGTTATTTGATGGATTCGAAGCGGATTTGTACATCCAAACGACCCCTAAGACTTCTATTTAAGCTACAAAAACTTAGTCCTAGACATTCCTCCCAGTGCCCTGAAATAGTGCTTAAAATCTACTCATAATGCTAAATTTCCTACGGGTTTCAACTGGCAACAACTTATGGGCAAGATCGCCCCTTCTGAGTGCTAATAGTGCAACAGTCGGCATCCTAAATAGATATACATTAGTTAGAACAATATCAGAAGCGCATCGGTTGGTAACTAACACACAGATAATGGCTGACACCATTGTTCTCGCAGAAATCGGCTTTGTAACTATCGCGATGGCAAGGATTTGCCCAGGGCCAACCAGAATGCTGCCGGTTACAACCATCTTCGCCGCCATCTCTTCCGCCCCAACAGCAATCTTCGCTTCTTGTACACTGTGAGGTTGGCTCAGTTAGTTGATATAAGTAAAAGGGTGGGCTAGGTTTAAAGGCTCCACCAAGTATAGAAGGAGGTAGGGCACGTACTGCTCTTACAGACTGCCCAAATGCTAGTAGGCATACGAAAGCTGCGATGATAGATGAGTGCATTTTAAAACAGTGATCGAATGCGTTTTGAATGTGTGTTCTGAAGGAGATATTGAATAGTTGGTAATCATTCGTTTGTGCGGCTGTAGCATAGGTTATATACTCACGTTCAATTCTATCTTTGTAGTGCTGCTAGGAGTCGCATGAAACTCTGTCTAAGCCCTAGTGCTTCGGATATGATCTATTGTGATTAAAAAATCTATTATCATGCGAAGTTAGATGTCAATTTTGTAAAGGTGCATAGACATGTCATATGCTTCGTATTTAAGGTTAATAGCGGACCTGAATTATACGAGTCGTATAGGTTATTGACTGAGGTGGCCTGGTCTAAGTTGACTTTCTATTACAAGGTAGAACCTAACCTCCGCCTCTATAAAAGCGCAACGTGTTTAATAAAATGAGTACAAGTTCATTTCTTTAGCTTTATTCTCAATCTAAGTTAATTTAACATACTTTAAATAATAATACATGTATAAACCTCTTTTCAAAGTACGAATTTAAGACAACAGGGATAGAAACTTCAACCACTTTTATAAGGCTGGAACACGTGACTTAGGGCGTGACATTACATGTCACGTTTTACCCCACATACGCATCCCGTGCGTAAGTGGAGTTAGTACACGATAGCAATTCCCTCTTTGTACAAAGAGGGTAGATAGAAAATATAACCCTTTTACTCATATACATTGTGTATACCCTGTGGTGGCAAAGTTAATCTTCCGGACGAAGAGAAATTCAATATAAATCCTCATAGTAATTTCTATTGTATACATGGCAATATTAATCCTTTTTTCATCATTGATGAAATGATTAATTCATTAGTGATGAATAATATCGGCACAAAATGCGATCCGTTTTATATTGAATTTTAATAGAAAAAATGAAAATTCGAGTTCATGGGGAGTTCTCTTAGAGCTTTTGGATTCGAAATTAGAGTTTATAAAAAAGGGGACGGGGGGTATGAGCGTAAGGGCTAGGATAAAGGCTAAGAGAAGATCAAAGAAATTAAGGGGAGCAAGTGTAAGAGCTAGAGGATAAGCTAAAGGCATTAGCCGAAAGCTTAAAGGGGAATGGAATCATGTCATTTCTGAATTATTCTTTAATCACAAGCTTTACCATTATGTCATATATAGTACGAAAGTTTAATCACATTAATATAGTAAAAACGCTTTATTCCATATAGTATTAAAGTATTGAATATTCCCTTGCGGTGACGAAATGAATGCTTTGTCACCTACGGAATCTACCACCACAGGGATACACCTTATCAAGTCTGCCCAACATATAAAAAGCCTCGACCTCTACAAAAGTGTAATATATTTGATAAAGTGAATACGAGTTCAATTCTTCAGCTTTATTCGCAATCTAAAATAATTTAATATACTTTGAATATTAATGCATATGCAAACACTTTTTCAAATTGCGAATTTAAAGCAATAGAGATAGAAATTTCAATTGTTTTTATAAAAAGCCTCAAGACCTTCACAAAATCTAAGAAACATCAGCGACATTTCTCTCACACATTATCTCATTAGACCATCTTGGAAAAACTTGCTCGTCCATCTATTGTCAAAGTTATCATCGCTTAACTGTCCTTAGTACCGATATACATTATGCATTTCTCAAAACTTCTTGTTATCGTCTCCGCGACAACAGCTACAGCAGCTGTCCTACCCAAGAACACCAACAGCGGCCACAGCACAGAGACTGACTTGAATGTGGTTTCAATGGTTTGGGACGGGGTTCATGTAAGTTTGAACAAAACGCTATAACAAACAAAACTAAATCTGAATATTCAAGGAACCTACCGTGGCAAACATTACAAGCATGGAAGTCATGATGAGATCTGCTCAAGAAACTGCGACCCCGCTCGAGCCACGTCAACAAGGTATAGCCAACGGTATCAAGGTCACGGTCAATGCTATTGCCCACGCAGTGGGATGGGCATACGCTGCTATCAACTGGGATGAGGTCAGTACACTAACTAATAGTATTATGATAACTACTGAACTTGATGCAGAAGCGTCAGCGCTTCACACAGGATGCCACAAGCGAGATGTGGAAAAACAACCCAGACGTTAGAACCTGGGCTGCAGCTATCTGTTACAACAAAGGCTACCGAGTAAGAGACTATAATCGAATCTCTACCCCCCAAAAGCAGAAGCTGAAGAGTGGATTGTTCTATACAGAGTAAGCCAAGCTTATCAAATATGATATTCCTCCGTACTAAACTACAAATAGCTATGATTGTATGTTTATGATGGGAAATAATGCTTTCTGGACCGATGGCGATGGAGGATACGAGAATGTGAGTTTGAATCTAGTGCTATATAGGCTAAATCATATGACTGATGAATATCTAGCTCGCTTATGCCTATGATCGCAGCCGTTGTTCTTATGATGGTAATACAGGCGATCTTACTTGTTAAGGAAGTTGCCATTATAACCACGAGACAAGCTACATGGTGGGAGCTACTTCTGAGAACTAAGTTGGTAGAAGGAGAGACGAAACGAGGGGAGGTTCAAACACATTGTATTGATATATTTCATCACGTCTTCGAAAGGAGATGCAAGCTGCAATGTCCTTGTCAGAAATAAATTGATGTCTTATACAATAAGTCGCGCATTCATTGGATATCTTAATGCTCGTATTATCAGTTCTTCAATTTGTCTTTGGATTGCTACATCAGGATATTTTGGATAAAAATGAGACCTGTTTTACTCTTTTTAGAAATTCGGCCGTATATCATTGGTACCATTTTCGAAAGCCAAATAGAATTAGTCACTCGAAAAGTAATATATCAAATCATTAGCAAGTCAGAATCCTAAGAGGACTATAATAATATTATCAAACAATACATTCAGTATACAATCCATTAGATCCTACTTGAAAACATGTCAGGATTTGTAGTTCCATCCTTGTCGCCTTACAAATGCGATGTCGATTTCTATGCTCGAGATCTGCTAGCGATTCCAAATAGGTGCCATCTTGATGACCTGCCTCCCAAACCATGTTACAACACGCCTCGGGCCGTCATATATCCACCTCGTGAACGAAGAACTTATGTCAGTCCACATTAGCTTTGCACAGCATTCTATATGTCGACGAACCTTTAAGAATTGCTCCCATCCACCTAGGATATCACCCAAAACCAATAATAGACATACAACAAATTTCGAAAGAAACTTTTTCTTCGAAATACAACCCTTTCACAATCGATCTAGATCATAGTTATTAAATCAAATTGATTGCAATTGCCTTCAAGTGACTATAACCAATAATTGTTGTGATATTGTTATCGACACCCCAAATACGAAATATATACAAAAAGTCGCATAAAATTTTCAATATAAATTGTTTCAATAATTTATCAATATTTAAGGATACAGTTATGATGGAGGTTTCTTTTAAAGCCTTTATTATACCAAACATTTATCCTACCATTATCCTAGGTACCCCAATATCTTTAAGCCTTTCTTCTCTTTTTGAAAACCTTCAATTCGAAATCTCTAGCCCTATTTTACTAATCAATTAGCTAGCCAATTCTAAAATAAAAATTGAAGAGTTTAGTTTATTTAATAATCCCTTTATTACTCAAGGCATAACCAGTACTACTCATATATTTAATCAGAATAAGAAACACAGCCTTATAATACCCCTCAATAATCAAAATAAACAACCCAGAATACAGAATAAACCAACTACATCAAAGGAAACTATTCTAAAAGTAAGAAATCTTATTTTGCTAGTTTAAACCCTTATTTAATCACAAAATAAATAATTCAAACTATTAGATCTTCTTAAAATCTTTAGAGAATATATAGAAAAAGGAAAGCTTATTACCACCCCCAATATTATCACTTTTCAAATCACTCATTTAGAATTGGCTACACAAAAAATTGAGACTCAAGCTAAAGCTTTTACTAAAATTCCCTTACCAATTAATATATTAATTATTAAATCGATATGTGTAGCAATAACGAAAGAAGAAGAATGGAACCTAGTAGGTAAGGGCAAAATTATTAAATCTATTTTAATTGATAAGAAGATCGAAATTACATAAAGACACCTAATCCTAATCAAATCAAAAATTAAAAATATTATCTTCTTTTTATTTATATCAATTCGAAACCAAATAAATGAAGCATTTCAGAAAATTGGAATCAAAGGTTTGATTATAGCAGTAGTAATTTTATTTCTGAATAATAATATAATAATCACCACAAATACTTCTTTTATATTACAATTTTTATTAGAAAAAAAAACAATTTGGAGTAATCTCATCAAATTCAAAAAAATTCAAAAAAACCAAGAATGGAATAAGGTTATTATTCACAAAATTCCCATAAAAGAATTTTCTGGAATAAAAGAAATAGATCTTGTTTTTAAAGAAATCAAAATCTTTAATCTGGAATTTAAGCCAATAGGAATCTTTTTTTGGCTTATATCATTATCAAAAAGAGTTTATCAATGAGAAGGAGCTATAGTAATCACTTTTGTATTAAAATCAAAAACAAAACTAACTATTCGGAAATGATTATATATTACTGGTATTAGTATAAGAATAGAAAAATTCTATGAATTCAAATCAATTATATAATGTCTAAAATGCCAAGAATTTGAACATCTAAATACATATTGTAGAAGGGATTCCTCTTGCAGACTATATAAAAGTAAATATATTATATCAGTACATTTATGTGTAGTATATAATATCAGAGGAAAGTTCTGTCAACATCTTGCTGTTAAATGCTTGAATTGTTAAGGAAAGTATATAGTAAATTCAAGAACATACAAAATCTATCAAGCAATTCAGTAAAAAACAAATAATATTAATTAATGAGTTATACTAATATTCGAATTCTTTAAATAAATTTTAATAGAAATGTATAAGCTATAGAGAATGTTTTATAGTTTGTAATAAAACTTAATATCAATCTTATTATAATCTAAAAACCTTAGATTATTAAAAATAGAGTTGATTACTTAAATTCGAGATTTATTATATATTCTAATTTTATATAAACACTATCAAGATTCGATTTTAACTTTCGATCCTGTATATTATTATATATTTCAAAAACTCTTTAGACTATAATTAATCTAGCTCCCAATTCTCCAATAGATCCTGATATATAGATCTTTAAATGCTAAAATGAAAATAAAACCTTTCAAATCATTAATATATATAACAAAATGGATCAAACCAAAGAAAAAGGTTTTATAATTGAAAAATATCTATATAATATATTTATATTACAAGAAACCATTTTATTAGGCGACTTTAATACCCACCATCTATGGTAGAACTCTTTTTCGAAGAAAAGCGGAAATGCTAATCAATTAGTCGAATAGTTTGAAGATCAGAATTTTATTCTTTTAAATGAGTCTGGAATTAGTATCTTTTATTAAACTAATCTTCTCAATGTAAGTGTTTTTGATTTTATATTAGTCTTAGAAGGAATTGTTTTTCAAATCTAAAACTAACAAATATTTTCAGATATAGGATTTGATTATACAGAAATATTTTTCGAATCAAAAGGAAAAGGAGAGTCAAATCCCCCCAATATAATATTGTTAGTTAGATATAATATCAAGTTAGTTAATTGGGATAAATTCGAATTAATATTGAAATCAGAATCCTTATATTCTCTTATTCTTTTTATTTTAAATTTAATAACTTCAATTGAAGAGGATTTGCTAAATCTTCTAAAAGAAAGAAATAATTATTTAATTTTAGATCAAGTAACAAGCAAGCTTATTAAAATTATTTAGAAAGTAATTAAAAGATTTATACCCAAAGCTAACTCAATCAAAAAAACAAAACTATAATAAATATCTGAATTAAAAGATTTTCGAAAAGAGTTAGGAAAAATAAAGCAAATAATTAAATCAAATCTAGAAAACTCTAGCTTTAAGAAAAAATATAAAATTACTAAAAATAAATATTTTCAAGTTATTAAAATAACAAAAGAAATTATTGAAATAAATTCCTCGAAAAGGAGAATATATAAATAATATTCAAAGTAATGGTTTATATTAAGGATTTTTAAGATCAAAGGATATCGAATATTTCAACAAAAAGCTTTTTTAAAGGAAAATACTCTGTTTTCAATTCGATCCTATTCCCATCCCCTCCTATTACCCCAAAACCTTAATGAGAAGGGTATAAACAATTCAAAAAATGGGACTGACCTAGTTTTTCACAAATCGAATTAAGTAACGCCTGCTTAGTTAAGATATAGGGAAAAATCTCTGGTTTAGATGGAATTACTCAAAAAATTATTATAAAGGTTTATAAAGTAATTCTACAAACCTTTTTTATTTTTTTCAATAAATTTATTAATTTAGAACATCACTCTCAATATTGAAAACAAACTACAGAAGCTATTCTAAAGAAAGCCTTGAAACCAGATTATTTTTTTTCAAAAGTATATAGAATAATTATACTATTAAATTGCCTTAAGAAAATAAGTGAAAGGATTTTAGCCCAACAATTAGAATACTTAGTGGAGACTACTTATCTTCTATATAAGAGTTAAATGGGAGAACATCAAAAGAAATTAGTAATAGATGCTGCGCTCTTATTAACTATAGAAATCGAAAAAAACAAGTAAGTCAATAAGAAGACCTCAATATTATTTATGGATATAAAGAAAGTCTTCGATTATGTCTCGAAAAATCGACTATTAAATATTTATAAGAAACTAAAACTGTCTATAAATCTTATAGTCTGGATAGCTTTATTTCTTTAATAAAGATAATTAAAACTATCTTTTAATAATAAAATTGAATCCTTTAAGTCAATTTCAATCGGAATACTATAAGGTAGTTCAATTTCTTTAATTCTCTTCCTTATATACATTAGGGACCTCTTTTTATTCAATTCGATTAAATTCCTTTTTTATATTGATAATATTACCCTAATTATCAACTTATCTATTTAAAAAAAAAATATTAAATCTTTAGAAAAAACTATAAAACAAATCTACAAACTTAGTTTAAAAAATACTATTCAATTTGACCTAGTAAAAACAAAGCTAATGTATTTTTCATCATCCAAATTAATAAAAAACTATTTAATCATATTATCTAATTCGGAAATAATTATTTTTTAATCTCTAATTAGATGGTTGGGAATATGGTTTGATCTGAGCCTTAAATTCAATCAATATGTTAATATTCGAATCACATAAGTGAAAGGAGTTTTTTATCAAATAACCCGATTAGCTAATATTGAAAAGAACCTTAATCCTAAAGCCCTCAAACAGTTATATATAGTATATGTAATAAGTATAGCTGATTATGGCTCAGTGATTTGGTGGAAAGATCAAACTCAATTTAAGAATATAATACAATCATTTCAAAATCTAGTTTTTCGAAAAATATTAGAAATATTCAAAATTGTTTTAATTCTTCTAATAAAAATGGAAGTAGGTCTAAAGTCTTTAAGAATCCGATTAAATTCAAATATTAGATAATACACATTCCATTTAGCTAAACTAGTATTAAACCACCCAATCCATATTGAAAAAGCATTATTAGCTCAATATTAAGCTGATCTGGAAGTGATTCCTACTCCTCAAAGAAAATGATATAAATCTATTCAATTGGATAAAATCAGAGAATCGATAAATCAGGACTTCAATTCTTTCTTATTTGAAAAGATTATTTATTTTAACTTTCTCCCATGGAAAAGAGAAATCCTTTTCAGAGTTAATATTAGTAATTCGTTAAAAGAATATGCTACTATTCTTTATAATATTGTTTTCAAATATAGGGATAAGGATACTATCTATATTTACACTAATGCCTCCTTTACCGAAAAGGGAATAGGTATTAGAATAGGTATAGTGGCTATATAATCAAATAATCAAATAATCAAATAATCAAATATTATATTAAGAATAAAGCAATATTGATACTAACCAATTGGTATATAATAAAGAGCTTTATGGAATTATAAGAGCTATCGAATATACTAATTCAATTGTTTATATTGGTCAAAAATTTAAAATCTATTCGGACAATCAAGTAGGTTTATATCAATTAAAAACACCCTCAGATTACCCAGGACAAGTATATTAAATAAGAGCAATCAAAGCAATTGAGGTTATTAAAGCAAAAGGAGTGGAAATCTTTTTAAATTGGGTTCCTGGTTATACCTTAGTTGAAGGAAATGAACTAATAAATAAACTAGCAAAAGAAACAATTATAATATAATCTACCTTAAATGAAACAAACTTTGGCCTTTTGGGCATAATTATCAAAAAATATGATTTAAATCAATAACTTTTTATTCTCAATTAATACAAACACAGATCAAATCAATTCTTATTAATTTATTCGAAATTATTTTTATAGAAAATAGATTTTAAAATTAAATTACTAAATGGAATCAATCGAAATATTATTAGTATATTTTTTCAATTCAAATTAGATTATAAATATATCAAATTCTATTTATATTATTTCAAACTTATTAATAATAAATATATATATAATAATATTGAAGCACCATAATATCTCCTTATTAACTATCCTATATATAAATTAAAAAGAAAAAAAATCTTTAAGAAAATCTTATTATTCAAAATTACTATATAATTCCTATTGTATACAAAAATAAATATCGAATTAATTATTAAATTTATTAATATTAGCAAAATCGCTATAAGGGAATAACATCTAATAAAAACTCTTGAACAAAAAATAATAAAGAAAGGAGTAATAATGAAAAAGAAAAGAGGAGAAAAAAATGAAAAAAAAGTAATTGGGAAAATTAGAAAGGTTTTTAACCTTTGTATAATTCCTTGATTTTTATAATTTTCTTATTATATGTAATACATATAATGAGCGGGTATTGTTCCTTAGCATTTGTTTTCACTTCCCCAATTAGATTATATCCAATATTGTAAATTAAAAAGTTACCTGTTAGGCCCATAGGGCCTAGCCGTTCTATATAGTCGTGGACTGAAGATGGACGTTAATAAAATCAATCAATCAATCAATCAATCAACCAATAATAGACCCACGCCATCGTTGAATTTCCGACGAAAAGCCTTTTTCTCTCTCTTTGTCCAAATTTTGGACGTCTGGCGGTCGAGGAAGGGTTGTCCAACTACAATCGTACAAGAGAGTAGAGTGATCTCCACGAAATCCAGACGTGACAGAATCTCGGATGTAATGATTTTGGTGCCGCCTATACCGGACAACATCTTCTCGAGTTGCTGAGTAGCTTCGTCGAGTATCCTGTGGTTGGCATGGAGTTCACACCTCCACCCCTGGTCTGCAGAGGGGTGTGGTTCCAAACTGGTCTTAATAACTCGGTTCTCTTTATCAAGGCACTATTGTTTATGGAGCTGTTGTATTCCTACGTTACTAACAGCTCACCCATCACACAAGAAGGCGGCTGGTAAAAGTTGATCGACATTTACGGGTAGACTACACGGCAATCCGCCCGATCACAAGCAGTAAATATCTCGGGGTCATTCTCGATACAATATTGAACTAGAAATATTCTATTCAAAACATAATAATAAAAACTTTGAAGTCCATTAGTGCTTTGACAAGCCTAACTGGCTTCATATAGGGAGCAAGTGTTACAGAGCTCAGAAGGATCTACCAAGCGGTTGTGATTCCCCAGATGATGTATGGCTGTTCAGTATGGTCTGTATCCCAAGAACGTGGAGAAGGCTATACGAGGCAGACCATTGACTCTCTTAAAAGACTTCAAGCCAAAGCGGCAAGAATCATTGGAGGCGCATACAAAGCAACATCAGGCCCTGCCCTAAACATACAGCTCCACTTGCTCCCAATCGAACAACTGATTTGGAAGACAAACGCCGAGACAGTCAGCAGAATCCTTTCAACCGACAAGATGCCAGTCCTAGCGGGATTTCGATTCCCCAGGACTGGGAGAAGTCGAAGAAGACAGACAGCATACCTGAGTCCCCTTGAACATACCTACAAGCGTCTCCGTCAACGCCGAGGCGGAACGATTGAGATCAAGAAGTCATCCCGCCCTACCTTGTACAACCATGGTGGCGGGGACCGAGCATAAGAATTACCTTAAGTGCAGAAATAGCCAGAACCCAACAGAAAGAGTTTCTCAAGCACCCATCCAACAGCATCTCTGTCTATACTGACGGCAGTGGCATTGATAACCATATAGGGCCGCAGCAGTGTCGCCCTTAACCAGATGCACAAAGATGGCGCATATGAGGAACAATGAAACCTCGACGGTATATGTTGAATTTTTCAGTACTGCGAGCCCCTGGTCGAGACTGGGTAAATAGTCAGCGATCCCCTCCTGTATTCTAGAATAATGGGAACATGATGGTCAACCAATCAAAGCACTAAAAATATCAGTTTATGAGCTCCGTTATGCGCTGACTAAGCTAAGTTTGAAATTAGGCGGCCAATAGGTTCACGGGGCCCCGTGGATTTGATGTCTCACGGGGCCCCGTGAACCTATTGGCCGCCCGCTATAGATTTTTCAATTAGTCAGCCGGCCGAAAGTTCCAGTGAACTGATGACTGACTTAAATGACTTATTCCCATCACTGTAAAATAGGATTAGTATGGAATAATGACCTTCCCCTCCAGAGGTTACCATTATTGCGGACAGCATCACTTGACAGAAAAAAAAAGTCATTCAATCTATAAACAAGCTATCAAACCCGACTATGGTTAACAATATGAGAAATACGATTTAGTCAGCAGAACACCCTCTTAGATAGTATTTCAATTATTCTAATGGAGCCTTGATCCTTTGAGCAGATTTGATGACCTGTTGACGAAAATGATGACCTTTCCTGCTAGCGAAGATGACCATTCTTCTGCTTAGAAAGCGGGGCTCAAAGCTTTTGTGCGATTAATGACCTTACTTACTACCGAGGCCGATTTGATCAATATGGTTAAAACCCTAACTATTATTCTAAGGATTTTTTTGGTGCTCACCACCCTTCCTGGCTTCAATTTTAAGGTTTTCGAAAATTTGAAAAGAGAAATTTATAGAAATTTAATTAAATTATATTTATTTGAAATTAACACTCAAAAAGCTTTTATATTTAAATTTTAATATTAAATTGAAATAATCCTAATTTTGAGAAGATTAAAAAAGCTAAAATAATTTCTAAAAATAGAGGGAATAATAATTTATAAAATGAATGAAATTGGTTACCATTTTTAATTCAATATATAATAGAAAATTTATTAGACTTTTATAAAGAACTAAAGTTTATTTTCACTTATATATTTATTTATTTATTTATTTATTTATAGTGATTAACGTCTAATATCTAACCTCCCTAGGGGTATTCTAGACATACTAAGAAGCGGACCTATGGGCCGCTAGCGCCCCAGCCGCTTATAGTAGTGTAATGTTAACTAATCAAGGGCCTTACTACCCCCGATGTTCCCCCGTTCGATACTGCTTATAGTGATTCTGTAGTTGTTATATTCAATGGTTTATAGCCTTATTGTTTATAGCTTTGTTTCGTATATCATCCGGGTATTAGTGGATAACTAGACTGATCACTATCAGTTGGGAATATATTTGTAACGTTTATAACAAGTTGGTGTAGATTTTTAGTTATTTGAGATAAAGTATTATAAGGTCGGAGGGCAATAATAGAGTTTCGATAATTGTATTGAGATCGGTACAATTATATTGATTTAATTAATAAGTCCGGATCGATGATTGGGATATAGCCTAAGGAATTGCAATATAAAAGCTTCTAGATTGAAGATATACTGAATTCTTATATACAAGCGATGTTATATATAATTTGGGTATATTCTAATATAAAACCCGAATCTGATAAGAAGATTAATAAAATCGCTTTATAATTATAGAATACGGTTGATATATATTATTATATTTCATTTGAATCGAAACCGGTTTGGTGTAAGTAACCAGTTAGTATACATCCAGTTATTAATTAGATATTAAAAGAAATGTAGTGAGCTTTTCTCACTTCCGTATGTGCAATTGTTATTACTGTTTTTATAATCGAATCTGATATAATAGATTACAAAATCCCTATGCCCAATTTGTATCGCTATAAGGCGGTATAGCGTTTTATAAGGAAATTTGAGGCTCCCCGATTCTGTAATATTATATACCAATTTCTATGCATTGTATATTTTGAAGATCAGATCTCTTTTCGTATTCCACCATCTGCTTTCTATATACTGGCATTTGGTGCACAAAGTGGAGCAGGAGCTACTAACTGTAAGGAGGTATAAAGGATCAGGGTCAAAGGGCCTTATTATACCCTGATCAGTAAAGCGATTAACTTTCTTATTGTCTTTTATCTCTGTATACCCAAGGGATCATTTAATTATAATATTGTAATGTCTTATTGCTTGATGGTATTTATAATAAACTTATTGGAAGGAGTTAGCTATACTTCCTTGTATTCCTTAAATCATTGAAGTGTTGTTAATGTATAGCTATATTCGGCTTTGATAAGGGTGCTCAATGATATTCAGTAGATATTCTAGTTCTTATTATACATCAATTGTTTCAATATCAAAAATGTATGACTTTTTGTGTATACACTTATAACCACTATCGATCTATTACTTATTCCAATAGATTGTAAAGCCGTACCCTATATAGTATTCATATTCGTCATACTATTCGAATCTATTTGAAAAGATAAAATAGTTTTCCCAAAAGATTAAGTTCCACTAATCTTTGAATACTTTCGCGATATTCTTTTTACTCATATCATAAATTGGATTAGTATGATACTCAGAGGAGAAGTATAACCATAAAAGTCTGAATCTTTTAATTACAGGGATAGCTTATCCCATTCACTACAATTTAGTAATGGGGTCTTTTATTATGCCTACACCTTGTCCTCTTTTTCGATTGTACAGCTTCAGTTGGTCTACGAATAGATATCGTGTATTCACTATTTGAAATCTGAAAGCGAATTTTAATCTTACTTGTTTTAATACAACAATCCTAGCCAGAAGGCTTGTTTTTATAAGAAATACAATTGTCGGAATAGTTTTATAAATAAATAAGGCTCCCTGAACTATATTGTAAATTGTTTTATTAATGAGGTCGATATATTTCTTGATCCCAATACCGATTGATATATAATTTGTTATTGATTGTTGCTTATATAGCCCGCCAAACCATACCTCGTAACCAAAAAGGACAATAAATAATATATAAATAATAATTACTTTTCATAAATAGACTATAGATGATCTATAAGCTATATAAATTATTGATTGAATATGGGATACAATATATATAGTTTTTATAATATATATTTTAACATATTGTAAAAACATTAAACACCAATTGAAAAAGATATTGAGCTAATATAAAATTGATTGTATCCTATTAATAAATTTTAAAAAAATTGGTATAATAATTAGATCTTGATTTATTTTTATAACCAGATTTATAATTTCATACTTCCTTGATATATAAAATAGCTCAAACCTTTTTAGAGTAAAGAAAACCTTATTCTGATCTCTTTATTATAGAATATATTAAACAATTCGACAGAATATATATATATTTATAAAAGGTCTTTGAATATAAAGTATATGATTATATCATTAATATATTCAAAGCGCTATACTCTATCCTAATTAAAAAGCTCAACAAAATATAAGATATAAAGGATCAAGAAGAATAACGATCTTTGAAAAGTATTATATACAACTAAAAAGTTCTGTATTATAATTTCCTTTAGTTTTATATGTATATATTTTTTAATCAAAATGAGTTAATGAGTTACAGGAGTGTTATAGGCTAGCCTTGTTTTTTTATGCATTATAAAAACTGTTTTTTGAGTAGTATATTATAGATATTTTGTACATCCATTGTTATTAGTGTAACTATTTTTCCAGCCACCAGAATAAGCTTGGCGTTATAAATAAAAGCAGTTATAAGATTAATGCCGGCTCTTTTTAATAACACTCTACAATATTGAAGGCTAATAATGTTATACCTTATAGCCATCTATATAATTTGATTAGCAATATATCTCTCTAGTCCTTTTTTAATACACAATATTAATACAATTGACCTCCACGATCTCAATAATGTTCTATCTTTCTTATTAATTTTGAATAATATAATTATTTCAACAAGTTTCCATTTGTTAGAATAATAGTTGAACTCAAGGTAGATTGTAAAGATCTTTTATATTATACATTTGATACTCGACCAGTATATTTTAAAAAAACAAACAATTATCTAATCAACCCCAAATAATATACTTCTAATTCCTATTATATGTTTTTCTATTTTCTTTATAATAATCATATTTTTCCATAATAATATTATTTAGTTACTCCATTCCTAAAATAGATTATATTATAAATTATTTATTATTTTGAAATAATCAAATACTATTATAAAAAATACTTCGGCTTTTTCTTTAATATTAATAATCTTTCAACCATCGATTATCAAAGGAAAGGTTTTGAAAGCTGTTTTAAGGATTAGCTTATATCAATTTATAACCTTATATAGCTTCTAATCATTCTATATGCTATTTAGATATTTAATTTAATAGATTTGTTTCAATATTTTTATAATTCTTTATAAATCGATTTATATAATTGCTATTTCATTAGAAATCCTATTTCTTTTAGCTTATATATATACTTAATATGCTTTTTAGCATTTGTTAATTTATTAAAAGAATAATCGGTAGGGTTTGTAATATTTTTATTTTATAGCTTTAATAGATACACTTATTACATTTATAATTTTGGAAATGAGTATATCAATATTATAAATAAATTAAAGATTCAAATTCTGAAGGATTGTTATACAGTTGACTATTAGGCCTATCAGGCAGAATAAATTTGAATTCTATATTTGAATATATATTTGATTATATTCAAAAGTCCCTTTATCAAAGATAACAGTAATTTAGGTAATGTGATTAAAGTTGTTATATAGATTAGTATTGATTATTATTATAGTGATAGTTAGATTGGAGAAAGTTAGATTTAGAATATATCCCTTTATATATATAAATACATTTAGAGTTTCGATATATTTTATTCCTTGAATAGAAACTCAATGAATTAATGTATCTTCTTGTTCAACAGTCAATATTCCGGATTCCTATAGATTATACTTGATATTAAAATCGTTTCCAACAATTGTTCTGTTTTTTAAGACAATTTCAAATTCAAGTATATACTCCATTATGTACAACTTGAATAAAGCGTGATAGGTATTAAAAATTGCATATCTATTGATATTGATTTAGAATAAATCTTTATTTTTAATTTATCTCCCTTGTCTGACCTTCAGATTACTCCTTTTCTATATATAAATGATAATCCATAGTTTATACTCAGGGCCATCGATTACTCCTCAGATGTCAATTGACTGAAATCAGTTATAAACAATGTGACTCTAGATTATTGAGTTTTTATAAAGTTAGGACTTTTGTATACAAATAATATCCATATCAATTTCTCCAGTAATCTATAGAAAAGTGATATAATTAAAATGTCTACATTCTATATTTGCCCATACAATTGTAAGCGCCTTTTTTCCCATTGAGTTTATATAGATTGTACAATTTATATAAGAGTAATAAAAACTTTATTAACATTTAACTCACTTCCTTTACTTATTTCTGAGTTGGAGAGCGAAAAGGCCTTTTCAGTGATGATTATTAGATTATAATTTACTTTTTTATTAATATAGCGTAAAAGATTCCACCCTAAGATATGGATTAAACTATTAAAAAGTTCCTTCTTCGGCTAGATCCTTTTAAATGATCAATCTACCCTTTGCTATTTATTTTTATAAGCTGTAATACAAACTTTTAATACAAATGGGCTGGGAATAATTATTTATAACTATCTATTTAGTATTGTGATGAGTACCTTTTCTTTTTGTATTATTTAGGTTTTCCTTTAGTTAGTGATCCTAACTTTTTTTATTTATTAATATATAAATCTAATTAGCTTATTATTAATTGATTACAACACTATTGAACAATTACTATATATAGATTAGAAAGATTTGAGGCATTCTGTATATTGAGTATCGTTTTGATATTAATTATATATCTTTCCATCAATATATTTAGCAATCAGCTTATTATATTTAAAATAATGTATCAAATAATAACATATATATAGATTATATTGAAAGAATATGTGGAAGAGGCCTCTATCTTGACTATATTGCGATACATATCAGCATATTGTTCATCCCATAGTATTGTATGGGGGTGACCAATATGCCTGTCTATGGTTCGTTTAATCTAGCCCGTTTAGGTAACCGTATTACTAATTACTACACGTGTTTAGCACCAGTAACTTCTATTCCTTTTAACAGATTATAATATAACTGATATTTAATAAAATACTATTATAATTAAAAGCAATACGCTCTATCTAAAGGCTTCGAGTACTCACTAATATTAAAGAATTGGAATAATTTTATCAGCTTTTTAAAGCTAATAATTCAATTAGCTTTTTTAATAAAAAGGTTGACCATATATTTAAAGATTCTATATTGAATTGGATCCTCTTCTGTTTATACCTTAATCTCTTCTCAAATAACCTCGTTCAAAAGTGGTATAAATATTCCAATTGTATTATAAAAAATCTGGAATACTACATAATTAAATTATATCTCTGCGATTTAGGCATCATCCATACTTAAAGCACTAACCAATTTTGTATAATTCTCTTTTTCCAAAAGATTCCTATAAATCAATGGGGTTTTATATCTCAGTATTCATTTCATTTTATTACAATAAAACAAAGGAATTAGTTCAAATTGTAATTTGGGGATTATATCTCGTATCTTTAATTATAATTCAAAAGGATTATTAATAATTATTTATTATTCACTTTTTATTTTAATAAGGATTGTGCAGCTATTTCGATCCTGTTGTTCGCACTCCTAAAATATCTCTCTCGTTTTGGGCACACTCAGCCTAATACCTTTCGATGCTTGGAGTACTATTTTGATCTTGAGCGCTTCAATATAAGATTTAGTAAATATATCTAAAATTATTTCTGTAGCTTATCCTATAATTTTAATTACACTTTTGATATATATTGCTTGTAAATCATTGATATAATCCAATTCCTTTTTGCTTAGTGTTTTGATGTATATATTGATTGCACTTATAATTTTTAAAATAACCCATCGCTTTCCATTCTTTTTATAGAATTATTCGATTATTGCCTTATATATAAACTATATATTATCATTTCCCTCTACAAAGATTATTATCATAATTGTTATTGTTATTGTTGTGGGGGTAATCAGATCACGACTAGGCACATTCGATAGTGCACTGAAACACTTACAACTATACACTAACAATACTATAATAAACAAATAATAATGAAATTCAAGATAGATATTTAGCTCTTTATCAAATAGAAATAGAATTGTACTATACAAACTGATATGGTCAATTTTATTAAGAATGTATAAAATTGAATAAAAGAATGGATTTGTTTTTTCACTTATATAGTGAATTCTAAAAACAGATTTAAATTACTCCTTGAATTAATCAATTTATATTAGTTTTGAAAAAGCTTCAATTTGAAAGAATAGAGGGGGTAATAACCAATATAAAAAAGGTGTGGGGTAGTTGAATCATATAATTGAAATTCTAATAATAACTTTAAGAATACTAATAAGAATATTAATAAAAAGAATACTAATAAGAATACTACTAAGAAGAATAATAAAAAGAATATTAATAAAAAGAATACTAATAAGAATACTACTAAGAAGAAGAATAAAAAGAATATTAATAAGAATAATAATAAAAAGAATTTCAATATAAATTTGAATAAAATTTAAATAGAAATATTATTAATAAAAATACAAACAAAAAGATTATTAATGAAAATAATATTAATAAAAAGAATATTAATAAAAAAAAATACTAATAAAAAGAATATCAATAAAAATTTCAATAAGAATACTAATATTTTCGGTGAGAATGAGAATCTATATGATTGTTCCCTATTTGGAGGATTGTCACAGGACCACTTTTGGGAGCATTCAGAAGATTTATTGCTATACTACAAAAGCATAAAAGACTAGAAGGTAGAACTAGAAGTTCTATCTTGTCCTTGTATATATAACAAGACAGGATAGGACAGGAATCAAGTGATCAGAATGAACTAATATCAACCCTGTGACACTATTCCCCTTCTTTTAATGGATAAGTTCTATTATCCAATAACAAGGAAGCAGGCAGATCTATATATACTAGCCCCTAAACCAGTGAAGGCTTGTAAGCTATAAGTGGGCCCCCTGTATAGCTCCATTTATAATCAAGGGTAGTTCTACCTAATGTTATGGGTTATTTTTGGGAGCATTCAGAAGCTATACCGCTACGCCACAAAAGCATAAAAGACTAGGAGGTAGAACTAGAAGTTCTACCTTGCTCTCACATATATAGCAGGATAGGACAGGACAGGACATGAATCAGGTGATCAGAATGAGCTAATGCCAACCCCGTGACACTTTCTCAAATAAACACCTACATCGCCTATTTTGAGTATATATAAAGGACACTAATTATTACAATCAATCCTTAAGTTAATCTAGTCTATTATTCATTTATTCTATTATCTCTCTATTAAAGGTGACCACTGATGTAACTATCCTCCGTGATATTAGGCTTGTCTATAAATCTATTAGATTGAATATATTTTTATAAAAGTGGATATAACAATTATGATTTTATAAATAATGATTAAAATATGAATATTAGAGATTAAAAAACTTTTTTTAATTTATTAGTTTAATAAAGAAATCATAATTGTATAAAATGTTAATTATAATTGAATAAATATATTCATCCAACAAATATATAAATAAAGAATACCATTATTTCACTTAAATAGATCTATAAATGTTTATATGGGTACCAATTATTATTATCGAATAAAAAACAATAATAAAGACTAAATAATTAAAATCAAAAAACCAATCTATATTTTAAAAAAGAAAAACGATAAAAAAAAGAAATAATTATTATTAGATGTTATAGGCAATAATAATTAATTGTAATATAAGCTATAAAAAGTTTGAGTTTGTACTTGATAATTATCAATCGTTTATATACAAGGTTCGTCTCAAAACTTATTTGATTCAAAGTTAGTTGATATTGTTGCTTTGTTTTTTCCTTTTGTTCTTTTTTTGTTATAAGCAATTATTCCCTTTGCTCACAAACTAAGAGAACTGGAAAACTATTTTTTGAAACTTTATCTTTAAGGGTTTCCCTCAAATCCAATTGTCAAAACAAATCAGTTATATACAAATTATTTGTATAGATTATAACTTATTTCCACTAAGATATTCTATTTATTTATAATCATTTGATATTGCAAAAAAAAAAAACAGATCTTTCCAAAATATAAGCGCTTATATTTATACTTATTATTCAAGTAAAATAGATAATAAAAAATATCGATATTATGATTAGAAACCTAATAGCAAAAGTTATTATTCTTGCCTACTATACAACTATGAATACAGCCTGTATAAACCTAATCATCCTCCCGAATATATTCTTCTTTTCGAAACACTATCTTTTTAGGTGATCTCTTGTTGAAAAATCTTTGATTATTATTATTATTATTGAAATAAATTTTTCATTGAAATTCTGTATCAAAGTAACAATAAACTTAATTATATTGCAAATCCGTTATAATATCCTTTCTAGTTATAATTATATCGGATTCTTTAAGTTTATTGAAATAATTTATTGTTTTAATTAACTTATTAGTAAACTTATTTTTATAATTGCTAACCCTATCGATCAACGGATTATATTCTTTCTTTGAGTTTTGTTTAGGCAAATGATAATATGGATATATTTATTTGGTATATCAAAGATCAATACTATTATCAATTATATTATCAAAATTTATAAAATTATATATCACGGAGGATAGCTATGTCAATGGTCATCTTTAATAGAGAGATAATAGAATAAATGAATAATAGATTAGATTAACTTAAGGATTGATTGTAATGATCAGTGTTCTTTATATATACTCAAAATAGGCGATGTAGGCGTTTATTTGGAAAAGATTATTATTTTAGTAGATTATATAATGAGTGGAGTAGCTAATATAATAATAATATAATTGAAATCGATTATAAAGGCTGATCTCGATGATTGGGGTATGTGTGTAGCACGTAATATTGTGTGATACACCTTTTAGATCGAGGTAATCTTGATCTGCTTAAGGATAAAAGAAAGTTTTCTAATTTTTTTAGACAACAAATGCTGCAAGTAGTGGTGTGTTTATTTGTATGGTATTCATAAATGATTTCCCTGCCGGATATATAAATTTCACAAACAAAGGAGTAAAAAATGATATAAAAATAAGGAAATATATTAGATAAACCGGGTGATTGCATTTCTAATACACATATGCATATAGATTATCAAATTGATAATTTAATGTTTCGGGAGTATACATAAGTAAACGGTTAGGAATGATTCGATGAATTAAAGGTGTTGCAAACGCATTGAATCTATAAGTTGATTCGAGTGTATTATATGTACGATGGTTCTCTAATAGAAATGTTTAGAATTAAAGTATTTGAAGATTCTAAAGTTTTCTAAAGTATTCATTAATTGATTATAATAATAAGAATAAAATAATTCCTATTCTTTTCAAATCCTGATTCTATATAATCTCAATTAAAGTTTTTCATTATATCCCTTTTTATTAAAAAAAAATCTTTTAAATAAATTATTCTTTCATTACTAAATATATATTTTTATTTCAATTACAAATTTCTTTAATTTATTCTTATTGATATAAAATAGTTGATGCGATTCGATTTCTATATTATACTAACCCCGCGTTTTTTATATAATAAAACATTGTTTCTCCCTCTTCTATTTACTCATTCATCAAAATTAATATTAACACTTTGAATTCTTCTCACGAATTCCATTCTCCATTAATATCTCTTTCTATTCGAAATCATTTTCCTAAAAAAGATAATAAAAGTTCTTCAAAAAGTGCACCTAGTTTTGATACATTTATCGAATCTAATAGTGTTCTAAAAAAAACTAATTTATTGTTCTTTTGTAATCATATTGATCAGAAAAGTTGTATTGTTATTACTATTACTAAGCGAACAGATCCTTTTATATAAGCTTCTAATAATCAAAAAAAAGATTGTTATCTCAAATAATAGTTTTTCTTTGAATGAATTACCTTCCTTTTCTTCTTCTATTTCGAATTCCAAATCGAAGGAATCAAAAATTTCGAATCAAAAAGATTGTTCCAAGAACAGAGTTTGAGATACAAAAAATCGAAGTGATCAATATGCAATCCTATGTATCGAATATATCCGATTTTTTTTATTTGATTGTTATAAAGATTATAGAAAGTATTTCAAATATAAAGGTTTTTTTTTTTGATATTGGAAATATTTTATATATATTTATATTATATTATCGATCTTTTTAAGATTTTTAGTAAAAAGATTGGTTGAGCTTTTGAATCCGAACTTTATAGTTTTATTAGGTTAGATAAGTTTTTTGAGAATTTTGATTAGTTTTAAGCTAATAATCATTTTGATAGAAAACTATTTTTCATATGAAATCGGCTTGTATTGTAATAATCATAATATTGATAATATAAAAAGAAGATAATGAATCTTTTGATTTGGATTTATTGGATTTATTGGATTCTATTTCTAATACATCTCTCTCATCATCAATATAGATTGTCTTCTTTTGATTAATACAATTATTTAGAACTTTTCCTTGATTAAGTTAATCAATTCGATCAGTGATTATATCTTGTTCTTCAATTAAAAATCAGAAATCTTCTTTTTCTCTATTATTTGTTGCAAAACAATTAAAGACTTCCAATAAGTCTATAGCTTCTAGATCTGTTTTTAACAAGGTATATGGGAAGATTATATTAAAGAGTAAAAAGAAGAAAAAGGTTTAATTCAATTTGGATATAAATACTAACAAAAATAATAAAAAGATAAAGAATCAATTTTCTTTTCTTGAGATTCTAATAATAATAAAAAGTGTAAAATGTTTGAGAAAATATCTATTGATGATATTATTAAAGAAAAGAAAAGGAAAACCAAGATTTTGCAAATTGATATTGAATACATTAAAAAAAAAGGCTTTCAAAAGAAAATTAATTAAATAATCTCGGTGATTTTATTTCTAATATTTTGGAGATTTAGTAGTGATATGAAATAATTGAATTTTTGATGAGATAAATTCTTTGTGAGTTTATTTACTGTTATTTTAATTATTAGGAGATAAGTGAAATAAAAATTTCTTTTTGTATATTCTTGTTTTAATTATATATTCTAAATATCGATATATCTTAGTTTAGTAATAATCCTTTTGTTTTTGTTTATTATTAATCTAATAATTTATTGATTATTGTAAAATATAATAATTGATAGTTTGATAAAAAGATTGATCTTTTTAAGGAATCAAAGAATTATAAAAGTTTCTTTCGATATATATTTTATACCTAATAATTCAGTTTCAATGGTGGAAATAGTTATTATATTTTGTCTCGAAGTTTTCCAGACTACTAATCCTCTAAATAACAAAATAACATAACTTTATAATGATTATCGAGTTTCTGGGTCATCTGTAAAGGATATATCTGAAAACAATAGAAATTGAGGGATTTGATCTTTATTATATCCAATAACATAATACCTTATATTCCAAAGATATTGAATATAATAATCAATTGTTTTTATATAATCCGAAAATAGATTAATAAGAAAATGATTGAACTGAAATGCAACAAATACAACATCAGCCCTCACAGTGATTACAGTATATAATACAGATCCTACCTTTTCCTAATATACTTATATAAATATAATATTTGTTTTACCATTATTTTTTACAAATATCACAAAGGGTAATGAAATACATACATTACTTTAATTGAAATTAAACTTTATTATAATCTTCTCAATATATATATCGTATACTAATTATAATCTCCCCGCCTTTCGATTACAAATAATACAGATACCCAGAAACTACTTTATATCACCTAGATCACAAAGTTCGTAGGTAATCTTGATACCAAAAATGATATAATTAGCTGTTATCAAATTCTTTTTATAATAAATAACCTATATATCATTTACAAAGAATAAGACTAAGATCATTTATTCTAGATTTATAAAAAGATAGAATTCCTCTTTGCATTAAATAAAACCAAGATTTTTCAACATAATACTGAAATCCTTAAATTGAATCACTAAAGAATTACAAAAACCATACAGAATATAATCAAATATTATATATTTATTTGATTCCTTAAATCCATCTAGCAAATAGCAAACTATTAATATACCTGATGAATCTCTATAAATATTAACAAATATATTTATTACATCGAATTACTTAATTTCCAAATCGTATTTTACAATTAATACTATAATAATCCTGAATAATTATTCAGCAAGAGTTGCAATATAAATAGATTCAATAATATCTTTTAACTAAAGATTCTGTCACGCAATATCACGTGCTACACACGTGCCCCGATCATCGAGATCGGCCGTTATGATCGATCTCAATTACATTATCACTATATTAGCTACTTCACTCATTACATAATCTACTAGAATAATAATCTTTCCCAAATAAACGCCTACATTGTTTATTTGGGATATATATAAAGGACACTAATCATTACAATCAATCCTCAAGTTAATCTAATCTATTAATCCTTTATCCTATTATCTCTCTATCAAAGGTGACCACTGACGTAGCTATCCTCCGTGATAGATTCTCTTGTATTATTAGTCTTGCTCTATATCTAGATAGGAAATCTTATTTATTGCATTTGTATATAAATACCTATTGCAATAGAATAGAAGCAATTGGAGTATTCTTTATATTTATTTTATATCAGGTTTTTCTCTTCTTTAAATTATTGATTTCAATTTTATATTTATACTTAAATCAAAGTCCTAGAAAATGATCCTTAAATTGATGATAGTGTTTAGATAATAATAGTAAACCTAAGAAATAAACTCTTAACAATGCCTCTCGCTGATCCTTATTTAGAGTAACAAAAGGATTGGGTTTTATTCAAACAGCTGCAATGATTACGCTGTAAATAGTGATATAAAAATTGTTATTCTCCTTTTATTCTATAATTGAATAGTTAGACCAAAATATTTTATAAAAGTCTTTTAATTTATTACCATCTTGACTAAATAGGCTTGCAATGATTGTCCCAATAAATATATAATTTATTAATGTCCCTGATTTTTGTTTTAAAAAACCTTATCGTTTAATTAAATGATTGTAATTAATTGAAAACTGAGTATTGAAAGTAGAAGAATCGAAATCGAATATTTGATATTTTAATAGATTGAGAATTAATCGTAGAATTTCGATTTTTATAACTCTTTATCGTTTGAGTAATTGTTTATGAAGATTAGCTTCATCTTTAATAAGTAGATCAAGTATTCTTTTCTTAAAAATAAACAATCGAGTTAATAATATATCCTCTATTATACAAGATTTTAAAAAAAGCAGACTTTCTATAAATACGTTTTCAATTGGTTTTAGCATAGGAATGGAGTCCTTCCTAGATATACTATCCTCACTTGTCAAAGAATCTGTATAATTATTAATGGATAGAAACTTTAAATCACTTTTGTATTCTATATACAAAATATCAATAGCAAATCTAATGGGCTTATAGTTCATATTTTCTGAAATGATAGGTAATTCTTTAATACCTATTGGATTATTTGAAGTAAAACAATTGATATCCGGAAATTATAAATTATTTAATTGTTTCTAAAATAAAATATTTGAATCTTAGGTTACTAAAGATTGTAAATCCTCTGATAGTATAACCCTTCTACAATTTATAGATATATTTCCACCCCCCAAATATATTTTTGAGTTCTACTCATTTATAAATATATTTGTAATATGTATAATAATACTAGACAAGGAAGTTGCTATAGTATAATCTGAAGTAATCTTATTATACTTTTTTTCTAAAAAAGTGCCATCGATATCGATTGGGATTGAAATATCAAATTTTTTAAAAAATTCTTACAATTCCTATTTCAATAATATATCGACAATTTTATTAAAAGTATCAATCTTATATATATGATTTTTATTAAATGTAACATTACAAATAATAATAACCCTCTTAAGCTTTAGAATCCATATACAAAAGATTAATAATCTTATAATATACCCAACAAGGTATTTAATATACACTTTAAAATCGATCTTATAAAAAAATTTATTAACTCCAAATTCTCTTTCTTTATTCAATAAATAAACTCAATATCCATATCGATATATATCATTTCAGTTTGATTAGAAATTGTAAATTAAATAGTCGATAACCGTTAGTGCGGAATAATAATGATAGTCTTGAAATCATATATTTAACACCTTATTTGAAAACTTGAAAAAACAAGCTTTACAAGAACTGATATTGTATAGATAAATAGCTGCTTGTACAACTTCTATCTATATACAATCAGGAAATCCTGAAGAAATATGTATTTTGATTTGCTTCGTTATAATTTCTTGCTCTGCGTGTTCTAATCCTCTATTTGATTTGTATATATTGGATAATAATAATTCTAATTCTATATCTTTTTGGATTATCCATTTTTCGAATATAGTATCTCCTATAATGCCTATTACAGAGATATCATTATCTTGCTTAATGTATACGATAATATTACGGGCTAAAGATAAAGGGGTTAATATAATTGGTAGTCTATATTACAAGAAGAATTAACTAAAGAGGAAATAAGGATTTTCTGTACGAACAATGTTTTTGTTGTATCCTTATGCTGAGTTATACGAATATGCGCAGGTTATATAATCAAGCTTTGTATGGGTGTAATCTGTTATATTATTTCTTTTTTCCTGTCTGTTCCTTTGTATGGTGTTTCTATATATTTAGGGCTTTTATATTCCCTAAAGTGTTATATGGTTTTTATATTGGTTTTGCATAGTTTTTTTATTTTATTAATAATTTTTGTTATTGTCCTTTTTCTTTTTGTATAGTCTTTTCTTTCAAAATCTTTTTTACTATGTATTTTTTGTTATCTTCCAGAATTTCTGGGTCTGATTGTGTATCGTCTTGTTATTGGCTTGGTAGTGGATTGAACGATACTAATTGTAGCAATTGTAAATAGAAGATATTATGGATTTTTGATAATATATTCAATCAATAATTATAAATTCCAACTATTTCGATTACAATATATTTAATCTACTTAGTATCTAATTTCTTATATTATTTTGTTATACAAATGTTCTATAAGTTTAGTTATATTTTATTCTCAATTTTAAAACTTGATACTTATTGATATCGTTTATTTGTAATATCTTTTATTATTTATTGAACATTAGCCATAACAAATTGAACTCATTCTTGAACATCTTTCAGTTTTCGTATAATAGAATCTGCTTTTTGAATTGGGGAAAAAAGGTTTTCTTTATTAGCAAGATTGTATTATATATTGAGAAATTCAATGTGATATTTATATTTAAAAAAGAAGGGGTTAACTTTTGTTATTGTTACTATACAATTATTAATTACTAGTTCGGCAAATGGTAATAATTCTTCTTAATCCTTTTAAATATAATCAATAAACATTTATAAGTATATTTCAATTGTTTGATTTATTCACTTAATAAATCCATCTATTTCAGAATGAAATGTTGTCAATAATCTTTATATAATATTAAGCAATTAGCAAAGCCATACCCATAATTAACCAACAAATTATATTCCTCAATCAAATACAATTGCTTTCAATAAATAATATCGTTTATAAAAGTTTTGTATAAACCATTTTGTTATTATTTCAACCAAAATATCTTTTAGTTTATTATATATTATTCCTTTTCCGAATTTGTTAGTAATTACCATTATATTTGTACAATTATTGCTTTCTAATAGTTTGATAATAAAGTCTATCAAGATTTCATTTTATATTCTATTAGGGATTGAAAATGATTTCAGAAACCTTTATTATATATCTCTCCAAGCCTTATTTCTTCTATAGGAATTATAATTTCATATAAATCTTTGAATATCGTTTGATATTTGGGGTTAGAAATATTATCGAAAAAGAATTTGTATTGTATTCTCCTTTCTAGAATAATTGTATAATTTCGAATCATAAATATCTTGAATTATTTTTGTACAAAGTTTTTCGTTTTGAGGAATCTATAATCAATTCCGGAATATCATTTTATTTTGAGATAATAGGGAGTATTTAGAGATTGAAACTTTCAATTTCAAAGATATTGAAAAAATATATTATTCTTGTTATATAGTTTTCCTCGTTTGTTGTAGATTATCATTATCCTTTTTTACTTTTATTTAGAATTCTTCAAATATAATTTCAATATTCAAATTGATATATTCGATAGAGGAGACTTATACTAATACAACTTTAATAATCTTAGTAATTCATTCTGATTTGTATTTCATTTGAAAAAACTGCTTTATATAATAATCTATCCTTTTGTTGATATCGTTTGGTATATCTTGTAATTGTCGAAAAAGTGTATCGGCTTGTATATTGTCTTTTCCTTGAATATATATAATACTGAAGTTATATCGAAACAAAACTAAAGATTATTATATTTGCCGTTTAGTAAGCTTTTGTACTGTCATAAAGTATTGTAGGTTTTTGTAATCCATACAAATCTCAAATTCTGAAACACTTTGTAATTCAGGGTTCTAGGTTTCCAAATATTATATGATAGTCAACATTTCTTTATTATATATTTCATAATTGCATTTGATAAGGGAATTCTTTTTCGAAAAGAATGTATATAAGTGTAGAAGGCCTTATTCATTGTATTATAGAAAAACACTATCAATGTACTATTCAGAAGAGTTTATTTCAATTATTATCTGCTTATCCTTATCAAATTGTATAAAAACAAAAACTATCATAAACATTCCTTTGAGTCGAATGAAAACTTCTTAGTATTTATTCGTTTAGTGAAAGGTTTGTTTCTTGTATATCAATTTAGTAAATGATTGTACAATATCCGAATAGTTTTTAATAAAGGTCCTATAAAAGTTTGTAAACCCTAAGAAGTTTTGTATAGTTTTAATAGAGCTTAGAGATTCCTATTCGAGAATCGCTTTTATCTTTTTCAGATTCATTTCTATTTCTTTATTAATATCAAATATAAATCCTAGATATTTCGTTTGTTTTATTAAGAATTCATATTTATCGATATCTAAAAAGAGATTAGTATCCATAAGTTTCTAAAGAGCTTTTTGTATAAGCTCTTTATATTCTTAAAAAAAACTATTAGAAAAAATTAAAACATTGTTTATATATGTGGATAAAAAGTTGTTTAGATATTTCTTTAATGTATAATTAATATATTGTTGAAAAATACTAAAAGCATTAACCAACCCAAAGAAAATAATTATCCATTTGTAAAAACTATATTTTATTTGAAAAGCCGTTTTTCATTTGTTACCTTTTGTAATACAAATTTGGTGGAAGGTTTGACTTATATTGAGCTTTATATACTATTTTGTTTTTTTTACACATTGTAACATTTCTTAAATCAAAGAAAATAGATATCGATTCTTTTATATAATTTTATTTAAGGCTTGATAGTTTATATAAAAGCGAAAATTATCTCTAGGCTTTCGTACAAAAAGAATAGGAGTAGTAGTAAATAAATTGTTCACTTGAATAAATCCTTTATCTAAGTATTTCATTAGAGTCTTTTGTAAGATTAAGAGTTTGTTGTATAATATATTGTACAAAGACCCCTAGGGAATTATTGGTTCCTTTTCATTTTCCAATATTAATTCAATTTTATAATCAATCTCCTTTTCTTGTAAAAGGGGAACTTTGTTGGTGTTTGTAGAACTAAAGGTTTATAAAAACTTCCAATAGATTGTAAAAAGTTTTATACAAGAATCTATCTTTTCTTTCTTCTTTTTATCAAATACTTTAGCAATATCCTTAAAACTAGTAACAAATACTTCGATCTTTTGTTTTTTAGATCTTTTTGTTATTATACAAAATGCTTTTATTGATATAAATAAATAATCGATATCTGATTTATTATTTGATTCTAAAAAACTTACTTGATTTTATACAAAAATCTTTATTGAAGTAATAAAACATTCCGATTTGGATTTATTGATTCATGTATTTTATTTATTGATTTAAAAAAGCCCTAGAATTATATTATACGATTTCAGTTTTGGAATAATATACAAAAAGGATCTTTCTTTGTAATAATCATTGATATCAAGAGATACAACAACTACATCTATAATTTTATTATTAAAAGGAGTATCAAAATTAGAAAGTCCTTGAGGAGAAATAGGAATATATTGAAGGTTATTTTTAATAATAAAAGTAGAAGTTATAAATCCATATAATAGATAATCAGAATTAAAAAGGGTTTTTGTAAAACAATCTTTATTAATTAAAATAAAAACCAAAAATGGCAAACTATTTATTGAACTCTTTTAGAATTTCGTTTAAGCTTTTATTATTGTTTTCGAAATCTTTGTACACTTCCAACAATGTCTTTTATCGGAAACTATTCTTTTCCCAAATTCTCAGAATTTGAAAGTTTATCAATTCGATTTTCTTTTATTGAAAAAAGCTTTTCCATATAATTATAAGCATTTTTCTTTTAAACAGAAGTTACTCTAATCTTTTCTTTAAGGAATTGCAATTTTATATAGCATTCTCTAACTCAATGTTTATTAAGTTTATATTGTAGGTATTGTTTAGTTTTTCTTTGTGCTTCTATAACCTCATTCGAAGCTCAATATAATTCTTTTGTTTGAGTAGAGGAGATTGTTATTATTGATTGTCAATCTATTGTATTGTATAATGGAGCAGGCGTTGTATTTGATAAGGTCTTTTTAACAATGATCTTTAACTTCTTTTTTGTATATTAAGTACTGAATTCGACGATTTTGTTTAATTGATTATTAATTATTAGTAATTGCTTACAATACCCATTGTATAAAGCTTTTTCTAAAACATCTATCATTGCAATCAACAATTTTGTATTAAAAGCAGCTTTGAAATAATCTTTTTTAATTATATTTGTTTATTCCCAATCTTCTACTTTAAGGATTAATCAATTGAATTCATTTAGAAATTTGCTAAAAGAATAAGCTTCTTACTTCATACAATTGATTTGACCTAGAACCTTTTGTTATTAACAAGAATCAGAGAATACTATCCGAAGCTATCCCAAAAATTCCTTTATCATGAATTTCTTTTCTTTATTGACATAAGCTATCCAAGGAAAGATTCTTACTACTACTTTTTCTAACAATTTTTCAAAAGTATACTATACTCTTTCTTTTTTTTATTTAATAGCAAAACCATTAATCTTTAATTTTATATGCAAAAGATCTTCGAATTGTAGGTAATAAGCAAATTCATTTTTATTGAACTTTTCAGAATATAGAAATAAAGATTTTGATTTTCATATAATGTTATTTAATATCGAAAATATTATTATTGAAATTTTGAATAATATTTTTTATTAAAGGGTTTCGTATAAGGCTATACAAGTTTTCAATCGGATAATAACTTCAGCCTATTAAAGAATCAAATTTATCATTTATTAAATTTATTGCTCTACTCATTGAGCTTATTATTCTACTTGTTAAATTTAGCATTTGAATATTTTTTATAGCCATTATAGCGATATATTTCTTTTTATTGTAATTGTTCATAATTATTTATATCATATAAACCATAAATTAAGTTGTTACCATATATAAAAGCTTTATACAAGATTATATACCTTAATCATAAAGGATTTTCATATAAAACCATATATTCTAATCATAAAGGATTTTTATATAAGATTATATATCTCAACCATAAAGAATTTTCGTTTTGAGTCGATGACACTACCCTTATAGCTTTGTATAACAATATATTCACAAATTAATATGAATAGATAAGTTAATTCTAATATTACAAGCCAAAGATAAAAGGGTTAATATAATTGATAATCTATATTATAAGAAGAACTAATTAAAAAGGAAATAAGGATTTTCCGTACGAATAGTGTTTTTGTTGTATCCTTATACTGAGTTATACGAACGTGCGCAGGTCATGTGACCAAGCTTTGTACGGGTGCAACCCGTTACAGATAAAAAGACCGTATTTTCATAATACTCAAGCAAAAAATCCTTGAATAATCTTATAGATTTCAAAGTGAGATTTTTAATAAAGAGAGAAAATGAATATCTTTTCACTAAATATCTCCTTAATTATTAAAAGCTAAGAAGCTTTAGTATATCCCTTTATAAAATCGAAAAGATCCCATTGAACTTTGTAGAAAGGATATAATAATTGATATTTATTAGGCGAATATAAAATGATTTGTTTTGTATGAGTGTGGGTATAGTCGATATATTCCAATCTAATTATTTCTTTTATTCTGACATTTTTTACAAAGAAAACCAAATATTCTAATACTTCTTTCCCTAAATATTCAAATCTTTTATATTATAATTTAACAAAGTTATATTATAATCTTAAAGAATCACAAGATCATCGAAAAAACTATTTAATCCTTTTATTGATTAAAGAATATATAATTATTAATCAATTTACTAAAACATTCATAAAAAACAAAAAATAAAATAAAAATAGATTGTATTCTAGGAATAAAAGATTGTTTACACAAATGCATTGAATAACAATAGAATTATTATCAATAGATCTATAACAGAAAATAGAATCTATATTTATAAACCATAAACCAGTTTCTTTTAACTTAGTTTTCAAAACAATATTAACATAGAAGTTAAAAATATATACCACATTCTTAAATATAAGATTTTCATTTTCAAGATTATTAAATCGATGAATAATTCCCTTGATTATACACATACTATAACCAACAATTGGGAAGATTGTTGTTCTAGATTCAATATAATCTAATAATAAAAAAGGTATATATTTTTGTTTATCAAAAAGTGAAATATTATTAATAAGATATATAGCATTATTTATATTCAAAACAATATTCTAAAATAAATAATAAGAGATTGTTATTATAATATTATAAATTCTATTTAATAATCTATTCTAAATAATTATAGCATTTAGTTTAGATTCAGGATTATAATGATTAATTTGATTTGAGGATTTCAATTATTCTTTATTCTTCCAAACTTTTTTTATATTGTTTCATTTGTTGAATTTCATTCGATCTATGATTTGGGTACGCTTATGATTAGTAATCTTAAAAGTCTTCTTTCCATTGTTTTTTTTGGTGAGGATAAATTCGATTGTATAATATTCCTTTAGCAAATAATAAATTCTTGGATTAATAGTTTTCCAATTACTTTCTTGTTTGCATAGGCATACGAACTTTTTTTTATTGTTATTTCTTTTTCTATTATTACCTTGCTTACCTTTACCGAATGCTTGAAACGATAATTGATTTGAAGAAATACTAATTATAAAAACACTCTTTATCTTAGATTCAATAGAACATTGATAAGCAAGATTACCAAAGATATTATTATATTATTTCAAAATATAATTTGGTATTCCTAATTGGTTATTTGTATCAATTTATATAAACATAGCAAACACCTATTCAAAAGTTATACATTCTTTTATAATTTGTATAAAATCCTTGATTACTTTATTATACTTGATTTTCAAAATATTGTAAACAATTATATTGATATAAGCACTTAACTATTCAATATGTCATTTGATTGGATTAGTATATTCTGTATAGGCTTACTAAAAATAGTTACAATAGTTTTGTATTATTATAGCTTTGATCATTTGCAATGTGGGTATAAGAAAATCTTTTAGCTTTTTGATAAGGAATCTTAAAGGTATAGGCTTTTGAGTTTTATTCTCGATTATAATATTCATTAGATGAATTTGATCTATAGTTTTAATAATCCAATCAAAAACTTTTTTATATTTTTTATATATATAATTGTATTTGTCTCTATCAAAGCGGTATTTACTCTAAAGATTGGAATATTTAGTCAATATATTTTGAAAGGTGTATAGAAGTGGTTTTGGTGGAAAGGTTATATTGATATTATTGTTTCGATCAATTGATGGCTTAGCCTTATGATTCTTAAGAGTATATTCATATTTTTCTTGGTTTTGCATATCAATTTCTTATATAAGATTGGAGATTCTAATAAATTATAGCAAATCTTTTGTAAATCAATTTTTATTAAGGAGTTGTGGTGTATATGGAAAAATTTTCTTTTTGTGTTTCGATGTGAATCTATAAGTGAGTGGATTGATTAGATTTATATTGGGTTTAATATTGTTTTAGATATCTTTCAATATATAAATATTTTGGAGTTGGTGGTATTATTGATTTCAATTCGTGTGAGTATTCAATCGAATGGTTGAATCCGAAATGCTAGTTTTGTTTATGGTGATTTTTTAAGGATAATAGAAAGGATTGAATATCAAAATAAATCCAATAGATGTATAGATTGTTATACAATTATTTAAAAGCAAATTGGGCTTATAACTTTTATGGAGGATAGTTATGTTAGTGGTCATTTTTAATAGAAAGATAATAGAATAAATGAATAATAGATTAGATTAACTTGAGGATTGATCGTAATGATTAGTGTTCTCTATATATACCCAAAATAGACGACGTAAGCACTTATTTGGGAAAGATTATTATTCTAGTAGACTATGTAATAAATGGAGTAGCTAATATTGTTGGATTTACTTGGGGGGGGGGTGTCGTCGACTCGAATTACCATATACAGCATTGTATAGCCTATATAAAATGAATAATATAAATTGAGATAATCTAGAATAAAATATAATTCTTCCCATTATATATATAGTGGGAAGAATCATATGATTCGCTTAAGTATATGATCATACGTTCTGATACAGACAGAATTTCCATTTTTCGATGAAAATTCGGAACGTACAACATAAAAAATGAATTATACTAGCTATATCCCTTGAAATTTAAAACCTCGAACTAAAACACTCCTTCTCCTTCTTCTCCTTATTTCCTTTATTTTATAATCGAATTAAAAGGTGGGATTCGAAAAATAAATCGAATTGAAAATTGCATATAAATAAGGAAAAACCTTATTCACTAAAATAGAATAATCAAAAAAAAAGGATATTGAATCGATTCGATCGAATAAAGTAACTTTGTATTCAGTCGGATTTGAAATGGAATTGAAAGAGAGATATTCAATTATTATATGAAGATGAATAGAAGTAGGCTATTCTTCTATTCCTTTGCAAAACTTGAAATATATAAATATCACGGAGGATAGCTACGTCAGTAGTCACCTTTGATAAAAAGATAATAGAATAAAGGATTAATAAACTAAATTAACTTGAGAATTAATCGTAATAATCAGTATCCTCCATATATACCCCAAATAGGTGATGTAGACGCTTATTTGGAAAAGATTATTATCCTAATAGACTATATAATAAGTAAAGTAGCTAATATAGTAATAATGTAATTGAGATTGATTATAATAGCCAATCTTGATAATCAAGGTATATATATAGCATATAATATTATATAACACACCCTCCAGATCGAGGTAATCTCGATCTATTTAAGGACAAAAGAAAGTTTTCTAATTTTTTAGGCAATAAACACTGCAAGTAGTGATATATCCATTTGTATGGTATATATAAATGATTTCCCTGCCGGGTATGTAAATTTCGCAAATAAAAGAGTGAAAAATGATATAAAAAACAAGGAAATGTATTAGATAAACTGAGTGGTTGTGTTTCTGATATATATATATATAGATCATCGAGTTAATGATCTAATGTTTTGGGAGTATATATAAGTGAGCGGTTAGGAATGATTCGATAAATTAAAGATATTATAAATACACTAAATCTATGAATTGATTCGAGTGTATTATATATATAGTAATTCTTTAATAGAAATGTCTAGAATTAGGGTATTTGAAGGTTTTAAAGTTTTTTGAAGTATTTATTAATTAATTGTAATGATAAAAATAGGATAATTTTTATTCTTTTTAAGTTTTGATTTTGTGTAATCTCAATTAGAATTTTCACTATATCTTTTCTTATTAAAAAAAATTCTTTTGAGCGGATTATTCTTTTATTACTAAATATGTATTTTTATTTCGATTACAAATTTCTTTGATTTATTCTTATTAATATAAAATAATTAATACAATTCAATCTTTATATTATATTAATTCTATACTTTTTGTATAGTAAAATATTGTTTCTTTTTCTTCTATTCGCTTATTCACTGAGATTAATACTAACACTTCGAGTTTTTCTTGCGAATTCTATTCTTTATCAATATCCCTTTCTATTCAGAATCATTTCTTTGAAAAGGATAATAGAAGTTCTTCAAAAGGTACATCTAGTTTTAATACATTTATTAAATCTGATAGTATTCTAAAGAAAACTAGTTTATCGTTCTTTTGTAACTATATTGATTAAAGAAATCATACTATTATTACTACTATTAAACAAGCAAATCCTTTTGTATAAGCTTTTAATAATCAAAAAGAAATTATTATCTCAAATAATAATTCTTCTTTAAATAAATCACTTTTCTCTTCTTCTTCTATTTCGGATTCCAGATCGAAGGAGTCAAAAATTTCGAATCAAAAGGATTGTTTCAAGAATAGAGTTCGGGATACAAAAGATTAAGATAATCAATATATAGTTTTATATATTAAATATATTCGATTTTTTTTGTTTAATTATTATAAAGATTATAGAAAATACTTCAAATATAAGGGTTTTTTATTTTTTTGATATTAGAAATATCTTATATATATTTGTATTACATTATCAATCTTTTTAAAATCTTTAACAAAAAGGTTGGTTGAGCTTTCGAATCCGAACTTTATGATTTTACTAAATCAAATAAATTTCTTAAGAATCTTAATTAATTATTTAACTAAATTAATAATTATATTGATAGAAAACTATTTTTAATATGAAATCGATTTGTATTATAATAACTGTAATATTGGCAATATAGAAAAAAGATAATAAATTCCTTGATTTGGATTTATTGAATTTATTAAATTCTATTTTTAATATATTTCTCTTATTATCAATATATATTACTTCCCCTTAATTAATACAACTATTCAAAACTTCTCTTTAATTGAATTAATTAATTCGATTAATAATTATACCTCCCTTTTCAATTAAAAATCAAAGATCTTTTCCTTTTTTATTATTTATTGTAAAATAATTAAAGATTTTCAATAAGCTTATAGCTTTTAGATTTATTTTTAATAAGGTGTACGGAAAGATTATATTGAAGGGTAAAAAGAAAAGAAAGGTTTAATTTAATTTGGATATAAATATTGATAAGAATGATAAGGAAATAAGGAATCAATTTTCTTTTTCTTGAAATTCTAATAATAATGAAAAGCATAAGATATTTAAAGGAATATCTATTAATAACATTATTAAAGAAAAGAAAAGAAAGGTTGAGATTTTGTAGATTGATATTGAATATACTAAAAAGATGAAAACTCTCAAAAAAAAATTAATTAAATGATTTCAATAATTCTATCTCTAATATTTTAGAGATTTAATAATAATATAAAGTAATTAAACTTTTGATGAGATAAATTCTTCATGAATTTATTTGCTATCATTTCAGCTATTAGAAGATAAGTGAAATAAAAGTTTCCTTTTGTATATTCTTATCTTAATCATATATTCTGAATATCGATATATCTTAGTTTAATAGTAATTCTTTTGTTCTCGCCTACTACTAATCTAATAGTTTGTTGATTGTTATAAAATATAATAACTAATAGTCTAATAGAAAAATTAATCTCCTTAAAAAATCGAAAAATTGCAAGGGTTTCTTTTGATGTATATTTTACATCTAATAATTCAGCTTCAATAGTGAATATAGTTATTATATTTTATCTCGAAACTTTCCAGACTACTAATCCTTCAAATAACAAAATAATATAATCTTGTGATGATTATTGAGTTTCTAAATTATTTGTAAAGAATATATCTGAAAACAATAGAAGTTGAGGGATTTGATTTTTATTATATCCAATAGTATAATACCTTATATTCCAAAGGTATTGAATATAATAATCAATTGTTTTTATATAATCCAAAGATAGATTAATAAAAAAATAATTGAACTGAGATATAACGAATGCTATATCGGCTTTTATAATAATTGCAATATATAATACAAACCCTACCTTTTCCTAATATACTTGTATAAATATAATATTTGTTTTATTATCATTTTTTATAAATATTATAAAGGGTAATAAAGTATATACATTATTTTAATTGAGATTGAACTTTATTACAATCTTTTCAATATATATATTATATATTAATTATAATCTTCTTGCCTTTCGATTATGGATAATATAAATATCTAGAAATCATTCTGTATCATTTAGATTATAAAGTTCGTAAATAACCTTGATATCAAAAATAATATAATTAGCTATTATTAAATTTTTCTTATAATAAATAATCTATATATCATCTATAAAGAATAAGATTAAGACCATCTGTTTTAGATTTATAAAAAGATAGGGTTCCTCTTTGTATTAAATGAGGCCAAGATTTTTCAATATGATACTAAAGTCCTTGAACCAAATCACTAGGGAATTATAGAAACCATATAGAACACAATCAAGCATTATGCATTTATTTGATTTCTTGAATCCATCTAATAAATAATAAACTATTGATATATTTAATAAATCTTTATAAATATTGACAAATATATTTACTATATTAAATTACTTGATTTCCAAATTGTATTTTGCAATTAATATTATAACAATCCTAAATGATTGTTTAGTGAAAGTTATAATATAAGTAGATTCAATAATATCTTTTGACTAAAGATTCCCTTATACTACTAATCTTATTCTATATCTAAATAAGAAATCTTATTCATTGCATTTATATATAAATATTTATTGCAATGAGATAAAAGCAATTAAAGTATCCTCTATATTTATCTTATACCAGATTTTTCTTTTCTTTAGATTATTGATTTCAATTTCGTATTTATACTTAAACCAAAATCCTAGGAAATGATTCTTAAATTGATAATAGCATTTAAATAATAATAGTAAACCTGAAAAATAAACTTTTAACAATACTTTTCACTGATTCTTATTTAAGATAACAAAAGGATTAGGTTTTATTTGAATAGCTGTAGCGATTACACTATAAATAATAATATAAGAATTATTACTCTCCTTTTATTCTATAATTGGATAGCTAAATCAAAATGTTTTATAAAAGTCTTTTAATCTATCACCACCTTGATTAAATAAACTTGTAATAATCGTATCAATGAATATATAGTTTATTAATATTCTTGATTTTTGTTTCAGAAAATCTTATCATTTAGTTAAATAATTGTAATTAACTGAAAGCAAAATATTGAAAATAGGAGAATTAAAGTCAAATATTTCATACTCTAATGGATTAAGAGTTGATCATAGAATTTCGATCTTCATAACTCTTTATTGTTTGAGTAATTGTTCATAAAAACCAACTTCATCTCCAATAAATAAATCAAATACTCTTTTCTTAAAAATGAATAACCAAGCTAGTAATATATTCTTTATTACATGAGATTTTAAAAAAGACAGACTTTTATAAATACATCTTCAATTGATTTTAACATAGGGATAGGGTTCTTTCTAGATATACTATCCTCATTTATTGAAGAATCTATATAATTATTAGTAAATAAAGATTCTGAATCACTTTTATATTCTACACATAAAATATCGATAACAAATCCAATAGACTCATAATCTATATTTTCTAAAATGATAAATAATTCTTTAATGCCTGTTGGATTATCTAAAATAGAACAATTGATATCCAGAAGTTATAAATTATTTAATTATTTCTAAAATGAAATATCTGAATCTTAGGCTACTAAAGATTATAGATCCTCTGATAGTATAATCCTTTTACAATTTATAAGCATATTTCTACCCCCCAGATATATCCCTAAGCCCTATTTATTTATAAATGTATTTGTGGTGCGCATAATAATACCAAATAAAGAAGTTACTATAATATGGTTTGAAGTAATTTCATTGTACTTTTCTTTTAAAAGAATGTTGTTGATATCGATTAGAATTAAAATATCAAATTCTTTAAAGAATTTTTATAATTCCTATTTCGATAATATATCAATAATTCTATTAAAAGTATTAATCTTATATATATAATTTTCATTAAATATAATATTACAAATAACAATAATCCTCTTAAGCTTTGGAATCTATATATAGAAAATCAATAATTTTGTAATATATTTAACGAGGTATTCAATATGAGCTCTAGAATTAGTTTTATAAATTTTTTTATTAATTTTAAGTTCTTTTTCTTTATTCAATAAATAAGCTCGATATTTATATCAATATATATTATTTTAGTTTGATTGGAGATTACAAATTAAATGATTAATAATTGATAATGTGAAATAATAATAATAATCTTGGAATTATATATTCAATATCTTATTTAAAAATTTAAAAAAGTAGGTTTTATAAGAACTAATATTATACAGATAGATAGCTACTTATATAACTTTTACCTATATATAATTAGAAAATCCTAAAGAAATATATATTTTGATTTACTTCATTATAATTTCTTGTTTTGTTTGTTCTAATCCTTTATTTGCTTTATATATATTGAATAAGGATAACTCTAATTCTATATCTTTTTAAACTATTCATTTTTCAAATGCGATGTCTTTCATAATGCCTATTACAAAGATATCGTTGTCTTGCTTAATGCATACAATAGAGAGATTGTATTTTCGTAGTACTCAAGCAAAAAATCCTTGAATAATCTTGTAGACTTTAAAGTGAGATTTTTGATGAAAAGGGAAAATGAATATCTTTTTATTAAACATTTCCTTAATTACTAGAAGCTATAAAGCTTTAGTGTATTTCTTTGTAAAGTCAAAAAGATCCTATTAAACTTTATAGAAAGGATATGGTGATTGATATTCATTAGATGATTATAAAATGATCTGTTTTGTATAAATACAAATACAATCGATACATTTCAATCTAATTATTCCCTTTATTCTGATATTTTTTGCAAAGAAGATTAAATGTTCTAATACTTTTTTCCCTAAATGTCCAAATCTTTCATGCTATAATTCGGCAGAATCATATCGTGGTCTTAAAGGATCGCAAGATTATCGAAAAGACTGTTTGATCCTTTTATTGATTGAAGGACACATAATTATTGATCGATTCATTGGGATATTTATAAGGAATAAAGAGTAAAATGAAAATGGGTTATATTTTAGAAATAAAAGATTGTCCGTATGAGTGCATTGAATAACAATAGAATTGTTATCAACAGATCTATAATAAAGAGTAGAATCTATGCCCATAAATTATAAACCGGCTTCTTTCAATTTAGTTTCCGAAACAATATTAATATAGAAGTTAGGGATATATACTATGTTCTTGAATATAAGATTTCTATTTTCAAGATCGTTGGATCGACGAATGATCTCTTTAATCGTATGCATGCTATGGCTAATAATTAGAAAGATCGTTATTCCAGATTCAATGTAGTCTAATAATAAAGAAGGTACATACTCTTGTTTATCAAGAAGTAAGATGTTATTAACAAGATGTATAACATTATCTATATCCAAAACAATACTCTGGAATAAATGATAAGGGGTTGCTAGTGTAATGTTATAAATCCCGCTTAGTGATTTACCCTAAATGATTATAACATTCAGTTTAAATCCAGAATCATAATAATTAATTTGATTTGAGGATTTCAATCATTCTTTATTCTCCCAAGCTTTTTTTGTATCATTCTATTTGTTGGATTTCATTCGATTTATGATTTGGGTGTGCTTATGATTAGTGATTTTAGGAGTCTTTTTTCCACTGCTTTTTTCAATAAGGATAAATTCGATTATATAATATTCCTTTGAAGAATAATATATTCTTGGATTAGCAATTTTTTAATCACTTTTTTATTTGTATGGGCATGCGAACTTTTTTCTATTGTTATTTCTTTTTCTATTATTACCTTACTTGCCTTTATTAGACACTTGAAACAATAATTGATTTGAAGAAATACTAATTGTGAAAACACTCTTTGTCTTAGATTTGATAAAATATTAGTAAATAAGATTATTAAAGATATCATTATATTATTTCAAAATATAATTTAATATTCCTAATTAATCATTTATATTAATCTATATAAACATAACAGATACTTATTCAAAAGTTATATATTCTTTAACAACTTACATGAAATCCTTAATTACTCTATCATACTTGACTTTCAAAATATTATAAGCAATTGCATTAGTATAAGCACTTAACTATTTAATATATTATTTGATTAGATCAATACGATCTGTATAAATTTATTGAAAACAATTGTAATAATTTTGTGTTACTATAGCTTCAACCATTTGTAATATAAATATAAAAAAATCTTTTAGCTTTTTAACAAGGAATCTTAAAGGTGTAGGCTTTTGAATCTTATTTTCAATTGTAATATTCATCAAATAAATTTGATCTATAATCTCAATAATCTAATCAAAAACCTCCTCATACTTTTTATGTATACAATTATATTTGTTTTTATTAAAACGATATTTATCCTAAAAAACGAAGTATTCAGCCAATATATTTTGAAAGGTGTATAAAAGTGATTTTGATGGAAAGAATTATATTAATATTATTGTTTTAATCAGTTAATAGCTTAGCCTTACAATCTTCAAAAATACATTTGTATTTTTCTTGGTTTCGTATACCAATTTCTTGTATGAGATTGGAGATTCTAATGAGTTGTAGCAAATCTTTTGTAAATCAATCTTTATCAAGAAGTTGTAGTATATATGAAAAAAATTTCTTCTTGTGTTCCAATATAGATTCATAAATAAGCGGGTCGATCAAATCCCTATTAGGTTTAATATTGTCCCAGATATTTTTTAATATATAGATATTTTGAAGTTAGCAGTATTATTGATTCCAATATATACAAGTACTTAACCGAATAATTGAATCCAAAGTACTAGCTTTGCTTATAGTGATTTTTCAAGGATAATAGAAAGAATTGAATATCAAAGTGAGTCCAACAGACGTATAAATTGTTGTATAGTTATTTAAAAGCAAACCAGGCTTATAACTATCACAAAGAATAGCTACGTCAGTGGTCACCTTTGATAGAAAGATAATAGAATAAAGGATTAATAGATTAGATTAATTTGAGGATTGATTGTAATAATCAGTGTCCTCTATATATACCCCAAATAAACAATATAGGTACTTATTTGAAAAAAATTATTATTCTAGTAGACTATATAATAAATAGAGTAGCTAATATAGTGATAATATAATTGAGATCGATCATAATGGCTGATCTCGATGATCGGGGCACGTGTGTAGCACGTGATATTGCGTGACAATAAATGATTGGATTCTTTTTAATGAGGGAATGACAATTTGAAGCTTACAAGGTTTCAAAGTAGTATATCCTCCCAAGGATATGAATAAAGATCGAATTTGTACAGAATTTATAAAGCTATTTCGTTAAATAGTTTATATTGTAGTAGACTCTTCAATTTTATAACCTTTTTCCTTTTTCCTTTCGAATCGAATTGGACTAGATTTACTGTTTCTAATAGGCAGGCCTTTTTCTGACTTAACAAATATATAAAGAAGAGCATTTTGTACCATAAAATAAAAAAGGTTGGGCGATTGTTTTGGTATAAAGAAGAACGTTTCGTTTTATAAAGAAAATAAGGTTAAACAATTGTTTTTGATACAAAAGAGAATGTTTCGTTTTATAAGATAAAGAAGAAGAGCCTAATAAAAGGTTTCTAATAGAAGGGGGGGAAATGGAATAATTCTTTTCATACGAAAGAAGAGAGTTCCGAATTCGAAAAACATATTGGGCTTTGAGTAGAACGTAATGAACACAAATTGAACTAACAATCCATTGAATTATACAAATATAGTAATCTAATTTATAAAATTAATGATTTGTTTAATTCTAAAGAAAACATAATTGTGATTAGAGATCTCTTTTTAATATATAATTCGAAAAGATAATATAAGGAATATAATATTCTAATTCTTTTATACAGATTGTATGTAAACTCAATCTAATATAATCTTATTTGTCTTTTCAAAAGATATCTTTTCAAATAGTTTTAACCACTATCATCATCTTTGTATAAATGCTTTTATACAAATCCTTAGAATAGTAATCTAATTTGTGAATACCTTTAAATAAAGGTAAACATTAATTAGTATTAGATTCACTTGAAGGGGAATGTTATCGACTTGAATCACTGTATACAGCATTGTATAGCCTATATAAAATGAATAATATGAATTGAGATAATCTAGAATAAGGTATGATTCTTCCCATTATATATATAGTGGGAAGAATCATGTGATTCGCTTAAGCATGTGATCGTACGTTCCGACAAATATAGTGATAATATAATTGAGATCGATCATAAAGGCCGATCTCGATGATCGGGGCACGTGTGTAGCACGTGATATTGCGTGACATTGTATTTATTAGATAAACCAATTATATTTTGATAACCAAAAATAAAATTCTATTCACTATTATCGAACCGCTCTACATCTTCATCACTACCATAATCGAAAACCTTAGTGTTTTTTTTATTTTTATTATTATTTTCCTCCATTGTTATAACTTGTTTATTATATATTGTGGCCGATTGGGGATGATTCTTTACAGCTTTTTGTTTAAATATATTAATACTAAAAAGATTGACAAACAAAGTATTCAAATTTATAGTTGTATATACTACTTTCAATTGTTGTATTTGTATAAATGATAATTTGCTTTTTTTTGTAGGATTTTTTGTTGGTGTGATAGGTATATTGATGATAGCTAAAGAAATAAGTAAAATTAAATATAGAATTAAGATTGATAATGAATATATTAATAAATTATATATTTTCAAAAGAATTAATTTATTGTTAAGTAATAAAATTGATTAAATGGTTTCCCTTGTTCTATATATATTTTATTATTGTGAAAAAGAAAAATTCGTGTATGTGCTGAGATATCATATCATTTTTTATCAATAATAAATGATGATTGATTGTAATCAGTAATATAAGATATTAAATAAGATAAATTGTAAAGTTTGAGGGTAAGCTTATTTGGAGGGAGGGGTAGTGTTACGGATCGCACTCAATTGTATTGCAATTGATTATGTGTGCTTTCGAGTGTATGTATGCTTACGTATACGTAGTTAGTATTTATAGCCGCTCTACAAGCACTCAGCTTGTAATTCCTTAGTTGTAGATTCTAAGGCATCTTGTACCCTGCTTTCGCAGTTCTTCTATGGCAAAGTGTCACACCTGTACAACAAAGATCACTCAATATCCCTAGCCGAGCTTCAAATCGTTCGCAAATAGCTTGATAATAATCTAAATAAAGAATTCATTCATAGATCCCATTCCTAATCAATTACTTCACTCCTTCTAGCTACAAAATCCAAAAGGAGTATTCGAATCTGCTAGGACTATTATAAACTGAATAATATTATTATTAAAAACTATTATCTATTTCCACTAATCAAAAAAACCTTCGATACCCTATATTATATTAAAATTTATATCAAATTAAATAATATCGCTGTATTCAATAAACTATGGATTACAAAAGATTACAAATGAAAACCCATTTTTACAATTCGTTTCGATTTATTCAAATCCCTAATAATACCTTTCAACCTTTACAATACTTCTACCTCGTTTCAGAATTATATCAATCATATTCTTTTTGGTCTTCTGAATAAAAATTATATAATATATCTAAACAATATCTTAATTTATTTTAAAAATATTATAAATTATTGAAAACAAGTTTACAAAATCATTTAAAGATTTATTGATATTAAATTACAAATTGACATCAATAAATACAAATTTGAAACAAAAAGAACAAAGTATTTCAATCTAATCATTGCTTCCAATAATATCGAAATAAATCCAACAAGATTAAAACTATTTTTAAATAAAAATTGTTAATTAAACTAAAAAACTTTTAATATTTTTTAAGATTTATTACTTTTTATCAATACTTTATTTACAACTTTCCTAAAATCATAAAACCTTTAAACTGCTTATTGAAAAAAGAAAATATATAGATTTAAATTATTAATCAAAAGAATATCTTTGAAGACTTAAAATATATCTTTGTCTTTATTTTCGTTTTTATAATATTTAATTATTATTATTATTATTATTATACAATTATTAAAACAAATATTTCAAATTAAATTAAAAATAGAATATTCTTTTAATATAATAATGAGGATTGATTACATCTGGTTATATTTCTTTTCGAAATATAATATTACTAAATATAATTACAAGATTTATAATAAAAAGTTATTAGCTATTATCAAATCTTTATAAAAATAAAGATCCAGATTGTCACGGAGCCAAGTACTCTACCACTAAGCCACGTAACCCCAAAAGGGTATAAGTAGTTTGATCAACATCAAACCTACTATGTAGAGTTATAACCAATCTGTGACACAGATTATATAAAATTTAAAAGCTATTCGAAATTATTATTAATTATAAGAATCTAAAGTATTTTATATTAATAAAGATATTAAATCAAAGATAAACTAAATGAACTAAATTTTTATTTGATTTCAATTTTTGTATTATATTATTCTAATTATAAAACAATTTGTTTTGATATATTAAACTATAAAATAAAAGATTATCCTACTTATACTAATTCTAATAATAATTAAATCAAAAATTGTCTACAAGTGGTTTTTTTTAAAAAAGTATTCAATATTATTATATCTAAAGATTTTATTTAATAAATGAATAATAATATTAATTTTATTATAGTCTTTATAAATATAATCATTTCTAATATTAAAAAACTAATCAATAATTTTATTAATAAAGTATACAAATCATCTGAATTGATTATTATTATATACGAAACTCTTTAGAACCTAGTTATTTATTATTAGTCATTATCAATCCAAAAAGATTTTCGATTTGTTTTTCAAAACTATAAATAAATTAATAACAAAATCTTTTATTGCGACTATCTTTTTATTCCTTTTTTTTATTAAACTTTATATTTAGATTATATATTAAATATATTCCATCAAACCTATCAAGCACTCTAACTAAATTAAGATTATTGATTTTGTTTCTTGTATATACTAATAATTTAATATATCGAAAGAAATCAAAACTTATATATAAATCTATCAATTTTGTTTTCAAATCAAAGTCTTTTGTTTTATTACATTTGGATTCCTAGAATTTCTATCTATATCATTTCATCTCTGATTTAATATTTTTATTAATTATATTATACTAACGTGTTTTATCAGTGAGTGGGTCATATCAGTGAATGGGTTACTTTCACCTTAATTCATTTATTCAAACCCATATTATTCAACAATAATTAAATCAATTGATTGAAACTATAAAGATTCTAGTAATCTAGGATCTATTACATTATTTTGACAAGTTTTTGTATTATGACTTGTCTTATCACATTTATTACAGTATCGATTAGAAGATGTTTTCTTATTAGGATTCTGTTACGGGCCAAAGATAAAGGGGTTAATATAATTGATAGTCTATATTACAAGAAGAATTAATTAAAGAGGAAATAAGGATTTTCCGTACGAACAGTATTTTTGTTGTATCCTTATGCTGAGTTATACAAACATGCACAGGTTATATGATCAAACTTTGTACGGGTGCAACCCGTTACATTACCCCCCTCTTCCCATTCGTTCCTTTGTATGGTGTTTCTATATATCTAGGGCTTTTATATTCCCTAAAGTGTTATATAGTTCTCATATTAGTTTTGCATAGCCTTTCCATTTTATTAACAATTTTCACTGTTGTCCTTTTCCTTTTTGTATAATCTTTTCTTTCAAAATCTCTTTCACTACATATTCTTCATTATCTTTCAGAATCTCTAGGCCTGGTTGTATATCGTTTTGTTGTTGGCTTGGTAATAGATCGGACAATACTAGTTGTAGCAATTGTAAATAAAAGATATTGTAAATTCCTGGTGGTGTATTTAATTAATAATTATAAGTTCCAATTATTTCGATTATAGTATATTTAATCTGCTTAATATTTAATTTTTTATATTATTTTATTATATAAATATTTTGTAAGTTTAGTTATATTTTATCCTCAACTTTAAAATTTGGTGTTTGTTAATATTGTTTATTTGTAATATCTTTTATTGTTTGTTGAACACTAGTTATAGTAGATTGGGCCCATTCTTGAATATCTTTTAGTTTTTGTATAATAGAATCTGCTTTTTGAGTTGGGGAAAGAGGGTTTTCTTTATTAGTGAGATTATATTATATATTGAAAGGTTCAGTATGATATCTGTGTTCGAGAAAGAAGAGGTTAACTTTTGTTGTTGTTGTTGTACGATTATTAATTGCTAGTTCGGTAAGTGGTAACAATTCTTTCCAATCCTTTTGAGTATAATCAACAAATATTTGTAAGTATGTTTCAATTGTTTGATTCATTCGCTTAATAGATCTATCTGTTTCGAGATGGAATGTTATTAATAATTTTTGTATAATATTAAGTAGTTAGTAAAGCCATATTTATAATTGGCTAACAAATTGTATTCCTTAATTAGATATAATTGTTTTCGATAAGTAGTATTGTTTATAAAAGTTTTGTATAAACTATTTTGCTATTATTTTGATCGAAATATCTTTTAGTTCATTATATATTATTCCTTTTTCGAGTTTGTTAGTAATTATTATTATATTTGTACAACTATTGCTTTCTAATAATTCGATAATGAAATCTATCAAGATTTCATTCTATATTTTGTTAGGGATTGGAAATGGTTTCAGAAATCCTTGTTATATATCTCTTCAAGTTTTGTTTCTTCTATAGGAATTACAATTTTGTACAAATCTTCGAATATCGTTTGACATCTGGAGTTAGAAATATTATCGAGAAAGAATTTGTGCTATATTCCCCCTTTCAGGATGGCTATATAATTTCGAATTGTAAATATTTTGAATTATTCTTATATAATGTTTTTTGTTTTAAGAAATCTATAGTTGGTTTTGGAATATCATTTTATTTTGAGGTAATAGAAAGTATTCAGAAATTGAAACTTTCAATTTTAAAGATATTGGAAAAATATATTATCCTTGTTGTATAGCTTTTTTTAATTATCATAGATTATTATCATCCTTTTTTGTTTTCGTTTAAAATTCTTCAAATATAATTTCAATATTTAAATTGATATATTCAATAGAGGAGATTTGTACTAATATAGTTTTAATAATTTTAGTAATTTGTTCTAGTTTGTATTTTATTTGAAAAAGCTGTTTTATATAATAATCTATTTTTTTGTTGGTATTATTTAGTATATCTTGTAATCATTGAGAGAGTGTATTGGCTTATACATTATCTTTTCCTTGAATATATATAATATTGAAGTTATATCGAAACAAAACTAAAGATTATTGTATTTGCTGTTTAATAAGCTTTTATATTGTTATAAAGTATTGTAGGTTTTTGTAATTTGTATAAATTTCAAATTCTGAAACATTTTGTAATTCAGGGTTTTAGGTTTTCAAATATTATATGATAGTTAATATTTTTTTATTGTATATTTCATAATTGTATTTGGCAGAAAAGTTTTTTTTTGAAAAAAATGTATATGGGTATAAAAGGTTTTATTTGTTGTATTATAGAAAAATATTATCAATGTATTATTTAAAAGAATCTGTTTCAATTATTGTTTGTTTATCCTTGTTAAATTGTATGAGAGTAGGGGCTATTATAAATATTTTTTTGAATCGAGTGAAGATTTTTTAGTATTTGTTTGTTTAATAAAAGGTTTATTTTTTGTGTGTTAATTTAGTGAGTGGTTGTATAATATCCGAATAGTTTCTAATGAAGGTTTTATAAAAGTTTGCAAACCCTAAGAAGCTTTGTACAGTTTTAACAAAGCTTGGAGATTCCTATTTGAGGATTGCTTTTATTTTTTCTGGATTCATTTCTACTCCTTTATTAATATCGAATATAAATTCTAAATATTTTATTCGTTTTATTGAGAATTCATATTTATCGATATTTAAAAAGAGATTAGTATTTATAAGTTTTTGAAGAGCTTTTTGTATAAGCTCTTTATGTTTTTGAAGAGAACCATCAGAAAAAATTAAAACATTGTTTATATATACGGATAAGAAATCGTTTAGATATTTTTCTAATATATGATTAATATATTATTAAAAGGTATTAGAAATATTGGCCAATTCAAAGGAAATAATCATCTATTTGTAAAAACTATACCTTATCCGAAAAACCATTTTTCATTTGTTATCTTTTGTAATACAAATTCGGTGGAAAACTTGACTTACATCGAGCTTTATATATCATTTTGTTTTCCCTGCGTGTTGTAATGTTTTTTGAATTAAAAAGAATGGGTATCGATTTTTTTGTATAATTTTATTCAAGGCTCGATAATCTATACAAAAGTAAAAACCGCCTCCAGGCTTTCGTATAAAAAGAATAGAGGCAATAGTAGGTAAATTACTTACTCGAATAAATCCTTTATTTAAATATTCCGTTAGGGTTTTTTATAAGACTAAAAGTTCGTTGTACAATATGTTATATAAAGGCCCCTAGGGAATTATTAATTCCTTTCCATTTTCCGATATTAATTCAATTTTATAATCAATCTTCTTTCCTTATAAAGAGGGAATTTTGTTGGTATTTGTGGGGCTAAAGGCTTATAAAAACTTTCAATAGATTATAGAAAGTTTTATACAAGAGTTTGTCTTTTTCTTCTTTTTTTTATCAAATGCTTTAACAATATCCTTAAGACTAGCAGTAAATACTTCAATCTTTTGTTTCTTGGGTCTTTTTGTTATTATATGGAATGCTTTTATTAATACAAATAGATAATTGATATCTGATTTATTATCTGATTCTAGAAAGCTTACTTGATTTTATATAAAAGTTTTTGTTGAAGTAATAAAACATTCTGATTTGGATTCATTGATTTATACATTTTGTTTATGTCACGCAGGAAATAAGCCTATATAAACCCAATTAGCTATACGCTGTTGGTGATATCACTTTTAGCGTGATAGTTTATTAATTCAAGGAAGTTTTAGGATTATATTATACAATTCCAGTTTTAGGATAATATACAAAAAGGATCTTTTTTTGTAATGGCTATTGATATCAAGAAATATAATGACTACATCTGTGATTTTATTATTAAAAGGAGTATCAAAACTAAAAAGTCCTTAAAAAGAAATAGGGATATACTAAAGATTGTTTTTAATAACAAAAGCAAAGGTTACAAGTTTGTATAATAAATAATCAGAATCAAAAAGGGTTTTTGTAAAACAATCTTTATTGATTAAAATGGAAATCAAAAATAGCAAACTATTTATTAAACTCTTTTGAAACTTTGTCCAAGCTTCTACTACTATCTTCGAAACCTTTGTATACTTTCGACAGTGTTTTTTATTGAAAACTATTCTTTTCCCGAATCCTTAGAATTTGAAAATTCCTTAATTCAATTCTTTTTTATTAAAGAGAGTTCTTCTATATAATTATAAGCATCTCTCTTTTGAACAAAAACTGCTCTAATTTTTTCTTTAGGGAATCGCAATTTTGTACAGTATTCCCTAATTCGATATCCATCGAGTTTATATTGTAGGCATTGTCCAGCTTTTTTTTGTGCTTCTATAACCTCATCCGAAGCCCAATATAATTCTTTTATTCAAGTAGAAGAGACTGCTATTATTAATTACCAATCTATTATATCGTATAATAGAGTAGGCGTTGTGTTTGATCAGATCTTTTCAATAATAATCTCCGATTTCTTTTTTATATACCAAACACTAAGTTTAGCGATTTTATTCAATTGATCATTAATCATTAGCAATTGCTTACAATACCCATCATACAAAGTTTCTTCTGGAATATCTATTATTGTAGTCAACAATTTCATATTAAGAGCAGCTTTGAGATAACCTTTTTTAATCACATCTGTCTATCCCTAACCTTCTATTTCAAGAATCAATCAATTGAATTCATTTAAAAACTTGCTAAAAAAATGAGCTCCTTGCTTTGTACAATTAATTTAATCTAAAATCTTTTATTGTTGATGAGGATCAGAGTATGCTATTCAAAGCTATCCCAAAAATTCCTTTACTATAAATTTCTTTTCTTTATCAATATAAACTATTCAAGGAAAGATTCTTGCTACTACCTCTTCTAACAACTTTCCAAAAGTATACCATACTCTTTCTTTTTCTTGTTTGATCGTAGAACCATCAATCTTCAATTTTGTATACAAAAGGCCTTCGAATTATAGATAATAAGTAAATTCACTTCCATCGAACTTTTTAGGGTGTGGGAATGAAGGTTTTGGTTTTCATATAATATTATTTAATATCGAAAATATTGCTATTAGGATTTCAAATAATGTTTCTTATTAAGAGATTTTATATAAGGCCATACAAATTTCCAATCGGATAATGATTTCGGCCTATTGAAGAATCAGATTTATCATTTGTTGAACTTATTACTCTACTCATTAAACTTATTGTTCTACTTATTAGATCTAACGTTCGAATATCTCTTATAGCCATTGTGACAATATATTTCCTTTTATTGTAATTGTTCATGATTGTTCGTATTGTATGAACCATAAATTAAGTTATTACTGTGTATAAAAGCTTTGTACAAGACCGTATACCTTGACCATAAAGGATTTTCGTTTTGAGTCGACAACGCTACCCTTATAGCTTTGTACAACAATATATTCACAAATTAATGTGAATAAATAAGTTAATTCTAATATTACAAACCAAAGATAAAGGGATCAATATAATTGGTAGTCTATATTATAAGAAGAATTAATTAAAAAAGAAATAAGGATTTTCCATATAAACAGTGTTTTTATTATATCCTTATACTGAGTCATACGAACATGCGCAGATCATATGACCAAGCTTTGTACAAGTGCAACCCGTCACAGATTCCTTCTTTTTTGATGTTTATCACATTGAATCTGAATATCAACCTCTTATTGAAATAATATATTAAAAGCCTTTTGTTTAGTAAGCATTCCTCCTTGATATAATTAGGTTTTTTTCATACATCGATACTTACTTAATACCTCATTTACTGCCCGAAGTATACAAATCTCTACATTTAAAAGTATATTCTTATAAGCTAATCTCTTTATACCTTTAGCTAAAGTTAATATAATTTTAAATATAGGTATAGGAGAATTTGATTGATAATAATCTATTCAAGTTTTTATTAAAATTGATTGAGAAAGAGCTTTAATTAGATTATAAAGGGTTTGAAAAATCCATAAATCTTAATTGAAAAAGGGGGGAATAGGTATGTGAATTCGAATATCTAATTTCGAAAATATAGTTTCAAAATCAAAAAGTATTAAACCTACTTTTTGGAATTCTAATTTCATATTCTGAATTGTAATTGATTTTTGGTATATAGTTTTGAAAGCTATAAAGAATTCAACTTTCGAAATATGATTGATATACACCTTAATAAATCTATCAATTTGAATACCATATTGTTGGAAATCACATGTGTAACACGTGTGTGGCACGTGCACACCACTATAAAACTCCTCCGTTCTTGCTTTCCGGATATATAGACTTAACCATATCTTTCAATATATCACTCTTTATACATAACTTACTATCTATTTCTGACAGATTATAAGCTCCATATTATTATAAACTTCTTTTATATTACGTTTTTTAGATATATTCAATATTACGAACCCCTACTTTCAAAACATGGCAGGTTAAGCTACTGTCGATATAATACAAACAAAATGGGGATTTCTAGTTATATTCAAGGGTAACAATTGGATAGAATTTTATAAATCTATTCGAGTTGCAATAATATCGGTTACTATACTAAAAATATATATAAAAATAAAAATAAGATCTGGAGTCAATTGTATCAAAATTGCTGAATGAAGAAAGAGAAAAGGAATCGCATTCTCTATTATCAATTTATACTTGACTTCTATATATTTTTCTCAATTTATGCCCATAATCGATATAGGTGATTTTATAGGTGTCTAAACAAAACTTTTGACTTTCAATAATATTGCAAATCTATAGTATATTCAAGATCTTCGAAAACATTTTATCTATAAGCAATTCGATTCTAAGACTAAAACTATTCAAGTCTTTTTCAATCGACTTCTCAGTTATCAATATAAAATATCTATAATACAACGATCTATTTCTAATAATAAAGTATATACTCAATTATTAAGTATATTACTAGAAACGGAAGTCTAATAGATATAATATAATTTTATTACATTTACAAATATAAATCTTCAAGATATACTATATATTTTATAATAGATAGAAAGGATTTCTTGAAATATTACAAATCAATTAGTAATAGTTAATATTGTATAAAGAAATATAAAAAGTAGAAGTAATAAGAGAGCTTGAGGAAGAGATGGAAAAGGATATAGAGAACATTATGGAAATGGAAGAAAATATATGTTTGAGAAAGGTTATACAATTTTATTAAATTCTAATAAAATTATTAAGAATGAACCTTATATTTACAAATTCTGTGGAAAGATAGGATATTAGCAAAATGTTTATTGGGAGTATAATAAAACTAGAAAAACCTTGTATTCAAATAAAAAAACTGATAGTAATAGTTTTACACAAGTAACTATAGCAGACAAATATATTGGTTTCTTTTATTCTTATATTACAATACATACTGAAGTCCAAAATAATATATAAATTCTTAATTTAAAAGCCTCTCATTATTTTACTAATTTTATTGAAAATCTTATCAATATTATATATTAAGATATACTACAAAAAGTCAAAATAGCGAATTATATATATGCTATAAGCATTACATATAGAATAACTACCATCAGCAATCTTATATTAAAAGATATTTAATATATTAAAGATTTTCGACACAATCAACTTATCTCAATTGAAACACTTACCGAAACAAATCGAAAAGTTATTTTCGAAAAGGATTCAGTGTTATACTAGAAAAATGATTAGTTAGAAATAACTACAAGATACATCAATAACAGTTATACTATTCGATAATCATTTATTTAATAAGTATATATAATTGATTTAAAATCTGATACAAAAAAGATTGATACAAATAATAATAAAGTGGAGATAATACATCAACACTTAGGTTATCTCAATTATAATCAAATAAACAAACTAAAGAAAGCTTCGAATAATTTATATTACATTAAAAGAAAGAGAAGTATTAATCGAAAAGCTTACAAGCCTTGCCTCGTAGAAAGGATGAATAAGCATTTCAACAAGTATACAGCTATTCGTATACCTACAACACTATATTATTTATATATAAATCTATTAGGGATTCAAGAACTTTTTGAAAATAAAAATAGATATTTTATTACAATCGTTAATAATACAATAAGAGTAATTTGAATTAAATTTATAAAAGATAAATCTGTTTACATTGTTATACTCATTCTGATAGATTTGATTAATCAGATTGAGAAAGAGTTCAATTGTAAGATTGCTATTATTAGAGTAGACAATAGGAAAGGTGAATTTGGAATATTATTTCAAGTAGAAATTGAAAAAAAAGATTTAATCTTTGAATTATCATTTCCTGGAAAACATTTTATAAATAAAATTGTAGAAAAAAAGATTCAAGATATTAATGCTATTGTGAGATTGTTATTAAGCGAATCTGGGATTGGATCTAATATGTGGGAACTCATTGTTAAATATACTATATATCTGAAGAACAGATCTCCTATCAAATCCTTATCTTTTGGAAAAGCTGGAATGCTCTTTATAGCGATAATATTATACAAAGCTATATATAGTAGACAATCTAACTTTAAAAAGCTTAGGATATTTAATTATAAAGTATGGACTAGGAACTCTCAGCAACCAGGTTTAATGATAAAGAAATTCGAATCTAAAATACTCAAAGGAAAGTATATTATAATTGGAATAAATGGAAATAATATCTATCACCTTCTTAATCTTTATACCAAAATTATTATTAAAACAGTAAATACTGACTTTGATAAATACAGATATTTTTTTAGAGATCTTAAAGATAAGGGAATTCCAGAACCACCCGGGATAGAAAGGAAAAGGAAACCTTCTCCACATAACAAGCAAAAGGCTACGAAAAGAAAAATGTAATTCGTATTACAAAAAGATATATATAAAGATATATACATTAATAAGCAAATAAAAGCTTAGATTCAAAAAAAACAAAAAGAAGTTTGGATCTATTCTTCGCATATACTATAACAATAACAACTATAGGGAACTGAATACCCAGCATAAAATGTACAAGTACCTCCACCTTCAAAATAAAAAGTACAAATAGTTGTAAAGATTTCAAGAATTAGATCTGTTTCAATAATTACTTTAATTTGAGATACTCTGAATAAGAATTGTAAGAAATGATTAAAAAAGATCTTTAGTAATTAGATTGTTCAGTATATAGTTGTATTATATATTACCTTCGCATACCCTAAAGATTTTACAGTCTATAATTCTAATTCAATACTTGAAGAATCAATAGAACTCGAAAACACTATACAAGAGAACACTCAAACATAATGAAAACAATTAGAAATGAATTGCAGAGTCTTAAGGATAATAGTACCTTTAAAGTTATAAATGAAACTATATCTACAGGCCGAAAGCTATTAAGTAACAGATATATTCTAAAAAATAAACTAAATTGCTTTAGCAAATTGATTAAAAGAAAAACAAAACTAATAATTAAGAATTATCTTCAAAGATATAAAATAAATTTCCAAAAAAACTTTTGCTGGTATAACAAGATATTCGATATTATACACTTTACTAATAAAAGTTGTAACAAAAGATTTAGAAATTGATAATATAAATATTGATACTATTTTCTTGAATAATAAGCTAATAGATATAGAAATCCTTATAAAAGTATTAAAATATTTTGAAGAAATCTTTTCTGTAATCAAACTCAAAGATAAATTATATTTCAAATTCAAAAAATCATTTTATAGATTTAAATAGGTACCAAAAGTTTGGTGAATAGTTATACAAAAGTTTTTTAAAGAAATTGAACTCGAAAAATCTATAGCAGATTTAAATCTTTTTATAGGAAAAGAAGTATATATTCTATTATATATAGATAATCTATTGATAATAAAAAACCATATCAATATAAATTCAATAAAAAGATGATAGGATGTAAATAGAAATGTAAAGATTTAAATAAAATCAGTATATTTCTAGGTATTCAAATAAAACGAAATTGGTGAAATTAATTATTCAGAATATATCAATCGAATTATACAAAAAAGATTTTATAAAGATTTAGAATTGATCTTACTGATACAAAAGATTTATTTCTACCTCCCAATACAATTATATAAGATATAAACGAAAACGATTTACTCTACAAAGACGATAAGATTCTATATTTTCAAATTGTTGGTAGTATTATTTATTCTTTTAATTACACTCGATCAGATATAATATATACTATAGACCAGTTTACTCATATTATGTATACACTAAGGGAAAGTTATTTAATACTTGTAAAATATTTACTTTAATATTTTACTAATATATATTCAATTAGTATAATCTATTCAAATCGATTAAATATATTTGTATATGAATATCGTATATATACAGATTCAATTTGGGGATTTGCTTTTGATAGAAAATCTATTCAAAGAATAGCAATCATCAGATATAATGAAACTATAATATAATCTTCAACAAAACAGAAATCGATATCTCTTTGTATAATGAAAGCTAAGATTATAACAGCTAATAAAAAAGCAAAAAAACTAGCTTGAATAAAAAAGCTAATAAAAGACTTAGATGAACATTTAGAGATTGAACCCTTTATTCCAACACTATATTGCAACAACGCAAAGAATCGATTGAATACAAAAGAATAAATTTTATAACAAAGCGAAACATATTGATATTCAATAGTATTACATTCGAAAAGATATAGTGAACACCAAAAGACTATATATCATATAAATCCCAGGAACTAAGCAAATAACCGATATTCTTATAAAACAGTTCATATATTCTAGCTTTATAATTCATGAAAAAGATTTAGGATTGGATCTGGAATACTAAATACAAATATATCAAAAAAGGATTATTAAGTATAAAATTAAAAAGAAGAAAACAAGGATATGTAACTTTGCTATTTTTGGGCAAAGTTATATATAAGCCTAGCACACCTCATTTTATTTGCTCTAGACAGGAATATTGACAAAAAAGCATTCTTGTATTACAATACGATTGAAGATTGTAGAATAATTGAACTCCACAGAAGATATAAACACCACAAACAATTTAAAAGGAGTTGACATTATTATAAAAATTAATAAAATTTATTCTTCAAATATATATATAAAGCCCATATAATTGAATAATAGATTCCTATTATAGAAGAGATATTGGAAATCATATATATAACACATGTATAGCACGTGCACATCACTATAAAACTTCTCCGTTCTTGCTTTCCGGATATATAGATTTAACCACATCTTTCAATATATCACTCTTTATGCATAACTTGCTGTCTATTTCTGACACATATAAACATTTCAGATTACTAAAACAATCAACATTAAATAATTAAATTAAATGATTTGAATATAATAATAAACCTAAACATACAATATCATTCTTTTTATGTCACGCAATATCACGTGCTATACACGTGCCCTGATCATTGAGATCGGTTTTTATAATTAATCTTAATTATATTATTATTATATTAGCTACTCTATTTATTATGTAGTCTATTAGGATAATAATCTTTTCTAAGTAAGTGTTTATGTTGTTTATTTTGGGTATATATAGAGGATATTGATTATTACTGTTAAAAGGAATAGAAGTTACTAGTGCATTACACGTGTGGTGATTAGTAATACGGTTACCTAAACGGGCTAGATTAAACGAACCATAGACAGGCATATTGGTCACCCCCATATAATACTATGGGATGGACAATATGCTGATATGATTTGCAAGATAGTCAATACAGAGGCCTCTTCCACACAATCTTTCAACAATTACGATCAATTTTCAAGTTAATTTAGTTTATTATTTATTTATTCTATTATTTTTTTATTTAAGGTGATTATTGATATAGCTATTCTTTGTGATAGTTATGAGTTTGGTTTGCTTTTAAATAATTGTGTAATAATTTATATGTTTGTTGGATTTATTTTGATATTTAATTCTTTTTATTATTTTTATAAAAATCATTATGAGTAAAGTTAGTATTTTGGATTTAATTATTCAGTTGAATATTTGTGTATATTGGAATTAATAGTATCGCTAACTTCAAAATATTTATATATTGAAAGGTATCTGGGACGATATCAAATCTAATAGGGATTTGATTGATTTGTTTATTTATGGATTTATATTGGAATACGATAAAAAAATTCTCTATATATATTATAACTTTTTGATAAAAATTGATTTATAAAAGATTTGTTGTAATTTATTAGAATCTTTGATCTTATATGAGAAATTGATATACAAAACCAAAAAAAATATAAATATATTCTTAAGAATTATAAGGCTAAATTACTAATTGATTGAAATAATGATATCAATATAATCCTTTTATTAAAACTATTTTTATATATTTTTTAAAATGTATTAATTGAATATTATATTCTTTAGAATAAATATTGTTTTGATAGAAATGAATACAATTATATATATAAAAAGTATAAGAAGGTTTTTAATTAAATTATTAAAATTATAGATCAAATTTATTTAATAAATATTACAATCGAGAATAAGATTTAAAAGTCTATATCTTTAAGGTTCCTTATCAAAAAACTAAAAGATTTTTTTTTTTTTATATTGTAAATAGTTGAAGCTATAATAATACAAAGTTATTACAATTGTTTTCAGTAAGTCTACACAAATTATATTGATTTAATCAAATAGTATATTGAATAATCAAATATTTATATCAATACAATTATTTATAATATTTTGGAAGTTAAGTATGATAGAATAATTAAGGATTTTATATAAATTGTAAAAGAATATATAGCTTTTGAATAAGTGTTTGCTATGCTTATATAAATCAATATAAATAATCAATTAAGGATACCAAATTATATTTTGAAATAATATAGTGATATCTTTGGTAGTTTTGTTTATTAATGTTTTATTGAATTTAAGATAAAGGGTGTTTTTATAGTTAATATTTCTTCAAATCAATTATTATTTCAAGTGTTTAGTAAAGGCAAGCAAGGTAATAATAAAAAAAGAAATAATAATAATAAAAAGTTTGTATACCTATATAGACAAAAAAATAATCAAAAGATTGTTAATTCAAGAATATATTATTCTTTTAAAAAATGTTATATAATCGAATTTATTTTTATTGAAAAAAATAGTGGAAAAAAAACTTCTAAAATTATTAATTATAAGTATATCCAAATCTTAAATCGAATAAAATCTGATAAATAGAATGAGGTAAGAAAAGCTTAGGAGAATAAAAAGTAATTGAAATTCTCAAATTAAGTTAATTATTATAATTCTGAATCTAAACTGAATATTATAATTATTTAGAATAGATTATTAAATAGGATTTATAATATTACAATAGCAATTCTTTATCATCTATTCCAAAATATTATTTTGGATATAGGTAATATTATGTATTTTATTAATAATATTTTATTTCTTGATGGATAAAAGTATACATTTTTGTTATTATTAGATTACATTGAATTTAGAATAACGATTTTCTTAATTGTTGATTGTGGTATGTATATAATCAAAAGAATTATTTGTTAACCCAATAATCTTAAAAATAAAGATTTTATATTTAAAAATGTAGTATACATTTCTAATTTTTATGTTAATATTGTTTTAAAAATTAAGTTGAAAGAAGTTGGTTTATAATTTATGAGTATAGATTTTACTTTCTGTTATGAATTTGTTGATAACAATTCTATTGTTATTCAATGCATTTGTGTGGACAATCTTTTATTTTTAAAATACAATTTACTTTCATTTTATTTTTTATCCCTTATAAATATTCTAGTAAATCAATTTATAATTATATATTCTTTAATCAATAAAAAAATCAAATAATCTTTTCAATGATTTCGTAATCCTCCAAGATTACAATATAATTTTGTTGAATTATAACATAAAAGATTTGAATATTTAGGGAAAGAAATATTAGAATATTTAATCTTTTTTGTAAAAAATATCAGAATAAAAAGAATAATTAGATTGGAATATATCGATTATACTTGTATCTATATAAAACAAATTATTTTATGATTGTCTAATAAATATCAACCACTACATCCTTTTTATAAAGTTTAATAAGATCTTTTCGATTTTACAAAGGGATATACTAGAGCTTCATGGTTTCTAGTGATCAAGGAGATGTATGAAATTCTATAATAGGTATAGTAAATCACTTACTAATATCTTATTAATAAACTATATTATGATTATATAATATACAAATAATATGGTTTTATATTATGAAATTATATTAACGTGGTTTATCAGCATGCGGGCCATATCATCATATGGGCCACTTCATTTTGTATACAAAATTCGTCTGTGCGTAACCGTGCACTTTCTTTATTAGCCAATAGAATTTTTCAAAAATCTATTATATAAAACCTTATTTTTCAAATATTTCAAAAATCTATTTTTTTTTTCAAAATTTTTATTTTTATTAAAGTTATTGAAGAAAAAGAGATTTTGTAACGCAAAGTGTGACAATTTCGAGTTAAAATAAATTATTTAAAAAAGAAACCTAAATATTATAAATATTCTATTTTTATTATGATTTTTCATGATTTTTCCTTTCAAAAATAATGACTAGTTATTAAAATATAAATATTAAAAAAACCTCGATTTTGGTGCATTTTCGAAGTGGCCCACATGATGATATGGCCCGCATGCTGATAAACCACGTTATCATATTATAATATAGCTATATCTCTTATCAAATTGATTTATAATGGAATAGAATGGAATGGAATCATATGGAAGATTATCAATAAATCAATAAAATTTGATTGGTTATACTTTCTATTTTTTATATAATTGATTCTATAAGATTCGATTTAAATCGATCTTATTTATAAGCATAGAATTTACTAGAATTTCATTATAAACTATATAAACCTAGAATATTCTTTAAAGAAAATCTAGGAAAAAGCAAGCAAATTAGATATAATTCATTCTTTTATACTATTTGACTTCAATTCAATTATCTTATATATTCGATTCGTCCCTAAGCTAAATCTGACTAAGTCTTCCACTAAATATTATAATAATTATAATATTATTATTATAATATAATCTTTAACCTTCAAGAAGATGTTTAGTAGAAAGATATTTATCTTCTCTCTTTATCAAAAATCTCATTTTGAAGTTTGTAAGACCATTCAAGGATTTTTTGCTTGGGTATTATGAAAATATGGTTTGTTTGTTATATGCATTAAGCAAGACAACAATACCTTTGTAATAGGCATTATAAGAGATATTATATTTGAAAAATGAATAGTTCAAAAAGATATAGAATTAGAATTATTTTTATTTAATATATATGAAGCAAATGGAGGATCAGAATAAACAGAGCAAGAAATTATAATGAAGTAAATCAAAATGTATATTTCTTTAGGATTTCCTGATTATATGTAAATGGAAATTGTATAAGTAGTTATTTATTTATATAATATTAGTTCTTGTAAAGCCTGCTTTTTTAAGTTTTTAAATAAGATATTGAATATATAAGTCCAAGATTATTATTGTTATTTTGTGTTATTGGTCATTGATTATTTAATTTGTAATTTTTAATTAAATTGGAATAGTATATATCGATATGAATGTTGAGTTTATTTATTAAATAAAGAAAAAGAAGTTAAAATTAATAAGAAATTTTATAAGATTAATCTTAAAATATATATTGAATATTTTATTGAATATATTATAGAATTATTGATCTTTTGTATATAGATTTCAAAACTTAAAAAAATTATTGTTATTTGTAACATTATGTTTAATGAAAATCATATATATAAGATTGATATTTTTAATGAGATTATTAATGTATTATTGGAATAGGAATTATAAGAACTTTTTAAAGAATTTGATATTCTAATTCCAATCAATATCAATAGCACTTTTTTAGAAGAAGAGTATAATGAGATTACTTCAGATTATACTACAGCAACTTTTTCATCTAATACTACTATACATACTATAGATATATTTATAAATAAATAGAATTCAAAAATATATCTAAGGGGTGGAAATATGTTTATAAATTATAAAAGAATTATATTATCAGAGAATCTATAATTTTTAATGATTTAAGATTTAGATATTTTATTTCAAAAATAATTAAATAATTTGTAACTTCCGAATATCAATCGTTTTATTTCAGATAATTCAATAAACACTAAAAAATTACTCATTATTTTAGAAAATATGGATTATGAGTCTATTAGATTTGCTACCAATATTTTATATATAGAATATAAAAATAATTCAGAATTTCTATTTATTAATGATTATATAGATTCTTTAATAAGTAAAAATAATATATTTAAAAAGGATTTTATTCTTATATCAAAATCAATTAAAAATATATTTATAGAAAATCTATCTTTTTTAAAATTTTATATAATAAAGAATATATCATTAGTTTGATTGTTTATTTATAAGAAAAGAGTATTTGATTTATTTATTGGAAATGAAGTTAGTTTTTATGAGCGATCACTTAAATGATAAAGAGTTATGAAGATCGAAATTTTATAATCAATTTTCAATCTATTAGAGTATCAAATATTCAATTTCGATTTTTCTATTTTCAATACTCTGTTTTCAGTCAATTATAATCATTTAATTAGACGGCAAAATCTTTTGAAACAAAAATCAAGAATATTAATAAATTATATATTTATTGATACAATTATTACAAACCTATCTAATCAAGATAGTAATAAATTAGAAAACTTTTATAAAACATTTTGGCCTAACCATTTAATTATGGAACAAAAGGAAAACAATAACTTTTATATTACTGTTTATAGTGTAATCGTTGTAACTGTTCAAACAAAACCCAATTTTTTTGTTATTCTAAATAAGGATTAGCGAGAAGCATTGTTAAAAATTCATTTTTTAGGTTTATTATTATTATTTAAATGTTATTATCAATTTAAGTATTATTTTTAAAACTTTGGTTCAAGTATGAATACAAAATTGAAATTAACAATCTAAAGGAGAGAAAAACCTGGTATAAGATAAATACAGAGAATACTTCAATCACTTCTATCCCATTGTAATGAATATTTATATATAAATGTGATGAACAAGGTTTCTTATCTAAATGCAGAGTAAGACTAGTAATACGAGGGGATCTTTAGTCAAAAGATACCATTGAATTTACTTATACCGCAATTCTCGCTAAACAATCATTTAGGATTGTTATGATATTAATTGCAAAATACGATTTGGAAACCAAACAATTCGATATAATAAATACATTTGTCAATACTTACAGGGATTTATTAGATATACCAATAATTTGCTACTTGTTAGATAAATTTAAGAAATTAAACAAATACATAATATTTAATCACACTCTATATAATCTCTATGATTCCCCAGCGATTTGATTCAAAAACTTTAGTATTACATTGAAAAATCTTGGTTTTATTCAATACAAAAAGGAACCTTATCTTTTTATAAATCTAAAATAAACAGTTTTAATTTTATTCTTTATAAATAATATACAAATTATCTATTATAAAAAGAATTTGATAATAACTGATTATATCATTTTTGATATCAAGACTGCCTACAAATTCCGTGATCTAGGTGATACAGAGTGGTTTTTGAGTATCCGTATTATCTATAATCAAAAGGTGAAAAGATTATGGCTAGTATATAATATATACATTAAGAAGATTATAACAAAATTCAATTTTAATCAAAATAATGTATACACTCCATTACTCTTTGTGACATTTGTAAAGAATAATGATAAAACAAATATCACATTTATACAAGTATATCAAAAAAAGGTAGAGTCTATATTATATATCACAATCATTATAAAAACCGATATTACATTCACCACATCTCAATTCAATCATTTTTTTTATTAATCTATTTCCAAATTATATAAAAGTAATTGATTACTACATTCAGTATCTTTGGAATACAAGGTATCACGTTATTGAATATAATAAAAATCAAATCCCTCAACTTCTATTGTTTTCAGATGTATCCTTCGTAAACAATCCAGAAATTTGATGATTATCATAAGGTTATGTTATTTCATTATTTGGAGGATTAGTAATCTAAAAAACTTCGAGATAAGATATAATAATTATATCAATTATTGAAGCTGAATTATTAGGTATAAAACATATATCAAAAGAAACCTTTGCAATTTTTCGATTTCTTAAGAAAATCAATCTTTTTATTAGATTATTAATCACTATATTTTGCAATAATCAACAAACTATTAGATTAATAATAGACAAAAACGAAAGAATCATTACTAAACTAAAATATATCGATATTCAGAATATATGGTTAAAACAAGAATATACAAAAGGAAACTTTTATTTCACTTATCTTCCAACAATTAAAATAATAGTAGATAAATTCATAAAGAACTTATTTCATCAAAAATTCAATCACTTTATATTACTATTAAATCTCCAAAATATTAGAAATAGAATCATTAAAATCATCTAATTAATTTTCCTTTAAAAATCTTCCTTTTTTTAATGTACTCAATATCAATCTACAAAATCTCAGCCTTCCTTTTCTTTTCTTCAATAATATTATCAATAGATATTCCCTCAAATGTTTTACACTTCTCATTATTATCAGAATTTCAAAGAAAAGAAAATTAATCCCTTATCTCCTTATCATCCTTATCAATACTTATATCCAAATTGAATTAACTCTTTTTTTTCTTTTTATCCTTCAATATAATCTTTTTATATATCTTATTAAAAACAAATCTAAAAGCTACAAACTTATTAAAAATCTTTAACCATTTTGTAACAAATAATAAGGAAAAAGAAAATCTTTGATTTTTAATCGGAAAGGAAAGTATAATTGTTAATCGAATTAATCAATTCAATCGAGAAGAAGTCTTAAGTAATTGTGTTGATTAAAGAGAAACAATCTGTATTAATAATAAAAAAGATATATTAGAAATAAAATCTAATAAATCCAATAAATCCAAATCAAGGAATTTATTATCTTTTTTTTGTATTGTCAACATTACAGTTATTGTAGTATAAGCTGACTTCGCATTGGGAATAGTTTTCTATCAAAATGATTATTAGTTTAATCAAATAATTGATTAAGATTTTTAAGAAATCTATTTGATTTGATAAAATTATAAAGTTCGGATTCGAAAGTTCAATCAATCTTTTTATTAAAGGTTTTAAAAAGATTAGTAATATTGTTGGAACACGTGACTGAGAACGTATCACGTTCTACCCCCACTTACGCTTTTCGTATGTATATAGGGTAGAATATATATATAGCTTAGAAATACCTCTTCATATAAAGGGGTAGATAGAATTATAATATCTTTAATCTATATGTTTTTATATATACACCACCTTACTAGGTTCATTCAATATTGATTAATGATTAAACAATTCAATTACAAAACAAAAAGGTTAAATCGAATAAGAAGAGATATTTTTTGAAAAGACAAATAAAATTATACTAAACTAAGTTTATATATGATCTATATAAAAGAACTAAAATACTATATTCTTCATACTATCTTTTCGAATTATATACTAAAAAGAAATCCCTAATTACAATTATATTTTCTTTAGAATAATTTGATTTTATATCGATTCTATCTACATTCATCACACACTTGTACACATTATACAACAAATCGATTCAATACAATACAATATCGAATATTACTATTCAATATGATTTTTCCAATCCCCAAAACACTTCTGTACAAAGTAGATTCTACAGTTTAGGGAAGATAATTAAGTCTAAAGAATTTAGATTTTATAGAAACCCAAATGAATACCAATATCATTATATAAATAATCAATTTGTAATATAGACAATACAAAGAATAACATTTATAAAACAAATTTCAAAAATAATATAAAGATTGAATAAAGACTACCTTCAAAATTGCACATCACAAAACTCTCAAACTTATACAAAATCAGTTTATTCTTTATAGCTTCCAAATACAATAAACAAAAGGAAATCTTAATTATACCAAAATCCTTATTAAACTCATTTCAAAAAAAATATTAAATGAATATATAAAAGAGATTCAAAAAGAGATCAAAATATTGAAAATGGAATATATAGATATATATAATATTATTATATCAAAAAAATCAATTCAAATTCAAATATTATTTATACTAGATTCTTTCAAGCAAATACAACAAAATAAATCAAAACAACAATTCCAAAACCAACCTTTTTCCAATCTTATACTACTCGATCGTTTAATACTATATAAAACACCAAATACAGATTATATATAAAACCTTCTATCAGATTTGATAAAGGTATATAATAACAATAAATTCAAATATAGTAATAAAAAGTACAACTTCTTAAAAAAGAAACTTTAAATATTCTATAAACTATATAAAAAAGTCAGATTCAATCAAACTCAATACAAATCAGCTTTTTCGATAATATTTCAAGGCCCTGCTTTATCGTTTTATTTCGACAAAATCAGCAATCAGAGATTAAGATTTGATAAAATAATTATATATATAAAAACACATTTCGAAACCAAAGAAAAACATCAGAAATATCTTATTGAATAGTGTAATACAACATTTCCATAAATCATACGAAAACACCCTGATAAAACATTTTCAAAACAATTGGAAAAGCTTTTCGAAACCCTTCGTACATTGCAATACAGATTGGTAGATTCATACCAATCAGAATTGATACTAAGAGATTAGATTATAAATATATGTCGTAAAATTCCTAAATGCAATTTTATATTATTACAATCTATATTAATGTACAAAAATCTTTATACTAATTTTCGAAATGCTATTAATTAAATTGAACAAATTTATTTATTTATTTATTTTAATTTACATCCGGGGGGCAAGCCGCAGGGGCTCGCCACGACCTCCCAGAGGGTATTAGGGATGGACTATGCTAGTAGGAGTGCCGGCATAGCCACACATTCCGTTCTTCTACGGTTGTGATATAAGTCGGAGGAGAAGTGGTCAGGGGTGTTGTGCGCACTCCTACCGCTTGTTTTCTGCTTGCAATGTTGATACTATTCAATCCACTTTATACTAGATAGTTTAGATTTGCAACTAATTATAAGGCCCTATCTTATCAGTTTTTGTATATTACAATTTGTACACAACAATGGAAAAGGAGGAACAGCTTTAGAGGGGGGTATAGTCCTAATTGACAATGTGAAAGTAAAAGATCAAAGGCTTTTCGGGGAAGTTAAATATAATTGCTTGAAATGATTGGTGATTGTTAGAAAGATTGCGAAGTTTATTAGAGTCTTTAGAAGAAGAGAGAGATAATCGATTGTATTCTTTATATCTTACAGAATTGAGTCAGGTTTGTTCAGCTAGTTGTTGAATTGGGTATGGAAATGTTGGTAGAGTATTAAATGTTTAGGCTTTTTGCTGTATCCGCAAGAGCATTTTGAGATAGTGTTGTTGTGCTGAAAGCGTTAGTGGTAGAATGCAAAATCCTTGTGTCCGGTTTTAAACATTACTAATTGTTGAAGAATAGAATAAAGGAGGGTAAATTTTTTAGGTTTTTTGACTTGGTAATTGAGATGCTAGCGATAGTATCGGTTAATAAGGGAAACCTCATTTCGCTTTTATTACCTTTGCTCTACCTCTCATTTGAAGGTTTTAATTATTAAGCTTATACTACTGATAATAAGGAGTAATAAATTGTTGTTTTTGATGTAATCACTATAAACGCTCAGATCAGCGAACCGATTGGTCTTCTCATTTCCAAGGATTCCGATATATCCAGACAACCATCGGATCACTACTTATCTATTCCTCATAATCTCATAACAACACAGAAACGCCCATTGGGATGAATCAAAGGCGTTGCCCCTGATACACCAAATGATTAAGATGCTATCGATACATATAGTAATCTGCCCAGCCGGTTCCAGTTGGACAACGCGCTCCAAACCTTTTAGAACATTTACTATCTCGGCGTCGAAGATATACAAGAGCAGATTGATCGCCCCATAACCAAATGCCACTGGAAATTGTTCCCGATAGATCGTATAGCCATAACCAACTATCTTTTGCCCTCAATAATATTGTTCAATGCCGTCCGAAAAGACTGTAATATAGCTATCAGGCAGATGATTCCACCATTGCATGAATTCGAGTGTGGCTGCTTCTTTTTTTACACCTTTTGTAGGATCGATGCAGCTCTCTGCGAAGAAGTATAGCAGGGAGAGTATTAGTCTTAATACTTTCGGAATCAATCTAGCTAATCTGCGGAGATTGATATTATTCATCTTGTATTGAGATGTCTACACTAGACAAATCGCTAGTAAATGATTTTCGTTTACCTTGCGGAGTTGGAATGCAAATCTTATTCGTACTTGTTCGAATATTAGTTTATTGGGCAATAATTTAGAATTTTTCAGAATCACAATAATCGGAGTTGTGTACTAAACAAATAGAACTTCTTTTATTGTTAGAACAATCGTTCGATCGATTTTGGTAATATGACTGCCTAGCCTTGTATTTATTATTGTACCACAGGTAGCTTCTCTCGCCCGATTTGGCTTCGTTCGGCCTGTATACCATACCTTGGATCTATAGAGGGCAAAGGGTAGGATGCAGATAATCACTGTTTTGTGTAGCGTTGTAGTTGGTGGGTTGTGATATATCTGTACAAACCCTTTGATATACCTCGCGATTTTACAAGCTTTCGCTTTTTATTCTGTTATATGTTTTTTAAAGGATAGCTTTCAATCAAATCAAATTTTTAGTTAGTGTAGGACTAATTGAATAGTTTCGTTGTCCAATTTATTAATAAAACAGATTGATATCTTGTCGTTCATTTCTAGGTGTAGAATATATATTTCTTTTTTTTAGAAAAGGTATATCATCTTTAGTTTTTTTAGTGCAAATATTATACAATTTTGTTCACTCTATTAAAAGATCTGGCGGAGATTGCATTTGAAAAGGCCAATATTCTTGTGTATATTCTTAAATATGTGGTAGATGCAAATATCATTAGTATACCCGAAGTGTAGTTTAGTATCTTGATTCAATAGCTCAACAAGGTATAGAACATATAGTACAAATGAAAGCGGAGAGCCCTGCGAAGTGCCGTACTTGATGCAGCTGTACTCTATAATTGCATTTTCCAATCGTACTCTTATTAAGCGGTTGCTCAGAAAGGCTTGGACTAATTATAGAAAGGAGTGGGGTCACTTTTACTAACACATATATTCCAATAGCCTATTCGATAGAAATACATCAAACACGCTTTATACATCTAATATAATCATTATAACTTTTTGTTTATAGGCAAAGGTCTTTTCGATATTATATACAAACAAAGTGATTAGATCTATTACTATTCGCTTGGGGAGTACTCCTCCGTATTAGAAATTGAATATGTCTACTATTATTGCGGTTTATAAAATACATCTAGCGATTATATATTTCAAGCCCTTCGAAATATATGAAAATAGAATTATCGATCACCAGAATTGTATTAACAATTTATTTTTTTTTTCGATCTTAGGGATTATTATTACCTCTGCACATTTTTATTTGACTAGGAAATAACTTAATTACAAATATCAATTGAAAATTTCAGTAATCATTAGTTTAATAATATCCCAACAAGTTTTCAGAAGGTGAACAATAATCTAATCAAACCCTAATAAAATATTCGAAATTTCTATAACACTTTTTTCCATTTCTTCGAAAATCATTTCCGTATACTATAGGAGTTTGTTGAATATACAGTCTGACTGGAGTAAATCCGTTTTGAGATTATCACTGCTATCAAAACACTCAAGGATTTTCTTTTATAGGATTCAGACCTTTTCAATAATATCTTTAATCGCTACACCATCAATAATCAAAAGCAGCACTTTGAGATTGATAACAAGCTTATACTAGCTGATTACTTTGTATAGATTTTTGTTACAATTTATTCTATCAATGATTCTGTGCTAGTATTGGCGTTTTACTTTTCTGATTGTAATCATCAATCCCCGCCATTAGTGTTTCGTTTGATTGATGTCTTCAGCTTTAACTGTTTTATAGTTTTGATAAGCCATTCTGTATTCACTTATTTATTAAAAGGTAAAACAATCAAAAGTGTCTTTTTCCTTTCCTACTAAACAAATCACCAATTCAAATAAAGAATTCAGTATTTCTATTAATTTATTGATTTGTTTGGTAAGTATATTCTTTGGATTTGAAAAGTAAGGAATCTTGTTTTTTATGATCTTTTGAAATATTGAAAGGTTTTTTTTGTTGATTATACAACCAATGGATTTGGCAATAGGTGAGGTGAGGTTTGGAATTGTAATTATTTGTATTTTATAATCGGAGCCGCTTTTTAGATTACAATCAATAATAATACCAACAAAAAGAATATTAGAAAAGATCAAATCAATCGTATAACCTGCTTCGTAAGTAGGAACCTCTGGGGTCCCAATAAAATCCATTCCACTCGAAAGGAACTATTCTGTGAGGAGCGCTCCTTAGCCGGCCGAAGCTATACCGAGTTCGAATAGGTTGTACTTAGTATTGAAGTCGCCGCCTATCACTATACAATCGGGGAACACTGTAGAGATTACCAGATCCATCATCCTTCTAGTACCCAGCTGTCAATATATATTAACAATCTGTATACTATTCACTTTTATTTAGAGAAGATTTCGGCATAATTGAACGCGTTTTTGTTAAACATAGATCCGCTTACTCTTACGTACGTATATCATTGTTCTTGATCTTTCTGCCTCTCTTTCAGGACTGTCCGAGCTATCCCAACTATCTGTCGGCGCAAAGAGGTTGTACCCCGGGTGGTTCTGGATTCGAGACCCAGAGTATATGGAGAGTTTCTGTATGCAGAGGACTTCTAATTCTTGTTCGTACGCTATTTATAATATTGCGATATGTGCTCCTGTCTTTTTCTATACATTCGCCTAGTCGATCCGTATAGACCTGACTGTAGCTGTCTAGCAGTTAGCACCACAGTGCCAAAAGGAGTGACTACTTATTTAGATTAATATCGATATCCATGTTGGTGTACTGTGATAGTATAGTATTGAAGAGTACCTTTTCGTTCAGGCTGCCCTCATTTGAGTGCTTCCTTTTGGGGCGACAAGGGTTATCGGATGGGCTGTCAGCCGGGGAGATATTTTGAGGGGTATATTGAGAGTTGTTTAGGTTTTCGTATGTAGTGATGTGTTCTCTGCGAGAAGGGGGGGGTATCTCAACTGCGACACTTTGGGGAGTTACTGCAGCTAGGGTAGCCGTTCTGTTGACTAATACTTTAACGGCTAGACGAGTCTTTCGGCTCTGTTTTTTGATTTCATAAGCCTCAGATTTTGTAAGACGCACAACTTTCTCATTGATTCGATGCGGCATTGTAGGGCAGCTGTTATGCTCGGCCAGAAACAATCCTGTACAGTTTGTGTATTCAGTTTTGGTCTTGCATTCGGGCCCAAACGGGTTATCGTAATTCGTTTGTAGGACGCTGTAGTTATTGCATTTTGGGGTGCTTTTGTATATTATTGGGTTGTAGAAGTCCTGATACCCTGGATTATGGTAAGTGATACACTGTTTTGGCTTAATGTATTGGGTTTGTTTAAAACTATTTAAGAGTCTAAAGGGAGAGACTTTTATTGGTAAGCTGACGATTTAGATCTATTTATAGGAATCAATTGTTCAGATAGTAGTTCAGTAGTTGATTAAAGGAGTGTTTATTTGTATTAATACTTTTTCAGTTATTATTTTTTTAATGATTAGTATTCTATTTCCGTTCAGATTATGGAAGGAGGTCGGGACTTTTTCTAATATGTAGCGATGTTAGGTTATGAATCATTCCAGATTATTACAGTTCAGAATCTTCTTGATTTTTTTTGCATTCTCGATTTCGAGTAGTTTATTGTGTATAGTGCTGCTAGCAGCTTGTATCGCCCATTCAGTAGCTGTAGGGGTAATGGATATTATATCGGTATCTTTCAGATTGGGGATAGCTTTATCAATCGCTTTTCTTAATATATAGGCACTCGGATGACTTACTGTCAATATAACAATTCCTATTGTTAATAGACAAGTATCCACTTTGATTTTCTGAGATTTAATCAATCTTCATTTGTTGATCTACCCTTACATATATGCGGTTGCATTTGTAGATGTGCTTAAATTTTTCAAGGTCTTTGTGATATCTGTATAGATATGGTTTGAATTGTTGCTATTCTTATCTTCAATTATAGAATATATCACATTTTGTAATAATTTGGTTTTGATATTGTTTATTATTATATTACAAACTTCTTTACTATAAACTACTTTTTCTAATATACTATCGACTTCGAATTGATAAAACATTACTTCGAACACTTCATAAACCTCACATTTGAGTTACACTTGCTTATCAAAAACATTAAATTGATTCATAATAAAGGATCCTCTCGTTACCAACAGACTTAATATAATGACTCTCGCAGCTTCTACACTATAAACGTTTGTATTGCTGAAATTGAATAATAAGAATAAAAATAATAATCAATCATAAATAAACTAAAGATTGATTGCAATCAGCGCCCTCATAGGGGTAATCGCCATAACACTCACACCGTTGGCGACAACTGTAGGTGTATCTGATGCTAAAGCTTACATAATCGGAGAGTACGGCTTAGTACGATCTAAGCTCGTCAGAAATGAATTGTTCTATCGATTTGTAATAAAAAGGTGATTAGGGTATTGTATAGTTTTTAAGTTAATAATGTAAATTGAACAAATGTGAACAACGAATACTTATATTGCTAACCAAATAACTAATGATTTATCTAATATGGAAATTCATTAAACGGATTGTATATATAGAGGCTGAGATTCATTTCATAATCAAAACCAATATTACAAAATAAGAAATCGAGAAAGATTCCTAAAAGAATGATTTACACTTCAATTGATAAGACAATTCAATTCTTGTATAATATTAAAATATTATATATATAAGTAATCAGATTATTGATCAATAAATTACTTTATAAAAGAACGAAAAATTCGATACAATTAATTCATAATAGAATATCAAATAAATGAAACCCAATTTTATCAATTTCTTCTTACATACAAAGGCAATTCAAATAATACTAAACCCGAATTTAACAAAATTTCGAATAAATAAGATATTATTGAATATCAGTAAATTGATTCCTCAAATAATTAATTAGTGAAATATAAAACACATTTTGCTAAAATAAAATCAATTAATGAAATGTATATAATTAAGCTCTTTAGTAAGTAATCCCTTATATATATATATTTGTAATAAGATCAATTTCAATAAATGTATAAATAGATAACAAAAGGATATAAAGTTTTTCAATTTGAAGATTGATATTCTGCTAATATTTTTTAAGGTATTATTCTTGATACAAATATATCAAGAATTTTGATAGCAGATGAACTATAAGTTTAGATATTGGAAAAGGAAAAGAATATGAAATGTATAAGTGATTTTATATATAATATCAAGTTTGGAAAAGGTTTTATATAATTTTAAAGTGATATTATAATCAATATACCCTTTGATATTATTACTTTTTCAATTATATTAATAAATATATTATTCCTTGTTAAAAGGAATAGAAGTTACTGGTGCATTACACGTGTGGTGATTAGTAATACGGTTACCTAAACGGGCTAGATTAAACGAACCATAGACAGGCATATTGGTCACCCTCATATAATACTATGGGATGGACAATATACTGATATGCATTGCAAGATAGTCAATATAGAGGCCTCTTCCACACAATCTTTCAATATTCCTTATATATATTTAGAATATAAATCGTTTACAAATATTATTTAATAATCTCATTAACATTTTAAAGCAAGGAGATAAGATAATCCTTATTATATACAAATGGAGATATTCTTTTATACTTTTGAATTAAAAGGAAAAAACAATTATATATAATCATTTGATAAAAATAAAACTTCAACAAATTCATTAAAGATTTGAATACTTATTTATACAAAAACTTACAAATCTTTTAAATCGAACTGGTTATACTGATATTGATATTTGTACAATCGAAAAACTCAATAAATTCTATAAGCATTATCAACTTCATACGAAATCCCTAGGGCATTTTAAATTTATTATCAAAAATGATATCGAGTTTAATTACTCTATTATTCTTGATATATTTTATATCAATGAAAGTTCTGTTTTGCATATTATTAATAAAGCAACTATATATAATATTATAGTTTTCATATAAGATATATCTACCAAAACTGTATAGAATATAATTCGAAAATACTGGATTGATATATATTTAGATTCATTAGATTATATATCCTATAACACCAGTACAAATTTTATATCAGATAAATTCAGATAAAACACAAAATCATTTCAAATTGATATTCAAAAAATCTTTATAGAATCTTATAATATAATTAAAAAAATCGAGAGATATTATACTCCAATATAATATATATACAAAACATTTAAGGAGAAACTTAAAAACAATAAACTCGATAAAGAATTAATCTTGTTAATAATAGTGAAAACAATTAACAATATTATTAATCCAAATGAACTTATACCAATACTTTTTATATATAGAGTTTACCTTTGGATGACTTTATATAATCTATTATCTTTGTTTATTTTGAAACAAGTATTTATATATCGCCTTGTAATAAAAGAAGTATATAAAATTTAAGTAAAACAAGTAATCTAAAATGTACTCATTATTTGTAATAATTTTAATATATATGAAGCATTTAATCTATTCTTCAATTCTTTAATACGAATATAAAGAAAAAGAAAAGGTTGGATAGAATCTTATAGATTATTTGTAATCATTAATCAAAATTATACAATCAATCTTTTCTATGGTTTAATAGAATTTCATATTATAATAGTAAAACCATTCTATAAAGAAAAATATAAAGACAAACTTGAAACAAATAATCAGTTATCTCTATTTGAAATATCCCTGGTGACTCTTTTAAATATAAATAATTCAAGATCTGAAATCTATAAATTACAAAATCCTGTATGAATTTTTAAACAAACTTCAATATAGAATCCTATCCTTATTTCTGTTTAATATATAATCCTTAGAATAAAAATCCTCAGAATATTATTATCTCAAAATGTTTATACAATTAATAACAAATATAATCAACTTCTTATAATTATATAAAACAATTAGGATCTAATAGAGGTATTTATTACAAAAAAAGAATAGAAGGCTTTGAATCTTGTAATAGAATTTTATATAAAAGGAATTATTATTATAAAAGAACTATTATTCGAAGCTTTATAAATATAAGAGATCGATAATCTTATTGTAAAAAACATTTTTGAATTTATTAAGTACAATCCCCTTGTATATATTGGAAGATTGTTCAATTCATATTTTATAAACAAAATGAAAGGATGTATGACAAACTTTTTATATAAGAAATCCCATCTTGTTATACAAGTATATAATAATTCTAGCAAAAAGTTAATTTTGATCTAAGTATTTACAATTCAAAAATCAAGTCAAAGAATTATTATAGTTTTAGTTCTTATATTAACAAAAATGAATATTATGCTTATGATATGAGATGTTATGTAAGTGTATGTATAGTCAAAAATATTATTTAACCGGATTGTATTAGTAAAGCTTTTAAAAGAGCTTCAAGATAAATACTTATGTGGTATGATTATAATCATTAAAAAACTATTGTATGGTATTGTAAAAACAGAAACCTATTGGTGGGCAATATATTAGAAATATTATTAAAAAAAGTTTAATATAATTATATTTTTATATAATCTGTGTTTGCTTATTACTAATACAAAAGATATACAATTCGAACTTATAGAAATGTAAATAAATAATATATTTATATTAGTAAATTAAGAATTCATGGATTTTGAGGATAAGGAACTTAAGAATGTAGATATTAAAACAAAACCTGGTGAATATTTGATGTATGATTTACTTTTAGTTTTTAATGGTTGTATTATATAACAAGATGAGGATAATCTTATTCTTATATAGAAAGAATAAAAAAAGAAACTTGTAAAAATTATTAATTCTGAGCAATATTGTAAATAACGAGTACAAAATATATATATTATTACAATTTGTTAATCAGAAGTATTATACGATTTATTTATTGCTGTACAGTATTAAGATTTATCAAAGAACAATATCAAAATACTTAATAAAAGATTTGATTGGCAAATAAAAAACCTTGATTGAGGACTTTTGTTTATTCTCCTTATATAAAATCATATAAAACTATTTATCTTTATTAACAAATCGTTTACAAACAATAAAGATTTAAATAATCAAATTGGATTTGTTATTATATTAGCAAATAAGAATATATCGAATAAAAATATCTTCAAATTGATTGGAAATATCGTACATTACAGTAGTACAAAGAGCAAAAAAGTTACACACAGTGTACTAACTTCTGAAATTTATAATATAATAAGAGGTGTGAATATTAGCCTTATAATAAAATCAATTTTGCAAATCATTATCTCTCAACTAAGTTTATCTAATATTCTAGTTATTGTCTATATAGATTCACATTTATTGTATAAATACCTTATCAAATTAGATATAATAAAAGAAAAGAGACTTATAATCGATATAATAATATTACGACAATTATACAAAAGAAGAAAGCTTATAGAAGTTCAATGAATTAATAAACTTGATAATATAGTTGATGCAATGATTAAAATTGATTTCAATAAAGTATTGAAAGGATTTATTGATATAAATACTTTTATTATATATATCGAAGGATAGGTAAAACAAGAAATTTATACAAAAGTCGACTAGACTATATACAAACCAAATTGATAATTAGAATATGAAGTTATTGATATTTCATTTTTATTTTTTCATTATTTGATATTTTTCAAAGAAAGTTTTCAATAAATATTTCAATTCCAACCTATTTCCTTAAATTTTAAAAAGAAAAGAAAAGAAAAACAGCCCAGATATCGCATAAAGAATATATACAAATCAATCGATAACAAAAGACTCTTCAACAAAACCAGAACCAAGCAAAAGAGGCCCTTTTTGGACACCAAAGGATTTTGGATTGGCTGATAAAGAAAAAGTAAAACTTTGATCAAAAGAAACACAAGAAAACAAAGGACGACAGTTTTGTTCAACAGGACTAGTATGTAGACGATTGGATTGTATATATCGAATTCTATAATCTCTTTATTTACAATTCCCATAGTTATTATCGAAATGATTAGGTATACAATAACAATCCGGAAAAGGTATCAATTCACATTAACGATATTCTCTATAAAAATCCTCAACAAGAATCCTTTGATTTTGTATCAATATATTATTTATATATAAAAATTGCATTGTATAAACTTAAGCAAATATAATTCAATTATGAATATATGTAATATCATTACTCAATATTGTCAAAAAAGCAAGTTGAAGATTATTATAATAATATTGAGCAAGGATTTGTTCACTAATGAGAAGAACAGGATTTTGATTTAGTGCCGCTATTGCATTTGCTGTATTATACAATTAAAGGGCCTTATTCGTACAAAAATATTAGTATATTATATATAATGTCAGACTAATAGCAAGTATAGGGTAAATCTTGATATAATCAAATGATTCTTTGATAAAGGTAAAAATATATATTTCAAATAGTTGGTTAAATTCGAGTTTTCTACATTTCGATTAGATTAGTATAATTCCGAATTTAGATATATCGTTCGATATAATCGAAGAATATATACATAATAAAAAGCTATAGATTTTGATAATTTTGATAAAATTTAGTATAACATTTGTTTGATTTAAATTAAAAGATTTTATACTCATTTGATTTACTACAAGGACAAAGATTAAACTAAGCAACAAAATGGCTGCTAGTCACAAGTTTCATATATCAATCTTGTTCATACAAACTACCTTCATACAAAGAAAAAAAAAGTAAAGCCTATATTGAAATATGTGATTGAGAATATATCACATTCTACCCCCACTTATACTCTTCATACATATATAGGGTAGAATGTATATATAGCTTAGAAATACCTTTTTATACAAAGGGGTAGATAGAATTACAATACCTTTAACCCATATGCTTTTATATATACACCACCTTGCTAGGTCCACCCAACAAATATAATACAGATATATATAAAACATTTTCAATATCAAGAAAAAAAAGAACCCTTACATTTAAAACATTTTCCATAATCTTTATAACAATTAGACAAAAGAGATCGAATACATTCAGTATACAGGACTATATACTAATCACTTTAATCTTTTGTATCCCGAACTCTATTCTTGGAATAACTCTTTTAATTCAAAAATTTTGACTCCTTCAATCTGGAACCTAAAACAAAAGAAAAAAAGGAAAATGATTTATTCAAAGAAAAATTGTTATCCAAAATAATAATCCCTTTTTGGTTATCAGAAGCTTATACAAAAGGATTTGTTTGCTCAGTAGTAATAATAGTAATATAATTTCTCTAATCAATATAATTACAAAAGGATAATGAACTAATCTTCTTCAAAATACTATTAGATTTAACAAATATATTAAAATTAGGTATACTTTTTGAAGAACTTCTATTATTCTTTTTAGAAAAATGATTTCGAGTAGAAAGGGATATTAATAGAGAATAGAATTTATAAGGAGAATTTGAAGTATTAATATTAATTTTGATGAATGAGTAAATAGAAAAAGGAGAAATAATATTTTGTTATATAAAAAGTGTAGAGTTAGTATAATATGGAGATCGAATCGTATCAATTATTTTATATTAATAAGAATAAGTCAAAGAAATTTGTAATCGAGATAGAAATATATACCTAGCAATAAAAGAATAATCTATTTAAAAGATTTTTTTTTAATAAGAAGAAACATAATAAAAACTCTAATTGAAATTATGCAGAATTAGGATTTAAAAAGAGTAGGAATCATTTTATTTTTATCATTACAATCAATTAATGAATACTTCAAAAAACTTTAAAACCTTCAAACACTCTAATTCTAAGCATTTCTATTAAAAAATCATTGTACACACAATATACTCAAATCAACTCACAAATTCAACACATTTGCAACACCTCTAATCCATCGAATCATTCCTAACCACTTATTTACACACACTCCCAAAACATCAAATCATCAATTTGATGATCTATATACATATATATATCAAAAACACAACCACCCAGCTTACTCAACATATTTCCTTGTTTTTATATTATTTTTTCACTCCTTTATTTACAAAATTTATATACTTAGCAAAGAAATCATTTACACACACTATATAAATAAACACATCACTACTTACAACATTTGTTGCCTAAAAATTAGAAAACTTTCTTTTGTCCTTAAACAAATCGGAATTACCTCGATCTGAAAAGTATATCATACAATATCATATATTACACACATACCTCGATCATCAAGATCAACCTTTATAATTGATTTCAATTACATTATCACTATATTAACTACTCCACTTATTATATAATCTACTAAAATAATAATCTTTTCCAAATAAGTATCTACATCGCCTATTTTGGATATATATAGAGGATACTGATTATTACAATCAACCCTCAAGTTAATTTAATCTATTATTCATTTATCCTATTATCTCTCTATCCAAGGTGACCACTAACGTAGCTATCCTCCGTGATATTTTATAATATACTTGAAAAACTTTTGATTTATAGCTTTCATACCTATCTAATATCAACATTCAATATTTGCTTTTTCTTTGATTCTTAATATACTTATCAAAATATTTCAATCATTTTAAACCTATCTCATTATTTGTCCATTCACTAGATATAAATTTAATAGCCCAATCTATAGGGAAATCGATTTCAATATATTAATTGAAAAGATAAATCTATCCTTAAACTATTAGAAATGGAGATATAATTTCATTCTCTCTATTACCACATATAATCACTATAGCCTATTCTCTATTGCTTAATTATATTGCCTTACTTCTACTATTTCGTTCAGTATTAGTTATTATCATTTCGAAATATATTATACCCATCATAAAGTCTGTTTCATTAAAATTATAGAAATCGCCATCAAAAATATCATATTTCACTCATATATTCGAAACTAATTGAAACCACTTTTCAATAAGTTTAGAATCTTTATAAAAAGCCTTTTAAAAATCATAAATACAATTAAAACATATCTTTAATTCGATTCGATACTTTACAAATCAATACATTCAAAGCTTCCTAATACACTTTGCATCCCTCAATTCGAGAATATAATTCACTATATCTTTTACATTTCTTAATTTAAATGAAAATCCTCTCATATCCATATCAATTATATACTCAGAAATAATATTCTCCTCTAATTCTGAAAGATTATTAAATTTAGATCGATATTCGAAACAAAAAAAAAACTATTGATTTTATATTATAATATTATATTCAGGATATTATATATCTTTACAGCTTTTCGAATACTTATTTTTTCGTCTTTTTGAATAGCTTCAATAGTAAGGAGTATACAGGCTTCTTGATTATTCGAATTCATTGTAGATTATTGATAAAACATGTATCGAAAGAGAAAAGAATGAATTAAGGTGAAAGTGACCCACTCACTGATATGACCCACTCACTGATAAAACATGTTACTATTAATTAGCAAACATTATAATACGAAATATCAATATATTATTATAATTGTTTATCATCTAATAAAAATACATTACTTTATTTTAATTATAAAACTTTTCATAAAAAAGCTTATCAATTGATTTATTGAAAAAGTCTATTATTTATATAATTTATCTAATAATATTATATTTAACAAAGATTTATAATTTGTATTAGAATTCTGGAAATATTTATTCAAGTATTTATTAATCATTTTGAAACAATCCTCCTCGTTCTATTTTAAATTCAATAAACAAATAAAAAGAATCAATACTATAATAAAATAATATCTTTAAGCTTTTATAAACTTTTATCAAAATGATTGATATAATTAACTCCCACTTATAAAATTTGCACTCAATAATATTACCTCAAAAACTATTAATATATCCTTATTCTTTACTAACTATAATTTTCATTTATATTTCAATATTAAATCCTCTTCATCAATTCCCTTAAATCTATTATATCAATACAAACATAAATTACTAAAAACTAATAAAATTACAAATCGATTTGATACTATCCTAACAAAATTGAAAACTTTAATTATTCAATTTATTCAAAAATATAAAAATTATATTGATAAGATTTATACCAACATTTTTCTATATAAAGAAAGTAATAAAGTATAGATTAATATTAAGAATATAAAAATCAATTATTTAATAAAAAAAGATAATAACAAATGGAATAATCCTTATAAGATTCTAAAAGTTTATAAACAAACCTATTTATTCCAACTTTCTATTAGTTTTGAAATCTTTCTAATATTCTACATGTCACGGATTGGTTATAACTCTACATAGTAGGTTTGATATTGATCAAACTACTTATACCCTTTTGGGGTTATGTGGCTTAGTGGTAGAGTACTTGGCTCCGTGATAGTTAGTTTGATCCTACCCGAAGGCTTTTCGTGATTGAATTCGATTAGTTAGGGAAAAGTGGTTCCGCCTACTTTTAGGTATGTAATCAATCTACTATTGGAGTCCTTGTAATCCTATTTCAAGATAGGGAATAAAGAAAGATCCTATTATACTCATTCCGAGATAGGGGATAAAGATCCTGCTATGCTTATTTTTCTAGGATAGGGGATAAAGATCCTGCTATACCCATTCCGGGGTTGAAGGAGGAAGTAGTATTACAAATTGATTATAACTCTACATAGTAGGTTTGTAGGTTTGATATTGATCAAACTACTTATACCCTTTTGAGGTTATGTGGCTTAGTGGTAGAGTACTTGGCTCCGTGACACTACAATTCATTATTTCAACCACTTTATTATTTATTTGGATTAGCTAGTCAAAAAACAATTAATAAAATCAAATTCTATTAAAACTAAGATTATATTTTAAAAAGAGATAATGAAATAAATAAAGAAATTAAACAATAGAAATTCGATAAATTATTTGATTATTATAATAAGAATAGATTTTATTATCAAATCAAATAGAAATATTACCCAGCATTTTGACAATCTATTGAAAATCTTTGTAGCTAGAAAGATACAATTATCACATTCTATTTATGACAGCCATACTTTGCAGGTTCTTATACCAAGATACTCAATCACTCGTTCCAGTTTGCAGGCTCGTGTCCTAGATACGAGCTCCCAAGACCCAACAACCACTCCCCAATTCTGTTTGCTGTGGTAGTGACTAATCCAGGCCAACTTATTCCGAATTATTGGGTCACATTGGGCATTTTCTTCGCTGTTCCAAGATTCTTCATGGTGTCAATTGAACTCATAGAAACATTAATGAATAGAATTTTATTTTCATACACGCATAACACAGTGTACGTAGTTGTTGCAGCCGAACAATTGATATGATTTCCTTGTAAAGCGATCAAATTTCCTAGACAATTAAAAGTATTGAGTAAAAACGGTTATTATTGATACTATAAGAGAAAGCGTGAAAAGATTTCTAAGAATTATCGAGGCTGCTAATATATAGGATTGCTTAAGAACTTCACTATTTGTCTCATGGGCCAAGGCGAGGAAAGCTCTCTTGATTCTCTCACAAGGAAGTTTCCAATGCCAAGGAATGACAACCAGCTTGATAAATTGTGGTCTGGATTTAAACCCAACTAGATCTTCTAGACGGATTGCAAAGACTCATTTAGGTAAGATAATTTCCATTCCATTAATTGCAATATTACAATCAACAACCTTCTAAGTTTATTGTGATATTTGAGTGGATAGTTGTACTCAATGCAGTGAGCTCAGTTACAAGCCAAGCATATGAACTAGTATGCCATCGAGTATGTAAGCGGGTATCCGCATGATCTCATGTCAGATAATCGAGCTCGAGCTACTCGAATAAATGAAGAGCGAAGGATAACGTAAGACTTGAAAGTGGTCTAGCAAGCTGTAGCTTGATCCCAGATAACCATTTTGACTAGAAATTTGACATCTGAAATACTAAGAAGTCTAATCATACCCTGTACACCGCAAATAACGGCAAAGAGAGATATGCACAATGGAAGGTCTGGTTATTAATCCAAAATTTGATTAGAGAAAGGTATTTAGTTAAATACAATAAAATTATTAATTATATCTAATAATTACAACTAATGAGTGTGCTATTTACGAGGTAGTTCCTCATTTCCTATCATCCCATGCCGCTCTCATACAATAATACGTAAAGGAAGGTGGTATTATACAGTAATTCAAAACAAGCATACCATCGTTCATTAATTCATCTCCAATTCGCTACAAAAATAGCAAAGCAATGCATCTCTTAGAAGACATAAACTGGTTCAGGACCAATGTCTCCAAAGTTACCGGACCCAGCTGGGCTTGATGGAGTGACTGGGTTTCCGTTTACGTTCGCAACACCGAAATAAGCATTTGCCTTCTCTTCGTTGTTGGTGACAGTCAAGACAGCAAATGAATTCTCAGCACCAAACTGGTCAGAAACTCCCCAAGAGATGGTGTTTGCAGATCCTGTAGTACATGGAATTCCATACCAGGACTCGGTAGTAGCGCCACTTCCTGGCATACGAATGACAGTACATCTCTCATCGGGACGCTCATCGTTGTAGGAGATGGCAAAGTTGTAATCACATCCAGATCCATCTTCGGAACAGTATCTGGTCAATTGCTTGATAGTCCATCCGGCACCCTCAACAATTGAGGTTTGATCTGGAGAAGGGGTCCCGGAAGCTTGAGGAGCTTGTGTGGAACTTGGTGCGTTTGTTGTAGAAACGGCGCTGCTTGAGCATGCGGTAGGAGTGACAAGGGATCCACTGTTGTCAAAAGGTGAGTATCCAAGACATGTAGCATATTCAGATGCACATGTAGCTCTGTTAGCATCTGGAGCAGATCGGCATGAGTTGTATGAGTCGTTGCATTTAGATACACAAGCGTCAGGTGTAGCAGATGAAACAATTTGAGTAGTTGTTGTGACTGCAGCAGTGGTTTGCGATGCTACTGAGGAGCAAGCAGTAGGAGTAACAAGGGATCCACTGTTGTCAAAAGGTGAGTATCCAAGACATGTAGCATATTCAGATGCACATGTAGCTCTGTTAGCATCTGGAGCAGATCGGCATGAGTTGTATGAGTCGTTGCATTTAGATACACAAGCGTCAGGTGTAGCAGATGAAACAATTTGAGTAGTTGTTGTGACTGCAGCAGTGGTTTGCGATGCTACTGAGGAGCAAGCAGTAGGAGTAACAAGGGATCCACTGTTGTCAAAAGGTGAGTATCCAAGACATGTAGCATATTCAGATGCACATGTAGCTCTGTTAGCATCTGGAGCAGATCGGCATGAGTTGTATGAGTCGTTGCATTTAGATACACAAGCGTCAGGTGTAGCAGATGGAGCAGCTTGAGTGGTGGTTGTAGCTGCAGCAGTGGTTGATGCTACTGACGAGGAGCAAGCAGTTGGGGTAACGAGTGATCCGTTGTTATCATACGGGGAATATCCGAGGCATGATGCATAGTTGGAAGCACAAGTGGATCGATTTGCATCTGGAGCACTTCGACAGGTGTTGTATGAGTCGTTGCATTTAGATACACAAGCGTCAGTTGTAGCAGATGGAGCAGCTTGAGTGATGGTTGTAGCTGCAGCAGTGGTTGATGCTACTGACGAGGAGCAAGCAGTTGGGGTAACGAGTGATCCGTTGTTATCATACGGGGAATATCCGAGGCATGATGCATAGTTGGAAGCACAAGTGGATCGATTTGCATCTGGAGCACTTCGACAGGTGTTGTACTCAGTGTTGCAGGTATCAGAGCATGCATCTCTAGATTTTAACGCAGCTGGTGCGGCGAGCGCTCCAGTTACAAAGAGCGCGAATGCAACATCTTGGAAATGCATCTTGATTCGAAATTGTATCGTTCCTGGTTAATTGGATGATAGAGTTGGATTGAGGATGCAAATTTTGATAATCTTAAAGAAGTGATAATGATAAAGTATATGATGAATTGGATGCTTAATATCAGGATATTCGAGGAAGGACTCAATGCATTATATATTAAATTTGATTCATCAATGGTCTATATACATCCATTGATTTCACTGCGGTATCATGGCTTGGCATAAATAACACATCAATATGTTGTCCCCAGTATTTACTAAGGGGTCACCCACAATAACTCGTACCTCTTCAATGGTTCCAATAGTTTCCCGAGAATTCCTTAGCCAACACGTTCTTGCCTTCAAAGTGGTACTGACCAAGAGTCTCACACCAAGAATAGATATTTAGCAAAGAAATTGACCCAACTTGGATGTTAAAACCGAATAAAGTTCACATAGCCGACGGCCGACATTCTAAAACTGGTCATTCGATTTTGCTAGATTCGGGATTGGGGATTCTAGCTTGTCCGCTGATCTCAAAACCAGGGGTCTGCCCAAAATAATTCTTACCCAGACGTCATTATCATGAAGAACGGTCTGAGCCCTAGTACATATTCGTTCTACTAAAAGTCTTGGATCTCGTACAAATGGATTATGGGAAAAAGGTGTTTGTGGGGATCTCGTTGCCTGAGCTCGCGACGGATAGAAAATGCCGAGCACCAAAACGCCGCACCCGGATCGAGATCTGATAGCAGAACAATGAGACCAGCTTTTTTCTTGGAACTATCTGTGAGAGCGAGTCAATGAGTGAAATAACGATTTCCTCAATCTTCAATCATCTCAAATGTGAAAATGAATTCATATTTGTTTTTATGGAAGAGCCAATTTGAGACTCTTTCTCGGTTATTTTGATCCATTGCAAGCTGGGCGAGCTGGGGTCATGCTGAAAGAAAAAATTCGATATCTCGTATCGGCACACCACCTTGGATGAGGTTAGAAATGCTCGAGATGGTACCCGAAGCTTCGATGGATTGATATTAGTGCATATCTCAGACACGATAAACATGATCCGAGCCAATGATACACGACATCGCCCCGGACATACAAAGTTTAATTGTTGACTTCATGCCATCCTAGCTTTCCATCTGGTTTTTCTGGGTGGCTGGCGATCTGTCAATCAGCACCAAAATGAAGCTTAAAATTTATACACGAGGTTCTTGGCATTGCTTGAGTGAGAGGGGCAGCAACAACTACCAGCCATCTCGATTGAGAACCACGTTTTCTACTAGATACAGTAAAACCCCTTTATAAGGATTTTTTTTAACGCCAAATTTAAGGATATTTGAAGTTATCCTTATAGTCAGATTTGATATAAAAATATTTTATATTTTATACTCAAAATTATTGAAAAATATAAAGTATAATTTTTTTTATGAAAATTATGAAAATATGAGATAAAATCTTTAGAAATCTTAGAATTTTGAAGTATGTGATATAAATTCTAAGCGATATTAGTGATCCGGTAAGGATATACAGGGGTATTGGGGATCTCAAATCTTAAGGATATTTTTAAAAACAGGTTTTAAGGATATTTTTCATTTTTAGGTGTAAAAAGAGGAAGGGATCGAAAAATATATCCTTAAAAACAGGATATCCTTATAAAGAGGATCCTTATAAAGAGGTTTTACTGTAATATGTACAGCCACGGTAGCGCAGGGCGGACTATTCAAAGGTAGATGACACTATACCTACCGTTGATCTAGTGGGATAATGTTTTTGAAATACAATACCAGACCCTGATTCACAACTAGAGAACTAACTTTTCTCTCGTGCATTCCGGTACAACAATAGGGTGTGTTGGCGTGGAAAGATTCTTCAGTCAAATTATAGCATGACACGAGACATTATGCCCGCCACTCACAGCCCACTTCAGGGTGCTAAATTTCCAATCTCACGAACACAGTAAACAATTGCCCATCGATGAGTTTATCGTATGATGGTTGTTCTAAGACTCTCGCACTTATAGCTTTACAATTGGGATCAAACCTCACACCAGAAGACTTTTACATGTAATCTTACATCATAATCCGAAATTCCTTCGTTCTCGTCCGAGATGACAAATACTCTCGGCCAAATATTATTCCTCGATTTGATGTTTCATTTAATCTTGAGACCTCAACGTTACATCCAAAGAAATTTACAGATTCATGTATACGGGAATTGAAAAGGAGCTGTAGACATTTGTCCTCTACTCCGTTCATTCAGAAGTTCCCATGTTTTTGTAAAGACAGAAGGTTAACCCGGTCAAACTTGCCCTCGGTGCCTTTGTAGCTATCAAGATCTTTATATTCAATTTCCTGGACTCGATATCAACCAGTTGCTGAAGTACGTTCTTCATAATGCTCGCTTCTGAATCCGATATTTGAGTAGGATAACACACTGTAACAAGTCACTCGTCAATTTGCACTGTTCTACTGTTCTACTGTTCTACTTAGCCCAAGACCAACTTGGAAAACTTAGGCACTGCGCCACAGGTCTGTAGTTTTTAAGTATAGGGAGACTACAGAAGCCTTTCGCTAAGGCCTTACTGATTTTTCCTACCGGCTCATTCTTGCTTACACGTGGAAAGAATGATATGCACTTCTTATGATAGGCGCACTAGATTTCCTTGTCCTATGAAGAACGAAAAACCAAGCGAAGCCTTGAAAGCATACCCTCTGCATGCCAACCCCTTCTTAAGCCGATATATGGGCCATAATATATCTTAGTAACATCCCTAGATATTTTCCTTCGAGAGTTTCATATTCTTTAAGAATTTTCTAACAGTTCAATATCTCGCGGCTGCTCTATTTTTGACACTGGAACCAAGCCTTTGGTTCAGACCAACTAGCGCCGTGAGCGTGTAGTCTCTTGACACTTTCAGGCCCGATCGATTTGTAAGGGTTCTCAACTCGTTCTTGAATACTCAGTCTCAGGTAAGTATAGCCAGAGTTGTATTGATTATGATTGGATTTGTGGCTTGTATGCTTGATATGAAGGGAATACATTCCCTACTATCGTCCAGTAGTTTTTTCAACATTCAACCGTCAATCGAAGAATCAATGCTTATTTGTATGAGAGCATCTAGGACTATTCAACTGCTCATAAATGAAATGTGTGTGAAGTTTTTCATATTGCAAAACAATCCATGATTGCTGTATGGTGTATACATAAAATTGAGTTCAAAAGGTTATTCATTTTTGATGGTTTGGTATGCAAGAAATTCCATTCACACTGGGCTAAAAATAAGTACCGGAAAGCCGGGCCAGATACCATGCAAGCTCAGCTCCAACCAGCACTGATCCCTTTGTAAGCAAAATTCATAACCTCCATCTAAGTTCCGTGCCACCTCCATTTACTGCTTAACATCCGCTCAGCAATATATTCTATACTACCTAGGACATATCGCAATATCTTCCATCTATCCTAACAGCTTCTATTGGTATTTTCCTTCAATCCGTTAAGATCCGTATCCAAGCAAGTCAATTCCTTCATCGACAAGTCATGGCGACCCCGACCAATTCTCCACCCGACGCAACCATGAGGGATTCACAAGGACCCAAAATGCCGGTTACAAAGCAGACGGAGCTTGAACAGTACGCTGTGAGTTTGAAATTGCTCCTTGTAAGTCATATACTTATCGAAGTCCGATTGTAATAGTGCGACCACTGCAAACGTAGAAAGGTTCGTCCAATCAAGTATCCCTCGTTCTCATGACATCAAAATCTGAACGTTGGTAGCTTAAATGCTCGAGGGAGAAACCGAAATGTGTTAATTGCCAAGGATGGTCTGGTCCATGTACTTACTCTCGCCGCGGAAGAATACTCAGACGACCTAGGACGAAGTAAGTCTGAGGTTACTAAGCTACCATGAAAGAGATCTGATAAGTAAAAAGCATTCTGCAAGACAGCGTCAATAATCACGCAGAACGGAACCTTGATAGCTCACATGTTGTCGAATCTACCGTCCACACCTTGCCGACCGCTTTTACAAATCACGAACCCACGTACTTGAACTCACCGAACTATGAGGATGACAAAAATATCATAGAATTAAATCGTTCCGTCGAATCACCAGCCTGTAGTGTGGAGAAAAACGAGCATCTCAACGATGATTCTTCCGCTCCTTCAATCTTAAGCCAAGCAAAGAGTAGTATTACGACAGCTGAAATGAAGTCGAGCAATCTCGAGCCGGGTTTACAACGAGATGCTGAGAATGGACTATCATACCTCACCACAATATTTTCCGAGGGAAGTTTTGACGATCCTGACATTTATTCAAATGTCAAGCATTTCAGGCGGCAGAGGGAAGTTTTCTTCATCCCAGATAAGGCTGAAGGGGATCGCATGATACAAAGTAAGATGATCTCAAGCTTCGCACTCCTCCCAGAGAGAACTTGTACTTAATCTGCCAGTCCGGACCATTAGACACCCTACGTACCCTACAAATGTTGTTACTAATTCCAACTTGAAGTCTTCATGGCAGGAATTGAACGAGGTAAACCGTTTTTTACCATGCCTCCACTTGACATAATTCCGAAGCTTGCTTTTGAGCCGAAGAGAGTATCCGAAAGAGCCTGGCTTCTGCTCTACAATGCATTTCTATCAACCACAATCGCTTTTATGGAACCATCAAACACTAGAATTAATCGAGGTCTTCAGTGGAATGTGTGGATAATTCTTCAAGATTCCTCGTTCTTTCTCGAGCCCTCAGAAATTGGTATACAAGCGATATTAATGGTATCCTGTCACAGTCAAGATGTCGTTCCTCCGGGTTTATGTTGGACATTGATAAGTCATGCTTGTCGAATGGCTCAAAGTCTTAATCTCCACATTCCTTCTCCGAAATATACAAAGAAGAGCAAAGAGAACGCCCACCGGAACTGCCTATTCTGGAATTTGTTCATGATTGACAAATCATTGTCGCTGGCTTATGGAAGACCCCCTTTTCTATTGAGTCAGCTATATGAGGGAATTGATCCCCCAGATCTCTCATTTCTCGCGACATTCAGACCTCATCGACCATCGACCGCAGCCATTGGAACACCAGATCATCAACTAAGCGATGGTTTCGGCGCATTGTACTTTGGTCTAGCACGAGAACTCTTTGTATTACAAGGAAAGATTATAGACATCGCACTTGTGGTTCACAATGGAGAGTTTGGGACAGAACAAATTTTGTCAATGAGAGAGAAGCTCGAAATTTGGAAGGTCAATCTGGATGATGTTCGTTCTATTTCATCTATTATCATCGCATTTCACAGCTGGGCTTGACAGAGTCAGGGTGCTCAATACCTCAGACTGTAGTCAGACAGTCAAAGACTCTGAAATATTCAAAATCTCGAATTTGGAATTTGAGACCGGAATGCAATCCTGGATATTGGAGATATTTCACACAATGACTTGACAACATATAAGATGTGCCCAGCTAACGTATGACAAACAGAAAATGTCAGCATACAATAACTTCCAAGGGGAAGAAAGTGAAATTCAATCAGTCCAGATGGGCATCAATTTTCTCACATTCCAATACCATCATTCGGTTGTCTACTTGACTCGAAGTTCCAAACACAATCACGAACTATGTCTTTTTCACGCACGAATTGCTATAGAAATGTTGGAAAAGCTCGTCTCTAGCTCCTTGGAAGTCTTCAATGGCATTGTATGGTACGTAGCTATCTACTCGTTCTTGTCTCTTTTGTTCGAGTCCCTGCCTTTCTTATTATAGTTCAGATTGCAGTTCAAAGTTCAATTGTGTTTCGTCTCCCAATCTAATGAGAACTTTAAGTTGGTTAAAATACTGACCTCCTTTGAAATATTGACTTTCTGTCAAACATTGAAAGCGCTTCCAGCCAGAAGTATTGGATAATATGCTCGCCTCTTTGTCTCTTGAAGTATCTTTTTTTTTTATTCTGTCTAACATGCTTGCAGGCAACTTCTCTACTACCCATTCATGCCCTACTTTGTTCTTTTCTCAAACATAATCGCCGATCCGCATTCCCCGTCTTGTTTTGACGACCTTCAATCACTCAGAAAGGTAGTGTATTATTTTTTGAGAATGCATGTCCAGCACCGTAGTGCTCGGAAGCTTGAAAAGATTGCAGAAACCTTTACTAGGCTTGCAGAAAGTTTTGTTAGAGGAAGCATGAGTCGTAAGGCCTTAGAGGACAAGTCGTCAGAAACAAATGTTGAGCCGCTAAGTAGGAGTTCAGAATTGACTTCTCATATCACAGGCTGGACAGCACCGCAGAGTCCACGCCAAACAGGGTTACATCCTCCTGGAAATGATTCACAGAATGCAAACATTTCCAACAATTTTGCTCCCTCAACAGGAATGGACCTCAGAGATCTGTCTGGCGACCTTACAGATCCCACCTTGCTCAGCTTTCTATCCTATCCAATGGACACATCTGTGTTCAATAATGAGATGGCGGAAGACAATCCGTTGCGAGATATCAATTCATTCACTGAACAAGGTCGAGCGGTAGCAGATCCATTGCTTCATCAATTAGACTTTTTGTCTACAGAACAATCTTTAGATGGAAACTTTGACTGGTTTTCATGGGATAGTTATGCATGGAATGCCCCAGGAAATGGATTTTGATTCAATGTTGGACAAATCAATACTCTGCATGAAATAATTATCAATTGAGCTAGAAACACTCTCTCGTCTCCTTCCACAGAACATATCCAACATCACATGCTCTGGCATACAACTCACTCCTATGATCGGAACTCCTCCTAATGTGTCAAGTGTAATCAAATTTACGAGGAGTCCTTGTAATAATACCTTTATCAATGAAAACAAGATAGATCCCATTCCTCTGTTAGAATCTACATCAAATTAGTCCCATTTTCTCCTTCGGCCACTTCATATATCCTTCCCATCTCGCGTCTTCTCCCAGCTCCTCTCCGATTATTTCCACCAAATCTTTCCCCCAATTCTTCGCCCACCAGTTATGCCCTACCCCTCTATCCTGTCCTACTGCCCAGTAAGCGACCAGTATCAACGCAATAGGTTCCCTTTCTTTCATGCATTCAATGTATGCTGGTGGTGCCGCCCCAGGCCATGCTCTTCCAGGAAACTGTTCCGTCCTTCTTAAGTTTCGTCGAACTTTTTGAGATACGTCGTGATACAGCTCTCGAAGATTTTGATCATTTAACCTTGCAATCTCTTGACGCTCTAATTTCTCTAGGTACTCTTCGCCCTCTGCAGAAGTGCTTGTTGCATCAGCTATCACTACTTTGTTCCGAAGATGCATACTGAGTGGAGAATTCAGGCTTTTCATCCAACCCATTCGGTATATGGCCACGGTTCCATTGAACAAACTAAATATCATAGGTAGATAATCTAATAATCGTTCGCTAGGCTTATCCGGTCCGGCTTGTGCTACTGGAAATGCATATATGGAACTTATCAATAATCCCGAGAACCCCAAAGCAGCTTCGCAATTCGACGCTGTGACATTTTCCAACACTGGTCTAAATTCTGTCATACCCGTGTTTTGAAATTTCAGCGCTCTGGCTATGTGAATGGAACGATTATGAGGTTGCAGAACGGCCAGATGTAAAGAGGCGAAGGAGAGCATTCCGTTGTACACGTATTCATGAGTTGAAGCGCTTCTTTGCACAGCTCCTTGCCATTTATTATGATCTGGACTAATGAATGCTGATGTCGCGGGCTTAGCAGTAACATTAATATAGTGATAGAGAAGGGAATCTGCTTCTTTGTATCGGCCAAATGGAAGTGGTGCTTGAATGCCATAACTTGGATTTCGACTCTGAGGTGGTTCACGTTGAGATGAAGGTCTGATGAACGCTGTTTTGTGCCTTTGGATCTTCGATTTTGGCGGTGGCCGCAGTTCGAAACTATGTTGACCAGGTGCTTGAGTGATCAATGAATTGTACGTGCATTCTCTTTTGTATGCTATACATCTAGAACAAGCAGGCTGACGCTCATCACACTAATTTTGCGATTAGCATGATGCTCCTCAAGAAAGCCACGAGCTATGACAAAGCCCACAGCCTTCCAATGTGCAAGAATAATTTACCTTAACTCTCCGGAGTTTGCATTGAGTACAGCCGTGATGTGATTTGATATGCGATCTTCTCGATGGCATCGTGAGTTTATCGTTGTGTGTCGTTGAATTGTGAATAGGTCCAAAAGAATCGATGATCTATAGAATACCCAAAGATAGTCAACTAATTATATGGAATTTCAGTCGAATATTGCCTTTGGGAATAACGTATCATTTCGACCTTCCCTTGATCATCAGGTACAAGACCCTTGAAAAGGTATTCGAATTCATTGCGGAACAGCGATTTTGACCCCGCTTCTTACCTATTCCCCCCCCTGTCGTCTTTACTCATTCGGTGAATTTAGATCACGTTGCGTGTGATACCTAGTCAACCCAATATATGATATGAATGTTCCAATCTGAACGCTTCTGAGGAGTATTGACCGAAACTTCCCAACTCAGTAAGGTCAAGGCGACTATGGTCTTAAAACCCTACAAACAAGCCGCGATTCCTTTTCCTCCTTCCTCCGGTTCCCCCGAAACCCTCGCAAACTCCTCCTCAGCACGATGATATGGTTGCAGTAAACATTTCGAGGAATAAATTTGATACAGATATCAAACCTCTAGAAATGAAGCTCTGGAGATTAATTTTGGTTTGAAGTTATTTTTGCTTTTGTCAAGTCAATGTAACATTCCTTCTTGGCTGCTGCGCCTTTCCAAATTGCCGGGCTCGATATTTTCTCGACGAGATTCGGCACTTTACTGTTTCATATATCTACTGACAGAATCCTTTGGCATCCTATGTGCAAAATATACAAATATCTTCCCCAGAGGACTCACTACATGTGTTAATAGGGTGGGATCTACATGAGGCAGAGGGTTCGTCCGAGTTACAGCCATGATAAGCCGAGAACCTTCGAAAAGAGATGATGAGATGACATTGCGATAGGATCTCAGAGATGATGGCACATCCCGTTAACCCGCGCGGTTCCCTTGCAACAGACCTGGCGTGTTTTGTTCCCTGCTGAGGGTGAAATCATGTTGACTAGGATATTCGGTGACTTGCAAGTGACAAGTTCCCTTAAAGTAACAGTAGATCCATGCTGAATTCATGGTGAATGATGTCGTCAGGATCTTGGAAGACCGAAAGGCCGAGATGAATTTACACTAGCCTCCGCCATGCGATCTTTGCACATACTTGGTCGTTCTATATGATTCTGCCTACCGCAAGAATCTGAGAGGTAAGTACTGCTCTCTTATCCTGAAACCCTGGAGGATTTGCATTGCGTCTGACTTGAGAAGGTCTTCCGCATATGCAGTCGTGGAAAGTATGCAATTCTTTCATGTAAATCCCCCAAATACCACCCACATTTTTTTAATCAAAACTATGCTTGCCGCCAAGCATGTCGTGTCGAGTTTCCCTTTAACATAAGCTTATTCTCATGTGCCGCAACGCCCCGGAAAATGCATTGTAATATATAAGCATAATATAAGCAACCCCTAGCATCAATCCTGGATTGCATCATCCAATGCGTGAGCCTCGTCTCAATTTCACCGAATGTTTTCTACCAATTTGCTACTGATTCCCGCGTTATAAACAATCGACGTATCATCACCCAACTTCAAACCAGTTTCAGGTGATATCCATAGATCTAGATCATTGAAACGGCATATGAAAAAACGGAGCAATTGAAAGATGCTCGATATTCGCAGTTAGGATTTGGCTGGGTTATTTTCAGTGCAGTGGCGAAGCTTTCCTTGGTGTAAACTGGAAAAGACAATAACTCAGTTTAAGAATGTAAAATATAATCCACGGATGACAACAAGAAGTTGCAACTAATCACCCAACCCAGCGATGAACGCTACATTCTTCGGTTGTCTGAAAGTATGAATTGCCACTGAGGCATATTTACCTCACTTTCTACAGTCTGCCGTGAATGAAAAAGAGATTGGGCACAGGTTTCGTCATCCAGCCCCAGAATCTGATCGGCTTCATCTCAAGATCCGCGACTCGCTGTGATGCTCCTACGAAAGCAATCGGAGCAATTGATGGGTTGCTGCTTGTGACGGTCCAGATAAGTACAGCCTATATCAAAGTCAAATGGAAGAAAGAATTTTACCCGTAATGAATCTATAGAATCAACTTTACATTGATTAGATCTAGATTCGTCCAGTTGGTGCCATTCTGTTTCTTGTTTATCCACGAAGGCACTATTTTATCGTCTTTCCAAAGCCCACTTACCCATTCTTCTCAGTGTCTTAATACGTTAATTTCCAAATGATCTGGTTTCCTCAGCTCATCCTCCGCTGCCCACACTTTGCCTTCGACCTGTAAGCCGCTGCTTTTACAGCTCCTCTTTCTTTCTGCTTTCTTTAACTTCTGTAGTCTTTCCCATATCCCTAAGACCTCTCTTGACAACACTCGTCAACATTTCAAAAACCACCTGCGCACCACTGAGTGCCGTTTCTTCTCCAGTCCCATCATAGCTTGGGCTAACCTCCACGACATCCTAAGAATTCAGGGATTAGTGTTCGTAATCAATAATAGCGCTAGGGTTGAAAAAGACGCAGTTCAAAATGTGAATCCACATTCGATGGTAGGTGGCATGGCGTGCAACAGCACTGAGAGGGACGCTGCTTGCATGTTGCCAATGCTTAAAATCAACTCAAGACTTCAATTGATTCAGCAATCAAACGTTGTCTTGTTGTAGGCATGTGGCACCCAATTGGATAGCTTACTTAGGAGCACGAAATGACAATTGAAAAACCTAACAGCACTCACCGCACCCACAACATTCAACCCCTCTATCCCCCTTAATATTCTAATCAACTCCCTCATCGTCCATCCACCAGGCTCAGGCGTGCCTGTTCCTGGTGCTACGCCGGGATCCAAAACGTCAATATCAATACTAAGATAAACCGGAACTTCCGTTCCAATTCTCTCCATAATCTTTTTTACCACGCCCTGAGGTCTAAGATCATCAATATCATCTGCAGAGATTCTCAGAAAGCCTTGTCTGTCATCATCCTCATAATCCGCGAAATCATCACCACTTAATCGTGTTCTCAAACCCGCATGGACGCTACTACCGTTCATGATCAATCCTTCATTTGAAGCGAGCCAGAACATGCTTCCATGATTGAATTGCGCCTGTGTACTTGTCCATGGATCTGGATATTTGGCTGGATGCCATGTATCGAGATGAGCATCAAAGTGGAGGACGGCGATTGGCTGATTGTAGACGTTACGGAGAGCCCGAAGAGCTGCTAGTGCTAGACTATGGTCACCTCCTAGGGAAATGATCTTTGGGTGGGTAAGTGATGAGGAGAGAGGCTTCCGGTTAAGTAGTTCGATGTAAGCTGCGGTCATTTGTTCTAATGCCACGGCATTATTCAAGGGAGTTACCGGGATATCTCCGCAATCAAGAATACGAGCAAACGATGTGTATGGATTTAATCCAGCTCTCGTATTGACTGACAGGAATGTTAGCTCTTTAGTCTTGAAGACAGTACATTCTCCATCCATTGCTATATGTCGATTGTGGGACAACGGATCAAGAGTACAAGAACTTACATCCTCTAAAACTAGTTTGTCTAGCACTAGCGGCTCGAATAGCTTTGGGTCCAAATCTGGCCCCCGGCCTATAGCTGACTGCCGTATCAAATGGAACACCTAGAATTCCTATATCAAAGAGTTCCCCGGGAGTAGTAAGGCATTTCTTGTATTCAAGATGGGCAAATGTCGAGATTCCTGAGAAAGACCACTGTTTGCAAGGTTCCATTTAATAAGTATGCGATGATTTTATGATTTGGATAACGATGACTAGATGTGGGTTTAATAGAAAGGTATGAATGTGGAAAGATTGCACCTCCTTTCACTGGTCTCAATCCATTGGTATAACCACATGCATTGGACACAAGTTTGTGCACAGGATTGAGGAAGACCGGATCCTACTGTATATGCCACTGGGCAAACGTCTGATAATAAGAGTCTTATCATAAATTCATCAATGCATAAGACAAGACTATAACCCCATCACTATCACAGTCTGGTGGTCCCTCATTTATTCCACCATAAACCTCTCAAAATTGTGTCTCCCTCCTACATCACCATGCTTCCAACAAGACTTTGGAACAACGAGAATGACTAACCTCAAACCCCCAAAGTCTCTCTAATTCTTGCTTTTCTTCCTCACTCACACTTCCATCGACCTTTCCAAGTCTCAATCTCTCTAATTTTAAATGTTGCTGTGCCATTTCATCATGTTGATGCCCCACCACGAAAGTTGGTAAGAAAACCCCACATGCTGCCAATAATGACAGTGACTTGAAGATGGAGAGCTTCATTTTTTTGTCCTTTCCAAGATTTTTGTGATCGTATGCGCAAATGGTTGAAGGAAGAAGACGGAGAACAAGAAAGATCTGGGATGGGGAGCCTCTGGATGCTGTCTTGATATAGGAACAAAAATGATCACCTTTGTGAGAAAATATGTTCCATAATACTTGTAGATAACACTCCCTTTCAGCTGTTTTGCTGAGGGGTGATTTTGATAAGCTCTATCATGTATGAGTATCTTCGCCATTGATTAGAATTCGTTACATAAGTAATTGATAAGTTTTACAATGGGAATGTTCCCCGCGATGAGCCAACTAGCAATTCGGCTCGGTACTTCAAACAGCCTGTCTAAGTTCGTCTGTCCACTTGTCCACTAATATCGGAAACTCGAGCCTATCATCATTGTCCCTTATCTTCAAGCTCCGAGTCCAGACTTTTTGTTCGTGCATTGAAGCTCCAATTTATTGATTTACATTACAAACGGTTACACATGTGAACTCACAGCCATGCTATGCTATGTGTGTTATGCTTGGTGAGATGAAAAGCGACGGCAGAATACAGCGTCAACTCAAATTCAACTCGCGTCACAGGAAGTAGAAAGGTGGTGAATATCATTCGATTTCATCTCATCCGAGATACCCATAGACATAACGCCATGTCTTTCTTATGTGAATCGAGCTCGAGAAACCACAAATTCCCCCTTCTTGGCGCACGACGCCACGACGCTCCCTGCCGCTGTATCCTTTCACAGGCTCAAGGATCTCGAGCCCGACACAAGCTAACAATTAGATATTTTAGCTCACAATAAGATGTATCAAGGTATCAAAATTCTGTATATTGCACTCCTGCCCCCTACGCTTTACCTACAAAACACCCCAGCCCACACGCCATATAGAAAAAAAAGAGGTAATCAAAGCAGACTGCCTGGGAATCGATTCTTCGGATCAAAGTAACAAGAGAGGGCTGTAAAAAGAAAATAAAAAGCTTTCGCACGTCAACTCATCTCTCTATCTCCCCCCATTCCCACAAACCTCAAAGTCCTGACCCAGGGAATCGATTGAGAAAATTGATACTCCAAATTCTGTCCAGAACATATAATATCCCTCGGTGTGGAAGCACTGTATCATCCTTTGAGTCTATTCGCTACTCTTTCCCTCGTTGTTTCCTAGTCGTTTCAAAATGACGCATCATACCCCCCATTTCTGAATTGAAGATGCAAGAAGATGACGACTCCTGACTAGTCCGGTGATGTGTGAATATGTAACGTAATTTTCGATTTCCTCCACGGTAATTTAACACTAGGATATTCCGAACTTATGTAATTGCTCGAAGAGGATATGGACAATGAGATATGAAAGAATAACTGAGGGAGATGGCGGTGAAGAGCGGTACGAAAGATGGCGAGGTAAAAGGTTAATTGTTTGGTCTATGTAAAACAATAGAATTAAAGAATTAAACATTTATGTTGTTTCTTCTTTGGCGCAGGAGGTTCTAATGCCGCAACAATTGCCTACTCGTAATTAGCATTTTCCCTCTTCTCATGAATACCTCGGTAGAAGTTGTGCCGCATCCTAGAATTAAGAAATACATACTTCATCGAAGACATCCTTCAACTTGTATTGAGTCAGAGCACTGCACTCAACGTACTTCACAGCCCCCAAGTCCTTAGCCATCCTCTCACCATCACTCTTTTCGACCGGCTTCATCTTTTGTTTTGTAAGCTTTTCCTTCACACTGGGATCATCTCTCAAATCGGTTTGTGTGCCAACGATTAAACAAGGTACGCCGGGGCAGTGGTGATGAACTTCTGGAAACCATTTCTCTCGTACGTTCTCGAACGATGCGGGCGATGTTACCGAAAAGCAAACGAGGAAGACATCGGTTTGTGGATACGAAAGAGGTCGAAGTCTGTCATAATCTTCTTGTCCGGCAGTATCAAATAGACCGAGTGTATATGGTTCATCACCAATCCTAATAAATGTATGATCAGAACAAGATCCTGTCGCTGTACATGTATTGAAGAGATGGCAGAAATGAAGTTGAGAAATGACGGTGTAAATCAAACTCACATAACTGTGACCGCATAGTTATCGAAGACTGTAGGAACATATTCGGAAGGGAATTTGTTCGTAGTATAGGATATAAGTAAACAAGTCTTTCCGACGGCACCATCACCGACGACGACACATCTACAGATCGATATTATATGTTAGCTATGATTGAAGTCATTGAAAAAAGGTAATTCTCCGAGCATTTCATTGAATCCATGCCACAACAGCAGCTTCAGGGTGATCATCAACCCCCCAATGAAGCTACGTAATAGCATATGTCCAAGAGAAAGACAGCGGAAAGGAATTAGGAATCAGGAATTATGGAGAGGGTACGAACTTTATCGTTGCGACGACCATTGTTCCGTTTTGTCTGGAGACAACTATAAGCCGTTCTTGAATATCTGGGGGGAAATCGATCTTTCAAATCCACTTTCTTCAGTAAACAATTCAACAAATGTCAGAAGTTGTTCGATGCTTGTATCGAGATGCGCTCGGTCTGTAGGAATTGATTGTATGCAAAATGACGTTCGATAAGAGTGGTGGTGATGTTTGATTGAGAGAAGATGATTGAAAGTGATGTGTGCGAAATGAAAGATTTGAATGATTGAATTAAATTGAATTGACTGAAAGTAGGGGTTGAGGTTGAATGAAATGCACGAGAACGAGTTGAATGAGATTGATCCAGGAAAGTAATAATGCATGCAATATGAGCAAACGATTTCCAATCTTTTGATTATTCGTGGAGGTCTGAATTATCAGGCAGCAAAATGACAAGACAAGACAACAATGAGATGGGGATGAGATGGGGATGAGATGGGGATGAGATGGGATGGAAATGGGATGAGGATGATAATTAAACTCCTTGTATTTTCTCCCCTTTCTTATTACTAGGTAGGTACCGTGACGAGATGTTATTGTTATGATTATGATTGTTATTATTGTTATCACTACTATCCATATTTACTGTAGTTGGTGGTACCGTATGGTTCGCGTATTTTAAATTTTAGATTTTAGATTTTAGATTTTTCTCTGAATGGCTTGATCCTTAGGTCGATGGACTTTAATGGTTTCGGCGATGCAAGTAGGGTGTTTTGGTGGTTCGGTGGTTCGGTGGTTCGGTGGTTCGTGCTCCCTGTTGGTTGATTCATTACTTTGCATTCGAGTGTAGGTCGAGGACGGTAGCGTTGTGTGGATGGTGTTGCGTTGTATTGTACTGGCTTCATTCTTGTCATCGTGTACCATATCATTACTTCTACCAGTTGATGGGGAAGCCGGGACGTGGGTGAGGCAGCGATGGATTAAAAATTGGGTTTACCAAGGCTATTTTCTCAATCAGTTTGTTACACGGTGAGTGAAAGGGATGACTGAATAAATGGGTATCTAGCTAGGGAGAGTAGGTATCGGTGTACTTCTTTCCCTCTTGGATGCCCTTGATCTTGCTCTTGCTCTAGTTGCTGTTCCTGTTGCGGTTGCTTTCCCTTCCCGTCCAGTCCAGTTGGAAGAAAGTGTAAAGAAAGCAATTTGATGCAATGAAATCTTGAAATGCCTCCCATGCAAAAGGAAATTCTTGACTGTCGGCTCAAAATCAAAGTCGAGCAGCGTGCTTGTAGCCCCCAGCATTCAACACATTATTGCACTGGACCGGGTACTGTACTCAGCGCTTGAAAGGATTCAGGTAGGACAAAACAAGCAAGGTGGGTAAAGGAGGGAAAGAAAGAGCGGGCGGGATATCAGAGCGGAATATTGATTATCTACGTATCAATGCGACAGAATCATGGATTTCAACCAATGCCCTTCCACCTGCAACTGAGTTGCAGCCGTGTTAGTAAGTCGATGATGAGTGAGTAAGTAACAGGCAGTGGTAGAATGGGTAGTGGGAAGAAGTAAATGGCATTCATCGTCTCGGGTTCTCTTTTTGATTTTCCATGTGAAGGACGAAGTATATACTATCAAAGCTTGGAGAGGGGAGAGGGCAATATTTGCAGCAGCCAACAGCCTTATCAAGAACCAATTGCAATTCCGATGCTCCAAATGCTCTCACGTTCTAACAGGTACGAAGCGAGAAGCCTCCACAGCAGTGGCCCAGCAGAACGTGGTCAGTCTCTCCAAAGCGTTGAATGCGTATGGGGTGAAGGTCGTGAAGTAACTACCCACCTGTATGCAGGCAAATTAGGTTATACTTTGAAGAAGATTTTCACACGTTAAACCCAAAAGATCATTCATTCCTAGGGGCAGGAGGAATTAACGACCATCATCAATCATGGGCAAGTGTGACCAATCATCACCAACCATCATGTTTGGGTGCCATGTTTCGTAAAACACAACGCGACACATCATCAATATCTTCATTTCTTCCCCTTTTGCCCTACTTTGCATTCCTGTCTAGACACTCGAGTGGACATTGACTCGACCGGATTCCCTTATGAAGCCGTCTCCAATCAATTGCCTGTGAAGTCACGTGGAAGCAACAGACACTCTCCACCTTCCACGAGTTTTCTTCTTTTCTTCCATGATCCCTGACGAAATCCTAGTCGCTGGGCCTAGTAATTATTACCGTGTCTTGTACCGGCAGTCTTACATACAGACTACGACTCCGTACTAGCTATCGTAGGTCGCTGGGTAGCTATTCTTCCCATGCTCCCTCGAGAATCACGTTCCAAATATTGGAATTTCGAGCTGAAAGCATATCATATCATATCATATCATATCATCAAAATTATCAACAAACGACGCAACGCACCGCACACTACAATATCCTAATTTCACCTGTGCCCCTTTCCTCGAGGCACAAATCCACCAAACTCGAATTTCACCATGTCCATCTCGATCTCTACCGTTCAAGAACTTAGCCTGGAAATTGACCATCTGTTAGAACAATACCTTCAACTTTTGGATCAATACAGTGCTTTAAGATCTAAGCTCTCCACATTGTCGTCATCTGTCAGTTATGAATCTCTTCTTGCAGAAGTGTATTGTTCAATATACAATATATTCACCATACCTCTTGATGATTGAACCCCTCATCCCTCTCACCCCTCATTTATCATTGACACAGCCCCGTATCCTCTCTTCATTCCCAGGCGATGATCAGGAACTCTAATTTACTCGGTACTCATACTAACACGAACGACAACAGATGTACATTAATTTATCCCGAGCCAATTTTACGCCGCAAAATGGAATCCGTTATGACACCTCTTTCTATGATGATCGTATTCAAGCACAGAGGTTATGCAATGTAACGATCCCCGAAAATGCCTCGAATACACAATCGGCAAAATTTACCCCTCCTCTATTCGCCATCAATGAAACTTCTACTTCGGAATCGGAATCGGATCTTTTGAACAAAGATACAAACCGCGGTGATGACACGAAAACTGCTTTCAAAAAGGACCCATTAAGGATGTTTGGGCTTTTCACTCCGCAGGCTTTGAAGGATACAAAGGAAGATAGTATCAAGATGATGGATGTCATTCCGAAATTGATCAATGCCGAGAAAGCCATGGAAGATCTCGAAATTCGCATACGAAGAGCTAGGAAGTACAGAGGCAAGGCAGAAATTGAGGAACAAAAGAATCTACCAGCTGAAGCGAATCGCAAGTCTGTCAATCCTATATGAAAAGTTACAGTACGACAGTACAGTTCGACATCACATACTCGGCGATCAGATAATACTGTACGTTTGTGGGACGGAAAAAGGTGATGCGCAGTATACTTACCCATTCACACGCGCATTTCTTTGCAGGCAACGAATATGGAAATAACGGGACAAGTGTAGACTTGAGAACCTCCTAGAGGATGGAGACGAAATATGTTGTGGTTGTGCTCGGGATGACGTGCAGATTCTTGTTGCAGGTGGCTTGGAAGACGGGACGAGAATTTAACTTCCTCTCATGAGCTAATCGTACTCCATGATTGGCGGCCAGTCGCGGATTATGAGTTCTCAATGTTTCTTCGATTGTTCTTGATTATTGAGAACCTCTTCAATACGTGGCAAGCATTCGAGTTTTCTGATTGAAGATGGAAATGCCCTCGCGTCGTCTCACCTCACCCAAATCCACACCATTTCTTATGTCCAAAAATAAATTGTCATCCTGCTAGCTACACGTAGTACAATATCTGCCAAGCCACGTGGTCATTCTGACAACTTGACTCTTCGAGGCTGTCCGCACGTATATCTATGTCGTGATGTCTCGTTTAAGACACGATTCCATCTGCCTCCGTGCCGTTTTCGTTCGACACCGATTTCTAAATTGGACAGCTGGCTGGAGAATTGGAGCGATACTACCGGATGAGATTCCGGTACAGCTGGTGTAGCGTGGCTATGGTAGATAGAGGCTTCTCGGCTAGCTGAAGGATTGGGGTGGGGGCCGGAAATATATGGTCGTATGCACAGGTGGCATTACCGGATCAATGATGGGATGGAAGTAATCGCGTACAGAAATTATCCAGTTCATGTCCATTAGTAGTGACGGGGGATTTGTTTCGTTCTTCTCGCACGGAATGCTCGAAAGTTCGGCCGGTCTACGTACATTCATACAACCTTTTTGACTGACAGGTTTAAGAATATAAGTGGAGGGAATAATCTTGGTTCTCGACGGTCCGCAAACAATTGCGTGATGACTAAATTTTCGTAGTGACTTTTGTGTTTGAATATCTACCCTCATTCTGACATTCCCATTTCAATATTTTGCTCTTTCAAATTATCAGTTTCAAAGAGATGACTTTAGGTCGAAAGGAGTACTTTTTCATGGATTTCGGGCTATTCACAATCTCGACTTATCGTATCACGTCGTTTCTGTTCTCGATGTCCGATTTTTTCGACATTTCAATAATTGGTGGTTCAAGGGGTAACGAGTAGGCTGCCACCCCTTGCCCCTCATTCTTTGGTCGGACATGCCTGGTGTAGTAAGTTTATTCTCCAGAATCCAGTCCTAGTTTATAGCGGCTTTCTATTTTTTAAGTCTCTACCTTAAATTTCGGTCGGGTTATGGAGAATAGCTTATTACAGTCGGGGGATGGAATGAAATGGTCTTGAAATTTAGCCCCTTGGACTGAAGGGGTGTGACCACTGAGTGGTTCAATAGACACAGGCAACTGCCATGTATAGATATTCTCGGTTAATCGAATTGATTGACAAAATGTGATATAACATGGCATTGCTACTGTCTGTCTGTTTCCATAGTGCACATATGCATGAATCAATGAGTTCAAATGCTGCTGAGTTTTCAGACATCGAAAGTACCTTGAAATGTCCGCCATGCAGGACGTTCTAGAGATGGCAAATTTTCTCACAAATTCCATGAGATTGAAATTCACACAGCTTCTAAGCAATTGATCATTCTCTTAGTAGACTGCAGTTTATATACCAAATTACGCTAGTAGAAACAAGTCAGTATATTCAGTGTCATAGAAATTACATTTGTTGATCTGAATATAAATTTACAGATGTGTTAATAGCTTTGGATTCTATGAGAGGTCTGCATTGCTTTATTTCTATGCCAGAACTAAATTCCTGAAACATCGATGATCATACATATCGTCGAGATCTACTCAGCAGAAGTAATATCCTTCTCCTCCCCACAAATTATAATACGTGCTGTCGACCCGTTTTTTGATAGTGTTAATAATTTTGGTTTCCTCCCCCAAGGAAAATTTCTGCATAGAACTTGATTCTCTCCATACTCAAAAGTCTATTTGACTTTCTGCCATGATTTCCTTGGCACTGTAATTGGCACTTCTCCAGATCTTTGCCAGAACAATCTCGACCGCACACATGACCCGAAGACTGGATCTTCTCCTCTGCTTTCTTCTTATTATACATCGTAATCCGGCTCCGGAGTCTGACTTCGTAAATACAGTCAGACCTAGGACACCCATGTTCCTTATTTCGTGCAATTCTTTGGAAACGTTGACGTTCTCCCGATGTCCAGCACCTTAAGCTAGAGTGATCCAACCTGCTTTCCCATTGTTCTGTTGTCATAATTCGATTAAGATGCTGCATAGCCTCATCGTTGTCAAGAATTGCGCGGGTCTCTGCACAATTTCGAAGAGGGAGCATACATAGGTCTAGAATCCGTTCTGATCTGTCTTCAGGAGAGCATGCTAGAAGCTCAAGCAAAACTTGCGACCGCATTTTGGAAACATTGTCTCGATTCCAAAAGTAGCCAAAAAGGACTCCACTTCCCAACATTGCTAACATGATGAAGAGCGTAAGCAAAGTTATGGTAGCCTCTGAAGGTGGTTGATGGCACAATTTAGACATCTTGAGACTCCTAGTAACTATATCCTTGTATAAAACTGAAGAGATATTCAAGACTCAAGTTTCGATATTCGCATGTATCTAGTTTACTGATTAACAGTTTTAAGTTAGCTAATGCCTCATGTTACATGTGAAATTATTTGTAAATCTCTCACATGCAGTTTTTTGACTACCAAGAACACAAATTTGAAATGATTTTTTGAGGAGCATGGAAGCAAGAATGCAATGGAGAAACTACTTATACTTATAGTTTATTAGATTCCTCTTACGTCAGACATCCAAAGGCATTAAATGGCGTGACTAGACTGTCTTTAAAGCCAGAGTAGAGCCTTGGCTTAACTTAATTATCGTAGAGATGACGCTGATCATGAAAGATTCGAAGAAATTGAAGATCTCTCCCGACTATTGTGCATAGAGATATAACCATGAGCTCATTTAGAGTCTGTCCCCGAGGAGGAACACCAAAGCAATAAATTATGAATAATCATCTTTCAACAAAAACCAGAGTTAACTGCGACACAAAAGATTTTTCCTTCAGAAAATTGGCATTCGAAAAGTAAATCTGTCCTTCTCCATCCCAATGCCACTGCTCCAGAGAACCTTAACCGTTTAGTGTCGAAAGCTAGACTCTAGTCGCTCAACTATCGATGTAATGTAAGTGAAAAAATCGCGTTTTGGACGAACATGACAACAGCCTAGCCACAAGACAAGTATGGTATTATATAAGTATGAAGCATTTGTATTTTCCCCGACACATTGCCTCTTTTAGGCTGTGCTCTCTTATATGAACTATAAACTTCCCATCAATATCATATCGTTAAGGCACACGCCATTTCTTGTGACAAGATGTGGGTGATACATAGATTTGAATTCACTGGTTTCACCTTGTAACTCTTTAACTGCACCGGCACTTATCTGCATCTTCTCTTCCATTTATCAGACCTTCCTCGCAAGCTATTATGGATGAATATCTGGTTCCAATTTCGATTCTACCAAGTATACACTGGTGGTTTGAAAATTCTCACCTCTTCATAACTTCGCGAACGGATGCAGTTGCGGTCAAAATCATTCATGACTACAGCCAGTAGTATAGCACCAAAGAAATACATTCAATGAATAAAGACCTTTTCCATAAAACAGATCTATATACCAGAACTCCACCGAATATCGTATCATCAGCTCAAATACCCGAATCAAATTCCGTGTTCCAAGCATTATCAACCCGCTCCGTATTATACCATGCATCCCACATTTTGCACCCCGCATCTACAGTGGAAAGATCTACTCTTTGCGCAATTTCTGATTCACGTTCTAGGAATTGAAGTGCAAGCCCCTCCCCGACATGAAACGCGATATGACAATGTAACAACCAAGCCCCAGGATTATCTGTGACAAAGGCAATAACTAAATATCCCAGAGCTGGAAGCATGGCTACATCACGCCGAGCAGGATTAGCAAAGTTTAAAGTAGATTTGTCTGAATAGGTACGAAATCAGTTTGAATCACTTGAAAAGAGTGAGAGTCTAAAGTGACTTGAAAATGGTTATCTATACTCGTATTGATGAGTCGTAGACGATATTTTGCTCCTGGAACTAGTCCTGATACTTGATTGTACGCTCCAGCGGTTTGGTAAGGATTTCGATTCGTTCCGTTTATGAGGCCATTGTCTGCTCTGGGAGGACCTTTACTAACAGAAATAAGACCTTCTTCATAGGTAGACTTATAATAGAAATCAGTAATTGGTAATGGACCGAGATCATAGTCATAGTTCATCAAAGCAGGACCATTAATGACAATACTTCCAAGAACTCCATCACCATATTGGGCTGCATGATGTGAATGATACCAAGAGGTACCATGCTGGGTTGCGAGGAATTTGTAGACTTTGGATGAACCCGGTGGAATTGGACATTCTGTTATTCCATTTACACCATCCATGGTATTGGTGTTCTTCTGAACAATTCCGTGCCAGTGCATGCTTACACTAAATAGATTCAACATTTGATGCTGAGATGTGAAAAATGGGGGAATTATTTACCCGTCTGTATTTATTTGATTGACAACAGTAATTTCTAGTGTATCACCCCAGTCTATAAAGAGATGAGCCAACATTGCATTGGGGAACGGGGACCACATTGGGGAGAACTCACTTGCAGTAATAGTAGGACCTGGGTAAGTGCCGTTGACCACTAACATCCATCTTGGTGTACCGTCGGGTGACATAGTCTGATTTGTTATGGTGAGAGTGTACTGCAATGAATGAGATATGAACAACTTTAACAACGCATTAGATACATACAGCAACAACAACCCCGGTATCCGGCCATGCCTCCTCTGAATCTGTATCAACTGAATAGTTACCATCCCAACAATTCCGTGACGATGCAGCATTTAAGCAAGTTGAGGTTGAAGTTCTCTTATAATTTGGTAATGCCTGGCTTGGTATAGCAGTAGGAAGACAAGACGGAATGAGAATTGCTTTACAAGCAACAATGTGAGAAACATAATGAAATTTGTGTCTATTCTCAAGCAATGGGAACTGTGGCCGCATTTGGTTCATTGAAAATTTGGAAATCTCACAATCTATTTATGTGATGATAATTGCAACTAATGCATCGGATCTGCTTATAGATACATGGTTTGGGTCACTATTGACCATATCATTTATTGATTTCTATATGCTAAACAATTTTCGAATATGAATCACGATGTCATAGAAGGCCGGATAAAAATTCTATCGGTATTGAAGACGATTTCACCACCTAGGGCCCATGAAAAAGCCGCAGAATATTGTTGGTGTCCGTCCCAGCGGCCAAATTTCACCACTCGAGAGAAAGGCTCCTCTACAGACACTGTAGTGCAATGATTGGAAAGTGAACCAAACATGACCATCAGAGGCATTCATTGTGGCGGCACTCTGAGTATGTATAGAAAGTTTTATGCCCTAAAAGAACTTCCTAACATGAGGTCACCGAGTATTGCCAGATAATGTATCGTCACCCCTGACTACAAGTGATTACCGCAGTGGATACTGCCACTAAAAATGCGCTTGCAATAGGGGATATGATTCTTCAGTAGTGGCGCAGGTGAGATGGTTTTCATGGTGCGATTGACACGGCTGAAGCAGGGTCAAATACTGTGTGCTGTCGAAAAAATCCATGGAATTTTCTGAGATAAGTGACAAGATGGAACAGAGATTCAAGAAAAATGACGAAAAATGAAAAGAGAACTTTGAAGGGCAATGAATGAAAAGAAAATATACCTCGAATTAAACGGAAAAAACATTCTCACCCCTTCCACTTTACTCACCAATTCCATCACAAATATTGGCAATACAACTCAAGGGATAAGAGGCCACAGTAAAAGAAGACCCATAAAGCCGCCGCTGGTAATAGTTAAATTCTCATCTAATATACAAATTTCGCTGTACAAATCTCGCTACGCATCAGGGAGCAGTGGTAATAACATGAAGATGTCCAATTCACCCGTTCTGTTGGCCCAATACCATGAGTGGAGCCTAAAAGTACCCGTTCATTAAACATGTCCAAATCGGTAGTAATAATGATTCAAATCCTAAACGCCAACCAAACCGTCATCATTTGTCTTCGTTATATGTCGTGAATCCCCCCTTCATATTTTACAATTCGATGAATTCAATTCGAAATTCAAGACACGGGCACCGCACCGGGAGCATGGTCTACAGTGTCTGTTGACGGCGAAAGAATTGGAGCCTTTTCAGTTGAAGATTCATCCTCGGCTTGCCCACCTTCTGTCGTACTGGTTGCAGTCACAGTTCCGTTCGTCTGAGCTTGTGGGAAACTTTGATTCAGTTGATCCTCTTCCTCGCGCGAAATCGGGGCGGGTTTAGCCTTATCTTCCCTACTAACGCTTTCCGCCAAACTTGTCCTCGAGTAAACGGAAGAAGAAGACGAATTTCCAGCACCTATTATGAATCGAAATTTCTTTGCATCCTTCTTGGCTTGTTTCTTTTCTTCTTTAGTATCTCCAGACACCTCATCATCGGTCAAATCCTTCTCGACTGGAATTTCCAGATACACTTGGAAGCCTCTACGTCTGAATCCTTTGTTCCATTGCCTCAGAGCTGATTTTAATTCTGATTCGTATTGAAGGTCTCTTTTGATTATTGCAGTAATTTTCCCGCGCTTCCATCGCCAGCTAAAGCTCTTTGACGGTGGCAGAGTTTCAATTATTTCTTTTGTGAATTGTGACCATTCGTGCTCGGAAACACCATATTTGTTCAACTTTATATTGTACGGAAAGCCGGACGATGGCATGTTTTCTTTCGAGGGAATCATTAGAGTTCTAGTTTGTGGTCGCGGGGCCTCTGCGAATGAAACTCTTCGAGAATCTGGGCCTTGGGATCTCGATCTCTCAGTTCCAAGTTCAAATGATGTTCGAGGGGTAACATTTGTAGATTGTGTAGTGCGTCGAGGAGTTATATTTTGAGGTGGAACTACAGGACTGGGCCCCGGGGCTGATGTTGGACGTTGTGTTTGTGATGGTCCCCTTCTGCACTCCGTGTCAGTTATTCGTGTGAGATGATTTGCGGGGGAGAAATTGAGAAACTTACGATTGGACCGAAGATGATCGCGAATTTGCTGTTGATCTGCTTGTCCTTGGTTTTGCTTGACTGTTCTTTCGACTTGGAGCTTTACTGGTCTCCTTATCGAGCTCTGCGAGCAAACTTAATGCCCCGGACATGATTCTAGGTTGAATTGCTACTATATAGTCTAAACAGGAGAGGTTGATGAAAGACTAGGTTCTAATCGACGAATGTGTTGCGAGAGATTAGCCACAAGAAGAGGTAGGTTATGATATATATACGGAATAGAGTGATCGATCAATATGTCGATGTGGAATTGGGATGGTCAATTGGGCACAAAAAATGGAGAATAAATAAATGATATGATTATGATGATAATAGTGATGAATGGATCTCTTTCTATGGGGGGACGAGTATGAATTGGCAGGACACGACAGCTCTTTAATCAATTCGATGCTATAAACCTTAATTTTTTGGATTGTTGATGAATGATAGTGATTGTGGCCGGGTCTTGCATTTATATTCCTCCATTGTAAGCGCTGATAGGTCACAATAGTCATGGTCTGTGGCGTAGCACCTGGTGCAGCGTGCACATGGTAACGCATGGAAGGAACCATGGATGGGTATTTTGTCAGCCCTGTTCGAAAGCCAAGAGAAATGCTGAGAAATGGACTTAATTATGGATCATATAGCAAGTGCACGGTGTGGTTGCTGGTGTGAAATCACACAGAAAGTTAATATGAAGGTTTTGGTAAATGACTGCAAGTGGGTATTTTTGGGTTTGCTCCAGTCCAGCACCAGGCATCTATGATATATCAGAGTGATCATTGATGAGACGATTTTGATACCAATTGAAGTGTTTATGATCGACACTGATATACCCGAGGACCTAGTATCTTGCTACGAATCGACGCTGTACATCTTACTGGATTCAGCATTTGAATGTTTGAGATGATTTCGAGTAGATAAGAGTTTAGATTCAGGGGCGAGAGGGGGAAAATACGATTTCATGCTAATTCAATGTCTTACTGTAATATCTACTGAGCTACTCTCCTCGTACAGAGCATAGCTCGCATAGGTACCAACATTCAAACGTTCGTAGCCGAGGCCAACGACCAAGCAATGTACCGACTTTCTTTCTGTAATAGAAATTCCACACCGTTCTTGTCAATTTGTACAACACATCACACGACCAGCCTCCATGAAAATTTGATTCTCTTCTTGAAGTATTTTTCTTTAGTATATAAAAATCTTCAAAGAGTCATACTCTATGTGGATTCCATGAGTGTCCTAATGCAAAATCAGGTAAAATATATATCTACTAGGAAAGGAGCAGTGGCAAGGAGTGGATCCCAATGGAGTTTAAAAACTTAAATATGAAAAATGCGGATTTTGGGGATGGTCTAGATGTCCGGAAGTCCTAGCGATGTTGGTTTGCTGACTGTGTTCGCAGCACAGGGACCCTTTGGGCAACTACAAACTTTCGAGGCGTTCCTGGACTCCATCTTTCTAGGGGAGAGAGGTCATGGCAGCTACAATCTCTTGAACGTTCGATTTTCAACGAGGCTGAGTCCGTTTTCCTTCCGGACATTCTCATTTTCCGGGGAAATGGTTTGAAATCTTTTCATCTGATCTTCGTAGATTCGTATCATGCCTTGAAGATTCCAGAATTGTCTGAAACGCCGTCCGAATTCTTCAACGCTTCACATCCAATCATGACGTGTAATCCTAGCATGGTAATCAATTGCAGAGACAAATTGACAAATAGACCTAAATACGTGCATGAATTAGTTAATCGTTCGATTGAAAAAGGGTGCAAATGTGAGCAATACCCCGCACGGGAGGTAAACATAGGAAAAATAAATGCTCTGGCCGAGACTAGATGCACTGATTGCGTATAAAGCGTTGGCACTTCAAGGCCAACACAGCCTCCAAATATGATGGATGTTAATGCCTCTAAAACTCAAATATTGCATACATGATGCTACTGTTCGTTAGATCATAGACCAAGCGGTCGTGACACTTACGTGCTTGTGCATTTGCTTAATCACATGTGATTGAGAGAAAAGAATTATGAAAGCAGGCTGTGAATGGCATGTGGAGCATTTCAATTTGCAACGTTCAGGATAGTTGCATTAGGATCAGGGAGTGCAATGGTTTGGACTGCAATTCGACAATCATAGAACTTTGTTTCTATTTTCATTTTGTTTCGGTTACAATGAGAAAAGTCTAACACGATGAATCACTGAATTTATTTTGAACAATGATTTTATTCCGGATGTTCGAGAGTTGCATCCAGTCTGCAGGTCCAAACTTCTGCTCACCCTGGCTCTATATTGCTGCTGCACTCTTCATTCTGGATGAGATGTCCTCGAGAAAATTCAATGAAACGTCTGGAAAACGGGCTATGAATGAGAATGTGGATGCATCTTTCTTCCAGCTCTAACCAGATCACCAATGGAGTGAAGGGGAAAAAATTAGGTCCTGATGGATAGGAGTTGGTAAGATCTTACAGATGTTTCCCCACTGTACTACGGATGAGTGTCTATAGTATTCTCCTAAGTAGATCACGATCTTTCTTGGAACTACCTCTCCGGAACGATGGATTGCGGAATTGTCAAGCCAGCTGAAGTACACTCCGCCATCAGGTCAAACGAACAACATGTTTCGTGGGTTCACTCGAAGCTTTGAGATTCGTTTGCCAACAATGAAGTTTTTGATTGGCGCACCATTGAGATCCATGACCACTGAATAAATCATGGAGTAAGTCTTACTCCATTTTTTCGTCGTTATTAAGATGTCGACTGTTGAGAAGTTCCAGAAAACATAGAACATGAGATTCGAATGTTAACATAGTTAAGCATGTTTCTATATAGTGAGTTGTCATTTGGAATTTTTCATCTCTTCTCGTCGCTTTACGATTAATAATGTCAGTGTTACCTGCATTATCAAACCTATTTCGCTGATTGTTCCCCTCAATGTCCTATCAATATTTCTACGCGTGTATAATTTTGTTTTGTAGCCGAGGCCGAGAACTTGCATTTGAAGCAACGGCCGAAACGGTCGCAGGTCTTTGCCCTGTATGTCCCCGTCCAAAAGCCGAGACACCACCAACCGGGCCCATGAGAGAGAGGTGCTGCAATATTCTTGGGTATGTTATCACCGTTACTCCTCATTATTAATATTTCAAGAATCATCCAGAATGAAATTCAAGCATCACTTGCTCTACTCTTGATGCCAGTGGCTCAATTGTCCTGTTGCACTCAACAAGTCGTCATGCAAAGAGATTACCTGACTATCTGAAGCCCCAATCCCGCAAACCTTGACTAATTGTTCACTGGAAACTTGTGATTCCAGATCAGAATCGAGATCTTATAGTTCCAATGATTGAGGGTAGATTTTATGATCTCTAGTAGCCCTGGACGCTAGTATAGGTTCACCAAAATCCATTGATCTCATTTTGACATGATGGTATGCATTTCTGTCGTGAGCTATAATGTAGTCTGGAATTGACTGTTTCAACAAATTGCTACGTAGAGGAAAAATACGAGAGCATGATATACGGTAGATACTTGTAGACTATGCGTCCTCCTTCCGGAGAAGGAGGCATTTTCTATTGTCAACCTTCTACACCTAGGTGTCTCACACTACCATACCAATTCTCGAGTCAGGTTGGCCCGTCAGAGAGGATTTCAAGCTTAAGATATATCAATTGCACTCCCGTAGACAGTAGTTTGTAATATAAGTAACTTCTTCTAACTTACATTTAAAACCGCATATCTCTTCTGAAAATCTCTAAAGTATTATGACTTGACTAACTTTCCAATATTTCTCTCGTGAAACACCAAATTCTTAAAGTTCATAGATACATAGTTTATTCAAGAAAGAAGTCAGTATCAAGTCATTAGTTCTTTCCCTCGCCTCTTATCAATAGCCTTATTCAATTTTCTCCTGGGTTCCCGTTCGCCTAGATGAAATTTTGAATCGTGAAAATCATTGCTAATCACTTTTCCACCCCAAATATTTTAAATAAGAACATTAAGTTATTGGACTTGTGAATGCATGAATAAATATTTAGGAGAAGAGAAATATTGTTAGACTGGTATGAGTACTAGATTAAGTATATACCAGACCATGCAGGCTTTGAAAAATTAGTCGGGTCGTTTGTTCGGCCAGCTCTTATTTGCTTTTAAATGTTGTCTGGGCTGACTAATACAAAATTTCCACAACCTTTTCTCCACGACACCCACCCCTCTTCTGTGTTCAGAAATGCACAATTATTGCGAATTGCGCGCACTTAACCTCAATGTCATGCTCTTATTAGTGTTGATCATTGGGGAAAATCCATTTCCAAGAAGCCGGCATTTCCCCAGATGAGGCATTGATTGGTGCATCCGCCACATCAGATCAGTGCATTGGCCTTCAATCATCTATCTGGATCCTCATTCATGACCTCGACGATAATATGTCTAATTGATTGCCGAGAAGCATGTCATGAATGCGTATATGTCGAAATCTTCGTTTAGCCTGGGCAATGTGAGTACGAACAAGTGTTTCATGTCATATAAATATGACCTCAAGAAGGATTCCAATGTATGAATCATATTCAGACATCTAGGACATTCGAAATACTGGCTTCATCGTGATTATTGAACCGCTTTCAAACACTAAAAGTTTCTGGTTGTTGGTACCGCAGTCTGGACTGTTTGAATCTTTGCTCATTCGTCGAAACCGCGAATAAAGTATACACATTAGCACTGACTATATTTGTCTGCGAAGTTCGGGATTTGGTATTTTCAGATCAAGAGGCTAATCCCGACAGACACCGGTTTCCGTCTCGTCGGATTTGATTTTGGGTTTTTTCTTTAAATCTACGTGATCTTTAAGGCTTGATCAATTGTCTCAGAATGGTTGACACAATTCGAAGTAGAGATAGAGATATCGAAAGCGGCTGTCTCAAAGACGTCGATACCGACCAAAGCTCACGAGGAGGTTATTCCATCCATGTAGTACCACAATCCTTTGGAACCACAATTGCTAGCCCGGTGAGTCTTTCCAAGCCCTACATAATCGCCAACTCATTTGTGCCTTCATTTAGACCGCATTGGCAATTGGAGCATTTGCGACTACTCTTACGACACTCTCTTGTGCTCTTATGGGATTCCGCGGTCTATCCAACACAGATGTTTTCGTTGCGAATTTTAATTTTTGGTAGAAACTCTTTCTTTCTTCTTTGAGATTTTATCCATCTAATCCTCTTAAAGTGCAGGGATAGGCATGGTTATCTCTGCTCAGTGGGAGCTCATTCGGGGCAATTCATATGGTTATACTGTCCTGAGTGCATTTGGACTTTTCTACGCTAGATTTGGTGCATTAGATATCCCCTTTCTGGGGATCACAGCTGCGTATGGAAATGATACTGTACAGTATAACAATGCCCTTGGATTCTTTGTTCTACGTACGTTCTCATGTCGGTCTATTGATGAACTACCAAGCTGACAAAAATAGTATGGTCTGTCTTCGATCTATTCTTTTTAATCGGATCGCTTCCAATGTATATACTATTTACAAACAATTAGACCTCAGGCTTTTTTTTTAAATGGATCTAATCAACACTCTAGAAACCTCGTCTATATTGCCATCTTCTTTTTTGTACAACTAGCCTTCACTCTCATCAGCGCATCCTACTTCTGCGCTGCAGACGGCAACGTTGCGGCAGCCGCCGCACTCAAGAAAACTGCCGGGGCCTTTGCTTTCATAACGGGGATGTTTGGATATTATACTGTAGGACATCTGATGTGCCAGGAAGCACTATTTTTCGATTTTCCAATGGGCGATACTAGTCGATTTTTCAGGAAGAAGCTCAACGACCAGAGGCCAGTCCCACAACATCACGAGAAGGAATCTCAAGCCTGAAAGAATTGTTTACACGGGAGATGCCGAGATTCTTTAGAGAGGTCGTGATTGCGGTGTGGAATAAGGCTCGAGGGGGAAAAACATGGATAAAGTGCTGAAGCGTTTGGGATTCGATTCTCAAAGTTCCGAATCCAAGGGCTTCTGCGTGATACAGTCCCTCAGAATGTAATTTTACGGCGCGGGTGTGAGATTCTCGGGAGCAAGGTCAACGATTTCAGTGTAACAGCATTGAAATTGTGGGTTTATTGGTGGCACACGGTTAATAAATAAACTTTACATTTTTACTGCGGAAAATTTCCGACAGCACAGACAGACTTCTCAGGTGATACTCGAGTACACGTTGTCTCAATTCTCCTCAAACAACGAAGCTCATAAACACATTTCCTCCATACTCTCCCTTTAACTTAACAGCACACTACCGTCAACGTCACCACCTTCACGATGGCCCCACCAATTAACTCCCCCATCTCTAAAATCCACCCCTTCTACCGTATATTCCTCCTCTACATTGAACCCATCATGGCCCTCTCCGGCGCCTACCTGGCCTACTTCGAACCCTACAAATTCATCCACGGCACGGCGCCCTCTTCCCTTTCTAGACCCTTTCTTTCCCTCGCCTCGACTCTTACTCCGGACCCCGTGATACAGTTCCTGTCTACTGACATCGCCGCTCTCTATGTCCTATTCACAATCAACGAAGCGGTGGTCTTGAGACTCACTCGTGATTATTCCGTGTGGAAAGCGGTGGTGTTCGCTATGTTCTTGTGTGATGCAGGACATTTTTGGGGAATCTACCAGGCGGATCCGGCTGAATTTTTGAACGTTGGGGGGTGGTCGACGGAGGAGCTGATTAACAACGGGATTCTCGGGTTCGGGTTCGTTTTGAGAATTGGGTTCTTATTGGGACTCGGGAATAGGAAGTAGGAGGAAGAAAGAGTATTGCACAGATCTAAGGCTTGGAAGTTTCCGTTCCTATGGATGTCCTTCAACTTATACTTTAGTCTAAGGCAAAGGAACTTTTGGCTTCTGATATGTGTAAGATACCTGAGTCATATTGGGTCACTATATATCGTTCAGAGCTGGAAATACATTGGTTTTTATATCGGGTGTATTCTTCCGGACAAAATAGCACTCTGTGATCCTCTACTTGGAGCTCATCATTTGAGAAAAATGAACGCAGAGGCAAAATCATGCAGAGCTTTTGACAGGGTATTCAATAGTCCGGACGTCCAACAATATAAGAATTTGAATATTCAAAAGCAGTCAAAAGTCTGAAATAATTCAAAGCTTCAATCAGATTCAATATCTCAAATGAATTGAATATTTAATTGACTTTGAGAATTTAATAATCTTCATTATGGGACTGCAGTCCGGACCACCGGACGTACTGGAGCCTTTTGATATTACCATTTTTCACTACTGCAGCAACAAACGAGCCATGAATTGGCCATTAGCTACTATTGGACACTGGTACCTCATGTCTAATCCATCTTAAACAGTCTCAACATGTGCAGTCGTCCTCTCCTTTTCCAACCCTGCTGTGATTCCTGCTCTCAACGCCTCTTCCTCCTGCTCCAACTCCGCCCACACAACTGCATGCGCTCTTCTTGCCGGCAAATTGCGCTGAAAGAGTCTATCGACGGCCTCCAGAGGAACATTTTTTGTTTCTGGAATCAAGAAGAAAACGAAAGCCGCACCCCAAATCATCAATGATGCGAAGAACAAGTAGACTCCATATCCCATTGAGGAGAACATTTGAGGTGTGAATCTAGATATGAGGAAATTCCACAGCCAGTTATGGGCAGCGGCATGTGCTTGAGCTAGCGTTCGGACACTTTGGTCGAAGATCTCGGCGTTGATTACCCAGGGTGTTGGGTTCCAGGTTGGGATGTAAAATGCCTAGAGGGTTATCAGTATATCGTTGGGCATTTAATTGACTGGAACACTTACAGTCCTCAAGTAGAAAAAGAAAACGGCAGATACACCAGAAGGTGGTAGGGAACTTGTTGGATGATCCGCTGGTTTTGCAATTGCAATGTAGCCAGCGACGTAGTACATGCACAAAGCCCCACCAATGGATCCGATCATCAAAAGCTTCCTGCGCCCCAATTGATCAATCAGGAACAGCAAGTAGATGATAGTTCCAACAGTTTTGACAACGCCGAATAGTCCGGTCGAGAATAGTGAAGTATTGGTACCGATGATACCAATACTCTTGAAGATAGTTGGAGAATAATAGTTGACAGCATTGATGCCAGAAGCGTTTTGCCAAAAGAACAATGCACCTCCAAGGAAAAATCTCCATTGAATCTTTCGGCTTCTCGCGAGGAGTTTGAAAGGTTGCCAGAATCCAAGACCACCACCCGCCATTTGTTGCTCAATGTTTTGGTCGATTGCGTAGATCTCTTCCTTGATATAGATATCATCTTTAGTGAGGTTTCGAATCCAGCATAGATTTTTGATAGCTTTATCCCGTTTTCCTTTGCTCATCAACCACTGTGTATGGAATAAGAATTAGCCACGATTTTGAAAGGCAATCAAATTGAGAAGAAAGAGTGAAAGATTTGGAAGACGATGTACTCACACGAGGGGTTTCGTGAAGCCATATTGATACGAGTAATAACAGTCCGGAAGGGATGAGTTGAATTGCAAATGGAATTATCCATTGCTCGTGGTTAGAAGGAAGGGTTTCAGAGATTCCGTACTGCAGAGACAATTAGCAACCTTCCCCTCACTCAGCGATTGGTATTCTCACATTAATCCAGAATCCGGCCAGTCCACCAATCTGCCATCCTAATTCGAACATCTGGGAGATGATTAGCAAGGGCTTCAATATGCAATTGACTGGTGAAACCTACGCAAACCAATCGACCACGAATTGCAGGTGGAGATATCTCGGAGATATAAATAGGAGCCAAAGTCGAACAGCCTCCTACGCCCAAACCAGCAAGAACTCGTCCTCCGTAGATGAGACCAAGGCCACGATCTCCATTTGCACCAAGCATCATGGCAGCACCAACTGTAAACACCGCACTAAACACAGCCATACCTCTGACTCTTCCAAGGAAATACGCCGCAATATACGCGAATAGGGAACCGAAAAATGCTCCAGCTTGATAACATGATACGATATTGGCGCTCACAAGATTCAACTTCGTGGTAGATAATGCGGCGAAATTGAATTCTTCCTTGAAAGATGGGAGCGCGATAGTTGTTCCAATAAATGCGCTATCATAACCTATCATGACAGCGGCGAAGCCAGCGACAATAGAACATGCATAAACACGCCAATTATAGACTTGAGAAGGGTGGGACGATCCTCGACTTTGGATAGCATCCCCATGATTGCGAATTGGAGCTTCAATGCTCAGAGACGTTGAGATGTGAATCGGGGTACAACAAGAAAGAAGAAAATCGTAAAATTTATTGTGCGCATGGCTGGATCTTATCCAGAGCATCTTCTCCACTTTCACACATACGCAACCTTCACCCTCATCGGAGCTTCGATGTGAATATGCACGGCGGAGGCGTGAGATTGATAGACCAATAATCTGTATAGAAACATGATTCCCGGTAAAAGATTGACCCTCATACCCTGGCATAATTTTCCATCTGACTTGTGTGCAACAAGAAAAATCGAACATGTTGACAAGTGATAAGTGCCGGCAATATATCTTCAAGCTCCATATCATGAACTCGTTTGAGATTCAATGAAGCTTTCGATGTATCCGGTAGAGGGGCCCGAGACTAAGTTTTTAGCTTCCAGTATTAAGTGCAAAATAAAATATTGAAGCTCCTCAAGTTCCATTTCAATGTAGCTGACCAAAACGGTGGTCGCCTACACCCCCGAGAACCGCATGTTCTCCAAACCCCAGTCCCCGCGAATCCACCAAAAGCTACCCCGCAATATTACTGACAAGCGGATAAACACTTTGCACTCTCCCTGCAAGCCTTTCTTTTGTTCTTCTGTTGAAAGCTTGTTTCTACATGAAAATCTGATATCTGATCTTTCATTGGGACAGCGCGGAAAAACATTGATCGAAGTTTAGCTTGTGGTATGGGTTTTCAGCTGTTAGTTCTTTTGGATCCCTCTGTGAGTCCGTACTCTGCCAGACAAAGCCGAACAATGACTTGTGCACTTTGTTCTTAACTTACCGCTACTTATTGTACACAAACGTGCGGAAGTTAAAACACCTCATGCTACTTATCTCTGAGCTAACTGATTTCTAAAGCCATGGTTGACTTTTCGCTTCCATGCCTCTCCCCTTCCCGGCAATGTAAAACTATGGGAAGGCAATCTTAGCAGGCCATATCCCAGATATCCGTTCTGTATTACATGCGCACTCCGGCGAACAAGCTAGACCTTTGCAGCGTTGTTAGATATCTCAGAAAAGAATCTCACTGTTTCATGCACACAGCTATTATCAACCTCAGTCTCAATCTCAAGAGTATATCTCTAATCATTTCTGTTCGTTGGCAGCGCTTGCAGAGCTATCTTTTCTGGTTCCTAATTACACAACACTCCCCCCCAACTCCTTTTTATCATACCCACTGATCCAACCCGTATCAATATTACCACCCGTAAAATATCACCATTGCCCACTAGCTAGCTTTGATTAACTTTATCATCTGCCACCCATCATCATGAAGCCTTCATTTCTTCCGCATTAATTATCATCTATCTTCTCCACTTCGAGTTTTGCTTCCTCCCAAGTTTCCTTGTTCTTTTTGGCCCATTCAATTTGAGCTCTCGCGTATGCAAGCTGTGAAAAATTATTAGTATTTCCGTCGCAAATTTCCTGCGGATATGCGAAAGAGGGAATGTAACTTGACTTGGACACATACCATATATCTCTTCAAATCATCTTCTTTCTCCTTTTGAAACCTCTGCAAATCCTTTAGAACACCTGCACTTGCATCTTTGACATCTTGTGCGGACGCAAGTTGAGCTTGCTCCAGATGTGAAATTGCCTCCCTCGTCTTGCTAATTTGATCCCTTCGTGTTCGTTCCGGGTCAGCGTCAACGACGCCATGGACTGCATGACTTATACGTCCAAAGATCTTGTTGGTAATGAAATTTCCACTGGAACTCTTTCGATGAGTAGGAGGTATTTCTTCCTGTTGAGGAATTCCTTGAGAAGCAGATGGAGTATCGCCGTGAGTTGGAGGGAAATCGGAATCAATCGATGCCGTATCATCATGCGGCGATTCACGTCTCACTTGTGGTGGTTCTCTTGCAGACGAATTTGACCGCCGTGGTACATTGCCAGTTCCGCTATTGGTTAGATATTGGTCGATTCTCTTTGCTTCAGCTTCGCTTCTTTCCAACTGCTCTAGAAGTGCTCTCTTTTTAGCCAGATCCTCGTTAGTCATCTCTTGCTGAACCCTCTTCAAAACGCGATATCTCAAAACACTTCGCACTACACCAGCAAATTGTGCACTCTCGCGCATTGGTTCGGCAAAGGTTGCACCTAAGGAAGCAGAGAGTTCCTCGGTCGCAATGTACGAGGAATCAACAGCTTGGCCAACTCTTTCAATAGCTGCTGCAAGAGATGCTGACGGCTCCGAGAGCGAAAACCCATTGTATCTGGCGCCAAGTTCCGCCAAATCGGTTGACAACGAAGACAAGTGAGTCAATGTCCTCCGGTTCACTCGTTCAATAGGCCCGGTCAACAACGCTTCCAAATCCTTTGTAGACGACTCAAAGCTTATGAAATATGGATCCAAATCCTGTTCACTCAGATTCGCACTTTCCGGAGGGATTCTGCCAAACACCTGCGGTCCGGCCGTAGAATGCGCTGCGGTGGAAGGACTGGCGGCATACTCAGAAGGCTGTGCTATCATACCTTGAGAATTGGTATTAGACGTAGAAGCTGCCTTGAGTTTCGCAGAGGTTGCAGGCACAGGTAGGAATGCATGAGCAGATGTGGGGTTGGCGGGGTCGAGCGGTGGGGCTTTCATATTGGATTTTGGAATTGATGCGATAGGATGGGAATGTAATACTTCGTTCTAATGAGAGTTAGAATAAGGATGTAATGGAATATGAACGATCTTTAACCTACCCAACTTGCGTTTGGATCCAGAAATCTCCACCAAACCCCATCATTCCGCACCTCATCCATTCTCCTGCATCTGTTCAAGAAGACAGCCAACATGCGCTTTCGAAGATCTATCATCTGTTGATCCACCTTTGCTTTCGTTGGGTTCGCCGCATAATCTGCTATGGTATGCTTTTCTGGAATAGGTGGAATGATCAAAGTAGGATGTAACCTGGAGAGGGCATCTCTTAGAGAGGCAAACTCGGAATAGCGACGACGGACTTCAAGATCCTACCATATTGTTAGCTTGTATAATTGACCTAGCTAGTTACCATACCCCAGTTCTTATCGTATACACAATGTATTTTCCACCACTCTCAGAACTCTTCCCGGCATCAACAATCAGAATAGGGAGTTCCGGATTCTCGTAAAGAATTTGTTCAATGCGACTATCGTACCCCCCCTTCTTCTGCCTTCTTGTAGCCTGAGATGCTTCGCCATAATCCTCATCACTTCCTGCCTCACTTGGATCATAACTTAGATTGCGCTGTTCTGGTACATTATCTTGGTTCTCGCTGATGGTGGAGGGAGTGCGTGGTCCACCAAAATCATGTTCTACGATGTCCCAGCCCTCGGAGTCAGCATCAGACTCAGCACCTGGCGCGTAGCCCAGGAAAACAGAAAACATTTTGATACCAAGTGATCAAAGTTGTAAAAATCAAAGACAAGAACTTACGAGATCCAGGTGAGTTAGGGACAGCATTTGAAGAAGTTATTGAATCTCGGCGCTCGAAGCTGGTGCCGTATGGATTATTGTCTTCATCATTCCACATCCTGTATGAATGATATGCTTGCTTGTACTGTAAGCTTTCTGTATTTCTGTGAATAATTGGTTAATGACTAAACAATTTTTTGTGTGTGGTGATGTGATGTTATTCGAGATCATGGCAGTTGGAACAAGCACTCAAGGAAGGCTTTCCTACATTCATTCTAAGTTCTAACATAGTTGATCACCAGCCATCGTCATTGGTGTGCACAGACCACAACCATTTTTGAGGCTTGATTGATAGCAGCCCCTCACAAAGTGAAGTGTGGCACTATAAGTATTCAATCATCTACTTCAAATTACATTCGATGATTTGGTCCAAAGGATTTGTCGATATAAGGAAGAACCTGACAAATATCATTAGAACTTGCTAGAAGTTCTGTCCTGCTTGACAATTGAACTCTCTTTACCTTCACAACCCCCTCCCATTTGATCGAGAATTGTCCTCTTTCATCAGAACCATTGCTCTACCAGCAAAACATTTAATCAAGAGATTCTTCCAGGCATTACACCATAGTCACCAGATAGGGGGTTTCTTTACAAATATATGTTATCAATCACTGACTCGAATGCCATCAGGTGTCAGTTCAGATTTCTCACACAACTCCATCATATGCTGAGTCGTTACAAACTAGTCAGGACTTTAGCCTGCCAAAGAACCCCTCTCTCTTCCCTTAGTGAAAATCAAGAGACGAGACAATACCATTATTTTCATTTCATCATGGCAAAGGATGTTGAATCTTATATCCTCAATCATTCAGAAACTCATCCATAAGTACTATATCAATCCTGATTTGATCAAGCAAGGCCCAAAGCTCCACCTTGTGCAACCCACGGGTGGAAGCTAGGCAAAGTCGAGTGAATTCCTTTCCCCTTACTGACTTGGCGAGCAGCCAGAGAATGGCGGAATGTCAATATAACAAACACGTCTCATTGAAGCCACCGACCCTCGAAATCAAACTCCCATATACGAAGCATTGATCAATTGCACTTCACAAAAACATCACAGTCAAGACTCAGAGATCTGTTTTATTTCATTTTTCATTTCCCATCTCATTCCACTCCTGGAACCTACCTCCCTATCATCGGGTCAGGTTGCCGAGTCCCTTTCTATCCTAATACCCAATCCCATACTGGTCATCATTCCCTAACCCTATGATTACTTCCTCTCTCTTTTTCTGGATATCAATATCAATCATTCAATACCCTCTCTTAAGTTCCTCGTTTTCCTCAATTTTTCATCCGCAAATGTTTCCCCTTGAATTCTCGACCCCACAAAACAAAAAAAGATACACAGAACGCAAGAGCCATTAGAGACCAAAACAAGAAAGAAAGCACAACGAAGCGAATGAAGGTAGTAAAGAAAAGATGAAATGGAATAAATAAGAAATTGAGAGCTCGGTATTACAACACAATATTTCCTGCCCGTGCCTATCAAATGCACGCAAGTTCAATTTCAAACAAATCAACTAAGCCACTTTTTCCTCCTCCATACTATAAGCTCGAAATAATCATAAAAAAAGTCCCCGTCCTTGATTAATGTCCTGTCACTTCCTCTTCAGCCCAACCATTGAGTCCATGTCCTTGTCCATCAATGCCAAGTCCGTATCCGCTGTTGAAACCCCCATTGCCCAAGCCACCAGAGAAAGAGCTTTGATATTGATGCCCTCTACCTCTTGGGTTTCCCTGCTGCTCTCCATTTCCATTACCGTCTGGCTGTGCGAAAACGGGAAGAGAAACAGCCCTATTGTGGCTTCCTCTAGCTGGAGCCAACAATCCATTCATGGTAGGTGCTCCAGACGATTGGAAACCATTCGTATTGCTAATGCTTGCGCTTGAACCGTGTCCATTCGATTGTGGTTGCTGGATATTCATGTCATCCATGTTACCACCACCGTACAAAGCAGCTTGTTGTGCTGCAAGGACTTGTTGCTGCTGTTGTTGAAGAGCTGCAACGGAGTATGGATCAAGGTTCTGTTGTTGCTGTTGTTGCTGTTGTTGAGAAACTTGGTTGAGGTACATGGTCAAAGGATTGTTACTTCCAGCGTTAAGGATGGTTGATGGAGTAGATCCTTGTTGCTGTTGTTGTTGTTGCTGTTGAAAATTTCCGTTTGATCCATTGATTGAACCTGGAGCTACAGAACCCGTCGGGGAAGAACCATTCTGACTGGGTTGAAGACCACCCGAATGAGGAGGTGAGTTAACACCATCACCGCGTGGAGATTGGGATTGTTGGACTTGTCGTGGAGGATTTCCACATCGATCTTTTCCAAAGTTGACTTTGAATCGACGGTACTCTTCCTTTCCTCGGATGGCCTCGATTGCCTTGATAGCATTTGCGATGTTCGTAAAGTTTACGAAGGCGCAACTCTTCTCTCGAAGAGTATTGACCAATTCAATCTCACCATATTCGGAGAAGTCTTGTCTCAATCTCTCTTCGGTCCACGATTCATCCAAATTACCAATGTAAACATTTCTTGATGCACCACCACTAACAGCAAGAGCAATTGCAGCTGGAAGAGCACCGGAGTGTTTTCCCCACCCAATTTTCAATCTTCTGTTATGAATCATCAATCCTTGCAAGTTACTCAAAGCATAGAAGGAAGCAGCAGAAGTAGGATCAATGAATGTAACGAAGCAAATGTGCTTGTCGGGTATATATCGAATGTGATGTAAAAGACCACCTCTAACAACATTGCAAATTTCTTCGATTGTTGTTTCCGGATGAATGTTGCCCAGGTAAACAGTTCGGTTTCCAAGGTTATTGATTCCACCCGCGGTTGTGGCAACAGCTGCGGCAGCTACGGATTGTTGAGCCAAAGCGTTAGAAATCAGGTCACGATCAGCTCCATTGAGAACATGGGCATATCCTGGTGCAATACCAAGATATTGTGCAGCATTCTGTTGTTGAGTCTTCGAAACATAAGCGCAACGATCCTTTCCGTAGTAGACCCGACGTGGTGATTGCCATTTTGCCTCTTGGGGTAACTGAGAAACCGCCTTGATAGCGTTTCCAATTGACAAGAAGTGAACAAATCCAATTGCCTTTTCTCGAACAATCTTCACTGTATCAATTGGGCCGAATTTGCCAAGATCTTCACGCAGCTCATCTTCGGTGACCTCCTCGCCAAGATTTCCCAAATAAACATTTCTCGAAGCACCTGATTGTTGAACGGCAAGAGCGACAGAGGTGGGTACTTGAGAAGGCTTTCCCCAACCAACCTTGATATCCTGGCCTCTGATGGAGAGTTTCTTCAAAATCGCATCGGAGTGGAAATGTGTGGCGGAACTTCCATCCAAAAATGAGATAAAAGCACAGTTCTTATCTGGCAAAAGTCGAACAGACTCAATCTGTCCACTTCGGACGTGACCGAGGATTTCTTCCGCGGACGTCTCAGGAGGAATGTTTCCCAAGTAAACAGTTCGGCTGGTTCCTGACACCAAACCGGGTGACATCTGTACTGGAGAGGAAGGAGCCATGCTCATGTTCTGCATCCCGTTGTTCATTTGAGCAAATCCACCAGTTGGGGACTGTGGGTTGTAGAACTGAGGTGCGCCATAAGTCGAAGGGGAGACCAAGCTCTGGTAGAGTTGAGGAGACATAGGTCCAGTTGGGCTTTGAGGTTGTTGTTGATTCTGCTGTTGCTGTTGGTAGGTGGCATAGTTTTGAAATTGAGGACTTTGAAACGCAGAAGGAGTCCCTGGTTGGAATGGACTACCAAGAAGAAGTTGTGAAGGTAACAAAGGTGTGAACTGCATATCGAATGCGGTTCCCGGTGTAGTCATATCATTCTGACCTTGTTGGCCCATGCTCTGTGTATTTATTGAAGGGATGTTCGCTCTGCGAGGATGTCTGTCACCATAACCACCCATCGAAAACTGATTTGAACTGTATGCGCCATGAGAGAAGCCCGTATCGCTGCTGGAGGGCTTGGATGCATGCCCAAAGGGTCTGTTTACAGATGTCGCTCCAGATCCGCCATTTTGAGTTTGTGACTCCTGCATCCCGAGAAGATGAGGTGGCAGGACAAAGCTGTCCCGCACAAGAGATGATATTACCGCCGTTTTGAAAGATTAAACTGTGCCTGCAAAGGCACGTTGAAGGACTTTTGGTCTGGAAGATTGAATGAATCAATTGACCAAAAGATACCCAACAGAAAATTAATCTGTCAAAAATTGTAAGAAGAGTGAATATGCCGAGAAGTCTGAATTCGAAGTATTTGTCTGAAGTGAAGTTTGGGTATGTATTAACAAAGCTAGGTATGTAGATATTCGAGGCTGGCTGGTTGGCTGGAATTGAGAATGTTTGCCGCTATAAACAAATTCTTGTATAGATAGAAATATGAATATTAAAATAGGTTCAGTTTGTATACAAGTATTCGAATCGAAAGGAGGAAGTTGTCGATGTGAATCGTCGCAAAATATCTATATGGTAGATGTTCGAAGTGCGTTGGATCGAAGGAATGGACGTTGAAAGGTAAGTGAATGCTCGAAGGACTTTACTTTGACCGCACAGGATTCCAATCAAAGTGATGGTCGTTTCGATGCGAAGGCAAATTGGGCAGTTCTAGAAGAAAAGCTTCAGGATATCTGCTCGATGCGAGATTTGAGTGGGTTGTATAGAGAATATTGGAACAATAGTAACAACAAAGAAGTTTTATCTTTTCAAAAAAAAGGAGGTAGACTTTTCGTCAAGCTTATTCGAACAGTTTGGACGAATCGATAAGGACTGTCTAGATTTCTTTTCTTCTCTGATCTTCTTCTTCTTTTTTCATACACACTTCTTCTGCTCCTCTTCTTGTCTTCTTCAATTCAATCCTCTTGTCGATATTCGAGAATCAAAGGATCAAGAATTAGAGTTGTGAAAGGGCAAAAAAAGGGGAATGCAAGATAGTCAATCCGCTTTTTTTAATCTCTCTTGAAATGGGGACCTGATGGTGGAAATGATACCAAAAAAGAGTGTATTCAAAATGGATTAACCAAAGAAGGAATAATTGGAATCAAAAATCAACGAAAAAGGAGTCGAATAAGATTGAACAATATCTTGAAAGAATTGTGAATTGTTCAAAGCATAATATAAGAAGTAGAGTAATGAAGGAAGATAGAGAGAGGGAGTGAGTGAGTTGTGAGAGTGAGGGAGAGAGAGGACTGATATGAAAAAGACAGAAAGCGGGCAAGTCAAGTTAGGATGGAATAGGACGATGCAAAATAATACCCAGATAATTTATCTGATCGAGTATGATACGGATTTGAACCAATCAAATGCTAGAATTCATGATTGAGGAAGAGAAAAAGGGAGGAATTCCTCATTTTAATTAAACCCAAAGTAGCTTGGCCCGATCGCTTGATGTGGGATAGTATGATTTAACATGGGGTCCTTCCTTTTCCAGAATGATTCCCGCCAGTACCTCACTAGTCCCTAACTAAGCTACCTGGTACCTTAGTGATTAGTTCATTATTATCCTCCCCTTTTATTCGGAAGATGGAAATGAATATACGGTATGGGGTGGGATGTGGTATGGGAAGGGATGTGGTATGGGATGGGATGGGGTATAGGATGGGATGGGATGGGATGGGATTGGATATGGAATATGGAATATGGAATTGGACATGGGATAGGGTACAGATGGGATATGGTATGATCGATATGGCATCTGGTATCGTATAGACATTATGGCAAGTAAATATTGACCATTATGGTATCAAGCTAAATGTCCGCTAATATGGGAGGTAGGTGCCGTTTACCCCTGGAAGCCTCCAAGACCGTTTCTAATGTAGTACTGCCAATATGTTTATGCAATCATCTTAAATAAATCATTCTTTAGAAACATTTCATCGAAAATTCATTAGATGAAATCACATTGAACCACTTACACAGACATACACATACACATACACACATACTCATTCGAAATATGATAGGACAGAGGGAAGAAGAAGAAATATTGTCATCTCTCACTCACGAATCGATAAGAAACTCACACCTAGGTACTAGTATAAGCACCCAAAATAAGGCGAGGCGATGCATTTCCAAGATCATCTCGGACCCTCTCTCTGGGGGTCAACTCATATCATGTAGGCACTCTAAGCTGCCAAAACTCAAAATACTATGGTACTCGCATTTCAAGGTATTTGTGCAGAAAGAGCGTCAACATATCAAATCACTCTTCACTTCGATCACCACAGCCTACCACTCACCAACATACGGAATCCTCTATAGCCGCGGCGCATATCTTGGGACCTACATGTTGATACAAACGTAGGTACGAAGCCAGAACCAGAACCACAATCAGGTACGGTACAACAAACAAAGAGCTCTGCCTCTTTGATCTTCTCAGCATTCTAACACTGATCCAATCGCAACGCCAACAACACATTCTAGACTTGATTACTATGGAGAGGACCCAAAAGAGCAAATCCATTACGACTGTGTGTTGATTTTCGAAGCACAGTATGGAGAAAACAGCACACGATATGCACCTATGGATCTCGCGTCGAATTCGTGGTTAATCTTCATTCATCAATTCAGGGTCCAAATCCATCGACTCCGTACGATCTCCAACACCGCTCATGGGTTGTCCTCGTTTCTGCACGCGATAGGCATTAAATCCTCCATAACTTTTTGACAACCCACCGACTTTTCCAGCCCTTGTGCTTTGAGAGTATGCTCCAGAGATCATGCGAGCACCAAAAGAATTATATTCTCCGAAGTGGTCGATGTCTCCATTCACCCAATGATCCAATTCTTTGATTCCGATTCTTAGAGTATCTCGTCCCATGTTCATCCAATCAGCTATGTAAATTCAATGATACCACTTCACTTCTTGTATATTCATTAATCATCCCAACAAAAGACCCTCAACCCTCAAAGAACAGATATCATTCATTCAACTCTCGGCCCCACCTGTCCCTTCTAGTATCTACTGTTTCTTCCCATACAAATACGAACAATCGATGCACTTAAGCGCCAGAACATTCGGATGCGCAAATTTAATCTCCAGAATATTGCTGAGATAATACCGATGGAAGTATATCGAAGATGGCTAAGTACTCACAGGCTACGTACATATCTATGTAGTATCGACAACGGACCCCAAGTCTCAAGATGCAGCCCTGAATATTCCTAGGTAGAGTAGCACATTACGATATGTCACACTGGTTTGTCATTTATTCTTGAGATATTCGAGTCCGCTTTGCTGGTAGTAATAGATGAAAATTCTCAGAAACAACGGTTGTCAACGCCTTTCAAAACATCCCTTACATCTCAACGCGACCGTTTCGACAAATGGCAACCAACATGAAAACTAACCACATTTAAGTACTCACCATCAAAAGCAGCATTTCCTTCCCATTCATCTCCATTAGTAGTAGTACACAGTACCTTCGGCTACCCACCACCCCCCAACTCCCCCCATTGCACTTGCACCTCTCCTCCCCTCAACACTTCACTCCTTCACCTCCATCCATGCTTCCACCCATCCTTCCAGAACATTACACCACCTCCAATTGCAACCACCCACCACAATTACTATCACACCAACCCTCCATCCATCCCCAAGGATTTCCCCTATCTATTCCAGTACCAAGTAAGGAACACCATCCGAGCCAATAGGTCCAAGCTCTCATAGCGTGTGTTCGTGAAACAATTTCCCGTGACTCGTGAGTGTAGTTAGTATACATAATAGTAGTGTACCGGTAGTGGCGTAGTGTAGTGTAGCTCAATGATTGTCCACTCGCCACCTACTAATATAACTAGACTACGAGGACCTAGATAATTAATTAATACGGAAGGGAAGATATTGAGATGTATGTAAATTGGAAACATGGCTCAGCATGGCTATTAATAGGTACGGATCTATAAAATGTGATCTGTAATTAGGATAACTATGAATGAATACAAAGAAATCTTAGAATTGAATATAGCAGCAGATTTGAGAGTTGAGAGGTATAAAATTGATGGTTTTCATCTGTATAGTTAGTTACCTGGATAAATGAACATAACATCAAACGAGCTTTCTGTTTTGTCTATCCTGCATAGGTATCTAACTGGATCCTGAAGATTAAATTATCAAATCTGCTCCATACGTTTAAAATCCTTACTTTCATGTCCTCTGCCCTCCCACCTCCTTTCCCTTCGCTTACTCACGCCTCTCGATTCTCTTTGCAGTGACATCTCTACTGGTATTGCTTTATCAAGAGCTATGCAATGTGAGAAATGGCTAGCCAGTATATTTGATTTTTTCCCCCAATATCTAGAAAATATAGCGAGCTCTCATGGTGCTTTTGAAAAGTCATACATTGAAGTTCTAATGTTCCAATCTCTATTCAAGCTATCATATTCACGATGCACACATAGAATTATAAATGGATCATCAGATGGTCTACCATTATATGACGCTTGACCAAAACGCAAATCTGCTAGTTCTGTTGTCGATATCATCCATTCGCCACAACTTTTCCCTCCAACTTGATTCACATAATCAACCATGATCCATTCTTCTAAGGCTTGCAGCGGCCCATAAATCTTGGGTACAAACAACATGTACGAACCGAATGTTGTTTACAGATCCAAGCGATGAATCTCTCAAGACCTAACCCGTAACCACCGTGAGGAGATGTACCATACCTGTTTGTTGTTAGTTGATTTGTGCATACATAGTTTAGAAAAATACAATCAGATGTTAAGTGCGGTTGCAGAGGTAGAAAGAAGGGAGGTAACGTACTTTCTCTGTTCGGTGTACCAGTAGTACTCCTTAGAACTAATGCCCTCACGCTCATATGCAGCCATCAATTCTTCATAACCTTCCATTCTCATACTACCACCAACAATCTCACCGACACCTGGCATCAAAACATCCACACTCTCTGTGACTCTTGGATCTTGAGGATCTTTCTTCATGTAAAAGGCCTTAATTTCAACTGGAAAATGTGTGAGAAGGATGGGCAAGTTGATGATATCTGTCATTTTTCTCTCAGCAGCCTCAGCAATATCATCACCGAAGACATGTGGGTTGCCCTCTTCGTTGAGAATAGGGGGATCTTGGGCGTTGAGCCAGTCAATGGCATCCGAGTAGCGCATGCGCTTAAATGGCCGGGCTGGAGCTTGGAATTCTGGGTTGAGTTCCTTGATGTAACCTGCAATCTCTGGGTCGGCCATAATGGTACTAATGACAGTGCTGATCATTTCCTCCAAATGATCTAGAAGATCATCAAAATCAATAAAATCTAATTCAGCTTCAACGTGGGTATATTCGGACAAATGACGACGAGTCAAGGATTTTTCAGCACGGAAGGATTTTTCGATACAGTAAACGTTGCCGAGACTTGGAATACCAGTTTCGAGGTAAAGTTGAGATGATTGAGTAAGATATGTCTTCTCTCCGTAGTAATCCAATTCGAACAAAGTAGAACCACCCTCAACTTGTGTTTGGACGAAAGCAGGTGGACTAATCTTTGTGAAGTACATCTCCTTGTATGCCTTTGCGAAAGCCCATTCGACTGCAGAACGAACCTTCATAACTGATGAAGCGGTATCTCCACGGAGGACAAGGTGACGGTTGTCCAACATAGAGGACTCCCATTGATCTTGTTGATGAGAGATCTTGTTGGTGATAGCATCGGCGTCGGATGGGGATCTGCCAATGACTTTATAGTAATCGACAATTAATTCACGGTCGTCTGGAGCCGACTGACCAGCAAGAACCTTTCGCATCTCTCCGTAGAGAGTAAGAGAAGTACCTTGTGCGAAAGTGAGAGCATCGTATGTCTTGGTAAGATCGCCTTGCAGGATACATTGTAAATGCCCATATCCATCAACCAATGTAATAAAGGTGGCTTGCTTTTGTTCTCTCAATCTGTGAATGCGACCTGAAACCTTGACACGGGTACCCTTCTTTTCACCCTCACCCAGTTCAATATCTTTACGCATAATCTTGATCTTGACTGCTGGTGGTAATGAGGAATCTTCGGTAAGAACAATCTTTTTCGAATCTTCGAGTGTCTTGAGTCTTGCATCATCTTTCTCCTTCTCTGCGGCAGCCATCTGTTGTTGCTTCACGAGCTTCTTCTTGTGTGCATCCAAGGCACTTTGTGCCTTCTTAATAGCAGCCTTAGCTGGATCTTTCCATACCAACCGCTCTGATGGATCACCGTCTGCGCTCACGGCACCAGTTGCTGAGGCTCTTGACTGATATTTTCCTCCCTCGCTACCACCATGTTGAATATAGGCGTATGCTAAAGACTTGTATGGTTTGCTTTCGGCACCAGTGGCTGATTGATCATCTTGACCAACATCGGTATCGATATAGATTGTATCCGTCTTCAGAGATCTATCTGCGAGTTCTTGAAGTGCAGCCATGGTTATCGCGTTTGGGTGTTCAAAATTGTTTTGAAAGTTTGGCGGGGAGGGGAACTTATTATTTGGTGGGGGGATTTATGCTTCTGAATAATTATTGGAGTCATCAAAACAATCCAATTGGTGAGTCAGAAGGGGAACTGATAAGAGATTAAAGGTGAGGGTCACACCGCACAGCACAGAACACTCTCTTTTTAGAATTCTTTATCAAATTGATTAATCATTATTTTCGATTGAAACGGGTGAGAAACATCTCGCTGAACACGCAAATGGTCTATGGGCAGTTCCAGTCTCTTTCAATTCCATCGTCGATAGTATTATCAGATTTCAGAATATGAGCAGTTTCACACATTCCTTGGGTACTCTCACCCACATAGGTGATTGTGATATCGATGCTCGAAGAGTCGGCCGCTTAAAGAGCCGACTGCTGTTAAAGAGCGGAAGCTAGCGGAACTGGCCGACCGACCGACCGATGGATGTGATCAGGAACCAATTTACGCGGTAAAGCTAACTACTAGGTGGAAACGCGTAGTTTGATTTTCAATGACGCGACGGGATGCCTACTAGGTAGAATTTATTATATGCCATCGCTCTCTCTATGTCAATGGAAAAGTCTGAATGTTTGAACGGAAGACTTTAAATGACAATAACATTAAATGAAATTTAACATCATACTAAGTATAACTCACAACTGATTTTCTACCATTTCAAATAAAGTCTACGCTACAGAGTTGTCAATACTTGAGTGTAATTGGTCAAGATAATTCAATTCCCCTGCTGCATAACTCGACATTGTGGCTTCACGCAGACTTCTTATTCCTGGAGTGGGCAACTTCCATACGTTCCTATCAATCCGAGCGTTTTGCGCAATGCCTCCAAAGCAGGCGACATTGGGGTATGTTAAAGATTCACAAACTACGTTGGGGTTCGTTCCTGTCTAGCGTGTAGATGTAATGATGCTAATGGCGATTCAATTGAAGCAAGTTCTTTGGCCAACCAAAAGGTGCGCCTCCAAAACAATCGAAGCTGTCTTTCTCTTCCAAGTCAAGCGCAAGCAAGCCGCCGGCAAGCTCGTCATCCGCTTCGGAAGCCTCAGAAGAGAGTAAAGATGTTGAGATGAAGGATGGGGACTCCGATGTAGGAAACGAAGATTTGATCAAGAAGGAAGAGGGATCCGATGTCAAGGGAAAAATTAAAAAGGAATATGTCAAGGCAGAGAAAGGTAGGTCCAGGCAGGGTAATGGCGCACTTACTCTAAGAAGCTAATTAGTTCTGCAAAAACAGGTGTGAAGAGATCAAGATCCGCCAGTCCGAAACTCTCAGCAAAGACCAAAGCTATAAAAATTGAGGATGAAGTCAGGGAGGAAGAGGAGGAGGAGGATGAAGACGAAGAGCCTATTGTGAAGAAGCCTCGAAGAGCTCAAAGGGCCGAACCAAGAGAGAAGAAGTCCTCGCCAAAACCTGCCAGTATAAAATCCAAACCCAAACTCGAGCCAGAATCATCAACCAAAAAGGCTGCTTCAAAGAACATGTCGCCGCCACCAAAGCGTGGTAAGAATTCCAAGGTGGTAGAGGAAGAGGATGAGGATGAAGAAGAAGTTGAAGCAGCAGCACCATCACCGAAACCAGCAAAGCGCCGAGACTCAAATGTATCAAAATCGGCATCAGAATCCGAAATCGAGGAGGATTTGGAATCTAGTGGAGATGAGAAACCAGAAGTAGCTGCTAAGGCTAGGGAAAAGATTCAAACAACCTTGAAATCCAAGGGCAAGGACCCATATCCGGATTGGAAACCAGGAGAGCCAGTACCTTATGCAGCTCTTTGTACAACATTTTCCTTGGTAGAGATGACCACCAAGCGATTGATTATTGCGGCTCATTGTTCCTTATTCCTTCGTCAAGTCCTCCGACTCACTCCAGATGACCTTTTGCCTACAGTTCTTCTCATGATCAACAAATTGGCTGCAGACTATGCTGGAATTGAGTTGGGTATTGGTGAATCATTGATCATGAAGGCCATTGGGGAGTCTACTGGTCGAAATCTGAGCGTCATCAAGAATGATCAGAAAGAGATCGGTGATCTTGGACTTGTGGCAGTCAAGAGTCGATCCAATCAGCCTGTAATGTTCAAACCAAAGCCATTGACAATTAGAGGCGTTCTGAAGAGTTTGATCGACATTGCTACAATGCAAGGCAACGGTGCCCAGGGACGAAAAGTTGACGGAATCAAGAAGTTGCTTTCTGCAGCTGACGCTCATTCGTCAGGTAAAGTTGACATTACGAAAGACAAGGGTGGAGCAAGCGAAGCAAAGTATATTGTTCGTTTCTTAGAGGGTAAGCTTCGCCTCGGATTGGCGGAAAAGACCGTTCTCGTTTCTTTGGCTCAAGCAATGGTATGTCACGAGATTGAATCGAAAGGTGCCGGAAAAGTTCCCAGTACAGAACAGATGGCGAAGGGAGAGTCAATACTGAAAGCAGTCCATAGGTATGTTATACTTTCCCAGATTTTGAATGACTACTAACCAAAAATAGCTCCCTTCCTAGTTATGATGTAATCATTCCAGCAATGTTAGAGCACGGTATATTCAATTTGAAAGATAACTGCAAGCTCCAACCCGGTGTACCATTGAAGCCTATGTTGGCCAAACCAACAAAAGCAATCACGGAAGTCCTGGATCGATTTGAAAATCAAACTTTCACTTGCGAGTATAAATATGATGGAGAAAGAGCTCAGATACATTACGTTTCTAAGGATTCTCCCAAACAATATCTTGGTGCTACGCCCGCTGCTGCTAAACCATCTGCTGGAGGTCTCGCTGCTATATTCTCGCGAAATTCAGAAGATTTGTCCAAGAAATACCCAGATATCCTTGGCAAACTAAACACATGGGTTAAGGAAGATACAAAGAGCTTTGTACTCGATTGTGAAACCGTTGCTTGGGATATGGTTGAAAAAAAAGTCTTGCCTTTCCAACAACTAATGACACGAAAGAAGAAGGATGTTAAAGTCGAAGATGTTAAAGTTAAAGTTTGTGTGTTCGCATTCGATTTGCTTTTCTTGAATGGCGAAGCCGTTGTTGAGAAATCATTACGAGAACGTCGTGCACTTCTCCATGATGCTTTCCAACCTGTTGAAGGCGAATTCCAATTTGCTACTAGCATGAATGGTCAAGAGATAGACGAGATTCAGACATTCTTAGATGATAGTGTCAAGGCATCGTGCGAAGGTTTGATGGTAAAGATGTTGGATGGTACGGAAAGTGGTTATGAGCCCAGTAAGCGAAGTAGGAATTGGCTCAAGGTATGTACTCTCATCCTAATTCATTTCCTCAATCATACTAATATTCGCCTCAGATCAAAAAGGATTATCTCTCAGGTATCGGCGACTCTCTCGATCTCGTCGTTCTAGGAGCCTACTATGGTCGTGGAAAACGTACCTCCGTCTACGGCGCCTTCCTGCTCGCCTGCCACAATCCCCAAACTGACACCTACGAAACTATCTGCAACATCGGCACTGGCTTTAGCGAACAAGTTCTCGAAGAACTCCACGCCCAACTCTCTGCTATAGTCATCGACCGTCCTAAGCCATTCTACTCCCATTCCTCGGGAAATCAACATCAGCCTGATGTTTGGTTTGAGCCAAAATATGTCTGGGAAGTCAAGACGGCTGATCTGACATTGAGTCCGAGGTATAAAGCTGGTTGTAAGGAGGGTGTTGACAAAGGAGGAGAAAAGGGTATTTCGTTGAGATTTCCGAGATTTATCAAGATCAGAGATGATAAGAAACCGGATATGGCGACGAGTAGTAGACAGGTGGCGGAGATGTACAGGAAACAGGAGATTGTTACGAAGAGTAAAGGTCCGGGTGTAGATGATGATTTTGAGTATTAGATCACGGGACGAAGAGGGTTGGGGGTGAAATGATGGTTGCTTTGTCGTGCTTATAAAACGGATGCCTCGTAGGCGCTGGTGGGTTCGGGGGTAATTACATGAGAGCTTGTTGGTGTCAAGGGTGGGGATATAGTTGCATTATACGAGGTGAGATGAGATGTTACAAAATGGCCATATTTACACAAGGAGATGCTTGGAAGACTACCAGGTTGGATGGCTAAGTAGCAATTACACATAGTATTCAATCTCGACAGGATCTGTCTGAGCTTACAATATATCCAGCTTCGAGCTTTCTATTCATCCATAGGCATTTAGTGCAGAAGTATCGCCCCCTGTAGAACATTCGCTGGGTTTTGAGCCTCTTTAAAGTAAAATTGAACATCACTTGTAAATCTGAACAATAAGAGCTATCGCTCAAGAGACAGATCTTTCCCCCAGAATCCTTGATTCCATCAGAAAGCTTTGGAAACTACCGAATACAATTAATCCACAATATTTGGGTCTATCATTGAAAGAACAATTACTTTATTAATGTACTAACAAGTTATCATACAAACAATCCATGTTAGCGATCCTGCTGTGCGTATATTATCATGCTTCATATCAATATTCCCATTGTCCGCTTCACTCCTTTGAAATCCGTTTCCTAACACGACATGCATCCCAAATAAAATTGTATCAAATTGAACCAACATTCAAAGACGGAACGAGATTCTATTCCTGTCCCCCATTCCCTGCCTTTCCTACTCTCTTAATTTCTCCTCCTAATCCCTCAATTTTCTCACCTAATTGCTCACCTGCATTTCCAAGCAAATGTCCTGCTTCCTTGTTCGCGTATTCAGTAGTCGTTATTGTTGTTTCTCTCAGATTGTTTCCCATGGCAGCTGCTCTGTCGCCTGCTTCCTTTGTTGTTGGAATACTATTATTTGCCTTTTCCCCGAGATTTTTCGCACCATTGAATACTTTGTTCGAGACGTCCTTTGCAGGTTGTGTGATAGTGGTAGTGGAATTTTGGGCTGTAGATGCGAGATTTGAACCATTCTCACGAGCAGATTGAAGCGTATTCTCGCCCACTGTTTTGAGACTGTGTAAGGCATTCTCACCTCCTTCCATGACTTTCTCTCTGGCATCGTTGACAATTGCATTTGGCGAAGGACTGCGTTTCAGCAATCGTAGAACCATGAAATAAAGTGAGAGAATGAGTTCATGTACACGATCTTTCACAATCATCGTTAATCCATGGCCAAGAAACCCTTTGATAATCTCCCCTCCGATGCCCTCGTATAATCCTCTTATCCCTTCTTCCTTGTAGATTTTGAGTATGGAATGAATGATTGTATTTCTTCTTGCTTGCTTGGAAACATCTTTGAGATGTTTCTGTGCTTCCTGAGCAGATTTCTTGTATCCATTCTTCGTTGCATCTTTCACATTGTCTGAAAGCTTCTCAACACTTTCTTTCTTAACTGGAGCAGGAGACCCGTCGACTTGTGCTCGAGCCTTAGCTAGACTCACGGGATATGTGATGCTACTTGCAACCGCCTTACTAACAGCCGCCAACAAAAACGTAATTCGTGCCCCTGGATCATCGCGTTTCTCTCTCGGGATAACAACACGTTTGAGAAACTCATAGAGAAAGAACGTGATACTCGGATTGAGAGTAAGTATTAAAGATGCACTATAACCGGACCACAGACCAGTAATGCCTTCCTTCTCTTTTATATCTGATATTATTGAAGAGATTGTTGGAGATTTTGAGCCAGCCGAAGCTGTCATCGAATGAGTTTGCTTTCGGACGACAACATTTGATAATGGTGTGGTGAAAAACTTCGATAGCCCACCAGCTAACGCGCCGACGCCCAATTCTTCGAATGCTGGAAGACTAGCTTTGGAGGGCGAGTGATGAGATTGTAATCTTTTTGAACGAATGTATCCATAAAAGAGGAAAAATAGGAATGAATCTGCGATGGATTTGGATGTGTCTTGTAAGACTCCACTGTAAAACCCGGAGATCCCTCCTTCTTCATTATAAATCTTATCAAAGGCGTCCGCGACTGATGTATATTTCTGTGACTGTTTTGAAGTGGGAGAGGAGGAATTTGCGAGAGTTCTTTGGACTTGAAGACGTGTAATGATGAGGTCGAGAGGATAGATGCAGAGGTTTGAGATGGCGGTTCCAGTCGCGCCGCTTATTGCATGGCCGAGTGCTGGAAGAGCTGTTGAGGTCGCGGATGATGCTGAGGTATCGTGATATTGATGATATTGTGTAAATGCATCCTAGAATATTATTAGTTTTGAGAATAAGCGGAAAATTCAATAGTTCGGACTGGCAGACTGGAGCTCTCTTGAGTCAAGAATGGCAAGCCTTTGATTGTTGAACTACAATTCGGACTAATGGAAGCTCTGTGTGAAGAGAGAGAGAATCGAGAAAAAGGGAGGGTACTATACAAGCTGACTGTTGTAAACATTCGCCATGGCTATTCTTTCTGACCTTGGTACAAGGTACCTTGCAATAACTTTGATATCTCGTTGTTGCCGCGGTAGATGATTATGTTTGTAAAGTCATAAATTTATCGTATTCTGTGTGGAACATGAGATTTGAAGGGAAAATCGTTGAAGTTCATATACCAGAACTCTCGGACATGTGAAGTGTACCTACCATTTACGTCATCCTGAAAGTATAAACAAAAGGGGGAAACAGGGTTTCCCCAGATTATGCTTATGTAATCAACACGTCCTTGACGTCGACGCGCCACATCAATCATAGTCGACTTTTTGAAACGGTGGACCATTAGATGCTAGCCACCTGGCATCATATCAATTGACGGTAACCATATCAAGTATCCAGTGGTTCTCGATGTTTTAATTCAACATTCAAGCTAGTCGCTCAATTTCCTGGAGAACTTAGGAGCATTGAGTGATGTCTTCTAGCAATGTTTATTGGAGACGGGCTTTTTTCCTCTTAGAGGACGGGTGCCGTATTCGATAAATAGAAGGAAGATTGTCGCCCTAGATCTCTCTCTCTTCTTCCGGGGGAGAGATTGGCTGGCATCACTTCAGACTTCACTAATACTTTGGACAATATTAGACAGTGTTGGACAATCACTACTCCACACATTCTGAATTACAATAGGCTTGATATAGGTTCGCTATTGAGTGCCATTGTACTCGCCGATTACTTATCTCTACTTAGAAGTCATTTCGAGCCTACCAGCTCCATTGGTTACCCTTTTCTATCCACACTCTCTTCCACCCCTCACCTCTTCACATATCTATTCCTCAAACCCATACCACTTCCCCCTTTCTTCATCTCTTCGATTTTTAGTTCTTCCGCGGCCTTTTCTTCTTCCCTCTGTCTCTTCGCAATTGCTTTCTGCCTTCTTTCCTCTCCACTAAATGACCTCGCCACAACCCTGACTGCATAGACCCGACCCTCCTCATTTTTGACAAGATTGAACGGTCTCAAATGAACACGTCGAAGCTGTTCAAGCATTATTTGTGCTTTGGCTAGTTCAGTTTCGATGAGTCGTAGTTCGTTGTGCTTTGCTAACATTAAGTGAGAGAACTCAAGCTCGATTTGATCGCGGATATTGGTTGTGGTGGTTTGCAGAGCTGTATGACGTGGGCTCTCGAATATCCTACTTGGAGTCATTATATGACTTGTCCTTGAAGCGATTTGAACTGGTGCTACGGCTCTGGGTGGTCTGATGAGTCGGCAGAGAGTTGGCACTTCACCTCTGTGCTGACGTTCAAATTCTACTGGGACCATGATTGATTCTGAAATATCTGGCGCATCATCCATTTCCACATCCTCAGAGTTGACCTGAAAAGCTTGAGTAAGAAAAGATTGACCGGAATCAAATGGATTTTGGAGATGTGTATGTGGATGTTGAAGAGGACCCAGTCTTGAAGGGCGTCCCTGTGGAGACGACGATGTCAGTGGCATTTTAAGACGGTTCAAGAGATTGAAATTAAGATTGGCCTGATCCATGAAAAGCTTTTGTGTTCTTCCCTCAAGAGCAACTAGATTTGGACCGAAATTCTCAAGTTCTTTGATCTTGGCTTCTGCTCTCGAAAGGCCCTTCCGTGGGTGATCTTTGTTCTCGGTAAAGTTATTGCTAGAAGAAATGCTTGAAGAATTGCTTCTGTGTGGCTGATAAGATGGGATGGAAGATAGTGCGTGCATTTCCTCTGTGCCATGGCTGGTATGTGAATTATGCCGAGAATAACGGAAACTATCTGGTTTCGTCGGAGAGACAGATCTTTCGAATTCGGGTGAGTGGCGAAGATCCTTCATTATGAGCAAAGAAAGCAAGATTTGTTGGTGAATGTTGCTTCTAGAGTGATTGTGCTTCCATGTACTTGTCGACGATCTAACTTGAGAGCTTGTTGTGTCCACGAAATGACAGTCTCGCTTTGTAAATATATGATTGGAATCTGTAAAAGTATGGCTTCGAGAACATGGTCTTAGCGTGGACGAATCAGTAACAACCGTAAATAAAGCTAGTCATTCTCGAAAGAAAAATTGTCAATAAGCGTAGTACGTAGGAAAAGTGAATGGTTCTCATTCACTGGAAAGCACAGTCAGTATACCAAAAGATAATTCTCATAACCTCACGAAAAATGAGGCTGTTATGCTCTCGATTGACTTTTTGAGAGGACATGGTGGCCTCGAAAGGTAGAAGAAATTGAGAATCCACCAATGGGTGTACGGATTGACGGGACACTTTTCAATTTTCGAAAATTCTAATAAATTCATCTTTCAATTGTTTGATATCAAAATGTACAACAAGATTGTTTTATATCAAATAAATGATTTCGAGAAAATTTAAAATAAATTATTCGATATAACAAGAGATTTTCACAAGTCTATTTTTGTAGTGTTCCATCAGTTTGTATACCTACTGGTGATCTTGATAAGATGATATATTATTGAGGGTTTCATCGGTATTCAAAGGTACAAATTTCCAATCTTCAACAAAGTTCTGGTATCGTCAGGGACAAAAGTTGTGACATTCTAGGATCAAGAAGAGTATGAAACGGTATCCGGAATCCTGTTCAAGTTTTTTCCTTGCCAGTTCAACCCCCTTCCAACGCAGCAGAGAGTTCCTCTTTGTCATCTTCCCGGCGCCCATAAATCCTTCTAGACGAAATGAATCCTATGCTAGGCTTGCAAGATTATAAGGTTCCTTCATGATAATAGAGACTTAACGAACTCAAGCAGTACTTTCCGATCCCAGTCCAATCAAAAACAGATGCAAGTCCGACAAACTTGGTTGCATTCATGGTGGACGCGAGACTTCACGATGCACTCATAAATTTGTTGTGGAGGGCTAGGAAAATTCGATACCTTCGCCACAATTCAACACAATGGCTTTGACCAATTATGTAGGAGGTTTAAGAAGGAATTCAACTGATATTCACGATTTTTCTGTTTCTTTTGAAATAAAGCGGAGAGAGTTTGTATGATATTTGAGGAAGTGGGTTGGGGGCTCGTAGGAGAAAAAACAGGCGGGATATGATCATTTAAATCTCTATTGAAATCTTATAAATTGATTGAATTAAAATCAATCACAAATGATAATATAGATTCAATAAAACAAAAAAAAAAGATGGATTTCTGATTGTTCAAATGATATTTAAAGATTCTATTCCATATGATTTTCGAGAGGAGGAATCAAGTTACAAAAGATACTGAAGAAGTGATCAAATTCCGCCTGTTCTTTCTCCTACGAATAGGGGGGTAAATGTATACAAATTCGGATTAAATGATTCAGATTAACAAAGCATCATCGAGTAGGGTTATATCTGAATTTGTAAGATATTGAAGAAAGGAAAGGGAAGGAATCTTATCGTTGCACGTGGAGAACGGACTAATGTTTCACCGTGCAATCGCCTTGTCAGGTGATCATCTTCGAACTTTTGGTCTCTTCACCAATATTACCGACCACATAATTTTGCAAGTCATTCTTCGACTAAAACCTCAAGTATCAATACGCTTAATCGCTCCTTTTCCCCAGACACAGCCGAATCCCAAAAAGGCCACTATGTCTCACAGCAAACGTAATACTTCCCGTGCGGTCTTCACCTCCCACGAGCGTGAGTTGGCGAAATCAGCCTGGACAAGTAGTAGTGCTCGTCTATCTCGAGACTCATTTCTACCATTTGCTTCATGTCGCCTATGTCTTTTACCTGCGCGTACTCCTGTCTCGTGTAGTCATGGTGATATATTTTGTCGCGAGTGCGCGTTGAGCAATATCTTGGCGCAGAAGAAGGAAATCAAGAGGCTGGAGAAAAATAAGGAAAAGGACGATCAGGACAAGAGTGAAGATCGTATGAGAGAAGAAGATGAGGCGAGAGAGAGAGCTGTAGAGGAGTTTGAGAAAGTACAAATGGGACTAGAAGGGAAGACCGGAGGAAAAGGCGGCAAGATTGTAGGGAGAGAAGGAGGAAAGATTTTGGTGGAGCAAGAGGTGAATGGTGAAGGTGGAAAAAGGGGAGAGAAAAGAAAGTTTGAGTTAGATGAGGATGAGCTTTTGAGAATTGCACAGGATGAGAGATCAAAGGCGAGGAGAGCTATTGATGACGAAAAAGTATGGTGCCCAATCTGATTTATTATGACAATTTACTGAGACTACGATAGGCTTCCAAAACAACTTTACCCAGTTTCTGGGTTCCATCTGTCACACCAAGCTCAAACACCAATACCACTCTTCACAACATCGTCAAAAAAGCCAAACAATCGCCAGTTTGCCCCGCCTCACAACAAGATAAACCACACAATTACTCACTCCACACCTTAATTACCGTTGCATTCACAGAGGAAACTGATAGCGTCACAAAAAAGCCGCAAAGAATCTGTCCCTCGTGCAAGAAACAATTGACCAACACTTCCAAAGCCGTACTTGCGAAGCCCTGCGGTCATGTGCTCTGCAAATCATGCGTTACCAAATTCATGACTCCAAGCGGGGTTCACGATCCGCACGCAGAAGCGGGAACGGATCAGAACGCCGTAGCTTGTTATGTCTGTGAGGCAGATCTGACAGAACGAAATGATGTCAAGGAGAAGGGGAAGAAGGGAGATAAGGAAAAGATCAAGCCGGGATTGGTAGAGATCAAAAGCGAGGGAACGGGGTTTGCTAGTGCGGGGGGGAATAAAGTTGTAAAGGATGATGTCGCGTTTCAATGTTAAGACAAGCATGGCTTATGAGGGATTGTATAGTAGAGCGCGCGATAGATTGTGACGATTCAAGGAGAAGAATTAATATTGTACCATGATTTCTCACCGCCTGCGGAACATGAGTCTAAGCATGCCACTTACAGTGTTCACGCCAACTTCATAGAAAGTGACTCAGACTCGATGGTTTTAGGGCTACGCTGGTGTTGGTACCTTAACGGCCTGACTATTGGGCGCGAGTTGTACACACTGTTCCAGAGTTCGTCTTGTCGGAATTCCCTTTTTCCATTGGCTTATTCTGTTTACCAGTGGAAGAAGACGGAATGTCCCCCCCCTCACTCTAGACCCCGCTCTAAATTATCCACTCATTCGAGACTCCGTGATATATGTCACTATATCCAATAAAAAATTGACATATTATAGAAATACATCTCCCGCGATTAAAAAACACCAAACCACAATGCTTTTTTCGCAAGCTCTAAACAATTCGCTGATCATATATACGTACACATACCGAAAACCCAATCGCCAAACCACGCACACATTCTATCATCCCCCGCGCCTATCATGGATAAGCACACTCGCAGAAGAGAATTCTATACCGTCTTCGATAACATCAATAGGATAGATAGCCTTCGACTCTTATAAGAAAAGGCTACATGTGTGAATCGAATCGAGTCTTCATACTCCCTCTCTGATACTCGCACACGTGTACGTGGTAGATAGTCAGTCTCCTATGGCAATTCCTCACGTATCGTTCATTGTGAAGTTCAGCAAAGTATTTGATGGTGCTGGTATAGAGGTCTTTTCTCTTTCTGAAAGAGAAAAGGAAGTAATTGGATATCGTCAAAAAATATGATATATCGGGGCTTGAATATACCATTATATATATCTCAAAATCCGGACCAAATTTTAGCAAAGAATCGATGATTCGACGAGTCAAGAACCATCCAGATGATCTATCCAAGACATCATCATCAAAAACCCAGCAAAGCAACCATCACCAAATCCCAGAACGTCAATCCGATCCGTGTGTATAAAATGAATCTTGATATTTCCCCAACCTCATAACTATCACTTAGCTTACTTCTCCTTCTATTTTTCTCCTTCTTTCTTCTCCCTAAACTGTATTGTGCATTCTCATTTCTCTTTTGAAATTTGATGCTCAATGTCCGATATCTAGTATGTACCAGCAACTTTCTTTCTATCTCCCCTCCCTTCCTATTCCTCTAATCAAAAGCTCACTCGATCAACAACCACGCTCGTTGTCAACACCGTAAGATATCCACTCCATTTCTCAGCACCGTCAACAATGCAACGCATTCAATACCATTTTCAGAAAAACCTCATGATAATCTCCACTACAAACGAATCGACTCATCAACCGAAGCTCTCGAAAGTTTTGGCTTTCCAGTACCAACTACTCACTCTACCTCATCACATGATTGTGTTCCCCTGCTCCATTGTGAAAGCTATCCATCTTCTTTTCCCTGTCACGCTAGTGAATATGTTGATATCTAATACATCTCCAAGCAGAAGTATTTCATACATACTTATAAAAACAAAATGTAATCACATGGTCAATGGTCGTAGAGCCAAATCGAGGGATACTAAGATGAATGATCCTATAGAGCTGACCCCATTCCTTTTCTTCGACACTTGGAAGAATTAAAACATTGGATGGAGATGAAAGATGAGAGTGTATTCTTCACTCGAAGGGTTTGTTGATGCAGTGTGTCTATATATGATATACGCCAACACAATGATATCCAAAGAGTCAAGAATACCACCTGAAGACTTTGTACCATGAGATCTGTAGATGATTGGAGAGAGAGCACATGAAGCGGAAACACGTACTTCACTGGCTAGGTCCAGTCGACATGACACGATATTCCAAACTTACATTCAATACAAAGAGTAAAGAAGAATATCACCAGTTTCAATATTTGTCAAGTTACTTAGCTATCGTAGGACTATCGTAGGAGAGAAAGAAAAAGTAAGTCTTCACCCGTTTCCTTTTATTCCTTTTATTCCTTTTATTACCCGTTATTTGCATTCACAGTGTGTCAGTGTCTTCTTCCAAATTTATTATTCTCGCGACCGAGTCAACCTCCGACCTAAGCTACGAGCCTACCCCGCGATGGCAGCACATTTAGACTCTCACCGCATCTATGAAGTACATTTCTGTCGAGTAATAAATTTGAATTGTGTAGCCCGTGCCATTGTAGTGGGTATTCTCCTGAGTCCTGAATCCTGATTCCTGAAGTCGAAACTTCCTCTCTCCAATCGAGCCAATCGAGGCAATGTCAAAAAGCAAAAGGTCAATCATGAATTATTCGCCTCCTCCTTTTCCTCGTCGTACTCGTAGTCGTAGTGGATGATGAGTGGATGCGAGAACGTGCGTATTTGAAACAGAACTGACGGGTGGTAATGTGGATGTGGTGATTAACATCCCTTTATTTAACTGGGGATTTCTTTTTGCGATCTTCGGCTCCAAACAGATAAGAGGGACCCTTGATGGGAAGAAATGAGTAAACCCCCTTGGGAAGTTAAGAATTAGATGATTTTATGGATTTACATGATTTCCATAAATTAAGAACAGCCTTGGCAGAATCCTTAACACTTCGATTCGCACAAAAACTTCCCCAACATTTTCTCAATTAGTATTTGAAGCCCGAAGTACACCAGAAGAAACGAGGCACGAATCTTGCCAATTTTCAAACGTGGGGGCTGAAAAAGTGCTACATTATACTTTGTGAGTAGGTACATAATACCTGTCTAGGTACTTATTAGTTCCAGCCTCAAATCTGCTGTGCTCCGTACAACAATAAACCACGCATGGCCTTTTGCATGTGCATAACCGTTCACTGTTTCAGTATAGGGGGGAAACACGCAAGAAAACATAGCCACAAACCTTGGGAGACACAACATCTGTATCCCACCACGTTCATCCTCTACTTCTTCTACGATGTAGAAGTCGAAAGTCGAAGCCCCTGATGATCTGGCGACTAAACTCCATTTAAAACACATCACTACCGCGGAAAGCGTGTTATAGCCAAGCTCATGGACTTCTTCTTGACAGACGAGCCAATGAAAAGCTCGTGGGTTGGGATCAACGAGTCAAGGGGTGGTCGAGATCTTGGTGAAGTGTTCCTTCGTTTACTAGCCGAATTGAGAAAATATGCCGAGGGTTGACAGATGGAGAAGGACCCTGCATTAGATCCACCAGGGTAGAGTGATGGATGGATGTGTTGATTTAGAGGAAGTTTTTGATAGAAAGCATTTGATTGGATGATGATATGTAATTTATTCGAATGAATGGATGAACCATGAACGATGGTTGTTGGAGTATGTGGAAGGAGATATTGAGGGCGTGTTGTAACCGACAACGGTGAAAGGGTGAAGGTCATACCAAACCCGTCTTTTTGACATGTGAAAGGACGTTGCACAGAATCATGAAGAGAGGAGCGTGAGATGAAGATGACATCTCGTACCAGTAATCTTTACGACAATACAATCACCTACCACAGTCAGCAACACACAGCAACAAGCAGCACCCCTCTGGTCAATGAAGAGAAGTAACCCAGAAGCTGAAAAGATGCTAGACATGCCAATACCAATACCAATACCAACGCCAATGCCAACACAAACATCACTTCCCTTGTTGATTAGGGGCCGTAACTTGTATCGTTGTGCAGTTAGTGAGTTGTGGGTAAGAAAAGAAATTTGTGGACGGACAATCAGTGGAGATGTATCAGGATGGCATGAGAGTGGCATTGGTGATTGACGATTGACGATTGACCATTGACGATTGATGATTGATGATTGATGGTCAAGATAGACGTTGGAGAGGTTTCAATCATTGAAAGGGAAGCTAGATGGATTGAGGTATGTATCTGGTATCTGTCTGATTGCTCCTTCCTCCTGCCCAAGTAAGTGTACACTGTGCGAATTACGCTGATCTGATGCATATGGCTATTCTTGCTACAATCTCATTCCCTTCATCCCACCAAGTCTCAGGCGGATAAATGCTGACCACATCTCTTATCGGAACCAATCACATCGATGCAATTGCCAGAAGAATTACGGTAAATCGAGATAAATTGATGAATGTGAATTTTGGGATTTTGACGGTGCCCCAAACCCACACCCAATGGAGTTAGAATGAATTCTCAAAAACTGTTGAGGAGTAAAGATCTCCACCATCACTTCTCTTATCGAATCCTTAAAGTGGAGACGAAGGTTTTGGGCGGGAAAAGAAAAAATAATATGGAGAAAGATCAAGGAAGATGGAAGATTTGGTTCACGCTAAGTGTTTAAGGGTTCAATTGGCATTTGGCATTTTCTCTGCAAATTTACATGTGCTGGTGGGTGGTGGGTGGTGGCTCGGTGGGTGTTTGTGTGATCTGTGTGTGTGTGCGTGTATGGTATGTGTTTGTGTGCGTACTCGGTATATGGTAAGTGAATGAATAATTTGACTATTTTTGCTATTTTTTCTATTTTTACTATATCTACTATTTTTACCACTAATAAGGTAGGTGCCAGGTATATATACGTGAGAATTGCCTCAATCATTTTTTACCAAGACTCGAAGCTAAGAGTAGCTAGGTAGAGCTAACAAATTTTATATTTCTGAACATCATATATATAAACTTCCCATCCTCCTCCCTCTACACCCCTTTTCAATTCTTCTTTCATCTTTTCCCTCTTTTGAAATCTTTCTCTAAATCCCTTTTTCTCTTTTGTCTCATTTGAGAAGAAGTTTTAGGAATCTGGAATATTCTTATTCCTATCTCAAAGGTGACTTTCTGATACTGTTGTTCTATCCATCTCCTGACAACACGCACAAAGAGTAAGAGGAAGAACACTTGGCAAAATCAAACCAAGATTTTCACATCATCCCCTTTCATCAGTTCTTGTTTTATAAAAACAATTACACACATCTCAAACACTCGAATTGAGGGAAGAGCAAACTCGCAAACATGGCACCTTCAACTCGCTCCTCAGTGAGCAACACCCTCGTTGAGGAAAAGCAACCTCAACATCTTGACATGCATGGAAATGTCTTTGAACTCCCCAATTATACTATGAAAGAAATCTACGATGCCATTCCAGCTCATTGCTTCAAACCCTCCATCATTCGATCAATGGCATACGTTGTCCGCGATTACTTCTACGTCTCTACCCTCATCTATCTCGCCCTCACCTTCATCCCAATGCTTCCAAACCCATACCTTCGATTCGCCGCTTGGGTCGCATATACCACCGTTCAAGGATTCGTCTTTACTGGCATTTGGATTTTGGCACATGAATGTGGACACGGTGCTTTCAGCAAGAACAAGAGATTGAACTGGACTATGGGATTGATCATGCATTCGTTCTTACTTGTGCCATTCCACTCTTGGAGACTTTCTCACTCTCAACATCACAAAGCCACTGGAAACATGGATAAAGATACCGCTTTCGTTCCACACACCAGAGAAGGTTGGATCCAGAGAAACTTTGGAGAGAAGGCCAAGGCCAACATGATCGAGTTTGCTGAATTGGCAGAAGATTCTCCAATTTACTCGCTTTACCATGCATTCATTCATCAATTTTTTGGCTGGCCAGGATATTTGATTGCCAACTTGACTGGACAAGATTACGATGGTGCTAAGGGAATGAAAATTTCTCACTTCTACTTTGGAGAGGACAGCGTCTTTTACAAGAAGCACGAGTTACCTTTAATCGCTTTGAGCGATGTTGGTGTTGCTGTCATGATTGCCGCTTTGATCTGGGCTGGTCAAGTATTCGGAAGCTTCAATGTTATTGTCCTCTGGGGTGTTCCATGGTTGTGGGTCAACAACTGGATTGGTAAGTTTCATCTTTTGACTCTCAATTACTCGAAACTAACATGTTCTTACAGTTGCCATTACCTTCCTTCAACACACCGACGCATCCATGCCCCATTACAACAACAACACCTGGAACTTCGCTCGTGGTGCAACAGCTACCATCGATCGTGATCTCGGTTTCATTGATACTCATCTTTTCCACGATATCATCGGTACTCACGTTTGCCATCACTTGGTCTCCACAATCCCATTTTACCACGCCGGAGAAGCAAGCCAACACATCAAGAAAGTTATGGGTCAACATTACAAAGCTGATGTTAAGACTCCTTTCTGGACCGCTTTCTGGAGAAACCAACGTACATGTAAATTTGTCGAAGAATCCGAGGGTATGGAAGGAAGTGGTGTCTTCATGTACAGAAACTTGTACAACAGAGAAGGAGAAGTTCATGCCAAGGATCTCACTAATGGTCAAGCTTCCATTGCTAAGTCGGAGAAGCCAACCGCCTCAAAGGTCGTACCAGTTGGTTCTATGGCTACAGCAATGAGCACCAGTAGAAACATGAACGCCGGAAGAAGATTGAGTCAAAGTGTTCAAGAGAGAGCAAAGGCTGGATTACCTCTTTTGGCTGAAGTTATGGGAGAATGAATAGTGAATGGGAGATAGATTCTTTGACAAGAAGAGTTGTGGATACAATTGACCACGTGCATTGGTGGATGGAGTTGGGGAGTTTTCGCTTGCGAGTTGAGAAGATATTTGGGTTACAACACGCACGATACCAGACCCAAGATATATAGGTTCGCATTGGATCTTGGAATCCCGGGGAGAGATATCCTTTTTAGAGATAGATTAGCTGGTTGATTACATCTTCTGGTGTACTTCAAATGATATGGACTAGACTGGATAGATGGTTTAAATTAAACTCGACTAGACTAGACCACGGCAATACGTTTAGAATAGAACAAAAGCGTTATTACACTCTTTATATTCTATTTCTTTGAGCTTGAACGATTGATTTCATGAGCCCGAAATATGTGAGGTGATTATAATCGAGTGACCATATCAGACTTACCACATGCAAGTGTACAAAAATTTGCATTTGTATCTACATTACTTCCCACTCACCTATGCAAAATTGATGGTCGTCTTTACGGTTAAGCCCCTCAAGTGCAAGATGAGTGCCTACGCTGCAAGGTTTCCACTCCGTAAAATCTTACATGGAACCTGTTGTTGTAGTGAAGAGGTAGACACATCGGCGGCGGGCAAATGTAGAATGGTCAAGTTGGTATCATTCCCAGTCTCAGTTTCATCGACATGACGAGATGGTAGATTTTGCTTGTAATATTTTTGTTTTGAAAGTGGAGGTGGATTGGATATTTGAGTTTGGTGTGAGATGTGGGATGTGTGAGTATGCTGTGAGATATGGGATGTGTTGTGTGTTGTTGTTTGCTTGGATGGATGAATGGAGAGAAGGGTGTGGGGGGGGGGCTGTTTATTAAGTGTTATGGTTTATGATATGATATGATATATTAATGGAAGACTTGATGGTCTCTAGAATCCGGAGAGAGATTATATCGAGGAAGGATTAAGTGTATATGTATATGTATATATATATGCGGACTGCGAGTTTCGTGCCAAGTCACTTCAACGATGTGTTGTTTTCTTTTGTGTGTGAGATATTGCGTCTCTTGTTTCCGGTCTGGTTTGATACCTCGATACCTCAATATCTCGTACGCAGATCTGGATGCTGGAGTATGGATGTGAACAAGTTTGTGAATGGAGAGGAAATTACAGCTGTAAGCCTCACGAGTATTCTGAGATTTCGAGCCGAGGAGGAATGTATGTGATATTTGGGGCTTTCGAGTGGTAGTCTGTCAATTGGGATGACTGTATGTATATACCGGGCAGGGCAGGGTGTGAATTAAGTTAGTGTTTATTGATGGGATTGTATGTGATGAATACATTTCAAATATCGGTTAGAGTCTGTAATGTTGTTCCGCGCTTTGAAGTCTAGAATTTTGAAGTGATAAATGAGAAGTAATGAGAAGTATTGTTCTTATGGCGTTTTTTGCAGATATTTTATTTCAGAAAATTCAGAAGATTCGACAGATTCGACAGATTCGAAAGATTGGAAAGATTGTAAAAAATGTACTATTATGAGTAAAAATGTTCCCTTCTCTCGCTTTCTATCATGGCTCCGCATCGATATCCTCAATACCATGCCTTTCTAGCTTCTGAATCCTTTCTCCGGTTACATATACACTATTTCTCCAAGCCTCCTTACCATTACACGACACATCATCCGAGCACACATGCCTAAAAGAACTCGGTAGGTTATTCTTGTCCCTATAATGACTTAAAACATGCGCCAAACTCCGTTTGCAACCATCCAGCTCATTTTTTGCAAATCTTCGATCGCAACCTGCGACAACACATCGATCGTGCGTACAATCTAGTATCAGAAAGGTATTATGCTCGAGCTCCTCGCGTTTTTGATGGCGTTCATGGGGTAAAAGCTGAGAGATGTCAATGTGATGCGTTTTGAGGTGATTTTCTATATTGTCTAATCGGAGAGACAGGTGGGGGCAGGAGGGCTCAGGACAGGCGATGAATTGACAGGGATTGTGTGTGTTGAAATGTTTGCGGAGAGCTTTTAGAGAAGTAAATCGTTTGTTGCAGTAGCATTTGTAGGGTTTGGAGGAAGTGGGGCGTTTTTTTTTGGATTGAGTGCTTGGTGTTTCGGTGGAGGGCTGATCTTTTGTTGGACGCTTTCTTGAGCGAGAGCTTGAAGGTGATGTAAGAATAAACGGTTGGCTGGAAGAGGGAGAGGGATCAGAAAATGATTGAGAGAATATCATTGATTGGGTTTCGGAGGGGACATGTGTATCATGACCCGAATTGCAATCATTATTCGAAAGACCACTCTCCACATGGCTGTGAAGTCGCCATCCTTCTTCGTAATAAGCTTCATCGACTACCTCTAGTATACAAGAGCTCTTCTCCTCCCTGTCTTCAATCCGAATATTCAGAAGAATGTCCCGAATAGACTTGCGAATAGACAGACCGAACTCCAAGGTTTCTGATGGGCCAAACGCGTTTGTGCGATAGAAGAATTGAATAGAATCTTTCACGAGCGAAGGTTTGTATTCCATAGAGACATTCTCCCCCTCTATCAATTTTGTTCGTATCAAAGTAAATAGTTCATCTGCAATCTTGTGGTTTGAGCGTACACATAACCTGGCAGCATAATTGTTTTGGGAAATGGTCGAGAAGTTCGGACGATGAGCATTTCCCTGGCTAATCAAGAATGAGGGGTGATTCGGCAAGGGACTCTGCAAGAGATCGTTGTTGTTAGTGTGGAAAATATCCTCGTCAATGGAAATTTATGAGACATTCAGAAGTCGATACCAAAGGTCGAATAAATAGCAGAGCTATGACTTAGTTCTAGAACCTTGAAGAATGACCTAATGGCCTGTAGTTCGGCACCCCTTTATGCAGTTCCACAATTTAACCTATTGGCATTTGTCGAGATTGAGTTTATCCATTGACTAATCCAAAGAAAGAATATCATGAACACAAACTCACGAAAATTGGATGTTGAAAATCTCTTCCGGTGTTATGTTGGAAACTATCCGTTTGAAAATTGTCTGAAGAGATAGTCGACAAGGTGGTGTGCTGAAGCGATGGGACATGCTCAGGTGTTGAGAGGAGTTCTGATTCGAGATACTCAGACCCGAAAAAGGGCGTCGAGCTCACATTATTGTGAAAGGGGTGAGGAGACAACGACGTGGCATTCGCAAGATCGTTGTTTTCCAATGTGTCTGAATTTTGAGCGCCAGTTGATTGTTCAACAGGAGGGCCGGCGTTCGAAAGCTGGCGACGACATCTCGAATCTGGGAAAGTTTGAAGATGGAAGAAACAATAAGACCGTAGTTATTGATGATTGAAGAGATAAATTGAAGACTTTGAAGATTTTATTGAGAAGTAAGTGAGGTTCTTTCGCTGGCTATTCCACGATTGAATCTCAATGAGAGTACACTATTTGCATCTAATCACGACACGTGACTCTTAACCAGGCTGTTGCTCGGGGCGTCTTCGGCTGCTGACTCCATCCTTTCTTAGTTACTCGAATTGATCCATGCTTGCTGCTTTCATCTCAACACTGTATCCTGCCAGAAAGTATACAAACAGTCCACTCAGAGGCATGTCCCAAACGGTCGCAAACTACAAGGTTGGTGGCACGTGTTTAGATGGGTGTTGCATACTTTCTGGCCGCACGAGTACGAGGCTTCAAGTCGGTAAGCCAACATTGCACTGGACTGGTTGGATACTGACCATATCAGAAATAAATCTTTTGATTGTTTCAAGTTGAATGAACAACTGTAATAAGTTCTGAGATGAATTATTTGAGATACAAGGGATGTTCACAAGTCTACTTTTGTAGTGTCCCATCAAGTTATGCACCCACTGGTGAACCATCGAACATCCTAACTTCTTACCTTAACGCCTTATGTCTACTCCTCACAACACAAATCACATATATCATTTATAATACAGACGTGAGAGTATCCAAATCTATGATATATAGAAATTCGTTCCGAAGTATATAAATCATTAAGTACGCAATGACGCAAGTGTTCCCGAGAACGCCAGCCGCATGCTTGTTCACACAATCGTAGGAGATAGTGATACTATGCCCTGTCAGGCAAAGAAAACACATGGCTGCGGAACTTATGGATATGGTTATTACTAGAAGCTTAGAGCTGCCGGGTGCCGGTAAGAGCTGAGAGTTGGGAACCTGGGGAAACCAGGAACGGGAGCTCTGCTTGCTGACTAAAGCCTTAAATCTTAATTATCACATAGTTGGAGGAAGTGGTTGGCACCATGATTCGTTTACTTGAGTTGGAATAGGTCTAATTACGAACTGTGGTTGAATTATTCTCTTATTCAATATTGAGGTACAAGACACTACCACGAAATCCCCTTCTCCAAATAACTACTACTACTACATCGAACCCCTTGAAGCATTATTAAATATTACGCATTTGACCATAGATTGACCCTATCAATCTGAAAGGATCCCTAAGCGGCATCCATCTACTGAGCAATCAATTGGATGGTCTCGCATCCAACAGGGTAAGTGCGGTCATCGGTTGGGTAAACGGCGATAGAATAGACATCAGCCTCGGAGGTTGTGCAAGCCCAGAAGTTGAAGCCAGGGTAGGTCAATAATCCAACAGAGGCGTTAGGACCACTGTGAGGGGCTTCGAACGCCCATCCTGCATCATATGAAAGACTGGCGTCTGGAGCAGCATATGCGACTAATGAAGTGTCGGCGAGATACAGTTCTTGTCCTCCTGGAATGTTTACATGACCGTTATCGAAAGAGAATTGAATCGCTGTACATCTATTAGCTTGTTTCAAACCCTCTATGTAGAAGATGTTTATGCTTACCTGGTGCAGATTTTCCAACCCAAAGAGATCCGTCGACTGCACTGATCTCCAAGCCTCGGAAGGTCGACCCTGCTCCAGTTGGGAAAGTACGGAGCGTGTAGGTAGTATCGGCTGTTCTAGCGGCGATAGGGCTAGCAGCGGCAGTGCTGGCGAGGAGGGTTGCGATGAGAGTCTTGGAGAACATTTTGGTGTATGGAAGCTGTCGAAGTGATAGAATAGTCGAATATGTGTGTAGTGAAATGAAGTGTGAGTTGGAAGCTGTTGGTGATGATTTGAGTAATGATGTGAATGATGTTTGAATTCCAGGACCTCTCTTTATATACAATCAACCCCTATAAGATCCATTTATTTTCGTGGAGACATAATATAATACCAATATAGCTCTCCTGCTCTATGTCGTATGTCTCTCGTTCTTCGTATTTGTAGGCTTGGCAGTGGCCTTTCGTGGATTTCCAAGTGGCTCCAGGTGGATGTTTTCTGCATATCAAAATGTGGAGCAGACGGACACTTTATCGAGAACGTTAAATTTAAGCTCCGAACTCTGGCAGTCATGTCATATTCCAGAAGACAACAACGAAAACGACAGATGAACTTTGAACTTTTACGGCTCTTAACTCAGCCACGAATATCCACAATATGCACGCTTGGTGCCGAGGGTGCCTCGAAATAAAAACAAATAGGCGGGGCGTTCTATAGGGGCAGATCTCCACAGCCCACGATCGGGTCATCGGCCTCTGCAGCCCCGCAAATTGAACCCTGAGCTATTTCTGAATTCATCCAGTATGGGTGCAACTTCGAAGTCATCCTCAGGAATTGTTTCCAGCACCTCTTAGCTTAGTGCAAATGTATTCAAACCTCTCCCTGAAAGATCATTACTATTGATTTTTTATCGCCGGCACCATTCTCGCCCGCTCAACTGAATCTCGGTACCCCAAGCCTGAATCTCAAGTTAACAAGAAGGGTTTTGCACCGCCGTTGTTCTTACCACTCTGATTCGCTTCCTCAAAGGATTCTCATTCCGCCAACTGTCTTAGCCTCCGCTTCATCTTCAAAGTCCATCCTAAAAGCCTTCTCAATGAGACACGACATCTTCGTACCCGGAGGTACTTCGGTTATCTCGTCTACACGTCAACCGCTCATTGATAATGCCACTTGCATCGAATGCAGGTGTATCCGCAGTGAGACATACTTTTGCTTTTACGAATCGGCCAGTCTTAACTTGTCCCCTTAAAGCTGACAAATCACATGGCTCTTTCTCATCTATAGGGTCAGGCGTGACAGGAGAGGCAGTTGGCATTATTTTTCGCTGAGTCTAGCGGCTTTTTGCTGTATTCAGGGACTGCATTGATGACCTACCGTATTCTTTTGAAAAATTGGCCATGCGCTAGCAAGGATTCCTACTTTTAGGGCCAATTAAGTGGCTTGTGGGTTAGGTGAGTTGATTGATTAATAATCAATATCTTCAATCTCAATTGCACCCCCTTTTTTATTCAATTGTATCGTCAATATTAATAAAACACTCTAATTTTATCAATAAAAGCTCTACAAATCAATCAATAAAATGATTAATGAGTCCTTAATTAATGAAGAATAGTATTTTCTGATTCATAAGTTAAAAGATAAGCGATATCGATTAATTTGAAGTGTTTCTATATCGAAAATAGGAATTCGGTGATAATAATAAAATATAATAATCTTTCGTTTTATTTCTAAGATTCTATATTGGGTAGGGTACTCTATTGGAGATGGTAGAGTCTATGTAGTTGTATACTATTCGAATGTCTTATTATATTTGTCTCTTTTTAACGGTTTTATTGAATTTGAGAGTAAAATTGAATCATTTGAATCAATTCCATTTAATATAGATCTATTAGATGATAGTGGTATAATGGATTATAATTTATAGAATCAATTGATCAAAAATGGTCTACCCAGCTGGGAAAATAGCTCAATTGAGGAGTTGATATCACGTACACCTAAAAATAGGAAAGAGCCTTATTCTAATTGGTTCTAAAACAACCTTAAAGTAGGAATCCTTGCTAGCGCATGGCCAATTCTTCAAAAGAATACGGTATTTTGTGGAAGAAGTTATCCCTCCGCGCTCGAGGCATTTGCCAAGAGACCTCGTATGGATTTTCATACAAGGGTCCCCGATCGCTATTTTACGTAATTGCTTTCAGAGTAGTGCACCGCATTGAAATCATTGCATTGCCGAATTCTATATTAAGATTATGTTTAATGTTCTCTACCAACAAAACATACGTCGGACGACCTAGCATGGACGTTCCAACCAATGAGAGCAGCAGAAACACAGTCTAGTGCATATACTGGTGGATTTCCCAGGAGAATTCATCTAGTTACACCAAAACCTCATATGTTAACGGGTTCTTGATTACATATACAATCGGCAATTCTTCCTTTCATCGTCATCGCACTGACTCGTTTATTGGTCGCTAAATTGCAGGTTGAAGCCTAGCTCTGAACAAACATGTAGGGCGATCAGGGATATCTACCCATCTTTTGTTACTGGTTTTGCGGTGTGAACAAGCGGGGATACTGAAGCTGTTATGGTAGGTTAAGCGATGGCTTTCTATGAAGAATCAAGTGATTCATTCCCACATTGAGCGATTTACGCGTTGGATAAAGGAAGAAATATTGACAGCTGCCACAATCTGTTGTCACATTGAGAAAATAGGGGTTTGGGGAAATCACACTCAAATCTGATCGAGGCCTACAGCTGTTGAAAATGGCGTTGCACTACTGGTACTGCAGAACAGGTCACAGAGTGAAGGCATTTCCTTTTGATCCTTTATCGTATGAAAGCATCGCAAAGACAAGCGGTGCAATGAAAAGTACCTAAATCACTGCTTAAGGCGAATCGACATGTGATGAGGTGACTTGACGTTCTATTGACGAGAGTGGCGGCTTTCTGCATATTCGGCCATGTTAGCCCAAAGCCACCACCATCATAATCATTGTAGACTGATCTTTCTGAATTCTGTTACTGACCTCCTGCCCACGCCCATCAATGTCTACAGTGTGTCCAATAGTCCGGACTGCAGACCAACAATGAAGATTATTGAATCCCCAGAACAAATTGAAACATTCAAAACGTTTGAGATACCGAATTTGATTGGTATATTTAAGTATTTTCAAACTTTTAATTGTTGGACTGCAGTCCAGACTATTGGATACACTGAATGTCTATGTTCAGTCGCAGTCCCTGTATACAATCAAGACGCTGTTCCAGCTGTTCGACCTCAAAATCACCGTCCATACCTGAGATGGTACAGTCCAAATCCGCGTCTCGATGTGAGTTGACTCTACACCTCTTGTTTGTTAGTGATTTGTGTAGGTTCTGATGATTTCTATCTTCAAGCCGCTTTCGTATTATAATACAGCGTTCTCCAGACGGATAATTAAACGGATCATGCCCGTTCGTTTGTGCATGAGACATTCAGTGGCCATGTTGGTTTTCGGTTTCCAATTTTGTTTACCTCCTGAACTACATGATCAACTGGAATGCCTGGTTTCCTGACTCTCGAGGGCGTGCTTTGAGCTACCTTGAGATTTATGTTGCTTCATGATGTCTTTTCGAACCAGATGATATCTAATTCAAGAGACTCTGGCACAGAGCAGACTTGTTCCCTCTCCATCAAAATATGAGCTCATTAGTGATGTAAATAGGCGCTAGCCAAGCTCCTACTTCTAAATTGTGTCGTCACGCTCGGTTACGCACGGCAAGGGAAACATTGGATCCAGAAATGCTTGGAATTGTGAAGAAGCCTGTGTTTTTCTTATGTATCTTTAAGAAAATCAGCTCTATGTAGGGCCGGAACCCTAGATCGATCTCAACAAACTAGGTCGTCGGCTTGTGACGGTTTCATCGATCCAAGGGCATCTAGATCTAGGCTGCGCAGAAATTATCCGTACCCATGGGTGATCCGCGGATAATCCGCTCCGCGGGTTACTCATCAGAGGCCTACCCGCTCCGTTAATTATTCATTTTGGTTTAAGATAATCCGCTCTGTCACAGATAATCTGCGGATTGTTTGCAAATAATCTACCTACCCACGGATAATCTGCAAATAGTCCATGGGTTACCCATTCAGATTTTTAGATTATCCGTCCCGCGATGGATGATCCGTGGAGTACCCATGGAGGCCATTATCCGCCCCGCGGGTACCCGTTGCGCAGCCTATCTAGACCAACCTGATCAAAAGAGATAAATGACTGGCATCTTCTTCCCAGTAAGAAGAAAAAGACAACATCTTCCGCATTCAACGAACTGTCTCAATTAAACCATGATTATAAAAGAGAACTATTTCTATAATAGATATCAATATTGTATATTTCTTTTTTTTTTTTTAATAAAAAAAAATCTAATATCTATATACAAAGGAAGTCTTTGAATACACCCGAAAGAATCTTGTATATAAATGAAATAGCCCACATGATTTTATCACACATTAAAGAGATTGTTTCTCATATGTCTCAAACTGTTAGTCGAACTGAAGTCTAATCTAGGCGACCGAGGACCCCTCCAGATTTCATCAGTCACGACTTATAACCGGTATATATAATGTTCTTGATCTCTATGAAAGAACCAAAGAAAGTCTCGTGAGAGTTCAAGTATAACACAGAACGCCATGCTGAAAATACCAGATAGAAAAAAAGAAGGAAAAAAAGGCGCGTCTTGAGTGACATTCCCACGGAAGATTTCAGTCATGTTATCGACGGTCAGGTCGTCGTATCATCGTCTCCTTGCTCCATGGTTGTTACACATGAATCTACTGAAGACTTCAACATACCGTACCGTAAAGCTTCGTGTGATGGATCCCGAACTGTGTAGTTGTTATGATGCTCGGAGTCTGGATCCAGGTCGCGAAATCTCGACATTGGGATATTTGGTTCTGTATGTGAAGGAGGGTCCAGTGTTTCAAGCATAGGACTAAGCCTTGAAGACTGCTTGTTGGGGTACGGACTTCTATATTCAGACGGGCTCCGATTTCTTGGATAACTACCACCACTGAAGCTCTCGTTACTCCCACGATAGTCTTGAGCGATAGGTTCCTGGGCATAACGATGCATATCAGGTCTCTCCTGTAACTCCGTGCTATTTCCGTTTTCCTCATTAATCTCTGATCGTGCTTCGCAATCAGAATCATCATAATTGTCATCCGGAGCCTGCTTTCGATTCTCCGGTTTGATGCAGGAACTTTTCTTCCAATACCCTTTCTTTCCGCAACTGTCTTTGTCCGAGCATAAATGCTTGAAGTCCAAGAGGTCAGGCTTTCTCAGATGGTCCAAGATGTGTTTGTGGCTCTCCAAACATTTCTTCCAACAACCTCGAGGAAGCTTTTTTTCACAGAAAACGCAGTGGTCGTGGGTTCGGTCCGTGATTATGAAAGTATTCTCCTTAGTCCGTTCTGATTCCTCGGCTTTTGACAGGCTTTCGAGGTACCCTTCATGGAATTTGGTCTTTAGGTGACTTTTCATAGTGTCCTTTCTTGGGAATATTTCCGAGCAATCGGGCACAATGCAAGCAAAAAACTTATAAGGATTGTGGATTTTGATGTGGGGTACAATCCCTTTGAGCCTTACGCTTGCATTACATTCCTTATAGTAACATTTGTATTTGTTCGAGGAGACTTTGGGCCGCTTACTGGAAGAGGAAACGACACTCGTGGAATCTTCATAATCGCTAAGACGCTTAGATAAATGTGAAGAGACTGAGGGGTTTCTGTTTGTTCGTGGTATCGAATCAGAGAATGCAGTTCTTGTGTTGTGTCTTCCAGAAGGAATATTCTGCGGTATAGATTGATCGTATCCTGCTTTGGAGTAAATCTCATACACCAATTCCGCAATTTTCATAGGCTTCATATTCTTCCAAGGTATATCTTCGTCTCGAACAATCTCGAGTATAGATTCTCCAACCAAGCTTTCCGTTTTCGTAGTCTCCCCACTGAAGCCAGCATCGCGATAGATATCCTGTATAGCATGTCTGATTTCTGATGCGACGAATGATTGATTCAGGGGCTTATCCTCAAACTCTGATGTCGTCTCGCATATTCTGTCGAATAGCTTACTTTGAAAATTGTTACTGGTAAATTCGACACCAGCAGAAGTTGAGGAGTTGCGACTCGCGGGGCAATCAGCTAGGCGTTGACTGGAACACTGAATCATTGATTCTGGGGAAGTTGTTATTTGATGAGGGGAAATGATGTTCCCTGCCTCTCTCGTTGAACAACCTCCCTTGTTCCTAGTCGATCGTCGAAGTGGAAGTATCTGTCTGTGGACCTCTATGGGCCCCTCCAAGCTACTCTCCTATCGCAAGAAACATCATTAGCTCGGAGATCTTCTGTCGTGCAGATAGACAAAGGCGCGAGATCAATTTGAGACACGAATTTAAGAAAGGGGGTTTCAAATCACAAGAGCCTTAGATTTTAAGGATAGACATTGGAGTAATTTACCCTAATAAAAAATGGTTCGCAATGTGATGAACCAGAACATATACTCACGTATGTTTCAGGGTCATGATATTCAGGATCCGATCCAGAGATTGTTCTAGCTTCCGATAATGTTTGTATATTTTGTGAACTTATCGGCGTTTGGGCCAGTTCTGGCAACTCAGATTGATTATATTCCGCTTGGTCAGGAAAATCGAAAGAACGGTCTCTTACTTCAGCGATGGATGATGGTTCATTAGTCGGCTGAGGACTACCCAATCTCTGAGGTGTGATCTGACATTGCAAGGGACTTTGGTTATCGGAGGACCCCGCTGTGGGTTTGGATGCAAGTTCGTCCACCTCATCTTGATATGCAGACATATCATAATCGAACTCGAGATCGTAACTTGGGAGTTCGCCAATGGGAGAGAGGACCATATCATTGAGGTTATAGTCGTAAAAATTATTGTATGATAAGTAAATTGCATTATTCAGATCATTGTCGAAGGAATGCGATGCCTGATCACCACATATCGATAGTTGCGCGAGGTTCGAACCAGGATCTCGACAACCCTGTTGTGGTGGCAGTGCGCTCTCATAAGCGGCAACAGGTTCTTCAACAATTTTAAGAGGCATGCTTTAGAGACAAATTATGTTGCTTTTGTATAAGAATGATACTGCAAGTAGCAGAATTTTTCAGTCCTGTTCGTCGTAGATCACGTCGCTGTGCTCAGTCAAATTCTTTGCAGTTGCTAATAGTACAGCTAACCAAGAATCTACCATGATATGTAGAAGAAGTCAGAAATGCAGTAAAGAAACACAAAATAAATTCGACGTGAATTATACTAGAGGTGTGTGCTGGCCATCCTCATCTCGCCTAAGAAGATTGTTGATGGAGATTGAGATGGAGATGGAGATGGAGACGGTACCAGAAGCCAAGCGAGTCAAGGGGACGCTTAAGATGCACATGAAGAGTACATGTGATAAAATTAAGATGCTGGATACAAACTTCAAGGAGGTTTCTATTCCATTTGTTTCATCATGAGTCTCATAAATTCAAGAGAGAATAGGGAGATGAGAATCACAGGCGGTTGGGCGGTCCTCACCTTCTCCATCGCCATCGCCATCACCATCGCCATCGCTATCACTATCACCGCTGTCATGGCTGTTTTATATCCTTCCCTTTTCAATACAAGCTCAAAGATGTTGTATTTGATGATCAAACAAAGATGTTGCTATCGACAAATTCTCAAGTGATCGTAGAAATCTAAGGGCCCTCAATAAGAACGTGTGTGGTATGAAAGCAGTATCTATCCGCATTTCCAGTTTATTCCGTCTATCGATCTCGTTCATCTGAGTTCTGGACACCGATTATTGTGAGGTCACGAACTCTGGATATCTCTTCGGGATCAAATCCATGATATTGAGACCCCAACTCTCAGGATCTAGCTTGGAAAGTCGTAGGCCAAAGCCATCAAAAATCCAGAGTGATAGAGTGATGTGTGTGATACACAGAACTCTTTGGGCGTGCAGTCATGTGAAACAACAGATTACATGCAAGCTTGGTCTCGCCGGAAGCTGTAGTCAACAACTTGTACATGAAGATAGACGTATTCAAAGTTGTCCGGAATGTGAAGCAAAAAAAGCGCAAAGGTAAGCATGAAAAGATCCGAGGACCTAAACATGGCTAACAGAACTAGGCATGCTTCGAGGCGAGGATAGAACAGACAAATTCTCCGAGCTTTGTGGGTCTAACGTAGATGATGTGTGTTGATGTTAGGCCACAGGTGCAGATATTGTAGTCAAGTCGAACATTGTTCAGCTATATTGAATTTTTCTCTTTGGCCCTAAGCCATCAGGCTTGAAAGGTGCTTTCTTAGTTCGAAAACAGGGTATGATGTTGGAGTTGTCCATTTGACGTCCTGCTCGGCTGAGAAGCGAGATTTATAAGATGTACACATCGACGTATATTTCGCCACAATCTCCATCTCATGTATAACTCTAGTTTGACTTTATCGGTCGTTGTATTCGAAGCAAGAGTACGAGGCAGCTTTCCAATTCACCCTTTTGAAGTGTTTCGCCGATAATTATATGTACTCAATAGATGAGGTTGAAGTGATGAGGCTAGCCTGGCATTTAGGCTTTCAAAATCCGTGAACCCCACATTCTTCATATGTCTTGGTGCCCGAGTCTGACACCTTTTTTTCTTGTACGCCTTGGAAAGCACTTTTGTCCATATAAGAACGATTCATCCCAGAATTTGACGTGGACCTTCCTCTTTTAAAGAAGACTGATACTTATTTCGTTGTTAGAATCATTTAGGGGCGGTGTTCACCATAAGTAGACGAGTCCCTGTGCAAAGCTTCGTTCGGTCAGTATCATGGCCCCCAGCCTTCCCTGCCGTGTCTGCCTTGATATAAATCCCATGCGTCAAACCGCTCGTTGACGAGTCGATGTGGTAGGCAATGACAAATTGAATACACTCTTCCATTCAACTTCCGGGAATTAATCTTATCAAGCCGTGGTTGTTCATTTTGCTGTTTGATAAAAGGAGGTGCACAAGCTATACGGCGCGGCGCTGGGTCACTTCATCGCAAGAGTCATTACAACTTAAATGTCAAGCGCGGCCAGATTATCGTGCAAAGGTCTGCCTCTCTTGAGATTGAATTGATTTGTGATAATGATGGTGTTGGAGAAGAAGTGTTGTCGAGGCTTCAATTCTTTGTGGCAGACAAGGATGAAGGCGGAGGAGGAATGGGTTCGAGGCCCACAATTAAGGCTAGCGACTCTGGCGATTTTGGCGTCCTTCGGATCGCTAGAAACGTTCCTACTTTGATTTCAACCAAGACGCATATCACACTCATTAATTCTTGGATCAGCAACTGCCGTAAGAATCACTCATCTTGCGATATAGCTTCAACGAGCCAACTCCCCTCGAGACTCCTGGATGTATCTGGAAACAAACATCTCATTCATTTGGTAGAGACTAGGCACCTCCCAAGCAGCGCCAATAGACTTTCCTATGCAACGCTATCACATTGCTGGGGCTCTAATCGTATCATTCAAACCACATCATCTACCATAAACTCTTTCTATGGTGGAATTAGAGAAGCAGATCTCCCAGCTACCTTTCAGGATGCAGTATCCGTAGCACGAGCTTTGGGTTTGAGATTCATATGGATTGACTCTCTTTGCATTGTCCAAGACTCTCTGGATGACTGGAAGCATAAATCGAATCTTATGGCTTCAATATACTCCAATTGCTATGTAAACATCGCGGCTACTGGTGCTGCTGATAGTTCCAAAGGGTTTCTGGCACCCAGGAATCCACTTCATCGATCTATTCCACTACATGCCAAATGCCTCCTGAAGCCAGAGACAGATGACAAGAACATTTTTGTTCGTCATTCGCTCAATGGACTCCATCAATTTTATTCCACTCCGACTATATTGAGAGACGAGAGCACTGGCTCATGGGGCAAAGAGAAGCAGGAGGCGCCATTGTTGTCAAGAGCCTGGATTTTCCAAGAACGATATTTAGCACCAAGAACTTTGCCATTTTTGCTCGTCAGAGCTTGTCATGGAATGCCGAAAGGAACTAAGATGCGAATGTACTGGACTCGATTTCATCGCATCCAGCCCTCTTCGCGACGTGCAAGATATTTCCTACGATAGCTGGTGTCGAGCTGTGGAGGAATTCTCTAGGCTGAGATTGAGCCACGAAACTGATCGATTGAGTGCGTTACTAGGTATTGCGAAGGTCTTCCACGCTAGATTGATTTCTACATATCTTCGAGGAATTTGGGCTGAAGACCTTGCGAGGGGCTTACTGTGGGATGTTACGAGGTATGAAAACGCGCATGACAGTGCAAATCCTCTTACTTTTCTACCGAAGAGGCAGAATCTAGAAGTGGCCCCGACGTGGTCATGGGCTAGTATGGTGATGACAGAGGGGATTGGAATAATCTTTCCAGCAGCCCACGATGCATCATTCTCCAAAAACCCACAATTCTATTCTTCAAGACTAGCTTCACTACCCACCGTGTCTCCAGGCACTTCATCATTCGATACCTTCCTAGAAAGGAAGAGAATTTGCGTTAATACTCAACATTTCTTCGCAACAGTTTTTCTGCCAAAGACGGAGGAGAACAAGCTTGTTTTTGACGCAGATATTGAGGACATGATTCTGATATCTATGTATGATATGAATTTGGATATCCCCTTGCATCTGAGAGGTCTTTCTCAGGAACAGAGCTGGAAAGTTTGCTGCTTGATTTTAGGTTCGATGACAGAGAAAAATTATGAGTTAAATGAAGAAGTAGAGTTCTTCTGCACGCTTGTGGTTAGATTCAACTCAGTTATTGATGCATGGGAACGGATTGGAGTACTTGATGTTAGGAAAGATGATGCGAATTATCCAAGTATAGAAGAACGGGAGTTCAACCTTATGTGAATACAAGCATAGACACAAGTCAAGGTGATCATGGAACAATAAAATAAATTTCATAATATAAGTCAACAATCTATCTACTTGTACCTAGGTACACAAAGGTAAAGTAAAACCACAAAAATGGGAACCCAACGACCGACGCCCAAAACGCTGCAATGACTAATGAAAATGTTCCACACAAAATTCGACTATGTCATTCCATCAGCACCATCATTTTCCGTAGTAGCCTTCGGCAATTGGGACCTTGAATACATAGTCTAAGAGTGCCAATTACTTTTCCTGATTATGCTGCCTTTGATTCTCTCCTCTTTTGCTCTGCCGCAGCTCGACGAAGTCTCTCAGCAGCTGCATCAGCAAACAACTTATCATCGCCCGTCAATCCCAGCTGTACCGCGCGCGCAGCACGCTCTACGCTATTATAAGGACGATCCCCAGCCTTTCTCGGAATCCACGAACGCAACAACCCCTCTCGTCTAAGACGCGCATCCGACATCTCCGTGAAGCGTATATGACGAGTGTAGAACTCTCCCCGCTCGTTGAAAATCTTTGAAGCGCGCAAATGTCTTTCGTATGGACTCAATCTTACTAATTGAAGGATATCTCGATCGGACAGATTTTCCCCAGTCGAATAAGGTAAGGCCGCCATTCTATCAGCTTCAGGGTGGTATTTGGCACCCATAGTTTGACGTCTATTATGCAAGACTTCGTGGTAGACACCTTTGTTGTTGATTTTCTTCTTGATTCCGCCCCATTTCTTTACTGCCTCTACGTCTGAATCACCAATTTCTATGCGATTGTTACCGTTAGGTTGATTATCATAGTTGCGAATGCCTGAATGAGGAGCCTTAGAAGGATACGAAACAGGAGCCCTAGAAGGATGTGAAAGAGGAGCCCTAGAAGGATGTGAAAGAGGAGCCCTAGAAGGATATGAAAGAGCTTGAGTGGTGGTGGCAGATGACGGGAAGGGAAGATTTCCTTGGCCTTGGAGCTCGCAGGCACTCTCCAGTTTCTGTAATCGGAATTGGCCAATGAGAATTGCACCAAGTTGATCATACTGGTCATGAATAGTTTTTCTCCAATCAATGATAACTCCATGCTCAGCTAACATTTGTCTAATTACAGTATCTATTTGATTCTGCTTTGAAGTGTTTTCAAGAATAGGTCGATTCAGTCCTGGTCTGGCAGCATAGAAATTTTCGATGCCTGTTTTGTTTCTCGGAATCCATGATTGCAAGTAAGAGACTTCTTGAATTGTAGCTGGTGTGGGGAGATTCATAGTGATAATTCCTGGTTGTAAATCTGGGTATTCGTCAAGATCAAGACCAGGCTCGGGGGATTGAGAAACTGGCGGACTATTGAAGGCCTGGCTGCTGTAGTATTGATTATCAACAGTGTTTTCATTGATAGGGGTTTGAAAAGGAAGAGTTTGACCGCCAGGAGATTGGTCGCGAGTCAATTGATATTGGTAAGGTTGTGCTTGGGATGCATCTTCAGTATCGTAATAAAAATCATCAGAAGGTCGATTGAGATCAGAGCTTGCAGATTGCAAGCCTGTTGAAGGTGGGCAAATTCCGAGGGAGTCGGACTCTCCATTCTGTAAGCCTGCTTGTGACGATGAAGGCTGGAGATGATCTGAGGCGCCAGGCTGATATTGTTGCAGCGAAGTTAGATCCCCAACATACTGATTGTATTCTTCGGGGGATTTGAAGGATCCAGACTGCGCGGGTGGTGAATACTGTGGTTTCTTCGAAGACTTACGATCTTGTCGATCTAATCAAAATTGAGATGTTGTTAATCAAAATCATACGCAATAAGATCGGAGGAAAAACATACAAGATAAAAGATGGTCTGAACTGTTGTTTCTGATATCATGTTCCTCGGCAGAAAGAGATGAGTAAGAACCAGACTTATGACCGTCTTCATATTTTAACTCTGGTGTGTCACCTACATTGCGCAGTCAATTTGTGAGATTTTACCTTTCGATGGAGAGTAAATGATGCTTACCAGGGTCTGTTGAAAGCGGGTAGTAAACATGTTCCTCTTCTTGCTCTTGCTTAATAAAGGGAACTTTCTCCTCGATAAGAGAAGCTTCTGGCATGAATGAAGAGGCAGGTTTTGAGGGGTTCCTAGTCTTCTTGTTTCGCTCATCTTCTTGCAAAAGAAGAGGATTAAGAAGTAAATTTGGGTGCGACATTGTGTAGTTGAAATGAGAAATTTGAGATACAAAGGTCTGGTCGTTGTGGTATTTTTGCTGCGAGGGAAAAGCAAGAAAAAACCAAAGACAAATCTAGAGGAGATATATTAATATGGTTGCTATACGGCCAAACTATAATTACAGACTTTAACAACCATTATATTAGTACATAAGAGAGCCAATGAAAAGCTGAAGATTTTACAACATTGTCGTAAAAGACTGATGAATCCTCGGCCTATGACTTCATTCAATTTTTGAACAAAATGCAAATGAGGTTGCTTGGGAAACATTTCTATAGTAAATTTTAAACCGAGCCTTTCATGTTTTCACTTTTTGGATGGTAAAGTAGTGAATATTCCAAGTTTCAAGTAAGTGACCGTTCAATGTTATGTTAGCAATTGAAATTCTGATCTCCTCAGATTCATAGAGTTATTAGATAGCTATTTTTCTTAGTCGCAGATCGGAATTTTTTCCTCATAGCTGCAGATATACTGGCATCACATCAAGCAAGGTCTTCTGCAAGATTCACTATCTTCACGCTGAAGTAATATCAAAGGTCCTGCATGCAGATTGATTATCACAGATTAAACTAAATGCTTCCGAGTCGACACGTCAAACTTTCTAGAAATATCACTGCTGTCCCTACGTATTGTCGATATCATTACGGATAGGGGATTATCCACAAGAGACGCGTTACTTCGCTTCGCTCGATGAGTCGGCTGTAACCCCTCATTCACGATTAGGGTTTGAGAGTTTGAAGCACTGGACATGAGTGGAAATATGATGGACACACCCTTCCAATTAAACCAGCTAATTAGAAAGAAAGTTAGACAAGAAGAAATTCCATGACCCTACTCATAGGTTAATAGTCATTTGCTAGCGTATTTCTTAGCTTAGAATTGTGGTCACATTATCAACCTCAGACGAACAACCCGGACCCAGGCCAGCCTTAGGTATGCTGACTTTTTCTACATACATGCAGGGATGTACGGCACTTAGTTTTATTCACGGTGATAGAGTTAGGTCATCTCTGTATCGATATCTCAAAAAGTCATTCGTGTGGAAGAATACATTCAAATTCATCTCCCGGTAAAGAAACATGTTAACTTAATCTACAAAACTCTCTAGAAACCATCTGCTATTGAGAAAATGAGTTGGTTTCCAAGTTAGACTACAAATATCCCCGGAACTGTTCACCCTAGAAACTTCAAAACTCCCCGCGATCGATGAAAAGCACAACCATTGGAAGCGAGATGACGACAAAAATGACATCGAAAACTAGTGACACTTTGCAATCCTAAAGCATTCATCATCATGTATTCATGAGACTGCGAGAGTTAGACATTGGGCATGACAAATAGAGCAGTCTGGAAAATAATCACTCACATGCTTATCCCCAATTATTGTTCACCAAGTTGACTTGTTTGCACAGGTACTCCAATCGTCGCCAGATTGCTGTTGGTCATTAACATGGTTGTTTGAATACCCGGATCCGGTATTGTTTGATAGGTTAGAAACGCTTTTGATTGCATTCCAAGGAGCCTGTCCAGGAGTTTCGGCAATCCAGCGTTCCATTGGCGTCATCGAGTCTGTATTGGTAGTCGAGGAGGAAGTGTGTGACTTCTGAGTCTGGGCTTGAGCATTACTTTTCACCGTGGGCACGGCACGGTTGACTTCTGTGAACTGACTTTGGGTATGGTTGTTGGTCCACTGCCCATTGGTTGTATCCTCAGCTGTATTTGCGTTGTTCGAAGGTTGGACCTGAGCTGACTAGTTTATGCATCAGTAAAAGGACTGATTTTGATCAAGAAGAACATACCTGAGCAGTCGATTGGTAATTTTGTTGTGAACTGGCCATTATGACAGAGCTACAACGGACTTGGTGACTTTAATATGGCCTTGAAATATGTTTTGAGGGTCTCTGATCCGGATACTGCGCTCTCTGGTCACTTTGTGTTAGAGTACCAATGTCTTGCGTTATTCAGATCAAAAAACTGCGGAGGTTGACCAATTCAAGGCTTGAGCTCTCAATGAAGCTTCTGACGAATGATCAACAGTATTGTTTCCTTAAAGTCTAGGTGGAATAAGTTATTGTGAGATAGAAAGACTCTGAAGTGTGCAGGAAGTTTGAGTGGAAAATCAGTGCTCTTTATATAAGAGTTCATCTTCTTACTAGAGCTTCCATCCTCCTCTTGTCTACTACGTCAACAGGCATCTTTACAATCTTCATCAACAGCTAGGGGCTTTTGTCACCCCAGGATCAAATGACATAGGTCTTCGTTTTCGCCCAACTAAATGCAACTCGGCAAACATGCTGCCAATGAGCCACCGTCATGATTGCCTTTTCACAGATTTTCTGTATTGTCGTGCACCGATTGTGGCATGTTCATGCAGGGGAAATGTGAGCACCTAGCCGAGATGATTTTATGGCTGCAACTCCGTTAATTCCAGATGAGATTGCTGTTACTGTGAGGGACTTTTGGTCAGTCAAAATGTCAAAGTTCCCCAGCCTTGTCACCTTCCAAGGGTGTTCATGCGGGGGAATTTTGTGGTGTAACCTAACCTCATGGTATTGTTTTATCCCTCGCGAGCCACCAAGAACCACCCAATCGTAGGTCTACAAGCCCCTCCCCCCTCCTCTTAGCTCCCCGCTAGCCTAACTTAAAACCCGAAAGCAATGTCGATACGGCATATTCTCAACGTATAGCAATGTTGTTTCCTCATCTTATCTCGAAAGTGAACTATCCGATAGTTTGTGTTTGTAGATAGGATATGATGATTTGATGTTTGAGCACAAGACAATACTGAGAATCAAATGAGTCTCAGCTTGCTGAGTCTTGTAACTGGATTGATTAATGGTCAATTTGCAGTCACCACTATGTCATGATCCCGAAGCATATAGTACATCAAGCTAGACACGGGATCAACTCCCAACTGGCTCATTTGCGCCAAAACAACTATACGTACGAGTATGTGAATCATAGTCCTGAACACAAAGAATTGGTGTTGTCTTAGTTTGCTGGTATGATTTAATTGCGAGAAAGTTGGCGATTCTTCTTGCTGTCAGATCTTACCATTGCCTTGTGCAATGAACAAAGTCAATTTTTAAGATCGGCTAATAATAAGTGAGGGACTTTGTTCTCACCCAATCATTTATGTTGCATTCGGCTTAGCGACTTATACTGCAATTACCATGTATAATCTGTCGTGCATGACCCGGCTTACTTCGGTGGCGGGTGCGTAGTACAAGTATATTCTGGGTAACCTGATCTGGAAGGGGACTTTTGATCAGCCATAGAAATGCAATGTAGGCTAAGCTCTGCAAAATTGACTGATAAGTACCAGACTGTATCCATTTTCTGAGATGCATAGCCTAGCAAAATTTACTCTCCAATTGGCCTCGAAGAAAGTGTTTCTTCCGTCGCAGGTCTCTCATCACTGAAAGTCAAATAATTATCTACGAAGCACTTTTTCATTTCTCATCATTCCAGAGCATTCATACTTACCAAATCCCCACATCATCATCATGTCAGATCAGACGTTTATCGAGAATCACACAATTATGGATGTCGAAGCACAATCACCACTGCCCACTGGGGGTCACAAAATTCTCATCAGAGAAGAGTGGTTGAAGTTCAAGCCAATCATACAGCAACTATATATATACGAGAACCAGACATACCGTATTGTTGCTCGTGAGCTCGCAAGAAGGTTCGACTTTTATCCTACGTGAGTGCCAGGTTTCTTATAGTAATTATGAGCGGGAAGGATGAGATATCGCATTCAGAGGTTTCTCCGCCTTTGTTGCTAGAATGAAGTTCGGGACAGAGATGTTGATACTCCGGTTATAGAAGACGTCAATTCACACGGAAGACCGAAGAATGGGGTTTGAAGAAGAATCTCAGGAAGGCGGAAAGATAGCTCCTTCTTCAAAATGACAATAAAGGCGTCATCGCGGAGTTTGTTATTGGAGACAAACGTGTTTCGGATCCCAAAAGGATCCAAAGGCTGAAGAGAAGATATGCACATGAAAGCCCACTGTCTCAAGGTTTGACATTCTGCAAGATAATTACCCGTTCATCGAAAGCATTCTAATGTTTGATTCTATGCAACTAGTTCTCTCGTATCAAGACATGAATATCCCGTCAAAATCCGGTGGTTCGTATTGCTCACTCGAAGAGCAATTACATATATCACATTATGTGGGTGAAATCGCTTCAGCTCATGTGGTATCAACAACCGTAGACGTTACCGGGGAGAGTAGCGCTATGGATTTGGAGCAATTTCTGTTCAGTGGAGATAATGATTTTCATGGATCCCTTGGATGAGCTCGACTGTTTCAACGGTTGGAGATTGAAGCCTCTATGCCACCACCTAATCTCGATGATGAAGTCATGGAAATAAAACAGACTATCTCCGGGAACGAGCTTCGCAAGGATGTAGAGTGTCACGGAACCACAAGTAAGCAAATATTTAGCCTCTGTAGCCGCGTCCAATGTGGCCACATACCCAATACCGTGGTGCAACATCTACCTTTCCCGGAAAAAAGGATTCAGTGGAGTCCGTTGTTCGAGCTTAATCTTTTCCCAACGCCTCAAAATACGCGTGACTATCAGCGTGAAATGGTCCTTGTACCTGTATCTGGCCCGTTGATCACATTGTGGGAAAAAGAGATTGAAGAGGGGGAACTTAAGCTACGGAAACTCAGGAAGATTCTACCAGACCACAACCCTGCAATTATTTTAAGTCTCGAGAATTTGATACATCTCAACGAGCAAAAAAGGGAGAATTGCTTAAGTCTATATCGTCAACTCCTAGCTGCAAGGCTGGAAGAGAGCTGTCCCAATAATTACAAAATAATGGAGATATATTTTGAAATTGTCATGGGGCTTTTGTTAAAAGGGAAGTTTTCAGAAGCGACATACCTATCTCGAAGCTTGCGTGAAGCGGCTCAACAATCGCAACTGAGCTCTGAACACCCCTTTCAAATTCGTCTCTCCTACCTCAAAGCTTCTATTTTGTACACTAATGGACAATATGCAGAGGCCGAGTTAATCATTGGACCAGTGATATAGAACCTCTTAAATAACAGGAACTTGGACCTCAATCATAAAATGACAAGCAATGCACTCAGGCTTCTTGCTTTTTTGATCGAAGAGAAAGATGAAGATGCATATTCCGAAATCGAGAAGCTACATAGATATAACATTCACCAAGTTGGTAAACTTGGCCAGAGCCCAGATAATACTTACTTCGACAACATAAGCCGCTTGATCTACGTTCTGCTAGAAGGCCAAAAGATTGAAGAGGCTCACAATCTATGCATTTCTATTATGGAATACGTAGAATCAGCATTGGGTAAGGGGCACTTTTGGTATTATGAATACCAAGAGCGTTTAGGCTGTATTTTTTTAAACAGAGGCATGATATCGGAATCTATCAAATTATTTCACAGTATATTTCTCGAAGCAGATGATTACAAACTACGAGTCAGAGCTTGTCACAATCTAGGTCATGCACTAGAGAATTGTGGTAATTTTAGGGAAGCAATAGTCATGTACAAGAAATGTCTCTTGATCGAGGTTCAAGAGGAGCAGTGGGGAGATTTGGCGAACTCGAAAATAACATGTGACGGGCTAGGTTATTGTTATGAAAAGTTGTCGCAGTTCCAGGATGCATTGTTCCTGTATGAAAATTTGCTGGAAAAGGTAAAGAATGTCACTGAACCTGAACATCCATTTATCAAGGAAGTCGAGAGTTGGATTTCTGGGGTACAAGAGTTAATGGAAGAGAGTAGCGTAAGTGATGAGTATGATGGACGTGAGGACACGCGTTCTTCGCATGAGGTCCGAATGGGAGAAGTCGATGATAGCTTGGGGTATGGACAGTTTAGCGAGAATCTAGCAGATGAAGTGAGTTTGAAAGAGATATTCGAGATAGAAGACAGGGGACTGGGTGAAAAAATTGCCGATATAGGCAAACAGATTAGTTCAATAAAGCTTTCCTAGTGTACACAGTAGAGGTAAGTTTGACTGTCAAAGATTGGCACTTTCAGCTGACTAACAAATCAACAGATTCAGAATCATCTCTTGATGGTTAGAAGCCATTTCGAATACAAGGATTGATAATTTATCTCTCGCAGAGACAGATCATGGGCATAACTTCATTTCTCATTGTCTTTATTTATTACATTACTTTACGAGATTAACTTTTTGTATCCACGATGATACGCATACTGTGATGCTTTCGTCTACCACTTCAACCATCCATCAGCCCGACCATCATCTGCAGCATTTGTAATGGAGGACGTCGTTCCCGCCATTTTCGCCATCATAATTCTATCCAGTCACCCATTTTCTCTTCTGCCTCCCACATCGTTCCCTACAACTCAGTCTTACAAACAGCCCCCGGACAACTCCAAATATCTGTATAGCTAGAGCCACTGTTGTACCCAATACTGCAAACTGGGGTTCTCACACCAGCCGTCGGGTTCGTCGTGTTAACGGCTGTACAATTGCCTTCTAGGCTATGTCTAGAATTTGTGTACCAAGAGCCTGAAGTTACGTTGAGATTGACTTCGACGCCGCAGATGGCGACTGGTGGTGTGTCAGTTTCTATCGTTGCTTCCTCAAGGAGGAGTATGGAGACTGAGGAAAGAAGGAAAATGAAGGAAGCCAAATAGGAGAAGTGGAAAGGAGAAAAACATACCCTTCACCTGGCCAGTAGGATCCTCAAATCCAAAAGGTCCCTTGGGATAGAAATCATACGCCTCAGTACAGTTCGTCTGCGACGCTGGTAAAATCATGGCATATCTTCCTGTGGCCGTTGTGATTGTGTAACCTGAGTATCCGTAGTGGAAATCGGCCAATGTTGTGAGAGGGAGAGCGAGGAGGGTTGAGATAGAAAGGAGGGAGGCACGCATTTTCGTATTTGTATGGAAGTTTTTGGGAAGCTTTGATTGTGTGGAGTGCTGTGATGAGATGTGATTGTTTAATGAGAGATGATGTTGTAATTGACGAATCCAAATAATATCACTTCTGTTAACGATCTTCAAGATTTACAATGCAGCAGAACCCCTACTCTTATATACCAAATTTTCCGTACCCCATCCCATTCTTACATTCCCGTCCCAGAAGCCTAATACATCATCTCACATATCCAACAGGCCATACACAACAGCATTCAACTCTAAAATGTGCACAGTCAAAACAAGCATAATCCGCAATGTCGATCTCCTAGCCACCTCTATCTCCAATAATCACTAACGGTTCTTTCATCTCATTGGTTTGTTCGCTGCCATCCTCTTTGCCAAGCCTCCAACGCAGAGTACGATCTGCAAGAATACGAGATACGATTCATGATGTCAGGTACGGGTTCTCGGGGTTCTCGTGTTGGGAATTAAAAACCACGAGGTTTCTTCGTCAGACTCACACTGCATGGAGAGGAATGAATAGGATGAAGATGGAAGGGGTTGTGTAGATTAATAGGATAGGATGGGGTTTGTTCACATGATTGTGTGACGTTGTACTGAAATGGCCGTTTGGGAAAGACCACTGTGTTACGCAGTGAAGGTTCGGAGATACAAGTAGTGATGCATAATTATATCTTCCGGGTATTTATTAGGAGTTCGATCAATGCTACGTTACGGGTGTGGCTGTAAGGGGAAGGGAGGAAACCGGTACGAGCCGTCCATGATGCATTGGTTAGTTCAATATCAATGTTCGCAAAACAAAAAGCCACTCATTTACGATTAACGGGCGAAGATCCTCAATCTTAATGATTCGGCTACGCTATACAAAGACTACTTTACTCACTAATAGCGATTAGATGAGGTCTCGAAATATCTACAACATAGAGATTAGCGAAGATAGGGGTCGCTCAGATGCAATGTGCCAGGAATGGAAGGATTGACGGTGATATGACCGACCACGATATCTTCAATTCAGTGAAACTGGAAGCTTTGGATACAGATCACTTGTCATATAGAATAACTTCCAGGTGGGGAGATGGAAAATTGTTGGATGAAGCTGTAAATGACATACGGGAATGCCTCGACTTCGGCCAAATCAGATGCTTCTGATTCAAGCTGTTCGTCTTAGGATGAAAGCTCCAAGTAGAGTAATTGAAAGCTTGTGGGTGAAGCTGAGAATGACATATCCTACGAAATACTTCCCTTTCAGTCATGTCTAGTACTTCCGACACAGGCGATTCATCGAGGAATAGAAGTTCCTAGAAGCGAGGACGGAATTAGACCCCAGATGAGAAGGATCAATACACGGCGATGACTTTCCATCCCGGAGGTAACATGATACGTAGTAGCTTGCTTAAATTATACTTAATCGAATGGTGATCTATGGAAAGAAGAAAGAAAGGCTCAAGAACCAGTATCTGAGATTCAAAGCTGTTGTCACAAACAAGCTGCAAGTGGCATCTCAATGCTTCCAAGATATGAATGATTCAATAGAAGGAATGCCAACGATAGTACACTATAATGAACAGATAACTCTATCACGTTTGAACAAACAACTATATCTACCAGATGGAACTCGCGAATAATGAGATGATGCCAATGTAACCTGTCTCATGTAGAGCAATAAAATGGGAGTAGGTAGGCATTAGCGACTTGTTCTAGCCCATAAAAATAGCCTATCGGTCAAAACTTTAACCTAAATGCCGATTGATCTTCAGCCTTACCAAACCACTAAAAATTCCAACAAACAATCCGATTGAACTACTACTCTACTTACAACCCAGCCCAGCCTCGAACAGCTGTGACTCTTCAACCCCAAACAATATATCGCATTCATACAATTCCATATCAATTCGATACTAATATCCATAGCCATTCGACAAAATGAGCGGTCCCGTCCACGACATCCAAGCCCCTGGTATTCAGGCACAGGGCGAAATATTATTTCACATGCGAAGAGAAGTCGCGCAACTACTCAATCGATCCAATCCCAGTTTCCCTGGCGCACAGCCTGTCAGTTTCACCAGACGTCATCTCGATGAATTGACGCGACAAGATTATTACGTCTGCGAGAAATCGGATGGGTTTCGTTACCTACTCTATCTGACCGACGATGAGGCCCACGAAGAATGTCATTATCTGATCGATAGAAGGAATGATTATTGGTATGTACCTAAAGGAAGCCTTCATTTCCCTATTCCTCGCGATATCGAAGGATTCCATAGAAAGACCCTGATTGATGGAGAATTGGTTATGGACAAGACGCCGAATGGGATGCAGCCGAAATTCCTCGTCTTCGATTGTATGGTGTTGGATGGAAACAGTCTCATGAATCGTACACTCGATAAACGACTTGCATATTTCTCGGAAAGAATCTTTTCACCCTACCAAGATCTGTTGCGAAATTTCCCCCAAGAGATACCCTACTTCCACTTCTTAATGGAGTTGAAACGAATGGAATTTGGCTATGCGATGGAAATGATGTTTCGACAAACCCTACCAAACTTGCCGCATGGAAACGATGGCTTGATTTTCACATGCAGGAGTTCAGAATACAAACATGGAACAGACCAAAATATACTGAAATGGAAACCAGAAAACGAGAACAGTATCGATTTTAAACTCGGGCTCGACTTCCCCACTGTTGAACCTGATGACATGGATCTCTCAGAAGGAAATACAGAACCATATGTTGATTACGATGCCATTCCGGTTTGCAACCTTCTTGTCAACGCAGGGAATGGAAAGGATGAATGGTATGGGACTATGCATCTAGAACCAGAGGAATGGGAGAAGTTGAAGGAACTCAACGAACCGCTCAACGACCGAATAGTAGAATGTTACATGGATGACAAGAAAAGATGGAGATACATGAAGTTTAGAGATGACAAGGAGGTTGCAAACCATACCAGTACCGTGGAGAGCGTGATTGAAAGTATTAGGGATCGTGTGACGGAGAAGGATTTAATTGCCGCTGCACCTCGAATCAGGGATGCATGGAAGAGGAGGGACGCGGAGAAGAAAGCCGCCGCAGCAGCTGCTGCAGCAGCTGCATGAGGATGTAATGGGAATTTCATTGACAGCTGGGGTTATAGAAATCTCCTTAGGCATGTTTCTTTTGGAGACAATCTTCAGGCGTCAGGCAACCGGAAAAGAATTCTTAATTATACCTTATTGTATATTACATGGAACGACTGTTACCATTTGGTACAAGCGAAGGGGAATGGAGCAAACGATAGGAAATGATACCCTTTGACGACAATTGATGTTCAACTCGAAAGTTACTATGAGTGTGCTCTTTCGAGTGCAAATATGAGAATTGCTCCCAGACGATGTCCAGCTTTCGCCTGAGAGCTGATACTCATGGTTAACCTTACATCAGAGACAGGAGAGTGATGACTGTCCTCAGCAGAGCCCTTATCTGTGTGGAAGTTACATTAGATCAGGCCTATGCAGTGCAAAGATATATTCCCATCATATCCATTTATTCTAATTCCACTATCATTATTGTGAAAGTCACAGTAGCATGGAAGATGAGGAAACAAGTCATGAATTAGCAGAATCAGCTTTCCATGCTCTCTTGGAAACAATGCAGAGAGTCAAATACCAAGCAGAGTTATTCGGGGAAATCTTTCTCGATGATTCGAATCCATAATCTCAAAAGTAATATAGAAGACCGCCGCTCAGAGAACACACCTCGGACCTATTATTTGTGTCATCATTTGTGATGAAACAAGAATAGAGGGCAAGAAACTTCGATACATTAGATACAATACTACATTAAAAATATGCAAGAAGCGAAATAACAACCATTACTACACATTTTCCCTCAACCTTCTCTTTCCGATTACCTAACTCCCCGCCACCACTTCAAATCATCCAGACTTGTGGGTGTTCCAGCAGCGGTAAGACCCCAATTTCCGAATCCCATCAATTCCTCCACACCCAGTGCCAAACCCTTTCCAAGATAAATTACCCTCTCTCTAACACCCTAACGATCACCAAACCTGCGGACCAAAATGTTCGCCCACACCCACCACTTTCTGCACTGCTGCATCTTGTGCATCCAGCGTACTCCTAACAACAGTATTCCCCCACCACGACGGCGCCTCCACCCCATTAATCGTAAAGGCTGCAAAAATAAATATCGTACTCAAGGCCAATCCCAAATCCAACGCCGAACTCGTCAAATAATTAAGACGGCTCCACCATCCGAAATATTTCTGTCTGATGGCTTTTTGGAAGATGAATCCGACGATTCCCCAACTGAGATAATTGAGTGGAGTAGCGGGTGGGATTGCTGCTGCGCCGCCAAAGATTAAAGGGGCCATGAGATATTTGATTGGCGATTTGGGGAATTTTTTTGATAGGAGAAAGAAGATTACGGGGACGATTGCCCCAAGACCAAAGAACCAGAATAGGGCGGAATAGATTTGACCTGGAGAGAAGATGCGTTGGGGGCCAATGAGACCCCATATTATGGATGCGGAGAAGAAAACACGACCACCGGGACAGGTGAAATGGGAGAGTTGATGCGGAGTACAGATATCAGGAATGTTGTTCAGGGCGTAGTTGAGGACTGCTACTTGAATGAAGCAGGAGAAGGTTGTTGCGACTACTTGGGCCATGAACATTGTTCTTGGAGGAATCTAAGGGCACACGAGGTAAGCGAGGGATTTAAGAGAGCGTGAAAGGGAATTTGCGAGATGAGGAGAAAATGCATACCTTCATATAGTGACCAAACTTCAAATCGCTCACGAACCCCAATGCCTGACTCATAGTAATATACCCATAAGTTTTGAAAATCATCAACGCCAACGGCTTTCCAGGTTGCAAATATCCGAAGATAAATTCCGTCAATACATTCAATCCGATTTGTGTATTGGTGATTGCCTGAATAATGCCGATCGGCAATGAAAAGAAGAACGAAATTGCCAGGGCGATGAGGAAAGCCCACCAGGTGAGGTTGGTGGGAAACGCGAGGATGGTGATGAAGGAGAGTCCAACCATTACGATGAAGAGAGACATGTACCACCAGGTGGGAGCTTCGGGGTATTTTTGCATCATCTGCGAACAAGCTTAATATATGCGTAGTTTTAGACGAGAGACGAGAGGATAAAGCACACATACCTTCATGTGAATGTCAGGAGTCTTTTCCTTGGTGCTATTACGGAATTGAGCCCAAATTTGCTTGCCATGGTGTAGATATGTGTAAACAATCAATGAAGAAATGGCTGCAAATGACAATCCATACGAGATAGCAAAAGTAGTTGATAGAAAAAGAGGTGAGTATGCTTTGTATTCCGCAAGGTCAAGGGTAAAATCTTTGGTCAGGATTCTGGTAGTGTTGTATGCAGCTCCGGTATTATCGTACGTAGCACTATCACTCATGGGTAAAAATGCTGAACTCCATGCTCCGGAGTAATGAACAATCGATGCACCGATCATGTAGAACGAGACCATTCCGATGAGCGTATTGGCAATCGCATGCCATCTATAATATGCATTAGTGTATTGAATAAAGAGTTCAGGCTGAACATTCATTACTTACGGAGGAATCATAGGGCTTCCAATAAACCCAGAGATTTGAGTCCAATCAAAGGTCAACGGTATGAGAGAAAGACCACTCGTGCCACCAAATAATTGGTTAACAATAACGTTGTCAGGAGCAATCCAAGTAGCGAAGGCGAAAACCGACAGGAATTGAGCCAAGAATCCAGGAACAAAGTACCAAACAAATGCACCAGCAGTAACATATCCAAACCATCTGTAACGATGGATTGAACCCCCAAAGATAGTTGGATCGGGTCTCTCGTTATTTTCGTACATGGCATTCATTAAGGTGACGCTGACGAGATTGGCTGGCCAGATCATGGCTGCAGGATACCTGAATTGTGTGTTAGTAAAGACTTGTCAAGGACTGTAGGTGCTCTACGAAGGTTCTAGAGGAATAGGATAGTGTGAGCGAACGAGTGCCCAAGAAAGGTGCAGCAATGAAGAGAAAGCCAGTGTCCAGCACAAGCTAGGTCGGAATGACGAAACAGAGATTTGGATAGAGTACTTACACCAAAAACTTGCGCAAGATACCAGCAATACCATAGCCAATAGATTGGGTTGAAACGACCAAAAGCACTTGGAAAACCAACCCAAAATCTTGTTTGTAGAACGCAATTTGGGCAAGCAAAATATCAGTAGCATATGCTGCACTGAAACTTACACTTGCCATGACGACAATAATGGAATGTTCTTTGATATTGAAAGGTCCCGGATTCAATGACCACCTCAAACCAAGAGTATTGAATTGCTTCTTTGGCATGACTTTGGCCCACCCATGACCTAAAGGCCAAGCAATAATTTGAGCAATCAACGCGCCTAGACCAATCGAAGGAGATCGAAGAGAAAAGAGAGTATTCATCGATGCTCCAACAACTACCAGTAACAATCCAATGGTCCAGGCACGAATCGTGTTCGCGAGTACATCCTCATCGTAGTTCTTGACTGCGGCTCGGACTTCCGGGTAGGGAGAATCCTCCTCGACTGCTGTGTGGGCATCATCATCATCAAAAGACGACTTATCCGGAACTTTCAAATCCTTTTCGTCCTCTGGGTAATTAGGATCTATCTCTGTATAAGCTTGTTGCCCATGTACTGAAAACCATGCGAACAAACCCCATAGTGAGAGTCTTGCTTTCAAATCCGTCACTGGATCCGATCTAAGTCTAGCCACTGAAATGCCCTCCGTGATATCTCTACTATTACTATTAACATCATCTATTCTAGAATTTGAATCCCGATCACCCTGAACTCGTTCGTAGAAGAGTGCCGTCGGGCCAGCCAACTTTTCTTCTTGGGAGGAGTTCATGATGAATAACACGGAGATCGATCAACGGTCTGACGAGAGAAGAGATCCGAGGGATACATAGTATATAAGTAATTGCAATACAATCGTGTCCCACCTTACGCACTAACATTGGGATTCCCAAATCTCCGATCAGAGCACGGCTTGATTTCAGACCTACATGAAGCACCATTGATCCGGGGAAGGACATCAGATGGGATCTCGCCTTGACACATCCCTAATTGCCGACATTCTACTATAGATAAGAATAGTGGACACAATTTGTGTGATTTTCCTCAACAAATTTAATATATCCTGGGATATGGACATTCAAATATCCTCTCCAGCGCTTGCATTAGAGGAAAGCATGAATATTGGCATCGAATGATCCCCCACGCCTAATCGCCATCTTTCAATTGGTTCCAGAGCCATCAGTATTGCAAAATTAACCTTAAATAAGCTCCAAACCCAGAAAGGCAATGCGTATACTCTATGAAACAGTACTGCGGCAAAAAATCTTCATGCATGGGGGGAATCAACATTTAGTGAAAGAACTGAACGCAACAAGCTACCGAAGCCATGGCACCGGTAGATGATAAGAAGCTTTAAACCCTGGAAGCTCAAAATCTGCTCCGCACCCCTGAAAGATATCATAAAGTGGCGGTCGCATTCGCCCTTCCTTTTCCATGTTTGAAACATCAACCGGACATCTAATCGATGCTCACGGACGTTCGTGACCGAGCATATAATTTGATGTCAGTCGTCTATAACCGATATCCCTACATCGTGCACGTCCCTGTATCGTGCACGTTTTTAAACTCACCCTACAACAACTTCAATATTTAATAATAAATGCATTCAATAAGATATAAAGCTATAAGTTGTTTAAGAGTATAATAAGATATAATAGATTAGAAAAGAAGATTTAAAACTTCATTATTTAAATTTTGTAGGAATCTTGATTTGTTGGTTTCGTTTTGATTGTATAATTCCCTCTCCTTCTTCTATTGTTGATTTATTTATTATTATTATATTAGAGGGCTTTATAGCTTCCTTAGATGTTAGATCTATAATATATGAATCTCTTTGAGGCTTTAAATCTCTTTTAATAGGAGATCCTATTGATTTATAAGTTCTTTTAATTTCCTCTTTAATATCTCTTGCAAGTTAACAATTTATTTCCCTTTGTACTACCCTCTCTTTAATCTCAATCACCTTCTTTTCCTTTTTAATTTTCTTATTAGCCTTCTCCTATATCTTAGCTTCCTTTTTCTACTCTACAGCAAGCGTTTTCTTTGATTGAATGATCCTAGCTCTTTCAATCTGAAAGGGGGAGTATAAAAAAGCATCACCAGCCTTTTCCCCTATAAGGTTTAAACGTTTGGAACAAGTCCTTTTCTTTTTTTCCATTTTTAAAGTTTCTTCTAAACCTTTTGCTTTATATAATTGAATATCAGCTTTAATTGTATTAGCAAAAACAGTTTTAAAAAGCTTCGAAGTAATCTCGGGGTTCTGATTTCATTGAAAACTAATTTAAATCGATATAAAGCTTTTGATATATATAATGTTTTGAATTTATCCTTTATAAGTTATATTGATATAAATAGTGTAATAACTCTCTTTGACTTTATGATAGATATAGTAGCCTTTTTATTGAGTAAATAAATGCCTGTTTTTTCAAAGGATTGTAATATATTATGGGAAGTTGCAGATTGAGTTCAAGTCATTTTAAAGATAGCTCAAAAGTTGTATTTCGATATACTAATTAAACCCTTGCTTTTATATATCCAATTGTTGAGTTCTATATTATAATTCGTTGAAAAGGGGAGGAAGTAGTTTATATCGAGTGGCTGTAGTCGATATATAGAATAGAAAGGCAGAATCAATAATATGATCTTCAATTTGTTACATTTTGATATAAATTCTATATTGACATGACTAGAATTGTCAGAAATAGACAGCAAGTTACGCATAAAGAGTGATATATTGAAAGATGTGGTTAAAGTCTATATATCCGGAAAGCCAGGACGGAGGAGTTTTATAGTGGTGTGCACGTGCCACACACGTGTTACATATGTGATTTCCAACAAGAATAACCATCTATAATCAATAACCGGTATCCTTTGCTTGTGTCACGGCGCCAACTATATGATCTGTAGTTGCCTTCGTGCTTTAGGCATAGTATACTAGTGCACCCTACTTTTTATAAGTAGGGCCTCACTTTTCCATAGCTTTTTTACCCTTATGGTATAATATAAGTCTTTACCCATGCCTTGATAGTTTATATTATTATCAAATAAGTTATTACGGTTTTATTTTTCTTTATTTCTTATTTCTTATTTTTCCAAAGTTCTATTAATGCTTTGTTCTGATTGTGCTGATTGTATTTATTGTTAATCTATTGTATACTCTACTGTCGACGTTTTATGTCTTCAAAGTACCAAAAATGAGTGATCAAGTATCTGTATCAGAAGTGTTTGTATTTAACCTACCTCCGTAGTTCCTTTTTTTAAATTATGTTTTTAACTTTGTCGAAATCGATGTTTCTTCTTTTATAAATTTATTCAATAATTCAAATACTTTACATTTCGCTATTGTTCAAGTTGTGTTTGATTTGATTGAATCAATTGCAGATTTATTACAAATTCAAACTATTGTTGTATAGGTTTAAGTCACTAATGTTTAGTTAAGGATTATCAAATTGAAAGATATAATTATAATATTAAAGATTACTATTCACAATAATTCGCAAGCTTTATCTCATTATAAATATTTCGCTACTCTTAAAAAATTCAATAATAATAAACAAGATATTATAAAGTATTAAGATTAATACACGATTTTTTGTAGTATAATCAATTATTGTTTGACTATAAATTACAAAAATAAATCAGAGTTTCAGAAAATCACATTTCTTATTAGTCTATTTTCTAATCCTGTTTATACAAACAATTAAATACACTTTGATATAATCACTAATAATCCGTATGATTCCAATCTTTGGCCTTTTGAATGATATACTGTAACAAATATCTAATATAAATTAAATAAACAATATTAGACTCTAAATCTTTTATACAAAGTTTTTATGGATTACGATAAATACAAAATGAAAAAGATTTTATTTGGTAATTTCATTATCAAGTTCAAACAGCTTACTATCAAATGTAAAAAGATTGCTGAATAACAAATTGCCGATCTTAAATTCAAGATTTTCTAAGATCTAATCGATACTTCAATTAATCAGCTGAATAAATCTTTTGTTGCTGATATCGACAAATAGATAATTTGATGGTAAGGTATTTATGATGACTTAAAAAAAAAGATTCATTTTGATAATCAATGTAAGAATTAAGGCATTAATTCTAACAATCAAAAAAAACCTAATGAAAAGAAATCTGTTATTGCTACCATAACACTTACATCCAATCTTTTCGGAAATCTTATACAATTAAATACTATTTGTTAAGGTTAACAAATCTTATTATATTATGATAAAGAATAATGTCTAAATCTTAGCCTTTGCCTTTATTATAAAAAGCCTGATTATATCAAATTCAATTGTGAAGAAAAGTAACACAACAATACAAAATATAATACCAATCTAGGAACCATATAAGACCCCAACCATTTTATTATAAATCAATACACTCCAAACATTTATTGTTTTTCTACTATCGATTATTATTACAATTTCAGATTTTATTACAAGACTTACAATCTTATTTATTAAAAAACATTTCTGTCTACTAATTGTTTTCCGACTACTATAATACCGTTTTAATATACTTTCCCAATCCCCACCAATAATATAGATCTGGATGGATTTGTTAAAGGCTTTGTATATTTGAATGATAATAGAAATTCTATTCCTTAGTCAGACTTATTAAAAGATTAATCTTGATTTATAGTTGCAAATCAAGATCCTTTGTGGAAAATCTATCTTTATAAGTTAAAAGATTAATTATATCTAGGAACCCTTTATACCTTAGAACAATGAATAGCAAATCTCTTAAAATCTCAATAAAAATTTTCCTTACACCTAACATAATCATTCTGCTTATTGGCTTAATAAATAATAAAGCCACAGAATATAGATTTATAAATAGAATCCTCATATTCAAACTTGATATACCTACACACCCCCTCCCAACGATTCGCAACCTATTACTTACAAACAAAAGGATTTTTGATATATCACGGAGGATAGCTACGTCAGTGGTCACCTTTGATAAAGAGATAATAGAATAAAGGATTAATAAACTAAATTCACTTAAGGATTGATCGTAATAATCAGTGTCCTCTATATATACCCAAAATAGGCGACGTAAACACTTATTTAGAAAAGATTATTATCCTAATAAACTACGTAATAAGTAGAATAGCTAATATAATAATAATGTAATTGAGATCGATTATAAAGGCCGATCTCGATAATCAGAGCACATATATAACACATAATATTGCATGATACACCCCTCAAATCAAAATAATCTCGATCTGCCTAAGAACAAAAGAAAGTTTTTTAATTTTTAAGCAACAAACATTACAAGTAGCAGTATATCCACTTATATGGCATATATAAATATCACGGAGGATAGCTACGTCAGTGGTCACTTTTGATAGAGAGATAATAGGATAAAATATTAATAGACTCGATTCACTTGAGGATTGATCGTAATGATCAATATCCTCTATATATACCCCAAATAGGCGATGTAGGCGCTTATTTGGAAAAGATTATTATCCTAGTAGACTATGTAATGAGTGGAGTAGCTAATATAGTGATAATGTAATTGAGATCGATCATAACGGCCGATCTCGATGATCGGGGCACGTGTGTAGCACGTGATATTGCGTGACAATAAATAATTTCCCTGCCGGACATATAAATTTCACAAACAAAGAAATGAAAAATGATATAAAAACAAGGAAATGTACTAGATAAACCAGGTGATTGCATTTCTAATATATATATACATATAAATCATCAAATTAATAATCTAATATTTCGAGAGTATATATAAATAAATAATTAGAAATAATTCGATAGATTAGAAACATTACAAACACATTAAATCTGTAAGTTGATTCAAGTGTATTGTATGTATAATAATTCTCTAATAGAAATATCTAGAATCAAAATATTTAAAAACTCTAAAGTTTTCTGAAGTATTTATTAATTGATTATAATAATAAGAATAAAATGATTCTCATTCTTTTTAAGTTCTGATTCTGTGTAATCTCAATTAAAGTTTTCATTATACCCCCTCTTATTAAAGAAAATTCTTCTAAACAAATTATTCTTTTATTACTAGATATATATTTCTATTTCGATTACAAATTTCTTCGATTTATTCTTATTAATATAAAATAATTAATACAATTCAATCTCCATATTATACTGACCCTATACTTTTTATATAACAAAATATTATTTCTCCCTCTTTTATTCACTTATTCACTAAGATTAATATTAACACTTCAAATTCTCCTTACAAATTCCATTCTCCATCAATATCTCTTTCTACTCAAAGTCATTTTCTTAAAAAGGATAACAAAAGTTCTTCAAAAAGTGCACCTAGTTTTGATGCATTTATCAAATCTAATAATATTCTAAAAAAAACTAGTCCATCATTCTTTCATAATTATATTGATTAAAGAAGTTGTATTATCATTATTATTGTTGAGCAAACAAATCCTTTTATACAAACTTCTAATAGCCAAAAAAAAATTGTTATCTTAAATAACAATTCTTCTTTAAATAAATCACCTTCCTTTTCTTCTTTTGTTTTGGATTCCAGATTAAAGGAATCAAAAATATCGAATTGAAAGGATTATTCTAAAAATAAAGTTTGGAATACAAAAGATTGAGGTAATCAATATACAATTCTATATACTAAATATATCCAATCTTTTTTATCTAATTGTTATAAAAATTATAGAAAATACTTCAAATATAAGGATTCTTTGTTTTCTCAATATTAGAAATGTTTCACATATATTTATACTATATTACCAATCTTTTTAAAATCTTTAGTAAAAAGATTAATTAAGTTTTCGAATCCGAATTTCATTGTTTTACTAAATCAAATAAGTTTCTTAAGAGTTTTGATCAATTATCTGATTAAACTGATAATCATTTTGATAGAAAACTATTCTTAATACAAAATTGATTCATATTATAATGATTATAATGTTGGCGATGTAGAAAGAAGATAATGAATTCCTTGATTTGGATTTATTGAATTTATTGGATTTTATTCCTAATATATTTCTTTTATTATCAATATATATTACCTTCCCTCGATTAATATAATCATTTAGAATTTCTTTTCGATTAAATCAATTAATTCGATTAGCGATTATACCTTCCTTTTCGATTAAGAATCAAAGATCTTCTCCTTCCTCATTATCTATCATAAAACAACTAAAGACTTTCAATAAGTTTATAACTTTTGGGTCTGTTTTTAATAAGGTATATAAAAAGATTATATCGAAAGATAAAGAGAAAAAAAAGATTCAATTCAATTTGGATATTGATGTTGATAAGGATGATGAAAAGATAAAGGATCAATTTTTTTTTCCTTGAGATTTTGATAATGATGAAAAATGTGAAACGTTTGAGGGAATGTTTATTGATAATATTATTAAAGAAAAAAAAAGGAAAACCGAGATTTTGTAGATTGATATTGAATATTTTAAGAAAAGAAAGATTTTTAAAAGAAAATTAATTAAATGATTTTGATAATCCTATTTCTAATATCTTAGAGATTTAGTAGTAATATAAAGTAATTGAACTTTTGATAAGATAAGTTCTTTATAAATCTATTTGCTGTCATTTCAATTGTTAGGAGATAAGTGAAATAAAAGTTTCCTTTTGTATATTCTTATTTTAACCACATATTCTGAATATTAATATATTTTAATTTAATAATAATTCTCTCGTTTTTGCTTATTATTAATTTAATAGTTTATTGATTATTACAAAATATAATAACTAATAATCTAATAGAAAGATTGATCTCCTTAAGGAATCAAAAAGTTGTAAAGGTTTTTTTCGATATATGTTTTATATTTAATAATTCAACTTTAATAATAGAAATAATTATTATATTTTATCTCAAAGCTTTCCAGATTACTAATTCTCCAAATAACAAAATAACATAATCTTGTAATAATCATCAAGTTTCTAGATCATTTATAAAGGATATATTTAAAAACAATAAAAATTGAAGGATTTGATCTTTACTATATCCAATAACATAATATCTTGTATTCCAAAAATATTGAATATAATAATCAACTATTTTCATATAATTTAGAGATAGATTAGTGAGAAAATAACTGAACTGAAATATAACGAATACTACATCGACTTTTATAATAATTGTAATATATAATATAAATCCTACCTTTTCCTAATATATTCATATAAATATAATATTTGCTTTACTATTATTCTTTACAAATATTACAAAAAATAATAAAATACATACATTACCTTAATTAAAATTAAACTTTATTACAATCTTCTCAATATATATATTATATACTAACCATAATCTCCCCACCTTTCAATCACAAATAATACGAATACCCAGAAACCATTCTATATCACTTAGATTACAGAGTTCGTAAACAGCCTTGATATTAGAAATAATACAATCAACTATCATCAAATTCTTTTTATAATAAATAATTTATATATCATCTACAAAGAATAAAACTAAAACTATCTATTCTAAATTTATAAAAAAACAGAATTCCTTTTTATATTAAATAAAACCAAGATTTTTCAATATAATACTAAAATCCTTAAATCAAATCGCTAAGGAATCATAGAAACCATACAAAATGCAATCAAACACTATACATTTGTTTAATTCCTTAAATCCATCTAGTAAATAGCAAATTATTAATACACCTAATAAATCCCTATAAATATTAACAAATATATTTACTATATCAAATTACTTGATTTCCAAATCATATTTTACAATTAATACCATAACAATTCTAAATAATCGTTCAACAAGAATTGCAATATAAATAGATTCAATAATATCTTTTAATTAAAAATCCCCTTATACTACTAATCTTATTTTACATCTAAATAAAAAACTTTATTCATTGCATTTATATATAAATATTCATTACAATAGAATAGAAGTGATTGGAGTATTCTTTGTATTTATTTTATGCTATGTTAGAAAAGGTGCTTATACCGTATATCATGCTATGCTATATTGGGATTAGCCTATATATAACTCTATCGAGTTTATACATATATATCATATCTTTATGTAGAACTTAATAATATTAAGGCTTTTCTACCAATTTCTATATGATCTTTTAATAGGTTATGAGTCTGGGTTCGTGTGGCGTTAGGATTAGTCTTCCGGAGTTATTTGATTAATACTACAACAGATAGTAGCGACTTCATCAAATCCGGAGACTGTCGTCTTCGTAAACAAGGTTAAATCCTAAAAACGACCAGGTGGCATTTGGCTTAATCCAATTGATTGATTGGAAAAACACAACTCCATTCAGCGAATGAATTTAGCTTTGATATTGTTGTGAGATTCCGGTATTCTGTGTGGTGTTGTAAAACATGCGGTGCTATTACAATAAAGATTGTAATAAATACTTAGGTGTACAGTACTACAGCGATTCAATCTTTGGGATTGAAGATGGTGGAGATTGTAATGAATATTCAGGTGTGCGGCATTACAGCGATTCAATCTTTGGGATTGAAGATAGTGGAGATTGTAATGAATATTCAAATATGCGGCACCATAGCGATCCAATCTTCAGGGTTGAAGATGGTGGAGATTGTAACAAATATTCAGATATATGGTATCACAGCGATTCAATCTATAGGGTTGAAAAGAGCGACGAAGCTTTAATAGACGATTGTCATCTACTTTTATCTTCTTTCGACAATTCGAGAATCTTAATTACAACAAGATTCTTTCGTCTCACTTTCGATTCTTTTCTTTTCGATCCCTATAAGCCCTACATCGATGGCAACGATGCAATATAAACAACCAGCAATGCTTTACAAATCGATCAAACTTTATACAATTGAGGATTACCTGTAGAAAACCTTGAAGTTGAGAATGCTTTGGATATAGTTTTTGGGGGAGCTACGAAACCCATCTAATTTAATAAGATTTTCTTCATCTCAGAAATTTCCCCACCATCCCCCCCATTTCTTCGACAATTTTCCAATCATCCACACCTACAATCTGATGAGTGTAATGATCATTAGATTATTATTTTATTTAATAGATTTTTATAATATTTAATTTATTTCGCTTACCAATTCCGCCATTTTACAACATTTCAATTCTTAATCTCATCTCCTTTCGATAAGCAATCGAATTTTACTTGTATTCTACTCATATACAATCATTTTGGTTCTCTCCTAATCCCCTTCAAGGGGATCTTTGTTTTCTTTTTGATCACCGTCTTCATACGATTTCGACTTCGATCTTCTATGTCGACAATGGCTACACTAGCGATCGAGGGGGAGGGAGAGTATATAAGGAGCCGAAGGGTCTGTAGGAACCCGAAGACATTGAGTGTAGAGAGCCGGAGGTCCCAAAGAGAACCGGAGGCGATCCGAAACTATATGTGGAGAAGGAGCGGATGACTACGGTAGTAGGAGAACACATACTACTATACTTGGGGGAACACTCTAGTGTTCCATTATGTAGGAGATAATGGGATCATCTCCTATATTCCTTATAATAAAGACCAGCAAGATTAAGGTGATCAAGGATATTACCGTCAGTCTTGTGTCCCCTTTTGGATATATCCAAAAGGGAAAGAAAGAGTTGTAGGATACACTCTATAGGAAAGCGCCCTGGTGTTCTACTATATAGAAAAGATGTATGATATCTTCTATATTTTTATAGAGGAGAGCAAGGATCAAGGGATTCTATATGATCAGAATGATTATATAGGAGATTGTATCCCAGTTCCTCTTAGAGGGAAGAGCTGTAGAGGTATATGCTCTATAGGTCAATAGATATTATACTATTAGTACAATTCTTACACTTTTAGAGAAGCATCTACACTAGGTATTGGATAGCCTTAGAGGAAACGATTTTCTTTAAAAATTGATTAAAAACATTAATTCCTAGAAAAGGTATTATTAGCAATCAGCGTTTTCATTATCAATTATTTACTAATCTCAAAATACTTTTTGATAACTTTTGAAATTTGATTTATTAATTTTAGAATATTCTTTAAAGATTATTGAAATCAATACTATTATTTCAAAATGCTTTCCAATATACTTTGAAATCAACTCGTTAGTTTTAGAGTATTTATTAGTGTTTCTCAAAATTCATCAAATAAAAGCGATCGAATACTACACACACATCTTTATAATATAGATCATACCGCTTAGTTTGATTAAAATCAATTATAGTATCGATTTATAATATAGCTTCTATAACCTTCTCATAGCTTTCGATAGGCTACATAATTTCAGATATACGATATCAGTATGGGGGAATGTTAGAAAAGGTGCTTATACTGTATATCACACTATACTATATTGGGATTAGTTTACATATGACTTTATCGAGTCTATACATATATATTGTATCTTTATGTAGAACTTAATAATATTAAGGCTTTTCCACCAACTTCTACATGATCTTTTAATATGCTAGGTTTTTTTTTCCTTTAGATTATTGATTTCAATTTCATATTCATGCTTAAACCAAAATCCTAGGAAATGATTCTTAAATTGATGATAATATTTAAATAATAATAATAAACCTAAGAAATAAACTTTTGATAATACCTCTCACTGATTTTTATTTAAAGTAATAAAAGGATTAGGTTTTGTTTAAATAGTTATAACGATTACACTATAAATAATAACATAAGAATTGTTTCTTTCCTTTTATTCCATAATTGAATGGCTAGACCAAAATGTTTCATAAAAATCTTCTAATCTATTATCGCCTTGATTAAATAGATTTGTAATAATTGTACCAATAAATATATAATTTATTAGTATCCCTGATTTTTATTTCAAAAGATTTTACCATCTAATTAAATAATTGTAATTGACTAAAAACAAAATGTTGAAAATAAAAAAATCGAAATCGAATATTTAATATTTTAATAAATTAAAAATTGATTATAGAATTTCGATCTTTATAACTCTTTATCATTTGAATAATTGTTTATAAAGATTAGCTTCGTTTCCAATAAATGGATCAAATACTCTTTTCTTAAGAATAAATAATTGAACTAATAATATATCCTCTATTACACAAGATTTTAAAAAAAACAGACTTTCTATAGGTATATCTTCAATTAGTCTTGATATAAGAATAGAATCCTTCCCAAGTATACCATCCTTACTTGTTGAAGAATCTATATGATTATTAATGAATAAAGATTCTGAATCACTTTTATATTCTATACACAAAATATTGATAGCAAGTTTAATAGGCTTATAATCCATATTTTCTGAAATGATAGATAATTCTTTAATATTTATTGGATTATTTGAAGTAGAACAATTGATATCCAAAAGTTGCAAATTACCTAATCGTTTTTGAAATGAAATATCTAAATCTTGAATCATTAAAGATTGCAGATCCTTTAATAATATAACCCTTCTACAATTTATAAATATATTTCCATTCTCTAAATGCACCCCTAAGTTTTACTTATTTATAAATATATCTATAATACACATAATAATACCAAACGAGAAAATTGCTATAGTATAATTTAAAGTAATCTTATTGTACTCTTCTTCTAAAAGAGTACTATCGATATCGATTGGAATTAAAATATCAAATTCTTTAGAAAGTTTTTGTAATTCCTATTCCGATAATATATCGACAATCCCATTAAAAGTATCAATCTTATATATATAATTTTCATCAAATATAACATTACAAATAACAATAACCCTCTTGAACTTTAGAATCCATATACAAAAGATCAATAATCCTACAATATATCCAACAAAATATCCAATATACACTCTAAAGTTAATCTTATAAAATTTCCTATTAACTCCAAATTCTCTTTCTTTATCTAATAAATAAACTCGACATCTGTATCGATATATACCATTCCAATTTAATCAGAGATCACAAATTAAATAATCGATAACTAATAACACAAAATAACAATAATAATCTTGAAATCATATATCCAACACCTCATTTGAAAACTTGAAAAAACAAACTTTACAAAAACTAATATTATATAGATAAATAGCTACTTACACAACTTCTACCCACATACAATCAGAAAATCCTAAAGAAATATGCATTTTGATCTACTTCATTATAATTTCTTGCCCTACTCATTCTAATCCTCCATTTACTTCATATATATTGAATAAGAATAATTTTAATTTTATATCTTCTTAAACTATTCATTTTTCGAATGCAATATCTCCTATAATACCTATTACAAAGATATTGTTGTTTTATTTAATATATACTACAAACAAGCTATATTTTTATAATATCTAAGCAAAAAATCCTTAAATAATCTTATAGATTTCAAAATGAGATTTTTAATAAAGAAAAAAAATGAATATCTTTCTATTAAATATCTCCTTAATTATTAAAAGCCATAAAACTTCAGTATATCCTTTTGTGAAATCGAAAAGATTTTATTGAATTTTGTAGAAAGGATATAGTGGTTGATATTCATTAAATAATTGTGAAATGATTTATTTTATATAAATACAAGTATAATCGATACATTCCAACCTAATTATTTCTTTTATTCTGACATTTTTTGTAGAAAAAACCAAATATTCTAATACTTCTTTCCCTAAATGTTTTAATTTTTTATACCATAATTCAACAGAGTTATATTATAATCTTGAAGGATCGCAAGATCATCGAAAAAACTGTTTGATCCTCTTATTGATTAAAGAATATATAATTATTAATCGATTTACTAGAATATTTATAAAGAATAAAAAATAAAATAAAAATGGATTGTATTCTAGGAATAAAAGATTGTTTATACGAATACATTGAATAATAATAGAATTGTTATCAATAGATTTATAATGAAGAATAGAATCTATATTTATAAATTATAAACCAACTTTTTTCAACTTAATTTCCGAAATAATATTAATATAAAAATTAGAAATATATACTATGTTTTTGAGTATAAGATCTCTATTTTCAAAATCGTTGGGTCAATAAATGATTCTTTTGATTGTATATGTATTATAACTAACAATTGAAAAGATCGTTATTCTAGATTCAATATAATCTAATAATAAAAAAGATATATATTTTTGTTTATTAAAAAGTGAAATGTTATTGATAAGATATATGACACCATTTGTATTCAGGATAGTATTTTGGAATAAATAATAAAGAATTGTTATTGTAGTACTATAAATCTTGTTTGATAATCTACTCTAAATGATTATAACATTCAATTTAAATCTAGAATTATAATGATTAGCTTGATTTGAGGATTTCAATTATTTCTTGCTTTCTCAAGCTTTTTTTGTATTATTCTATTTGTCGGATTTCATTCGATCTATAATTTGGGTATACTTATAATCAGTGATTTTAAAAGTTTTCTTTTCATTACTTTTTCCAATAAGAATAAATTCGATTATATAGCATTCCTTTAAAGAATGATATATTCTTGGATTAACAATCTTTCAATCACTTTCTTTTCTATATAGGCATACAAACTTTTTTCCATTATTATTTCTTTTTCTATTATTACCTTGCTTGTCTTTATCAAATATTTAATACAATAATTGATTTGAAAAAGTATTAACTATAAAAACACCCTTTATCTTAAATTCAATAGAACATTGGTAAGTAAAACCACCAAAGATATCATTATATTGCTTTAAAGTGTGGTTTGGTATTTCTAATTGGTTATTTATATCAATCTGTATAAGTATACCAAATGTTTATTCAAAAGCTATATATTCTTTTATAATTTACATGAAATCCTTAATTATTCTATTATACTTAACTTCCAAGATATCATAAACAATTACATTAATATAAGCACTTAACCATTCAACATACTATTTGATTGAATCAATATAATCTGTATAGACTTACTAGAAATAGTTACAATAGTTTTGTACTACTGTGGTTTTGATCATTTGTAATATAAATGTAAAAGAATCTTTTAGCTTTTTGATAAGGAATCTTATAAGTGTAGGCCTTTAAATCTTATTCTCGATTATAATATTTATCAGATGAATTTGATCTATAATCTTAGTAATCTAATCAAAAACCTTCTTATACTTTTTATATATACAATTATATTCGTCTCTATCAAAACAATATTCATTTTGAAAAACAAAATATTCAATCAATACATCTTGAAAGATGTATAGAAGTAGTTTTGGTAGAAGGATTATATTGGTATTATTATCTTGATTAGTTGATAGCTTAGTCTTACAATTCTCAAAAGTATATTTGTATTTTTTTTGGTTTTGTATATCAGTTTCTCATATAAGATCAGAGATTCTAATAAATTACAATAAATCTTTTGTGAATCAATCTTTATCAAGAAGTTGTAGTATATATAGAAAAATTTTCTTTTCGTATTCCGATGTAAATCTATAAATAAGTGGGTCGATCAGATTCTTATTAGATTTAATATTATCCCAAATATCTTTCAACATATAGATATTTTGAAATTGATGGTATTATTAATTCCAATGTATATAAGTATTCAATCAAATAATTGAATCCAAAGTGCTGGCTTTATTTATAATGATTTTTCAAGAATAATAGAAAGGATTGAGTATCAAAGTGAGTTCAACAGACGTATAGATTATTGCACAATTATTTAAAAGCAAACCGGACTTATAACTATTACAAAGGATAGCTATATCAATGATCACCTTTAATAAAAAGATAATAGAATAAAGGATTAATAGATTAGATTCACTTGAGAATTGATTATAATAATCAGTATTCTCTATATATACCCAAAATAAGCGATATAGACGCTTATTTAAAAAAGATTATTATTCTAATAGACTATGTAATGAATGGAGTAGCTAATATAGTAATAATGTAATTGAGATCGATCATAAAGGCCGATCTCGATGATCGGGGCGCGTATATAGCACATGATATTGCGTGATATGATATCCTATCTCAATATACACTATTAGATATATGGATTAATAATTATAAGGAGATTAGCTTATTTTATATCATTAATCTTTTCGATACAAACCCCATAATCCTCAATCTTCCATAGCTCCAACACCACAACCCTATTATTAATTAAACAGCAATGACTCTCAAATTTACATCTACATATTACTCTAAATATTACTATCCAATTAATTCTATTACAATTGTTATCCTCAATCATAACAATATACTAATTCTAGTAGATATTGTATTCAATCCAATATTATATATACATATTAGAAAATCTATTTTGAAGCCCATTTTGAAAAATTCTACTCCAACCCCATATCAAGCCTTTATTAAAAAAGTTATTAACAAAAGTCTCCAGACCCCCTCCTTTTCACTCCAAAATCAATCAATACTTTTGGAATACATTTCTCCAATCCCAATTATAGAAATGAATACTAATAGAAATCTCAATAATATAAATCTTATTGATTCAACATTACCCAACCAAAATCACCACTACACTTACCAAATCAATAAGAAAGTAGAGATTTGTGTTAAGATAATATCAAATCAGCCAATCCTGAAATCGGTTTTAGTATAGATTATTACAAACTCTAAAGTATATAAAAGATTATTATGAAATCAAAATATTTTACCTTCATTGGATTCTCTATTGCTATCGAATCTTTTAAAAAAATCAATCAATGTTTTATGAAACATTTGATAAGAGATGATTGATATAAAGTTTCTTATAGCTAATAGCTTTATTGTCATACAATATCACGTGCTATACACGTGCCCCGATCATCGAGATCGGCCTTTATGATCGATTTCAATTACATTATTATTATATTAGCTATTTCACTCATTATGTAATCTATTAGGATAATAATCTTTTTTAAATAAATGTTTACGTTGTTTATTTTGGATATATATAGAGGATATTGATTATTATAATCAATCCTCAAATTAATCTAATCTATTAATTCTTTATTCTATTATCTCTTTATTAAAGGTAACTATTGATGTAACTATTCTTCATAATAGTTATGAGCCCGGTTTGCTTTTAAATAATTGCGCAACAATTTATACATCTGTTAAACTCACTTTGATATTCAATCCTTTTTATTATCCTTGAAAAATCATTATAAACAAAGCTAGCACTTCGGATTCAATCATTCAATTAAGTACTCGCATATATTGGAATCAATAATATTATTAACTTCAAAATATCTATATATTGAAAGATATCTGGAACAATATTAAATCTAATAGGGATCTGATCAACTCATTCACTTATGGATCTATATCGAAATACAAAAAGAAAATTTTTCTATATACATCACAACTCCTTGATGAAAATTGGTTTACAAAAGATTTATTGTAATTTATTAGAATTTTCAATTTTATATAAGAAATTGATGTGCGAAATTAAGAAAAATACGAATGTGCTCTTGAGGATTGTAAGGCTAAATCATCGATTGATTGAGACAATAATATCAATATAACCCTTCTATCAAAACCACTTCTATATACCTTTCAAGATGTATCAGCTAAATACTCTACTTTTTAGAATAAATATTACTTTAATAGAAACAAATATAATTATATACATAAAAAGTATAAGGAGGTTTTTAATTAGATCACTAAAACTATAGATCAAACTTATCTAATAAATATTACAATCAAGAATAAAACTCAAAGGCCTATACCTATAAGATTCCTTATCAAAAAGCTAAAAGATTCTCTTACATTCATATTATAAATAATCGAAGTCATAGTAGTACAAAGCTATTGCAATTATTTCCAGCAAGTTTATATAGGTTATATTGATCTAGTCAAATGGTATATTGAATGGTTAAGTGCTTATATTAATATAATTGTCTATAATATCTTAGAAGTTAAGTATAATAAAGTAATCAAGAACTTTATATAAATTGTAAAAAAACGTATAGCTTTTGAATGAATATCTGCTATACTTATACAGATTGATACAAATAACTAATTAGGAATATCAAACCATACTTTGAAGCAATATAATAATATCTTTAATAATCTTACTTATTAATGTTCTTGTCACGGCGCCAACTACATGATCTGTAGTTGCCTTCGTGCCTCAGGCACAGCATACTAGCGCGCCCTACTTCCTATAAGTAGGGCCTCACTTTTCCATAGCTCTTTTACCCTTATGATACAATATAAATCTTTACCTATGCCTTGACAGTTTGTATTATCATCAAATAAGTTATCACAGCTTTATTTTTCTTTATTTCTTATTTCTCATTTTTCCAAAGTTCCACTAACGTCTTATTCCGATTGTATCAATCGTATTCATTGTTGATTTATTGTATATTTTATTATCAACATTTTATATCTTCAAAGTATCAAAGATAGGTGATCAAATATTTACACTAGAAGTGTTTGTATCTAGTCTATCTCTACAATTCCTTTTTTTAAATTATATTTTCAATTTTGTTGAAATCAATATTTTTTTTTTATAGATTTATTTAATAATCTAAATATTTTATATTTTGCTATTGTTTAAATTGTATTCGATTTGATTAAATCGATTGTAGATTTATTACAAATTTAAACTGTTGTTGTATAAACTTAAATTATTAATGCTTAATTAAGAATTATCGAATTGGAAGATATAATTGTAATGTTAAAGATTATTATTTGTAATAATTTGTAAGTTTTATTTTGTTATAAGTATTTCACTACCCCTGAAAAATTTAGTAGTAATGAGTAGAATATTGTAAAGTGTCAAGATCAATATACAACTTTTTATAGTATAATCAATTATTATTTGATTATAGATTACAAAAATGAATCAGAGTTTTAGAAAATTATATTTCTTATTAGTTTATTTTCTGGTTTTGTTTATATAAACAATCAGATACACTTTGATATAATCATTAATAATTTATATGATTTTAATCTTTGATTTTTTAGATGGCGTATTATAACAAATATCTGATATAAATTAAACAAATAATATTAAACTTTAGATTTTTTATATAAAGCTTTTATAAATTATAACAAATACAAAATGAAAAAGATTTTATTTGATAATTTCATTACTGGATTCAAATAACTTATTATCAAATACAAAAAGACTATCGAATAACAAGTTATTGATTTTAAATTTAAGATTTCCCAAGATCTAATTAATGCTTCAATTAATCAATCGAATAAATCTTCTACCACTGATATTAACATATAAATAGTTTGGTGGTAAGATATTTATAATAATTTAAAGGAAAAGATTTATCTTGATAATCAATGCAAAAACCAAAATATTAACCCCAGCGATCAAAAAAAATCCAATGAAAAGAAACCTGCTATTGTTATTATAACACTTACACCTAATTCTTTCAAAGATTTTATACAACTGGATACTGTTCGCTAAGGTTAACAAACCTTATTATGTTATGATAGAAAATAATGTCTAGATCTTAGCCTTTGCTTTTATTACAAAAAGTCTAGTTATATCAAATTTAATTATAAAAAAAAGTGATACAATAATACAAAATATAATATTAATCTAGGAATTATATAAAATCTTAACCATTTTGTTATAAATCAATATACTCCGAGTATTTATTATTTTCCCACTATCGATTATTATTACAATCTCAGATCTTATTATAAGGCTTACAATCCTACTTATTAGAAAACATTCCCGTTTGTTAATTGTTTCCCGATTATTATAATATTGTTTTGATATACTTTCCTAGTTTTTATTAATAATATGGATTTGGGTGGATTTGTTGAAGGCTTTGTATATTCGAATGATAATGGAAATTCTATTCTTTAGTTAGATATGTTAAAAGATTAATCTTGGTTTACAATCGCAAATCGAGATTCTTTACAGAAAATCTATCTTTATGGGTTAAAAAATTAATTAATATTTAGAGACTTTTTGTATTTTAGAATAATGAATAACAAATTTTTTAAAATCTTAACGGAAATTTTCCTTACACCTAATATAATTATTCTGTTTATTGGCTTAATAAATAATGAAGCCGTGGGATATAGATTTATAGATAGAATCCTTATATTCAAGTTTGATATATTTATATACCCTTTCCCAATAATTTGTAATCTATTATTTATAGATGGAAAGACTTCTGATATTTTATTTCAATATATATTATTAGATATATAAATTAATAATTATAAGAAGATTAGCTTATTCTATATTATTAATCTTTTTGATACGGATTTTATAATCCTCGGTCTTTTATGGTTTCAGTGTTACAACCCTATTATTGATTGGGTGGTAATGATTCTCAAGTTTATATCTATATATTACTTTAAATATTGCTATCCAATTAACTTTATTACAACCGTTATCCCCAATTGTAATAATATGCCGATTCTAGTAAACACTGCGCTCAATCCAATACTATGCATACATATTAGGAAATCTATTTTGAAATCCATTTTGAAAAATTCTATTTTAATTTTATATTAAGCCTTTATTGAAAAAGTCATTAATAAAAATCTCCAAACCCTTTCCTTTTTGTTTCAAAATCAATTGATACTTTTGGAATATATTTCTTCAATTTTAATTATAGAGACAAATACTAATAAAAACTTTAATAATATAAATCTTGTTGATTTAATACCACCTAATCAAAACTATTACTATATTTATTGAATCAATAAAAAAACAAAGATTTGCATTAAAATAATATTAAATTGGTCAATCCTGAAACTAATTCTAGTATGGATTATTGTAAACTTCAGGGTATACAAAAAACTATTACGGAATCAAAACATTTTATCCCTATTGAACCCTCTATTATTATTGAATCTCTTAGAGGAATCAATTAATATTTTATAAAATATTCAATAAAAGATAATTAATATAAAGTTTTTTATAACTAATAACTTTATTCAATTCTATAAAGATTAGAAAGCTTATATTACAAGAGTAACCTAGGATGAACTGGATAAAGCTAGCGAATTATACTATATAGTAACAAACGATCCTATTTAACTATATTATAGTATTATAAAAAGCGATATCAAAAAGTTTATGAAAAAGATTGATCGATTTATATTATCTATAATAAAGATTTAAAGCAAACTATTACTCTGGCTTTATAATCTATTTACTAATTTCTTATCTTTCTTTGTTAACAAGCTTCTATTATAATACTTTTAGGATCATAAAATCGAGATTATATTAAATCAAGAGTTTTTGTATAACAAAAGTTGTTTAATATCTTTAGTCAAGCTTTAAATTATTTGTAAATGGCTTGATAATAATTTAAATAAAGAATTCATTTACAAATCCTGTTTTCAATCAGTTACTTTATTCTTTTTAATTACAAAACCTAGGGGGGATATTCGAATTTATCAGAACTATCGTAAATTAAACAATATTATTATTAAGAATTGCTATTCGCTTTTATTAATCAAAGAAACCCTTGATATTTTATGCTATATTAAAGTTTATATCAAATTGAATATTATCACCATATTCAATAAATTATGGATTATAGAAGATTATAAATGAAAGATTACTTTTATAATTTATTTCAGCTTATTCAAATCTTTAGTAATACCTTTCGGTTTTTGTAATATTTCTGCCTTGTTTCAGAATTATATTAATTATATTTTTTTTGATTTTCTAGATAAGAATTGTATAATGTATTTAAACAATATTTTAATCTATTTTAAAAATATTATAAATTATTGAAAGTAAGTTTGCAAAGTTGTTTAAAGATTTATTAATATTGGATTACAAATTGATATTAACAAATACAAGTTTGAAACAAAAAGAATAAAGTATTTCGGTTTAATCATTACTTTTAGTAATATCGAGATAAATCCTGATAAAGTTAAGATTATTTTTGAATAGAAGTTGTTAATTAAGTTAAAAGATCTTCAATATTTTCTAGGGTTTGTTAACTTTTATTAACACTTTATTTGCAGCTTTTCTAAAATTACAAAACCTTTGAATCGTTTATTGAAAAAAGAGAATACTTAGAATTGGATTGTTAATCAAGAGAATATCTTTGAAAATCTAAAGTATATTTTTGCTTCTGTTTTAATTCTTGTAATGTTTGATTATTATTGTTATATAGTTATTGAAATAGATGCTTCAGATTAGATTGCGGGTGGAATATTTTTTCAATATAATGATGAGGGCTGATTACGTTTGGTTATATATTTCTTTTTGAAATATAGTATTGTTGAGTGTAATTATGAGATTTATAATAAGGAATTATTAGTTATTATTAAGTTTTTAAAAGAATGGAGATTCGAATTATATGGAACTCAAGAGTTATTTGAAATTATTATTGATTATAAGAATCTAGAATATTTTATATCAACAAAGATGTTGAATCAGAGATAAGCTAGATGGATTGAATTTTTATTTGGTTTTAATTTTCGTATTATATATCGCCCTGGCTATAAGGCAGTTTGTCCCGATGCGCTGAGTTGTAAGGTGGAAGATTGCCTTGCTTATACCGATCCTAATGACAATTGAATCAAAAATCGTTTACAGACAGTTCTTTTAGAAAAAGTGTTTGATATTATTATATTCAAAGATTTTATTTAACAAGTAAATAACAATATCAATCTTATTGTAGCTTTTATGGGTATAATCATTTCTGATATCGAGAAGCTGATCGATAATCTTATTGATAAAGTATATGAATTATTCGAATTGATTATTATTATGTGTGAAACTGTTGGAACACGTGACTGAGAACGTGTCACGTTCTATCTCCACTTACACTCTTCGTGTGTATATGGGGTAGAATGTGTATATAGCTTAGAAATGCTTTTTTATACAAAGGGGGCAGATAGAATTATAATATCTTTAATCTATATACTTTTGTGTATATATTACCTTGCTAGGTTTATTCAATATTGATTAATGATTGAATAATTCAATTATAGAATAAAAAGGTTAAATTGAATAAAAAGAGATATCTTTTGAGAAGATGAATAAGATTGTATTAGACTGAGTTTATGTATGATCTATATAAAAGAATTAGAATATTATGTTCTTTATATTATTTTTTCGAATTATATGTTAAGAAGAAATCCTTGATTACAATTATATTTTCTTTAAGATAATTTGATTTATATCGATTCTATCTACATCCATCATGCATTTGTACATACCATATGATAAATCGATTCGATATAATACAATATCGAATATTACTATTCAATATAATTTTTCTAATCTCCGAAATACTTTTGTATAAAGTAAATCCCATAATCTAAAAAAAACAATTAAATTCAAAGAATCCAGATTTTATAGAAATCTAAATAAATGCCAATATTATTATATAAATAATCAATTTGCAATATAAATAATACAAAAAACAATGTTTGTAAAACAAATTTTAGAAATAATACAAAGGTTGGATAGAGATTATCTTCAAAATTGTATATCGTGAAGTTTTCAAATTTATACGAAATCAGTTTATTCTTTATAGCTTCCAAGTACAACAAACAAAAGGAAGCCTTAATTATACTAAAGTTTTTACTGAATTTATTTCAAAAGAAATATTGGAGAAATATACAAAAAAGGTTCAAAAAAAGGCAGAAATATTGAAAACAAAATATATAGATATATACAACATTATTACACCAAAGAAATCGATTCAAATTCAAATATTATTTATACCAAATTCTTTCAAGCAAATATAACAAAATAAACCAAAACAACAATTCCAAAACCAATCTTTTTCTAATTTTGTATTGCCCGATTACTCAATACCATATAAAATATCAAATATAAGCTATATACAAAATCTTCTGCCAAATTTAATAAAGGTATACAACAACAACAAATTCAAATATAATAATGGAAAATACAACTTCTTAAAAAAGAAATTTCAAATATTTTATAAATTATATAAAAAAGTTGGATTCAATCAAATTCAATACAAATCAACTTTTTCAATAATATTTCAAAACCCTACTTTATCATTTTATTTTAACAAAATCAATAATCAAAAATTAAAATTTGATGAAATAATTATACATATGAAAACATATTTCGAAATTGAAAAAAGACGCCAGAAATATCTCACTAAATAGCGTAATATAACATTTCTATAGATCATACGAAAACATTTTGATAAAACATTTTCAAAACAATTAAAAAAGCTTTTCAAAACTCTTTATACATTGCAATACGGATTAATAAATTTATACTAATTAGAATTAATGTTGAGAAATTAAATCATAAATATATATCATAAAGTTCCTAAATACAATTTCGTATTATTATAACCTGCATCAATATACGAAAATCTTTATACTAATCTTCGAAATACTATTAATCAAACTAAACAAATGCGAACAACAAATATTTATATTACCAACCAAATGACTAATAATCTGCCCAGCATGGAAATTTATTGAACAGATTGTACATATAAAGACCGAGGTTTATCTTGTGGTTAAAATCGATACTGTGGAGTAAAAAATTGAAAAAGATTTTTGAAAAAACGATTTACACCTCAATCAATAAAACAATTCAATCCTCGTACAGCATTAAAATGTTATATATACAAGTAATCAGGCTGTTGGTTAACAAATCATTTTATAGAAAAACGAAAAATCTGATATAATCAATTTATGATAAAATATCAAATAAATAAAATCTAATTTCACCAATTTTTTCTTATGTACGAAGGCGATTTGAATAATGCCGAACCTGAATTTAACAAAATTTCGGACAAATAAGATATTATTGAATATCAGTAAGTTGATTTTTTAAATAATCAATTAATAAAATATAAAACACACTTTACTAAAATAAAATCAATTAATGGAGTATACATAGCTGAGCTTTTTAGCAAACAATTCTTTGTATATGTATATTTGTAATAAGATTAATTTCAATAAGTGTACAAACAAATAATAAAAGAATATAAAGTTTTCCAATTCGAAGATTGATATTCTACTAATGTTTTTCAAGGTATTATTTCTGATACAAATACATCAAAAATTTCGACAACAGATGAACTACAAGTTTAGGTATTAAAAAAGGAAAAGAATATGAAATGTATAAATGGTCCTGTATACAATATCAAATTTGAAAAAGGTTTCATACGATTTCAAAATAATATTACAATCAATACACCCCTTAATACTATCACTTTTTCAATCATACCAACAAATACATTATTTTTTATGTGTATTCAGAATATAAATCACTTACAAATATTATTTGATAATTTCATTAACATTTTAAGGCAAGGAGATAAGATAATCCCTATTATACACAAATGGGGATATCCTTTTATGTTTTTGGATTAAAAAAAAGAAATGATTATATACAATCATTTAACAAAAATAAAACTTCAACAAATTCATTGAAGATTTGGATACCCATTTATATGAAAACTTGTAGATCTTTTAAATCGAGCTAGTCACACTGATATTGATATTTGTATAATCAAGAAATTTAATAAATTCTGTAAGTATTGTCAATTTTATACAAAATCCCCAGAGTGTTTTAAATTTATTATTAAAAATAATATCGAATTTAATTACTTTATTATTTTTGATATATTTTATATCAATAAAAGCCCTATTTTGCATATCATTGATGAAGCAATTGTATACAATGCTGTAGTTTTTATATGAGATATGTTTATCAAAATTGTATAGAATATAATTCGAAAATGTTGGATTGATATATATTTAAATCCATTAGATTATATATCTTATGATGTCGGTACAAACTTTGTATCAGATGAATTCAGATAAAATGTAAGATTATTTCAAATTGATATTTGAAAAGTTTCTATAAAATCTCATAATACAATTGAAAAAGTCGAAAGATATCATACTCCAATACAACACACATACAAAATATTCAAAAAGGAACTTAAAAACAACAAACTCAATAAAAAATCAATCTTACAAATAACAATAAAAATAGTTAACAATACTACTGGTTCAAATAGACTTATACCGATACTTTTTATATATGGAGCTTACCCTTGAATAACTTTATACAACCCATCATCTCCATCTATCTTAAAACAAACATCTACATATCACCTTGTAATAAAAGAAATACATGAAATTCAAGTAAAACAAGCAATCCAAGATACACTCACTACCCACAATAATCCCGATACATACAAAACATTCAATCTACCCCTCAATTCTTTAATACAAATATAAAGAAAAAGAAAAGATTAAATAGGATCTTACAAATTACTTACAATTATTAATCAAAATTATATGATTGATTTTCCCCATAATCCAACGGAATTTTGTATTATAATAGTAAAATCATTTTATAAAAAAAAATACAAAGACAAACTCGAAATAAATGATTAGTTACTTCTACTTAAAATATCCCCAATGACCCTTTTAAATATAGATAATTCGAGATCTGAAACTTGTGAATCACAAAATCTTATATAAACTTTCAAATAAACTTTGATACAGAATCCCATCCCTATTTTTGTTCAGTATACAATTCTTAGAATAGAAATTCTTAGAATATCATTACCTCAAAATGTTTATATAATTAATAATAAACATAATCAACTTTTTATAATTATATAAAACAATCAGGATCTAATAGAGGCATTTATTACAAAAAAAGAATAGAAGACTTTGAATCTTGTAATAGAACTTTGTATAAAAGGAATTATTATTATAAAAGAATTATTATTTAAAGCTTTACAAATATAAAAAATCAATAGTCTTATTGTAAAAGATATTTTTGAATTTGTTAAGTATAATCCCCTTATACACACCAAAAAATTATTTAATTCACATCTCGTAAATAAAGTGAAAGGATGTACAACAGATTTTCTATATGAAAAATCCCGTTTTGTTATATAAGTATACAATGATTTTGGTAAAGAATCAATTTTGATCTAAGTATTTATAATTCAAAGGTTAAATCAAAAAATTATTATAACCTTAATTCCTATATTAGCAAAAATAAATATTATATTTATGGTATGAAATGTTATGCAAGTGTATGTATAGTCAAAAATATTATTTAATTGGATTGTATTAACAAAGTTTTCAAAAAAACTTTAAGATAAGTATTTATGTGGTACAATTATGATCATTAAAAAACTATTGTATGGTATTGTAAAAGTAGAAACCCATTAATAAACAATATATTGGAAATATTATTAAGAAAAACTTAATATAATTATATTTTTATATGATCTGTGTTTACTCATTACTAATATAAAAGGTGTATGATTTGGATTTGTAAGAATGCAAATAAACAATATATTTATATTAACAGATTAAGAATTTATGGATTTTGAGAACAAGAAATTTAAGAATACAAATATCAAAGCAAAATCTAATAAATACCTAACGTACAACTCACCCCTAGTTTTCAATGATTGTATTATATGATAAGATAAAGATAATTTCATTTTTATATAAAAAAAACAAGGAAAGAAATTTGTGAAAGTTGTTAATCCTGAGTAATATTGTAAATAATGAGTATGGAGTGTATATATCGCTATAATTTATCAATTAGAAGTATTGTACGATTTATCCATTATTGTATAGTATCAAGATCCATTAGAGGATAATATTAAAATGCTTAATAAAAAATTTGATTAATAAATAAAAAACTTTAATCGAAAACTTTTGTTTATTTCCCTTGTATAAGATTGTATAAAACTATTTATTTTTGTTGATGGATTGTTTACAAACAATAAAGATTTGAGTAATCAAATTGGATTTGTTATTATATTAGCAAATAAGAATATATCAAATAAAAACATTTTCAAACTAATTAGGAATATTGTATATTATAGTAGTATAAAGAGTAAGAGAGTTATATGCAATATATTAGCTTCTGAAATTTATGGTATAGTAGGAGGTGTGGATATTGGCCTTGTAATAAGATCAATTTTGTAAATCATTATTTTTCAACTAAATCTATTTGATATTTTAGTTATTATTTGTACAAATTCATATTCATTATATGAATACCTCATCAAATTAGATATAATAAAAGAAAAGAGATTCATAATCAATATAATGGTATTACAACAATCATACGAAAGAAGAGAGCTCACAAAAATTCAATAAATCAATGAACTTAACAATATAACCAATATAATAATTAAAACTAACCCTAATAAAATATTGAAAGAATTCATTGATACAAATACTTTTGTTATACATATCGAAGAATAAATAGAACAAGAAATTCATACAAAAGTCGACTAGACTACATACAAACTAAATTAATAATTGGGATATGGAATTATTAATATTTCATTTTTTATTTTTCTATTATTTGATGTTTTTCGAAAAAAGTTTTCAACAAACACCTCAACTCCAATCTATTTCCTTAAATTTCAAAAAGAAAAGAAAAGAAAAACAACCTAGATGTTGTATAAAGAATATATACAAATCAATCGACAACAAAAGGCTCTTTAACAAAACCAAAACCAAGCAAAAAAGATTCTTTTTGGATATTAGAGGATTTTGGATTGGTAGATAAAGGAGGAATAGAACTTTGATTAGAAAAAACACAAGGAAACGGAGAACGATAGTTTTGTTCAATAGAACCAATACACGGACAATCGAATCGTATACACCGAATTTTATAATCTCTCCACTTACAATTCCCACAACTATTACCAAAATGATCAGGCACACGATAACAATTTGGAAAAGGTATTAATCTATATCGATAACATTTTTTATAAGAATCTTTGATAAGAATCCCCCGACTTTGTATCAATATGTTATTTATATATAAAGATTGTATTATATAAACTTAAACAAACATAATTTGATTGCGAACATATACAATATTATTATTTGGTATTACCAAAAAAACGAGTTGAAGATTATTATAATAATATTGAACAAGGATTTATTCATTAATAAAAAAAACAGGATTTTGATTTGATGCCGCCACTACATTTACCACATTATACAATTAAAGGGCCCTATTTGTATAAAAATATTAGTATATTACATACAATACCAGACTAGCAGTAAATATAAGGTAAATCTTAATACAATCAGATAATTCTTCAACAAAGATAGAAACATACATTTCAAACAATCAGTTAAATTCGAGTTTTTTATATTTCAATCAAATTAGTATAGTTCCGAATCTAGATATATCATCCGATATAATCGAAAAGTATATACATAATAGAAAACTATAGATTTTGATAATTTTGATAAAGTTTAATACAGTGTTTGATTGATTTAAATTAAAAGATTTTATATTCGTTTGATTTATTATAAAAACAAAAATTAAACTAAGCAACAAAATGATTGCCAATCACAAATTCCATATACCAATCTCATTCATACAAACTACCTTTATACAAAGAAGAAAAAAATAAAGCCTGTATTAAAACACATAACTAAAAACATATCACATTCTACCCCCACTTACATTCTTTGTATATATATAGAATAGAATGTGTATATAGTTTAGAAATGTTCTTTTATACAAAAAGAGTAGACAGAATTATAATACCTTTAACCCATATACTTTTGTGTATACACTACCTTGCTAGGTCCATTCAATAGAAACCCTTCGGAATCTGACTGTCTATTATTAGTTATTATCGATTCGAAAAAACCTTTGATTTGTTTTTTAAGATTATAGATTGATTAATAGTAAAATCTTTTATTACAATTGTTTTTTTATTCCTTTTTTTATTAAACTTCATATCTAGATTATATATCGAATATATTTCATTGGATTTATTGGGTATTTTGGCTAAGTTAAAATTATTGATTTTGTTTCCTGTATATATTGGTAGTCTAATATATTGAGAGAAATCGAAATTTATGTATAAGTCTATCAATTTTACTTTCGAATTAAAGTTTTTTGTTTTATTGCATTCGGATTCCTAGAACCTTTATTTATACCATTTTATTTTTGATCTAATATTTCTATTGATTATATTATATTATTATCAATCAGCGAATATTATAGTAAGAAGTATTAATATATTATTATAATTGTTTATTGTTTAATGAAAATGTGTTATTTCATTTTGGTTGTAGAATTTTTTGTATAGGAGTTTGCTGATTGGTTTGTTGAGAAAATCTATTGTTTATATGGTTTATTTAATAATATTATATTTAATAGAGGTTTGCAATTTGTATTAGAATTCTGGAAATATTTATTTGAATATTTATTAATCATTTTGAAATAATTTTTTTGGTTTTATTCTGAGTCTGATGGATAAATAGAGAGGATCAATACTATAGTAGAACAATATCTTTATGCTTTTATAAACTTTTATCAAGACGATTAGTACGATTAGCTTCTATTCGTAGAGTTTGTATTCAACAATATTACCTCAAAGATTATTAGAATATCCCCATTCTTTATTAATTATAGTTTTCATTTATATTTCGATATTGAGTCTTCTTTATTAATTTTCTTGAATCTATTATATCAATGCAAATGTGAGTTTTTAAAAATCAATGAGATTGTAGATCGATTTAATATCATCCTAATAAAATTAAAAACTTTAATTATTTAATTCATTCAAAAATATAAAAATTATATTAATAAGACTTGTATCAATACTTTTTTATACAAAAAAGGTAATAAAGTATGGGTTAGTATTAAGAATATGAAAACCAATCGTCTGATGAAAAAAGATAATAATAAATAAAATGGTCTCTATAAGATTCTAAAAGTTTATAAACAAGTCTATCTATTTCAATTCCCAATTAGTTTTAAAATCTTCTTAATATTTCACAATTTATTATTTCGATTATTTTATTATTTATTCGAATTAATTGATCAAAAAGTAATCAATGAAGCTGAATTTTATTGAAACCAAGGTTGTATTTTAAAAAGAGATAACAAAATGAATAAAGAAATCGAATAATAGAAATTTGATAAATTATTTGATTGTTATAATAAGGATGAATTTTATTACCAAATCAAATAGAAATATTATCTAATGTTTTGACAATCCACTAAAGATTTTCGCAATTAGGAAGATACAATTATTACTTTCTATTTAGCAAATTTAAATAAGTCAAAACCATCTACTTAGATAGATTTCAAAAGATCTATTATTTCTGATCCTTTATTAGTATTTATACCAAATGTATCCCCGAATTGAAATTGAGATAAACCAAAAAAGTTTTATCAATTGATTACTATTTCCAAAAAGGTTCATTTTTATTTAATAATAGAAATTAAAGTATTTTAATGTTATTTTGTTTTCTAAAGAGTTAATTGGTATTGTGATTGGGGATCAATCGTTTTAAACAGGGGGTACTATTATAACGTCAACTATATAATCTATAGTTGCCTTTGTATCTCAGATATAGTATATTAATGTGTTTTACTTTCTATAAGTAGGGCTTTATTCTTTTATAGCTCTTTTATCCTTATGATATAATATAAGTCTTCACCTGTGCCTTGATAGTTCTATCAAATCTAAGATAAAAGATATTTTCACAGTTAGTATTTCTTTAAATCAATTATTGTATTAAGTGTTTAATAAAAACAAATAAAATAATAATGAAAAAAGAAATAACAATAAAAAAAAGTTTGTATATTCATACAAACAAGAAAGTGATTGAAAAATTATTAATCTAAGAATATATCATTCTTTAAAGGAATATTATACAATTGAATTTATTCTCACCAGAAAAAGCAATAGAAAAAAGATTCCTAAGATTATTAATTATAAGCATACCCAAATTATAGATCGAATGAAATCCAATAAATAGAATGATATAAAAAAAGCTTGGGAGAATAAGGAATAATTAAAATCCTTAAATCAAATTAATTATTATGATTCTAGATTTAAATTAAATGCTACAATTATTCAGGATAAATTATTAAATAGGATTTATAGTATTACAATAGTAATCTCTTATTATCTATTTCAAAGTATTGTTCTGGATATAGATGGCGTTATATATCTTATCAATGATATCTCACTTCTTAATAAACAAAAATATATATCTTCTCCATTATCAGACTATATTAAATCTAGAATAACAATTTTTCTAGTTGTTGGCTATAGTATATATACAATCAAGGGAATCATTCATCGATTCAACAATTTTGAAAATAAAGATCTTATACTCAAGAACATAGTATATATTCCTAACTTCTATATTAATATTGTTTTGGAAATTAAATTGGAAAAAGTTGGTTTATAATTTATAAATATAGATTCTACTTTTTATTATAAATCTATTAATAACAATTCTATTATTATTTAATGTATTTATATAAACAATCTCTTATTCCTAAAATATAATCCATTTTTATTTTATTTTCTATCCTTTATAAATATTCTAATAAATCGATTAATAATTATATATCCTTTAATTAATAAAAAAATCAAACAATTTTTTTAATAATTTCACAATTCTTTAAGATTATAATATAATTCTATCAAATTATAATATAAAAGATTAGAATATTTAAGAAAAAAAGTATTAGAATATTTAGTCTTTTTTATAAAAAATATTAGAATAAAGAGAATAACTAAATTGAAATATATCAATTATACTTATATTCATACAAAATAGATTATTTTATAATTACCTAATAAATATCAATTATTGTATCCTTTTTACAAAGTTCAATAGAATCTTTTTGATTTTATAAAGGGATATACTAAAGCTTCGTAGCTTTTAGTAATCAAAAAAATATTTAATAGAAAAATATTCATTTTCCCTCTTTATTAAAAATCTCACTTTGAAGTTTATAAAACTATTTAAGGATTTTTTGTTTGAATATTACAAAAATATGGCTTATCTATAATATACATTAAACAAGATAATGATACCTTTATAATAGGTATTATAGGAGATATTGTATTCAAAAAATAGATAGTTCAAAAGGATATAAAATTAAAGTTATTCCCACTCAACACATACAAAGCAAATAAAGAATCAGAACAAGTAGAGCAAGAAATTATAATAAAACAGATCAAAATACATATTTCTTTAGGACTTTCTGATTATATATAAATAGAAGTTATATAAGTAACTATCTATCTATACAATATCAATTCTTATAAAGCTTGCTTTTTCAAATCTTCAAATAAGGTATTAGATATATAATTTCAAGACTATTACTATCATTCCGCACTATTAATTACCGATTATTTAATTTATAATCTCTAATCAAATTAGAATAGTATATATCAATATGGATATCGAGCTTATCTATTAAATAAAAAAAGAAAACTTAGAGTTAATAAGAAATTTTATAAGATTAACCTTAAAGTATATATTAAATATTTCATTAAATATATTGTAAAATTATTAATCTTTTGTATATAGATTTCAAAGCTCAAAAGGATTATTATTACTTACAATATTATATTTGATGAAAATCATATATATAAGATTGATATTTTTAATAGAATTGTTGATACATTATCGAAACAGAAATTGTAAGAATTCTTTAAAGAATTTGATATTCCAATTTCAATCAATATCGATAGCACTTTCCTAGAAGAAAAGTATAATAAGATTATTTCAAATTATATTACAACAACTTCCTCATTTAATACCACCATACACATTACAAACACACCCATAAATAAATAGAACTCAAAGATATATTTAAGGGATGGAAATATACCTATAAATCGTAGAAAGGTTATACCATCAAAGGATTTGCAATCTCCAACAACCTAAGATTCAGATATTTCATCTCAGAAACAATCAAGTAATTTGCAATTCCCAAACATTAATCGTTCCACTTCAAACAACCTAACAGGCACTAAAAAATTACCCATCATTCCAGAAAATATAGATTATAAGCCTACTAAACTTGCTATCGATATTCTATGCATAGAATACAAGAATAATTCAGAGTCTTTGTTCATTAATGATTATATAGATTCTTCAACAAATAAAAATAGTATACCTAAAAAGAACCCCATCCTTATATCAAGATCAATTGAAGACATATCTATAGAAAGTCTGTTTTCTCTAAAATCTTATGCAATAAAGGATATATCACTAGTTTGATTGTTTATTCTTGAAAAAAAAGCATTTGATCCATTTACTAAAAACAAAGCTGATCTTTATGAGCAATCACTCAAACGATAAAAAGTTATAAAGATTGAAATTCTACAACCAATTTTCAATCTATTAGAGTATCAAACATTCGATTTCGATCCTTCTATTTCTAATACTCTATTTCTAGCTAATTACAATCATCTAACTAGATAGCAAGATCTCCTGAAATAAAAATCAGGAATATCAATAAACTATATATTTATTGGTATAATTATTACAAATCTATTTAGTCAAGATGATAACAGATTAGAAAACTTTTATAAAACATTTTGGTCTAATTATCTAATTATAGAATAAAAGGAGAGAAACAACTCTTATATCACTATTCACAATATAATCATCACAGTTGTTTGAACAAAACCCAATCCTCCTGTTATTTTAAATAAGAATCAGCAAGAGGCATTACCAAAAGTTTATCTTTTAGATTTATCATCACCATCTAAATACTATCATCAATTTAAGAACCATTTCCTAGAACTTTGGTTTAAGTATAAATACAAAATTGAAATCAATAATCTAAAGGAAAGAAAAACCTGATATAAAATAAATGCAAAGGATATTCCAATTGCTTTTATCCTATTACAATAAATATTTACATACAAATACAATAAACAAGGTTTCTTATCTAAATACAGAATAAAACTAATAATACAAAGAAATCTTCAATCAAAAAATACCATTAAATCTACTTATATTATAACTCTCGTTAAACAATCATTCAGAATTGTTATAATACTAATTACAAAATACAATTTAGAAATCAAGCAATTCAATATAATAAATATATTTATCAATACTCACAAAGATTTATTAAATATACCAATAATTTACTATTTACTAAATAGATTTAAGGAATCAAATAAATATATAATACTTAATCACATTTTATATAGTCTCCATAATTCCCTAGTGATTTGATTCAAGGATTTCAGTATTATATTGAAAAATCTTGATTTCATTCAATGTAAAAAGGAACCCTGTCTTTTTATAAATCTAGAATAGATGATCTTAATTTTATTCTTTGTAGATAATATATAGGTGATTTATTACAAAAAGAATTTAACAACAATTGATTGTATCATTTCTGATATCAAGGCTACCTACAAACTCTGTAATCTAAATGATATAGAATAGTTTCTGAGTATCCATATTATCTGTAATCGAAAGGCAAGGAGATTATAGTTAATATACAATATATATATTGAGAAGATTGCAATAAAGTTCAATTTTAATCAAAATAATATATATATTCTACTATCCTTTATAACATTCGTAAAGAATAATAGTAAAGCAAATATCATATTTATATAAATATATCAAAAAAAGATAGAATCTATATTATACACCACAATCATTATAAGAGTCGATATAATATTCGTTGCATTTCAGTTTAATCATTTTCTTATTAATCTATCTCCAGATTATATAAAAATAATTGATCACTATATTCAATACCTTTGAAATACAAGATATTATATTATTGGATATAATAAAAATCAAATCCCTCAACTTCTATTGTTTTCAGATGCATTCTTTGTAAACGATCCAGAAACTCAACGATCATTATAAGGTTATATCATTTCGTTATTTGAAGGATTAGTAATCTGGAAAACTTCGAGACAAGATATAGTAACTATATCCATTATTGAAGCTGAATTATTAGATGTAGAATATATATCAAAAGAAACTCTTGCAACTTTTCGATTCCTTAAGGAGATCAATCTTTTTGTTAGACTATCAATCACCATATTTTGCAACAATCAATAAATCATTAGATTAGTAATAAACGAGAACAAAAGGATTACTATTAAATTAAGATATATCGATATTTAGAATATATGATTAAAACAAGAATATGCAAAAGGAAACTTTTATTTCATTTATTTCCCAATAGCTAAAATAACAATAAATAAATTCACAAAGAATTTATCTTATCAAAAGTTCAATCATTTTATATCACTACTAAATCTCCAAAATGTTAGAAATAGGATTATTAAGATTATCTAATTAATTTTCTTTTGAAAGCCTTTCTTTTCTTAATGTATTCAATATCAATCTGCAAAATCTCAGTCTTTCTTTTCTTTTCTTCAATAATATCATCAATAAATATTCCCTCGAACATTTCACACTCCTTATCATTATCAGAATCTCGAGGAAAAGAAAATTGATTTCTTATCTCCTTATTATTCTCGTTAATACCTATAACATGTTTTATCAGTGAATGGGTTATATCAATAAATAGGTTACTTTCACCTTAATTCATTTATTCAAATCCATATTATTCAACAATAATTAAATCAATTGATTGAAACTATAAAGATTTTAGTAATCTAGGATCTATTATATTATTTTGATAGATTCTTGTATTATAACCTATCTTACCACATTTATTATAGCATCGATTAGAAGATGTTTCCCTATTAGGATTTCTCCTTTTTTGATGTTCGTTGTGTTGAATCTAAATATCAACTTTTTGTTGAGATAATATATCAAAAATCTTTTGTTTAGTAAGTATTCCTTTTTGATGTAGTTAAGTTTTTTTTGCACGTCGATGTTTGTTTAATGTTTTATTTGTTGTCTGAAGTATACGAATTTTTGTATTTAAAAGTGTATTTTTATAAACTAATCTTTTTATATTTTTAGTTAAAGTTAATATAGTTTTAAATATAGGTGTAGGAGAATTTAATTGATAACAATCTATTCGAGTTTTTATTAAAATTGATTAAAAAAGAGTTTCAATTGGATTGTAAGGGGTTTGAGAGGTTTATAAATCTTGATTGAAAGAGGGGGGAGTAGGTGTGTAAATTCGAATATTTAGTTTCGAAAGTATAGTTTTAGGATCAAAAGGTATTAAATCTGTTCTTCGGAATTCTGATTTCATATTTTGAATTGTAATTGATTCTTGGTATACAGTTTTAAAAACTATAAAGAATTCAATTTTTGAAATATGGTTGATATGTGCCTTAATAAATCTATCAATTTGAGTATTATATGAACGTTTCAGATTGTTAAAATAGCCAATATCAAGTGGTTGAATTAAATGATTTGAATGTGGTGGTAAATCTAAATATACAATATCATTCTCTTTACAATATGTTTGAAAAACTTTTGATTTATGGTTTTTATATCTATCTAGTATTAATATTCGATATTTACTTTTTCTTTGATTTTTAGTATGTTTATCGAAATGTTTCAATTATTTTAAATCTGTTTTATTATTTGTTTATTTATTAGATGTAGGTTTAATAGTCTAATTTGTAAAGAAATCGATTTCGGTATACCAATTGGAAAAATGAATCTGTTTTTGAATTATTAGAAATGGGGGTATAGTTTTATTCTCTCTATTATTATATATAATTGCTGTAGTTTATTCTCTATTACTTGGTTGTATTACCTTGCTTCTACTATTTCGTTTAGTATTAGTTATTACTATTCCGGGGCATATTATATCTATTATAAAGTCTGTTTTGTCGAAGTTGTAGAAATCGTTATCAAGAATACTATATTTCGTTTGTATATTCGAAACTAATCGAAATCATTTTTCAATGAGTTTAGGATCTTTGCAGAGAGCCCTTTGAAAGTCATAAATACAACTAAAACACATCTTTAATTCAATTCGATGTTTTATAAATCGATACGTTTAAAACTTCCCAATACACTTTGCATCCCTCAATTTGAAAATATAATTCGCTATATCTTTTATATTTCTGAATTTAAATAAAAATCCTTTCATATCCATATCGATTATATACTCAGAAATAATATTCTCCTTTAATTTTAAAAGATTATTAAATTTAGATCGATATTCGAAACAAGAAATAAAACCATTGATTCTATACTATAATATTGTATTCAGGACATTATACATCTTCGCAACTTTTCGAATACTTATTTTTTTGTCTTTTTGAATAGCTTCAATAGCAAGAAGTATACAGGCTTCTTGATTATTCGAATTCATTATGAGTTGTTGATAAAATGTATATCGAAAAAGAAAAGAATGAATTAAAATAAAAGTAATCCACTCACTGATATAACCCACTCGTTAATAAAACACGTTATCCAAATTGAACTAAACCTTTCTCTTCTTTTTACCCTTTGATATAATCTTTCTATACACCTTATTAAAAACAGATCCAAAAGCTACAGGCTTATTAGAAATCTTTAGTCGTTTCGTAATAAGTAATGAAAAAGAAGAAGATCTTTGATTTTTAATCGGAAAGAGAGATATAATCACTAATCGAATTGATCGATTCAATTAAAGAGAAATTCTAAATGATTATACTGATTAAAAGAAAACAATATATATTGATAATAAAAAAGATATATTAAAAATAGAATCCAATAAATCTAATGAATCCAAATCAAGGAATTCATTATCTTCTTTCTATATCGCTAATATCATAATCATTACAATACAAGCCAACTTTATATTAAAAATAGTTTTCTATCAAAATGATTATTAGCTTAATCAGATAATTAATTAAGACTCTCAAAAAACTTATTTAATCTAATAAAACAATAAAGTTCGGATCTAAAAGCTTAATCAACCTTTTTACTAAAGATTTTAAAAAGATTGATAATGTAATATAAATATATATAAGATATTTCCAATATTAAGAAAACAAAGAATCCTTACATTTGAAGCACTTTCTATAATCTTTATAATGATTAAACAAAAGAAATTGAATATATTCAATATATGGGATTGTATACTAATCACCTCGATTTTTTGTATCCCGAACTTTGTTCTTGGGATGATCTTTTCAATTCGATATTTTTGATTCCTTCAATCTGAAACCTGAAATAAAAGAAAAAAAGAAAGATAAATTATTCAAAAAAGAATTGTTATTCAAGATAACAATCCCTTTTTAATTATTAGAAGCTTGTATAAAAGGATCTACTTGCTCAACAGTAATAATAACAATACGACTTCTCTAATCAATACAGTTATAAAAGGATGATAGATTAGCCTTCTTTAGAATACTATCAGATTCGATAAATATATCAAAACTAGATGTACTTTTTGAAGGACTTCTGTTATTCTTTTTAGGAAAATGATTTCGAATAAAAAGAAATATTAATAAAGAATGGAATTCGCAAAAAGAACTCAAAGTATTAATATTAATCTTAGTGAATAAACAAATAGAAAAAGAAGAAACAATGTTTTGCTGTACAAAAAGCATAGGATTAATATAATATAAAAATCGAATCGCATCAACTATTTTATATCAATAAAAATAAATCAAAGAAATTTATAATTGAGATAGAAATATATATCTAGCAGTAAAAGAATAATCTATTCAGAAGATTTTTCTTTAATAAGAGAAAACATAATGAAAACTCTAATTGAGATTATATAGAATCAGGACTTGAAAAGAGTGGGAATCATTTCATTCTTATTATTACAATCAATCAATAAATATTTTAGAAAACTTTAGAGTTTTTAAATATTCTAATTCTATATATTTCTATTAGAGAATCACTATACATATAATACATTCGAATCAATTTACAGATTCAGTGCATTTGCAATGCCTTTAATTCATCGAATCATTCCTAACCGTTCATTTATATACACTTTCAAAATATCAGATTATTAACTCAATAATCTATATGTATATATGTATTAGAAGTGCAATTACCTAACTTACCCAATATATTTCCTTGTTTTTATATCATTTTTCACTCCTTTGTTTATAAAATTTATATGCCTGGCAGGAAAATCATTTATATATACTACACAAATGGATAGATACACTGTTATTTGTAGCATTTGTTGTTTAAAAATTAAAAAACTTTTTTTTGTTCTTAGACAAATCGAAATTACTTCGATCTGGAGAGTGTATCACACAATATTATATATTATATATGTGCTCTGATTATCAAGATCGATCTTTATAATTGATTTCAATTATATTATCATTATATTAGCTACTTTATTCATTATGTAGTCTACTAGAATAATAATCTTTTTTAAATAAGTGCCTATATTGCCTATTTTGGGTATATATAAAGGACACTGATTATTACAATCAATCCTCAAGTTAATCTAGTTTATTAATCCTTTATCCTATTATCTCTCTATCAAAGGTGACCACTGACGTAGCTATCCTCCATGATATTTATTCAATTCTATAGAGATTAGGAAGCTTATATTATAAGAGTAACCTGGGATAAACTGGATAGAACTAACGAATTACATTATATAATAATAAATGATCCTATTTAATTACGTTACAGTATTATAGAAAGCGATATCAAAAAGTTTATGGAAAAGACTGATCGATCTGTGCCATTTACAATAAAAATTCAAAACAAACTATTATTTTGGCTTTACAATCTGTTTGTTAATTTTTTATCCTTTTTTGTTAACAAGCTTTTATTATAATGTTTTTGGGATTACAAGATTGAAATCATATTAGGCTAAGAGTTTCCGTATAATAAAAATCGTTCAATATCCCCAGCCAAACTCCAAATTGTTCGCAAATGGCTCAACAATAATCTAAATAAAGGATTCATTTGCAAATTTTGTTTTCGATTGGCTGTTTCATTTCTTTTAATTGTAAAGCCCGGGGGGAGTGTTCGAATCTGCTAGGATTATTGTGGACTGAATAATGTTATTATTAAGAATCACTATTTGCTTTTACTAATTAAAAAAACCCTTAATACCTTATACCATGCTAAACTTTATATTAAATTGGATATCATCGCCACATTCAATAAATTATGGATTGTGGAAGATTACGAATGGAAGATTGTTTTTATAATTTGTTTTAGTTTATTCGAATCTCTAGTGATGTCTTTTGGTTTTTGTAATACTTTTGTCTCGTTTCAGAACTATATTAATTATATTCTTTTCGATTTTTTGGATAAGAATTATATAATGTATCTAAACGATATTTTAATCTATTCTGAAAATGTTATAGATTATTGAAAGTAAATTCGCAAAATTGTTCAAAGATTTATTAACACTGGATTACAAATTGATATTGATAAATGCAAATTCGAAATAAAAAGAATAAAATATTTCGATCTGATTATTATTTTTGATAATATCAAGATAGATTTCGATAAGATTAAGATTATTCTCGAATAAAAATTGTTAACTAAGCTAAAAGATCTTTAATATTTTTTAAAGTTTGTCAATTTTTATCAACACTTTATTTACAACTTTTCTAAAATCACAAAACCTTTAAACCATTTATTGAAAAAGAGAATACTTGGAATTGGATTACTAATCAAAAGGATATTTTTGAAAATTTAAAGTATATCTTTGTCTTCATTTTAATTCTTGTAATATTTAATTATCACCACTATATAGTTATCGAAACAGATGTTTTAGATTGAACTACAAATGGAGTACTCTCTCAATATAATGATGAGGACTGATTATACCCGATTACATACTTTTCCTCAAAATATAATATTGTTGAATACAATTATGAGATCTATATTAAAAAACTATTAACTATTATCAAATCTTTAAAAGAATAGAGATCCGAATTATATAAAACTTAAAAGCTATTTGAAATCATTATTGATCATAAGAATTTAGAGTATTTTATATTAACAAAGATATTGAATTAAAGATAAACTAGATGAACTGAATTCTTATCTGATTTCAATTTTTGTATTATATACTATCCTGGCTATAAGATAATTCGTTCCGATACACTGAATTATAAAATAAGAGATTGTTCTATTCACACCAACCCTAACAATAATTAAATCAAAAATCGTCTATAAACAATTCTTCTAGAAAAAGTATTCGATATTATTGTATTCAAAAATCTTATCTAATAAGTAAACAATAATATCGATCTTATTATAGTTTCTATGGGTATAATCATTTCCAATATCAAAAAACTAATTGATGATTTTATTAATAAAGTATATGAATTATTTGAATTGATTATTATTATGTATAAAACTCTTTGGAATTTGGTTGTTTGTTATTGGTTATTATTAATCTGAAAAGATCTCCGATTTGCTTTTTAAGATTGTAGATTGATTAATAGCAAAATCTTTTATTGTGATTGCTTTTTCGTTTCTTTTTCTGTTGAATTTCGCATCCAGATTATATATCGAATACACTTTACCGGATCTGTCGGGTATTCTGGCTGAGTTAAAACTATTGATCTTATCTTCTATATATACTAGTGGTCCAATATATCGAAAGAAATCGAAACTTATATATAAGTTTGTCAATTTTACTTTCGAATTAAAGTTTCCCGCCTTGCCGCACCCGGATTTCTAAAACTTTTGCCTGTATTATTTCGTTTTTGGTCTGATATCTTCATTAATTATATTATATTGTTATCAATTAGTGAATGTTATGGTAAAAAATATTAATATATTGTTATAGTTGTTTGCCGTTTAATGAAGATGTGTTATTTCATTTTGGTTGTAGGATTTTTTATAGAGAAGCTTGTTGATTGATTCGTCGAGAAAGTCTATTATTTATACGGCTCATTTGATAACATTATATTCGATAGAGGTTTGCAATTTGTATCAGAATTCTGGAAATATCTATTTGAGTGTTTATCAATTATTTTAAAACAATCCTTCTCATTCTATTTTGAATCTGATGGACAAATAGAGAGGATCAATATTATGGTAGAATAATACCTTTATACTTTTATAAATTTCTATTAAAACAATTGGTATAATTGACTTCTACTCGCGGAGTTTATACTTAATAATATTATCTTAGAGATTACTAGGGTATCCCTATTCTTTATTAATTACGGTTTTTATCCATATTTTGGCATTGAGTTCTCTTTATTGATTTCCTCGAACCTGTTATATTAATGCAAATGCGAGTTTCTAAAGACCAATGAGATTACAAATTGATTTAATATCATTCTAACAAAATTGAAAGCTTTAGCTGCTTAATCCATTTAGAGATATAAAGATTATATTAATAAAACTCGCATCGATGCTTTTCTATATAAAAAAGGTAATAAAGTATAAATTAATACTAAGAATATAAAAACCAATCACCTAATAAAAAAAGATAATAATAAATGGGATAGTCTCTATAAGATTCTAAAAGTTTATAAACGAGTCTATTTACTTCAACTCCCAATTAATTTTAAAATCTTTTTAATATTCCATAATTTATTATTTCGATTACTCTATTATTTACTTGGATTAACTAGTTAAAAAATAATCAATGAAGTTAAATCCTATCAAAATCAAAGTTGTATTCTAAAAAGAGATAATGAAACGAATGAAGAAATTGAACAATAGGAATTCGATAAACTACTTGATTGTTATAATAAGGATAGATTTCATTATTAGGTCAAATGGAAACATCATTTAGTGTTTTGGCAATCTGTCAAAGATTTTTGTGGTCAGGAAGATATAATTATTGTTTTCCATTTAGTAAATCTAAATAAACCAGAACCACCTACTTGGATAGGTTTCAAAAGATTTACTACTCCTGATCCTTTGCTAGTACTTACATTAAGTGTATCTTCGAATTGAGACCGAAACAAACCAAAAAAGCTCTGTCAATTGATTATTATTTTTAAGAAGATTTATTTTTATTTAATAATAGAAATTAGAGTATTTTAATATTATTTTGTTTTTTAAAGGATTAATTAATATTGCAATCAAGGATTGATCGCTTTAAGCAAAGGATACTGTTACAGCGCCAACTATATAATCTATAATTGCCTTCATACCTCAAACACAACATACTAACACGCCCTACTTCCTATAAATAGAATCTCACTCTTCCATAGCTTTTCCATCTTTATAGTACAATATAAATCTTCACCTGTGCCTTGACAGCTTGCTTTTAGGCGTATATAATGTTGAAAGACTTTTATAAGCCAATTAAGCCCAAAAGTATTAGATGACTACTCATTACTTGAAACTCCAAAATAAGCTTGATCTTTTATGCTCATCTTATCAACCCATATATCTTATAAATCATCTGATTCTTTTTTATAGATTAAAATAGGTGGGAAAGCTGTACCGTTGGCAGCTATATATATTAAAAGAGTAATAAATTCTCTTGATTCATTTTGTTTAGTTTTTATAACTCTACCTCTTTTATATTATCACGCTAAAAGTGATACCACCAACAGCGTATAGCTAATTGGGTTTATATAGGCTTATTTCCTGCGTGACATATATGCACTAGCATTTATTATCCTTTTTATAGCTCTCGCAAATCCAATCAGGAATTCTTTTTCATCCCAATTGTATATGTTTTTCGATGCAATATCGTCTAAAGTTAGTTAATATTATTACTCCACCTCTTCCCTCTATTCTTTTTTTGTTACAAACAATTATTCCTTTTGTTTACAAACTAACAAAATTGGAAAACCATTTTTCGAAACCCTACCTTTAAAAATTTCCCTCAAATCCAATTGTTAAGATAAATTAGCTATATACGAGTTATTCGCATAGATTATAATTTATTTCCACCAAGATCCCCCATTTATTTATAATCATTCGATATTACAAAAAGAGATAACAAATCTTTTCAAAGTATAAGTACTTATATTTATATTTATTATTCAAACAAAGCAGATAACAAGTGTTGGTTTGAGGTGAATCACAGATGACGTAGAACCTACGACGTAGGGTCTAATGGTCAATGTGTATTCAATCTGAAGAGCTAGCTAATCTATGAGTGCAATAGCCCTTATATAAGGGCTATTGAAAGAACTAGCCTTCGCTTTCGCTTAAATATGGTCACAAAGCCCTTTGACCTTGAAGTCCTTTGCCTATGTTCACACAACAAGAAATACCAACACCTTAATCAAAAATCTGATAGCAAAAGTCATTATTTTTATCTATTATATAACTATGGATACAGCCTATATAAACCCAATCGTCCTCCCAAATACACTCTTCTTTTCGAAGTACTACCTTTTTGAATAATCTCTTACTAGGAAATCTTCGATTATTATTATTATCGAAATGAATCTTTTGTTGAGATCTTATATCAAAATGATAATAAATTTAGTTATATTGCAAATCCATTATAATATCCTCCTTAGTTATAATTATATCGGATTTCTTAAACCTATTAAAATAATCTATTACCTCAGCCAATTTATTAATAAACTTATTCCCATAATTACTAACCCTATTGACCAACAGATCGTATTCCTTTTCTAAGTTTTGTTTAGATAAATAGTAATATGGATATATCCATTTAGTATATCGAAGATTAATATTATTATTAATTATATTATCAAGATTTATAAAATCGTATTTTGTTAAAAGGAATAGAAGTTACTGGTGCATTACACGTGTGGTGATTAGTAATACGGTTACCTAAACGGGCTAGATTAAACGAACCATAGACAGGCATATTGGTCACCCCCATATAATACTATGGGATGGACAATATGCTGATATGCATTGCAAGATAGTCAATATAGAGGCCTCTTCCACACAATCTTTCAATATATTTGTTAAATAAGCCAACTACATCTTAATAATCAAAAAATAAAATTTTATTCACTATTATTAGATTGTTCTACATCTCCATCACTATTATGATCAAAAACCTTAGTATTCCTTTCATTCTTTTCATTCTTATTATCATCCTTCTTTATTGCTGTGATTTGTTTACTATATGCTGTGACCGACTGAGAACAACTCTTCGCAGCTTTCTGTTCAAACATATTAATATCAAAAAGATTGATAAACAAAGCATTCAAACTTATAATCACACAGACTACTTCCAACTACCGCATTTGCACAAACAACAACTTGCTTTTCTTTGCAGAACTCTTTATTGGTGTAACAGGCATATTGACAACAGCCGAAGAAACAAATAAAAATTAAATGTAAAATTAAGATTGATAATGGATATATTAATAGATTATATACCTTCAAAAGAATCAATTTGTTATTAGGCAATAAAATCAATTGAATGGTTTCCTTTGTTCTATATATGTTTTGCTATTGTGAAAAAGAAAAATTCGTGTATGCACTGAGATATTATACCATTTCTTATTAATAACAAACAGTAATTGATTGCGATCAATAATATAAAATATCAAATAAGATAAATTGTAAAACTTGAAGGCGAGTTTATTTAAAAAGGGGGGTAATATTATAAATCACACTCAATCGTATCACAATCAATCACATGCGCTTCCAAGCGCATGTGCGCCCACGTATACATAGTTAGTATTTATAGCCACTCTACAAGCGCTCAGCTCGTAGTTCCTTGGTTGTAGATTCTAAAGGCATTTTGTACCCTGCTTTCGCAGTTCTTCTACGGCAAAGTGTCACAAAAAAGAGGGGTTAGCAAAAGCTTTTTTAAGTAATATAAATCAATAATAATATAAAATAGTATCAACAAGATTATAAAAGTATTCAAATATATCTATATTATTAGCCTTGATATGCAAATTATTAATACAACGGAGATACCGACTTTGAATACAACTTTTATACTGTTTAACAAAGTTGATTATTTAGTTTTTCTCTATATAACACTTTTTTATCTTTTCTACTAAATTCCTAATTATAACATTTATAAAAGATATAGATCTTTGTATTAACTTATTAATCTAATCTAATAAAATCTTTTTCTGCTCTAATAAAAGATATTAATGTATATCAACATAGCCTATCTTGCAGAAGATGATTTTACCTCTATAACGTTTTAAGAGTATAATATGATCGACTCCATATAAATGAGCTATCTGAATGTATTTAGAATATTCTTAGCCTTTAATATAATCTAGCGCAAGCTTCATACAGCTTTCTAAAGATATATTATCGCAACATTTAGGTGGTGATATTGATATTTTTGAAAGCTAAAAAAGCGTGCACAATACAGGGACATACACGATATAGGGATATCGGTTATTGAAAGTACAGGGGCCAATCTATAATTATCGGAAGTCAGTCGTAAAGTTGTACAGTCTGTCAGAGTACACAACCCTCAAGCTGCAAATACCTAGTCAGGTCGATTGGGTCTCGACACGGTTATGGTATGAGGTGTGGTTGCGCAAAAGCACTAACCCCAATATGTCTTAGTTCAGCCACGATTCACTCCACAGAGGCTGTGCTGCAAACCTCACATCATGTCAATTCAATGTTGTATTTCGGATCATGAGATCGACCACCAATAACGTCCTGGGTGTAGTGTCCAAGTGACTGTGCTCAAGATGAAAGATAGGCTTTCCTTTCTGTCCATATAAATCAATAACTTTTGCACACACATGTTTACGGAAATGAGGTAGCATCACATTGCAAGTACGCAAAATGTTTTGAGAGTCGAAATGTATTGATCAAAAGTCTATACACAAACTCTTTAAATCCAGGCAACAGCCAATATTCGCTGCAAAATATGAACAATCATAAGTAGTGCATATCTCATGCGCAGAAATGAAGCAATAAACCCAAATCAAGTAAGTGACCCATATTGTAATGACAAGCTGTGTCACCAAAATCATCATCATCACTCCTTTCATCCTGCCGTCCTTTCATCCCAGGTATCATTGCGTAGTATTCGCACGTAGTAATAAAAATCGAGGATCAGAAATTGGTTGGAGAGAGTTCAACTTGACATTCATAGGATTTGGAAAGATGATGAAGTACTTTCATGTTTCCTCCCCCCGTGGTAACTCCCTTCGAATCCTTTTTCGCCATCAACTTAAAACTAAGCAGGTAATCTGGCGGCGTAGAAAACACCATCAGCTACATACCACTGCACCATGAAACCACTGATTAGCAATATACCAAAATCACAATGAAGTATGAAACTTACTCTAATTTCACCAATATCACCACTGTCGATCGTCATTCTATTTCTCTGAGTCCAGGTATCATCGAGCTCCCGAACCCAATACATACGAAAGGGATCATCATCAGATGGCTTCATATCTTGCTTCTTGCTCGCCTCTGGTATCTGCATCTGCTGCATTTGAATTTCGCTACCGGTTGCTCCATATGTATTCATGGCGGGTTGGGGAACATAGCCGGCGCCGAAAGGTACTTGTTGGTTGTTGCCTGCGAATTGAAGATATGGGTTGTAGGGGTAAGGTTGGAAGGCGGGTTGAGGGTAAACAGGCTGATGTTGAGCTGCCTATAGCGAAGAAGGCGTGTTAGCAATGAAGACAAGAAGTTGCGATGTTGATGTAAGGGACAAATTTCATGCGCAACTTGCGCAAAAGCAAAATACATAGAGAAGGGGCTTGGAGGTTGAACTTGCAGCATATGCATAATATTGTTGGAGGTTTCGAGATTGTACAGATGGCATAACAGGTGCAGGTACGACTGGAATCGGTGTCTTGGTCTCTCGAACGTAGACAACACCATTAACAATAATGGCACCGTCAGCGCGTGGAATGTAGGTATGTTCGTGAGGTCCAGCGGTAGTATCTGGAACCTGGGGTTGGAAGTTTTGGACGGGTACTTCAGTCATTGTTGTTTGAATGCGTTGAAGTATTGAGGTTACTTTATTTGTTGTAAGATTGATGTAGTTGATTCCTATATCTCTCAGAAGTTGAGATATAGAAATTAATTCTTGAGGTGTCGCGTTCATGGAATGCCTCAACGTTTGATTTGAGCTGTGGATTTTTTTTTGCGAAACCACACGAGTATAAATTTGAGGTAGGAACAGAAGCGATCAAGTGAATTTCTGCTTTGTATTGACAAATGACACAGGTACCAATGACTAACCCCGCAGCAAATGTAAATAAAAAAAACAGTTTTGTAGATGGAAAGATGGGAAAAATACAAGTAACAAGAAAGGAAAGAACAAACAAGTTGACTTACATCTCCAATTTGGACCCATCGACGTGTGCTAGGATCGAACACCATAATACTTCTATTGTCTTTCTTTTTCTCCTCCTCGAGATATACATCCGTAAAAGGCCAGCATGGGAAACACATCTTGACAAGCCCTTCAGGTGTGGTACACAGTGTTGATGAAATTCCAAAGACTTCGATTGTCATTAAAGTTGGTGTTGAGATTTAATTCAACTTGGAAAGACAAAGATTTACCTTGGGAGAGATGGGGTTGCTCAAGGCTTCTGTCGGCATGGAATAAATTCTAGTCATTTTCTAATTTTATTAATATTTAACAGAACTCTGAGTGAATACTCGGAAAATAACTTCAGACTGTAAAATATTGGAAGCATGGACTCGAATCAGCCCCCTTAGTTGCCTTCGACTCTGTCTGTCATAGTCTGTATCCTTTATCACCAGCATATTGTTGGTATAACATAAGCTTATGAAGTGCTGTAGTGACTTCAACGGAAATAGATTGTGCCTGCTTGAATAGATGAAAATACTTTGAAAAGAATGTTTGCCTTGGAGCTGGATTTAGTAGACAGCACCCACACAATCTTGCATTACATGGCTACTTTGAGACGGCAATAGTTTGTGCTATCTGAGTAACGATCTCCCAAAAGATCTTCAATTTGCGATGTGGTAAACTCATTGCTCTTGATCCTCTTCAAAAGGAATTGCTATTTATGGATGCGCAATCAAACATTCGATTGTAACTTGCATCCCAAAGACTCCAGACTCTCAATTCTAGCGATGTGAAATAAAACTATCAAGTTGCCGTACTTTATTAACGGGCACCTAGGCTTTCGTCCTCGTTGTGAGCTTCTGGAGGGGCTTATTGATTGTATTCCAATTTTCAATCCAATCATTTCCGTATTCACCAATGTCATCCCCATCATCAAAAAATCCAGCCTTTTCCAGTTCCTCCTCCCATTCTGTACTGTAAGCGCGCTCCTCTTTACGTCTATCAAAAAATCTCTGTTGACAATCTCGATCCAACGACTAGTTGAGACATGATAGTTAGTACTGGTATACTGACGCCGATCAATGGGATGTACTTACATGCATAATCATGACACTGCATTTCGTTGACTGTCCCCACTCTGCATACTTGGAGTTGACAAGGCGGATGCTATCCAGCATAACCATATAGTCATCCTTATCCATGATGGGTCGCCACCCTGGTTTATTAGCAGGATCTTTACCTGTATGTGGCAATCGGTACATCCATGGACCATCCGCAAGATTGAAGCCCTTGTCGGCGTGGTCTCGTTCTGCTGTAGCTTGAGAATTCTCATTGCACAATGAAACTTCTTCGGCCCCAAAACTGACGGATGGCCAAGAGAGAGCAGGCAATACGATGTTCTCAGGTGGAATCTTGCTATTTCGAGTTTCATCCTTGAGTGTACGCTCAAACTTTTCGAAAGATGTCTTGTACTTGAAATAGAACAAATTAACCTGAGAAGCTTCTCCCCAGCCATTTATCAAAGTCACTAATTGAATTGCAAAATCATGACTTTCGCTCTCAGCTTCAATGTCGAGTCTTTCTCGCTCCAAGTCCTCCACAATAAGAAACGCCTTCATTTGTGAAAGTTAGCAAGTATACAAAGGTTTTGTGTGGAATTTTACACTAAGAACAACAAGAATAAAGGTCTAGATTCGCACCTTTGCCAGAATTGCTCTTTTGAGTATGCCTGGATCCTTCCTTAAGAGGCCCCTCGCCATGATGTCCTCATTGAGAAGCAAATCGACTGATTTTCTCATATTTTCAGCATCGGGGTGTTTCAGATACCAGCTTATCTCATCGCATAGCTTCTCACACTTGCTATTATCTATTGCAGCTCTCTCAACAATCGACTGTAGACTTTCATCCTCTCCTAGTGACATAGAAGTGGCAAATCTAAAAGCAGGATTTGGATCGTACATCGAAAGGTTAGTCAGAGTCTTAGAGGGAATACCCTTTGGAGCGCCTCTTCCTTCTTTTAAAAGACTAACGAAAATCATGTGCTTGACTTCAACAGGCGTGACTTCAGCAGGCGATAGGAACCTTTCCGAAGGGGTTTTTATAGGGGAAGATGAATTCATGATGATGTCTATTGTTTCCGTTGGGGAATCAAAGGCTTTTTCGAAATTCGAGTTGGTAGAAGAGGGACTGAAAATATCGAAGAGAATTTTAAATAATAAGCGGAAGAAGGTTGAGCACAATATAATTACGGCAGTAGCCGTTGTAATTATCTAGTACGGAAGAATGCATAGAGTTGCACCTGAGGTGGTTTGAATACTTTAAATTGTCTGATTCTGTTGCATATTTCATCGTAGAGAATTGTTCTGATGAGCTAGGTTCATCTCAGAAGAGGAAGGTGCAGCCAAATACAACCTTGAACATTCTCGAGAAATCAGCACCAGATCTGAAATTCGATGACTCTTAATTACTCCCCATACCTTTCCCGTCTATGTTACATATTGCCCTTCTTGGGTAAAGAGGAGAGATGAACCCGCTAATGCAACCCGCGCCAATTAACAAAATCTATTATAATGACAAAGCACAAAACAATATGTGCTAATACGCTAAAGAAAGCTGGTTCTATTTAGAGTAATGGAGGATATTCGCTGGTGTGCGGATCTTGAAATCATAAGGTCGGAGTTTCGTCATGGAAGAGGGGTTTTGTCGTTATTTGGTCATTTAGAATACGGCTTTTCTTGCAACCTTGAAAGTATTGTCAGTACACTTGGATGAAGGGAACACAAGTTCAATTGTCTACTTACTGCCCATGCGCCAGCTACAGAAGCCACAATTCCACCGGAAATCATCATAGGTCGAACTCCTCTTGTACTTTTGAAGATCATTCCACTGAGCGCACCTGCTAGAACACTATTCGCAGAGTCATGTCTACCCCTCATGTGTCCAATAAAAGAATTAAAACCATTGTAAACCATAGCAATTACTCCTGCGGAATTTCCTAAGAATGGCCCGCGTCTCGTAACAGCGTTCAGCACCGAGTTCAATCGCAACTTTGGCGGTTGTGTCGCAGACCTCCTCAAACCCTCTTGTAATCCCCAAGCACCCCCCACAGTCAGCGCCGTCAAATATGTCACACCGGTACCATAACACAAATCGTCTGACCAGCCTCTAGAGGGTAAAGCAGACTGCGATCCTGGAAGGTCCGAGAGGGTGGATTCTTCGAGAGAAAGGTAATCTAAAGTCTGCTGATTCAGACCTGCCATAGGATGGAGCTGTGATGGATCTACGAGTTCTGGCCCTGTAAGAAAAGAGCTGACATCTTGCCCTTCTTGTGGATTGAAAGGTGTAGGTGTGAATGTGTCTGTTGGTGTATTTGAGGTTGTTGATCCGCCACTAGAAGCATCCTTTGATGGCTTTCGCCCTGTCAACTTGTCCCAGAATGACATCTTCGGAATTGATGGGCGAGAATACCGAGGAAATAATTATAATCGGCACGATTACCGTGAGTTTGTGTTGTTGGTTGATAATGTGTAATATCAAAAATTCTTTCGAGTACTGGATGTATCTTGCATTTTCAAATTCAAAAATTTAGTTCCTTGATCGATTATGACGATGGGTCCGTGCACACCCAGCTCACGTGCAAAACACAATTAATTTCACCCACCATCAAACTTTTTATGATTGCAGTACAGATCAAATTACATGTACGTTGAGAGACATTCGTGATCTATAAGGGGTCATCTTATTTTATTATTCCTATCTTGCATTAGACATGCAGTTTTGGACCTCCATATAATATCTCATTCTTTTTTGGACTGGGCATTTCGGAAGCGTCCTGAGAGGAGAAGACTGACTTGTATTCGAATTTGTTCCCCCCTCCCCCACCTGAAGCGAGGATTGAGGATTGATTGTTAGTCGCTCGACCACTCAAACAACATAATGTCTTCATTAGTACCTGGTACCGAAGTTCCAACAGACGAAAGACTTTTACCCAAATGGATTGAAAATCAACCTGAATCAAACCAATTACAGTAATGTTGAAACATCTCTTTCGATTTACCGATTTACTAATCATGATTCCAGACTTACGAGAAGTAGCCTTGATGATTTGCTGGAAAAAGCTGCTCAACCACGACATGTAGGCAATCTCTACTCTTCAATAGCTAGCTTTCTTTCTGGTTTCTGCTGTGTTCTCAATCTTGCACTCTGTCAGAGTCTCCAATCTTATCTCAAAAAAAAAATCTATTTCAGATTCATTGTACAATGCCCTGCTTCACCGTGGAGATCCACCTTACATCTTTGTCCAGCGCTGTTTGATCTTCGTTGTGGTTTCAATATCTAGTCCGGTCTCAATATTCAAATCAAAAAACTCAACTCTCAGATTCATCTTAACACCCCATTCTCTTTGAACGTCATCTTTTCCTAGCTACAGTCTTTTTTGGTTGCATTGCGCCGTGTCAAAGTACAAGTCTGTCCGGATTTGTCATACTGACTATGTGATATCACAGGCTTCCGGAAACGCATGCATCAAACTGTGTCATTTTATCGAACAGTGTAGAGCTTCGCAATCATCTTTTCTCAAAGAAGCCGCATATTCCGAGAAAACTTGTCTAGACTTGTTCAATTTTTACTTGGAATGGAACGAGAAAAATCAGCACCGATCAATGCGTCAGATTCTAGATCTGTTGACATCTCTTCTTAATTCTCACCCCAATAAATCTATCTCGAGGTCTCTGGTGGCAATTATCGTAGAAAGATTGCTCTCCATCATCAGTCATCAAGCTTCCCAACCACTGGTCAAACCTGCTTTCAAGATTTTGGAGCACTTGGTGGGAAAAGGTATAATAAGCATCGACGATCTCGCGACTCCTAGAAACAAGTTTCCTCTTCTCGGCGAGCTAGATAAGTAAGTGATCCACCCATTGATCCCGACAGTTGAACGTGCAAATCACAATTAAACTCTCGAAATGTGTGTTTGGCGTTCAGAGCAGTACGACACCCATATTTGCTCCAATCTCTCCTTTAAGCTATTGTCCATTGTTCGATACAATCTGGAACATTCAAAGACTGACATTGATGCTAGCACTGGTTCTACAATTGATATTATAGTGTCCGAAACTTTTCAATGGATGAACCTCCAGGATGTCTCGCCATCCGCGGGAAAGTTCTTGGTTTCCCTTTTTAAAGTATCGAAGGAGCTTGCTGCTCAAGATCAGAGTGTTGAAACCAAAGACCACACTAGACTATGGCAACGTTGGATCAGTGAAGGTCTTGGTAAGAACCCCGATGCTCTTGAGAATATCAAGAACTATCTTCTTCCCCCTCTTTTCAAGCTCGATCGTGTTGGTTCTTTGGCCTTCTTACAGGATCTCAACCAAAAAGGACCTTTAAATATGGAGGGACAAGACATGGAATCTGAATCGCTGGTTCATTTGTCAGCTATAGAAGTTGGGAAGAAAGCCGGCTTAGTCGAGGATTCTAGTAAGTTGCCATTTCCCTTTCACACAATGGTGTATTTTAACTTTACTAGATGTCACATCATTTCTGAAGGCCCCAAAGAAAAACACTGGCTGCATAATCCTACACGAAGATACTATTGGCCCATTATTGACTCATCCTTCCGATACCGTCCGATCCTTAGCATTTTCGGTTCTAGTATCGTCCGCATCGTCAATTCGGCCCTTTAGCCTCGCAGCGCTCACTTTCTTACAGATAAACATGGCTCATCTCTACGCCGACACAGATGCAAAATTTCGAAATGACGTTTTAAGCAATACCAAGCATTTGATAGAACGTATCAAGGGCGCAACCGCTTACCTAGTACGAGAGATTGACCGCATGATAAATCAAGATCGTCAAAATGATCGTTCGGATGCGCAACAACTACTCAACGAGCATGAGAGCTTCCTCACTTGGTTTCTGGAATTCTTGCAAGGGGAGCTTGTGCCTACTGCATCCTATCAACGACACATCACGTCTTTAAGGGCAATCTCTTTGCTGTTACGTTCTGGTTTGGAGGAGCCTTCATCTGAAGATCAAAAGTTAACGACTACGCCTGACGCGACTATATGGGCACATACTCTAAGCATCTTCAACCCAGAGTCTATAAGACTATTTCTTGATCTGCTAATGGACCCGTTTGAGGATGTTAGAAGTGGAGCCACTTCGATATTGAAATTGGCCAGTCCTCATAATTTCCGATCCTCAAAGTCACAGAATTCTAAAGACTTTGACGTTTTATTGGAATTTATTGGTCGTGCTGAGGGCTTTGCAAAGCGTACAGGTCGCGCGGACTTTGCGGATGGAGTTGCACGATCTTATCAGATTCTTTATGGCTTTTCGGACGTCCAGGGACGTCTGAGTCTTGTCGAAGGGCTCATCGTTGGCCTAGAGAAAAAGGTGGTGATGGCCCAAAGAGATTTGGGTGAAGCTGTTCTTGCTGCTCCAATCCACAGCGACTTTTCAACCATAAGGTAAATTTCCTTAATATTTATGAGGTACTAGGCTGACTGTTGATATCAAGCTATATTTGGGAAGAGATCGACTTCTCTCAAGATGATTTCAAGGACCAGGAAACTGCTGAAATTCGAAAAGCATGGGAGGACCTGCAAAATCGCATTGTTGCAAGTTGTTACAGTATATGGCAGGCTGTAAAGGACATACTATGTAATGATTCGCCAGAAGGCCACATTCCCGAGGAAGTTGACGACGTCGAATCCATCGATACAAAGGATGTCTTGAGTTACAGCTTTAGGGCGATTCATGAATCTAGGTACAGCACCATTTCATAAGATTATAGACTTTTGTGACGCTAATCTATGCATAGCAACCTGATGAGGACTGTTGTATCAAAAGCAAAAGACCGTCGTCATGACGGGTCTTCAGTGATGGATCCAGAACTATTCAAAAAAGTAGGAAACTTGACTTTTGAACAACTATCTAGCCTTCGTCATCGTGGTGCCTTCTCCACAGTCTCCTTGACATTTGCAAGATGCTGTCAGCTTTCACAATGCCATGCCTCGAGCGACCTGCTTGAAATCTGGTACAAGGTACGTGACTCCCCTTCGTTTACCTTAGCTACCGTCAAACTAATGATTAGGGTGCACTGAAATGCATTTTTGAGCAAGCGTCTACAACACGCAGATCTGCAGGAATTCCCGCACTAGTTACTGGAATACTATCAGCAAACAGTAAAAATCCAGCTTTCGAAGATGTAATGGCAGAGCTGATATCTTTGGCTGGGCGCCCTGTTACTTTATCTGAGACTGACGAAACAAACCTACCTCAAGTACATGCAATGAACTGTGTGAAAGAGATATTTAAAAGCTCTACATTGGGCAAGAGATCAGATAAACATATCCCGGACTGTTTACAGCTTGCTGCGGACAGCTTGACTTCTGAAATGTATGACACCAATGTCCACAGACTGATTATGTGCTAATCGAATGAAAACAGCTGGGCAATCAGAAATTGTGGATTATTACTGTTAAGGAGTCTTATCGATTGTCTGTTTGGTACCAACGAAAACAAAGCTTCTATCGAGGCTGGCTGGGATGGTCGTTCGATGAAACTTTCATACGAAAAATACCCAGAGCTGCCTGAAATCCTGCTAAAGTTATTAAACACGGAGACTCCAAGCGCGGAGGAAACCAACACCCCCGCGATTGGCTCTATAGAGTCAGTCTTTCCCTCATTGGATATCATTCGTCGTGCTGGTCCACCAGTTTTACTTCGCAACGAAATCAAGGAAAGGGTATCAGTACATTTAGGAAGTAAGTACTGGCATACTAGAGAACTAGCAGCCCGTACTATGTGTACATTTATGCTTCACGATGAGTGGCTATCTAATCTACAGAACTTGCTCAGAATATCGAACCCATCTACTAATTATACCCATGGAGTTTTGATGACGACTAATTTTGTGCTGGAACGCCGCCTTGCTGTGTTCTCGATGCCTCCCAGTAAGTTTTGAAAGCTCATTATTATTTCTCAGTCCTAACTGTAAAATCTAGGCGTTCAAGACCTTATCTGTCTGAAAGATAATATCGAGGCGTTGAGTCACCTTGGTCAGTGTCCAGAGACTTTGGCGACATACATCGACTTCAAAAATCTCATCTACCAAATCCTCCTCGATCTTCCAGTCTCCACTCTAAACAGTGATGCTCGAAGAAATCTCATCGATAACCATGATTCACACAATCTGCTGTTGAATGGTGATGGCTGTAGCTACTCCAAAGTTAATACTGATCTTTCTAACGAGAAAACCCGAATAGGAGGCGCTTTGTTACATCAAGCAACTGCCCGGGAAGCTGTATATATATCTGGATTGACCAAGGATATACAAGCTCTTAAGAAGGCCCTGAACGATTATTGCGATATAGATCTTGATACAGCTACCGCATCTTTGGAATGCGTGCTACAAGCCTGGAAAAATCAGAACATCGTGGTTCTGGAAGCGCTCTTAGATGCAGTGATTGTAAGCCCAGCGGACTTGCAGAAACGTGAGCCTAGCGCCTACGACCTATACTCGAAAATGCTCAACAGTATCAAGCAATGCGATATGGACCAATATATCCTAGACATTGGAGAAATTGCTCATTTCATGGGTTCTGAAAATGGCAAGTCCGGGCCGCATTTGACTCATGCTTTGATGAGAACAAGCGGTACCTTCATGCTGTTCAACTGGCTGAAGTCCAAGGGCGATGTCAACGCCCAGATAAACTTCATGGCAAGAGCAGAAAATTTGAGTGAAGCTGGAAAGTCACACAATGTGAGACTTCTCCCATCCGCGAACAATCTTGAAATATTGCTAACTTATTACAGGACTTTGACACTCGTTTTGCTGCTGTAAAAGGATTTTCCTACTTCTTTGCCTGCTTACCAGATGAGTTCAAGTGGGGGTCTGAAGTACTCCCATGTCTCATCGCCCTTTACGATACTCTGAACGATGATGACGATGAAGTGCGCGAACTTGGAGCACAGATCGTCTCTTCTATTGTAGGCAAGCCTCTAATTCCGCTGGCTGCATGTGAAGAATTCGCAGAATGGTTGAGGCTTAAATTTCCGAAAGATCAAATGTTCAGCTGGAATGTCATTTGTCGTATCACTGGTAGTGATGAGTTCATATTTCATGGCGCCTATGCAGGATTATGTTCGCCTGAAGACCAACTTGCAGCAGCAATGAAACAAGATGATGCTCTGTTTGTCGAAGAAGAACAGAATCTCTTCATTGATGAAGTCAGAGAAGCCAAACTTTGGAGTAATGTTCTTTCAAAGGATCTCGAAATTCTTCAGACCCAAAATTCTGGGGAGTATCAGTGGCAACAATATAGCCATCTTGCTAAATGGATTCTGGGTGCACTTCGACAGCTCAACATAATTATGGAGAAAGATGATGGACCTCTTGGATGGACTTCAAAGCCAAGTATGTTTGCATCATGTATAAGGATTCTTCTCGGTGCGAATGTTCTCCTTGAGAGTCAAAATACTCTCTCCGAAAATATATCACGGATTCTTAGCCAGAATGAGATCAGCGAGGCATTAAGTGTTTTCAAAGAACTTGGCAAAAAGAATGATATCCACCCAATTCTCCTGTCGAAAGTTAGCGAGAACCAAACTTCACTCCTTAATAGAAGATGACGAGGCTTATGACTAGCCTCGCCTCGATATCGTCTGATCCATAGCAAGTAAATATAAACAACTCGCATCAAAATATATGAACCCAGCAACCATTGAATGAAGCCAACTCAAACTTGTCAAATATTTTGAAAACAACGTCTGAGCACTGTCACCTCTCTTTCGATCGTATTCCAATATAACCAAAGCATCTGAGTAAGTACTGCTTTAATCACTCGCATTTTAAACTTCCCAACGTTTATTTTCCATTAGATTTTTCATCATCGACGAATTCACTGCCCACGAATATCTCCTGCCAACGAAGCTATTATCTCTTCATCCACGACAATATGCAGAAAAATCAAATCGTAGCAGTGCTTCTCTGCTTTGTTTTCCTCCTCATGTTTGTTATGATTTTCGTCACTATGCGACTTGTTAATATTTTTGTAAGTGCATCTTGAAGTCTTTGCTCCTCCCTCTTCTCTCTACTATCATATTTGATTTCGCGCCTCGTCTTTGATTTTGCCTTCGATCACTCCTCTTCCGATCATAGCTAACACATGAAATTATTAGGCGCATAAAATGTAAGATCCAATCAAAAACGTCACTTCCGTTCTACATCCCTTGTCGTCTCTCAATACACTTGCGCAGAGCTCACAATTCTACTTCTAGTTCGAATGCAAAATCAGCTCTTAGCGCAGACCGAGCACTCGACGGTGACGATAACGTAACAACTGTTACAGGACCTGCCACAACGGTGGTATGAAATCACTTTGGCAAGGCTCAGATTGAGATCACGCGATTGGCAACAAAACAGCCGCACGAAGGAAAGATCATTGAAGGAAAGACTATTGGGCTGTTTACATGGGCATCTGATTGCTACGCTATTGTATGGTAAATCTGGAGTGGATATTGGTGTACAGAGTGAAGGAAATCGATAACTTTTGGTAGTTGCTACCGTCTCTTGTGAACTATCTCAATTCTTTCTGTCACTTGGTCATGCAAGCTCATTGCGCAGGACTCCCAAATGGCTTTTCACTGTCCCTGTCTTTTCAAAAATCAAATTCCTGATTTTGGCTCAAACCAAGCTACCCACAATATATTAATAAGCTCTTTTATCACCATCCCTCCATTCAATTACGGCCCCAAAACAACCCAAATTGCATCTTTCGTCGTCGTCTTCGTTTGCACATCATCACTCTCATTATAAACCCCCTCACACGGAAACTTCTCACATCCAGATACATCTCCCTCAATCACATCCTCTTTAGTCGGCCCATACTCTCCCTCCCCAGTCCCATTCCCATCAACATCATACCCCCACATCCAATGCACCCCCTCATTATCACAACAATTCCAAATCGCACTGACGTCAAAAAATGTGATATCCTGCCAACAAGCAAAACACACTTCGCCCAAGATATATTTTTCCGGTCCCGGATTTTCAATCGTATAGAGAGCAGGGTCTACAGCTTTGAAATTGCCGCTCCAGTCAGGGACCGAGAGGGAAAGATATTGAGACGGCGCGATCGTCTGGGGCGGGATAGAATAGCTGTTGCTGTTGGGTGTGAAGATCAGGAGGCGCGGAGAGGAAAAAAGGTTTTGGAATGTGAGGGTGTGGCTTGTGGTGAGGGAGAGCAGGGAAAATAGCGAGAGGAGTAGAGAGAACATTGTGCAGGATTTTGGTGGCATCTTTTCACGTCACAGATTGATATTTTTCATTTTTCTTTACATGAGTCTTCTATTGAACATTATTATATAGGGCAGTACTATTACGTTTGCAATCATCTGTTTTCGTGGTTGCGATTGAGAGGTTGCTTTCGTTCTGTTGTGGCTGTGGTTGGAATGTGCTGATGAGCATTGTTCTTGCTTGGCAGGGGATGGTTCGAGAAACATAGATTAGCGAGATGGTTCATCCGGATGCATTTTCTATCGTATGCTTCGTTCCACGACACAATGATTTTTCTGAATGCAGCCTGGCATGGCAGGTATTTGAATCCGTGGCGTGGGATTTATATATTGAATGGTGAAGGTATGTATTAAGGGGACGATGATCTACGCTTCGCCGGGGACGGAGCGTTTTCAGAGTATCCATGCTGGTGGTTCTGGACGTCGTTTTGCTTCTAAGCCCATCTGTACGTTCAAATGTTCCATTGACAATCGACCTTGGCATGCGAACAGTCTGACAATTGCCAAATACCAGGACATATATGATATTCACGTGTTGCTAATATTTTCTTGTGTACCTTCGCAGCCCTCGTCTGGTATTAACTATTCTAAGTCCTAGACATCAAACCCCACACCCAGATTCCACGTATCCATCATCCACTATCCTACAAAGTACACACGCATCCCGCACAACATATCCTTGCCAGACCCCATGTTCTCAAATAAAAGTCTACTCATACTTATCGATATCCGAAACGGGCAATCCCACACAAACACCAGACTTTCAAAAGACGAGGAGATCGCTGATCGAAATGAGAAACATCCACAACCCAAATTCTTGGATATCACGGATTGGTTCAGTCTTGAGAAGCTGTAAAGTATCCCTATCGGAAGAATGAAGTGGGAATTTTCCATCTTGTTTGTGATCCCAATCACAATTAAAGAATATCCTGGAATCGATGTTTTGAAGATTCCGAATGGGTTCGAATACTTAAAGGCTACATTCGTATAACAGGAGTGAAGTAGAAGAGTATGCATCTTGTATTCCAGATCACAATTAAGAAACTTTTCAAATCAGTACCTCGAACATGCCAATTGGTTTGGACTAACCAAGTCCCATCTAAAAGGCAGGAGCAAAGAGTTTCATCGATATTCATTAGGTCTATAAGTGTTTCTCATCATGTGTCTCCAACCCAACTGCCATCTTTCTTTTTTTTGCCGTCACTCCTGCCTTCTAAAATCCAAGTCTCGACCAAACCCTGCTTAGGATCTTCATCTTCATATCCTAGGCTTCTTCTTACTTTGAGCACTTCCTGCCTAACTCTGGTCGTGACTTCCTCCCGTAACGCAACTGCCTCTTTGTAGTATTTAAGACCTTCCGTAAGTTCGCCTATTTCGATGTTATCGTCCAAACCCTTCCTCCTTAGTGCCTCCTTTTGCAATTGGACAAGCTTTTGCCAGCGAAGGCGGAGATCTCCGAATATGCGCTCGCCGTCAATTGATTTTCCAAAGGCGATTCGGACGTTCTTGCCGACACGAGGGAGAAATCGTGGGAACTCTCTCGATTCGTGCATTATATCTTGGTTTCCGTCGATGAAAATAGGAACTATCTCGGGTAAAGGTTCGCTTTCGAGAATAAGTCGCGAGATTCCCCATTTGAAATATCGTAGCGTCTTATTTGGATGCTGGTGTACTCGTCCTTCAGGAAATATATGTATCCAACTATGTTTTCGTGAGGTATATGCAGAGGGTGCAGGAAACACATCTATACCATTTGTAGTAAACGTGAGGTCGCCGGAAGAGAAAGGATCGACAATATCAGGATCTTTTGGTCGCATAGAGATTTTCTTCTTTGACTCTTGTATCGGTGGTTCGTAACGTGTGGTAAATGGCTGCGCGGAAAGCATTCGTATTGCTTGTGCAATTGTAGGCTGAAAGAGTCCGCCATTCTCGGAGTATGCGCCTCTATGTGTAGGTAAAACTTGGCCTAAGGTGAAGAACGTGGAAAGTACTCTGTAAAACAATCAATAATAGGAATGGCAGATGGTTGGTGGGTTCGCAGACTTGTTCTCGAAGCATATATCATAGCTACCAAGACTCCATCTGTGATTAGAGGGATTAAAGCCGTATTTCAGGGGCAATACACCCCAGATTAATGGATCATCCATAACGCTGACATGATTCGAGACAGTGATTAAGCCTCTTTCTCTCTCCTCTGGGTTTTCTCGTCTATCGAGAGTGGCCTTGAATTGTTCAAGCCCAATAACCTCTACGTTGTTCAGACCATAGTAAAAGATTCGGGAGATGGCTCCGGTGACGCCCATAATCAGGCTCGAGCTGAATCGCCATGGTAGACTTGGTTTTGTAGGAGACTCGGATTCGAGTTTGGTATACGAGGATGCTACCATGATGAGAGAACAATAATTATACAAGAAGAGAATTTCATGGGGTCGTAATTAGGAGAGGATTATGAATGTGGTAAGTGAAAAGAGTGAAAAGTTAAGAATGCCATGCCAATGCCATTGCCATGCATGATCAACTTTTTCAAGTTGATTGGAGGAAAAAAAGTGACGTCGCGGGCGCTCAATCGTTAATTTAAGTTGGGACCTGCTTTGCACCCCACGTGCGGCCGCTAGTTTCCGAGTAAAATGACTTCCAAGGTTTGGCGAGACTTTATTCCTATGTAGCACTTGTCCAGTATTGACTCGTCACTTTATATTGAATCCTAGGTAAATTTAGTCGTGTAAAGTATCAAACATAAACGATCTTCATCAAAGTAAACGCAAAGGACAATCTGACTACCAGCCAGCATAGATCTAAACGATGTTCAACCTCGGCGATTTCTCAACTTTCTAGACATGTCAAGATGGTTCGCGTATTTGCAAGAGATTTTAGAACGATTAGCACATTCGACAAACACGCTATCTCTTAGGCATCGACATCGCAGTCTGAGACTCAAACAGCTATCCAGAAGATCTCTAATAGTAGTATGCACTGTCTAGAGTCACTTCACGTGATTGGAGCGATATCATACTTTGTATGTTTCTTTCAAAAGTTGCATCATGCTACTAGAGTTAGTCTATTACCCCAACATAGCTCTAAATTTCTGTATCAATCATATATATAGAAGAAGAATGTAGAAGATATAATACAAGAAAGCGTATTTCGAAGAAGCTGCGCTGGATCCTTCTCATATTACAATTTACCAATGAACGACCCATTACGCTAATGGTGGCTTTTGATGTTTAGATATCTTACAATATCAGCATTCAGATATCCATGTCACCGGTCCTAGGTGGAAAGATCTAAGTAGTTCCTCCAGCCCAATCTCTACTCCTTCTATAATAGCCAAATTTGCAGTGGCATTTTTTGTAACTTATGTATTCTGGATACAGAAGCTACTGATTCAACCTACACAGGTACACCAAGAACTGTCAGCTTACTATTTTGAGCAGTCTATAGGTCATTAATCAGTGCAGAAACCCAGGAAGTGAAGATCTAACTCAGTGATAAAATTCTGGGTTGGCTCTTGAATCATATCTACTCTTCGTCTATTTCTGAACATGTCACATGTTATAAATTCACAATTAGCCCCCTTTCATTTTTCTGGAACAAACACTTCAAGCTAAGATGCATGTTAGATATCTGAATGACTATCGAACTATTCGGAACGGTGGCAGATCAAACAGAAATCAAGTGCACATTCCATTCTCCAGACAAACTTATACTATCCTATCCTATTCATGAACATGATCCAAGTGCATCGCTTAAACTACCCAGTAGTCCTATGATCTTCATCAATCCACTCCTTCCACAATAGCATTACTCATATTACCACCTGGTAGTCTACTCAACTTATCCAAAAAAAAAAAAAAAAAATATTATTATAGACTTATGCAACTTAATACTCACCTCTCTTGATACCCTTCATTGTGAAAAAAATCCCTCGTAGCCTTCAAAAGGAGGATCTTGAAAACCTCACTCCCTGCCTCCCTCCCTCCTTTCCAGTCATCGCTCAGCAAAAAGTTCAGAAATGATATTATATTATATTATATTATATCTCTACCATACCCTCAAATCTTCCACAAACCCAAAACGCATGTAAAATTTAAAAATCCCCAACACATCGAATGAAATCTGACAAGTGTCATCATTCCCTAGGAAGAACTCTAAGTTTGAAAAGGTGAGGTGGTCAATGACTAGAGCGAAGCCAAAAGGACTAGTAGACTAGCGATCTACCCCCTAAACTCACTAAGATTTCCCACAAATCCATCTTTCAGTATATAAAATCGTAATAATTTCCCCCCTTCCATCTACAATTTTTTCCCACAAAACAACCCTCACATCCACAAATCCCCTCAACTCATCACATCACATCAATCAATCAATCAACCACCAACCATGGCACCCACAATGCAACACTATCTCGGTTTCCTGAACCACACCATCACCACACCTTTCCAAATCCTCCAAATCCTCCCATCCTCTTGCCACTCCTCAAAACTCATCAACATCCCCATGTTATACCTCCACACCCTCACCTTCACCATGGCGCTCCTCGCCACCTTCCTCCTCATCTCTCCATACCTCTGGGGAAAAAACCCTGTCACCCCCCAATCCAAAGAAACTCTCCTTCCACTCAACTCCCCCGAACATCTCGACTCCATCGACCAACTCGACGCCATGCGTCGCATGATCGGGATGATGCGCGAACCTGAACTCGAAACACAGATTGAAAGATTGAGAGAATTGCCTTAGAGACGTCATTCTTTTACAGATCACATAAGTTGTCCAGAAAATGCGAGATGTGATTTGTGAGAATGCGAATGGGGGGTGGAAAATTGGGGATGGGGATCGGGATTATGATTGTGAGATTGGGAGGGAAGGATTTTGTGTGTATGTTTTTTTTGTGGTGGTGTGCAGGAGAGGGAGTTAGTTGATAAGGGGGGGGGTTCGCTTTCGGAGAGAGGAAGATGGGTTAGGAGGAAGGGGGAAAATGGGGAAAAGGGGCAGAGATGTAGGGTGGAATGCTGGATTTTATGGAGGAAGTCGTGTTTCAGGATGATGAAGGGATTTGCTATGGGAAGGGAAAGTTGAATAGGCAGGTGTATCTGTGTTAGCCTATGTAGATGGAGAGTAGTGATAAATGTGTGGGTTGGCCTGAGCCAGGGTTCAAATATTTCCCTTGAAATTTGTATGGTATACTACCATGCTTGAAGTGGCTAGGTATTACTAAGAGAACAGCGTGTAAGAGAGATAGTGAAGAGATCTTTTAGATTAGAGAACTTAGGGGCAGAGAAGATAATGAGCAATTTGGTTACCTACTACATGAGCATTCCGGTAGTGATTTCAAGAAGGATCGTTTCCATCTTCGTGATATTTCCAATCTACATCACATATGGGTGAAACTGAGTCGACTTGGACATGAAATTTATAAAGTAGTTTCTCTTGACGGCCATAGGTGTAAAGTATTATCACATAACCTTGTACGCACATGCACATGCATCAATGTATCCTCTACAATTCATAAAAACGTCGATTCATAAAATACTAACTAAAGAAGAGAAAGTAATCTGAGCCTCTAAAATCCTAATCTGTGCGCCGCTGGCAAGATTCTCGTGTAAACCCTATCCATCCTATCCTCCGACGAAAAATCCTAAAGGCATGTAGTCAGATATGTCAAAGAAAGATGCAAGAAAGAGCAAGTAGATAAATAAATGCAAATTCCTCATTTCAGGATATTCTCCACTTCAAGATTCGTAACACATCACCACGCCATATTTTCGATTCATCTCGTTGTTCTACAACAGAATTCGACCGGTCTTCTCTCCAAATTAAACATTTGAAAGATTAGAAGAGAAGAACAAGAGCGACGAAACCAACGATTAAAGCAACGGATTCGGTGCCAGCGACATTGACCTCAGCGTTGCCAGTGTAGATGGTTGGGCTGACAGTAGCGGCAGGTGGAAGATCAACTGTTGGTTTGCTGGTAGGAGCATAATCTGGAGTAATGATTGTGCCAACGCCGGTTCCTACTGCTGTGCCTAAGAGACTACCGGTACTGGTTGTGGAATAGTTGGAGAAGGCGCTGAGATTTGGTGTGGGTTCGATACTCATGTATGGATGAGTGTTGGAGAAAGAAGGAGATTTGGTGGTGGCGGTGGAAGGTGTGTAAGTAGCCGGTCCTTTAGAAGGATACGGCATACCTCCGTTTGGAATAGTAACACCGATGAATCCAGGAACGCTGTGTGTAGTCCATGATGCTTGGGCTGGGGGATGGTATGCTGTCTGTGACGAAGAACCACTGGATTCCTCTGGAGAGTTGGCATATGATCCAACCACTGTACCAGTAGCTGTAAGAGTACCACCTGTAACAACAAATGGTGTTGCGGTGACAGTTACGGTAACTTGGGATGGGCAAGTGCAAGCTCCGGAAGATGGCACAGCACCATTGGAAGCAAAATATGATGGGTTCAACATGAGAGATGCAGTAACAGTGCTTGGAGGACCAGTCTCGGTTGTAGTCCAGGTACGTCCACCAGAAGTGAATGTTTCTGTAGTGCGCGCAGCTGGGGATGGACCGTCAGTGTCAGGAAATTTGCCAATAATACTTTGAGAAGTAATATCAGCAGGTGACTTTGTGATAGTCGTAGTGATGGTACCAGTACGAGTTGTTGTTGAAGTGATTGTAGTTGTGCTTGTAGTTGAAGTTGACGTTGTGCCAATATTGTCTGATACCGGAGTACTCGAAGGATTGATGAAGGAAACACTTGGTGGAGTGCCAACGATAGCAGAGATAACAGTACTGGATACATTGTTATATGGTGGAGTAATCGTAGGAATGCTTGCAGAGTTGCTTGTTGGTGTTCCGACAATTGTAGAAGCAACAGGGGTAGATGGACTGGATGCCAAAGAAGTTGAAACAATCGAATAGATTGAGTTGTTCACAGACTTACTCGATGATTGGACAGTTGAAGCAGTGCTATTGAGGAATGGGGCGCCACTGGTATCGATGGTTGCAAGGACTGGAGCAATCGAAACTTGACTGATACTACTCTCTGATGATGTTTGAGCTGCAGATGATTGAAGTGGTGTTGGTTGAATTGTCAACGATTGCGAAGGCAATGATGAAAAAGCGGTAGATAGAGCAGCCGAAGATTCAGTACGTGAGGGCGAAATAGTGTATTGGTCATCTGGAGCGGATTCAGCGGTCAATGTTTGATCTGCAGAAGATTCAATAATAGATGATTGAACGGCAGAAGTTTCGAAGGCTGACGAGAGTGGAGCAGCATCGACAGCTGAAGAAGATGTCTCTGGCTCCAAGCTAGATGTCTCCAATACCAACGGTTGAGTGATATCGGAAGTGGCTGGAGATCTAAAGAACAAATCAGCTCCCACCCATTAAATTGTCAATGGTTGAATACGTACAGGGTAGATGTAATCGCAGCACCAGAATCAGTTGGAGAAACAAGAGCAGCACTACATTTCATCAGGACAGTACACGGAAATTTGTTGATTTACTTACCCTTGGCTATCAACAGCAGAAGGAAGAGCGGAAGCCAGTGTAACAGGAGTGACATCAACTGATTGCTGTGGTGTTACAGTGACCGTAGAGAGAAGAACAGTTGTAGAGTCATAATTGCTGCTGCGAACATTTGTACGACCAGGACTAACAGGAGGGAAATTATCAGAAAGACTTGATGCAGAAGCAGAGGAGTCGCCAAAAGCAGAAGCTAGTGTTGATGCGACAACTACATTATTGACGGTGACAAGTGAAGTTCCTGGTAGATCTAAACCTCCGTTGGATATGGCTCGAGCCTCATTATGGACTTGATTCTTGACTATATTGTATGAATAGAAGTTAGAATTTACTCTGTAGGATTGATTATTGGCATTTTGAAGACCGGAACGTGACATTTACCTGCATCTCCAACAGAAGTAGCCTCGACAACCAGCGCAGAGACAAGGAGCGGAAAACTCAAAAGATATTTCATTTTGATGCCTTAATGAATCAAAGAGACTTGTTTCTATTTTTTGATGAGATTCAAAGTTAAGTATCTTTGAGGGAAGCTTTGAGAGGACTTGGTGTTTTTGAGAAAGTGGAATTACCCTTGGGCTCTGAAGAGATTGAGAAAGAAGGGGAGGAGGAAGTAAAGACGATCATAAGAGGGTTTTGATAACAGGATGATGTTCAAAAACGAATGTGATGTGTCAAATTGATCAACAATTTGACGATTTTTGTTTGTTGTGCGTGTTGATATTTTGGTTGAGAGAAATATTAAGAGGAGAGGTTCATACTTTGAGAACTGAGGTGCTTCTTAACAGAAGTCTGTGACTTTACTTCGGCCCGAAAGTCTTTGCCGAAATCAATTTTGAGAGGTGAATTCATAACAGCAGTCGAAGAATCATTGGATAATTATTACTTAAACTGGCTAATATTACTATGAAATTATGTAAACCAACGAGTTTCATTGCTGAGTTGGAAGGAAGCTTGATTATAGTCAAATTGTTTTCCTCAATTGGGAACTGTTATGTTGCAATCTTCACCTGGCCACAACAAGGTATTCAAAGCAAACATTCCAAAATCATAGTAGAAACCTTGCAAATTCTCAAAGAAGGCGTATCTAGCAGGTATAATTGAGACATCTCCGACCCAAGCTTACCTAGGTAACCGGAAGCATATTGCACAGGAATACACGTAGGTATGTCTGATAAAACTTTTGTCGATTATACTCAATGGAAAGCAGATTATCTCAATCAGGTCATCGCTGGCCACAGAGAGTGAATTCACTTCCTTCTTATCATATCATATCCAGTCAAAGTTCAGTGCATGGTGTTAGACCAAAATCAGGTTCGAGTGTCAATACTAAATATACCTAGTTTGCGCCGTTTCTTATAAACCCATACTAGAATGAAGAAAAACTTTCTTAACTACGTCCCGATAGTCTGCCTCCACGGCAGTGGTCCCCGAAGGGCCAGCGGAGCGTCTTCTAAATACCCAAAGAATATTTCTCTTACTAATGCCTACATTGTCTATGTAGTGAATGTTCCCAGAGGCATAAAAACAAGGTTGAATGATGATCGTATTGCAGTCGTTCTTCGTTCTAACATAGAGGATACCATAATTATCCCAATCATAGGAGTTGGTCAGAAACAAGAGAAATAGATCACCATAAAACCCGATTAAGATATATACATGGTATAAAGGTCTACGAGTTGCTTCACTCATGGGATTGCTAGTTTGTGAGAGGCATCTCAAACTGATTTCCAGTGTCATGATCTCGAGATTGGCTCCCTCGTTTGACTTGATCGTTCTCTTCATCAAAGGAAAGCAGAATACTTTTACGAAGAGATTATCCATGGATATTGAACTATCATACCCTTTGAATGGTGAATCTAGCAGCGAGTTGATGCGAGCTCTTTCCTAAGAGATAGCAGCATCAAGTGTCCAGTCAAAAGATATCAAACTACCTTTCACCAAGTATTTTACTTGGATTTCTAGTCGTCCATACAATGAGTGTCATACATCCTCCTCTTGCAGTGTCCGTCATCGTGGTCAATGTATCATGCGACACCTGATCAATCAGATAAGATAATAAGCGGTCTTTTCACCATCTAACACGAGCATCTCATGTTGTAATGAGTACACATATCGTCTGATTGGATGAGTGCATACTTCCTAGAGACAGTCTCATCCCTAGCCACAGTTTACAAGTCGAGCTTGGATTCATGCTTGGATTTTGGATACTATAAGACATTGCTCTAGAACTCAATGCTAGTATTTGGCCTCCTCATATGAATATGTGTCCCTTCCTCTAGATCCTGAGTCTATCATAATTTAGATCAGGCTAACCTTGCCAACATGTCTATTCCAACTTCAGACGATAGAAAATGTAGATAGTCAGTCAATGTCGAGTTCAGACAACAGAGAAGTACGGGTTGTCTATATCAGACTCGAACAATCCATCAGTCAAAAGTTTTACAATCGGTAAATTGTTGTATGGTGGGTGATGTGCTATGTACCCGTAGCGCGATTACCCAAAAAAGCTTAATCAACGCGTCTCAGAGCACTTTGGTACTACACGCGATTTCTCCTCCATCACCCATGCAATAAGCTCAATACATCCACCATCCAACGCATTCAACCACGAAATAACCCACGACCACTGTGCGCATCTTCAAATTGACTTGCACGAAAATAATTACCAAAATTACAACTCCGCGATTGGGGTTTCTAATTGAAAATGGCTCCGCGCCGCGGTGCGATCGAATCTCCTGAACCGGAAGAACCCTCTACGAGCTTAGTATTCAACGAAGCTTTATCATGGCGCGCAGGAAAGCCCATTGCGACCGAAACTCTTCTGAAGAGACTCAAAAAGCTTGCGAGTGAGCTGCGGGATATGGATCAGGAGGAAATAGATAAATCATCATTGACAGTAGTGGCTAAAGAGCTCGCGGCGCAAAATTTATTGAATCATAAGGACAACGGAGTCAGGGCATGGACAGCTTGTTGTTTAGTGGATATATTGAAGCTTTGCGCTCCTGATGCACCATATACTAGTTCGCAGGTTAAGGTATATCATTCTCGGGCTCTTACACTGCTAAACTAGTATCTAACTTTATTAGAATATCTTCACCTTCTTCGTTGGTATTATTTTACCAGCCCTTGCCAATCCTAGTCATCCATACAACACCGAACACAAATATGTTTTGTCATCTCTCTCAGAAGTTAAGAGTATCGTTTTGATGACAGATCTTCCTAATGCCGAAGATCTTATGCTCCATCTTTTCAGCACCTTCTTCGATATATGTTCTGGTTCTTTGAAGTCCTCTACAGACGAGCAAATAAGCAAAGATGTCGAATATAATATGTCACAATGTTTGGTTACTTTGGTCGACGAAGCGCCAGTCGTGGGAGCACCAGTTATCGATATTATTGTTGCGCAATTTCTACGAGCTGCTACACCTGGTGGAGGTAAAGGCAAGCATGGTGCAAAGGCCGACGACAAGCAATCCACACTGTTATTGAAGGATCTTCCAGAAGCATATAACATGGCAAAGACTATCTGTAATGATTGCTCTGACAAGATGTCTCGCTACGTCAGTCAATACTTCAACGACGTCATGATGGAAGTTTCTACAAGTGGAGGCAAATCGAACGGACACCGAAAGGATGATGCGGACTCAGATGGAGATGACGCTCCAACAGGACCATCAGATCAGGACTTGAAAGAACTCGAAAAGGCCCACAGACTTCTAAGAGAACTATGGCGCGCATCACCTTCTGTTTTACAGAATGTTATTCCTCAAGTAGAGGCAGAATTGTCAGCAGAAAATATACAATTGCGCTTGTTAGCTACCGAGACTTTGGGAGATATCATTTCTGGCATTGGTGCTGCGGGACCACCACCTCTTCCTAATATGGATCCTGCTGCGTATCCTCCCGTGCGACTTGATGACTATCCGGTAACGCCTATCACAAGTATCCTCGTCAAACCCAGTTCACCACAATCCTTTTCTCAAACACATCCGTCCGTTTGGCTTAGCTTCATCGGGCGAAAGAATGACAAATCGCCAGTCGTTCGATCAGCTTGGACCACAGCTATTGGACGAATCTTGGTAACTGAGGCTGGAGGTATTGGGTTGAACCGAGAAGACGAAGTTGCATTGGTCAAGTCATTGGCGGAGAAGTTAAATGACCCAGATGAGAAGGTCAGAATTGCTGCTGTGAAAGCCGTTGCAAGCTTCAGTTTGGTTGACATCATGGAAAAACTTGTACCTAATGGCCCAGTTGTCAAGTCCGGTTCTGTTCTTGGTAATTTGGCAGATCGAGCGAGAGACCGTAAGCCTGCCGTTCGAGCAGAGGCCATGACGACACTTGGTACGATATGGGGTGTAGCAACTGGTGAAATTGTGGCAGGAAACGAGAGTGTGATCGCGTCTTTGGGCGCTATTCCTTCGAGAATCTTCGACGGTTTCTTTGCCAATGATTTAGAACTTAACGTTGTCTTGGATCATGTGATGTTTGAACAGCTTTTACCTTTGACTTATCCACCTTCCAAGGCTAAAATCTCGAAGAATGGCGCTTCTCAATCACAATTGTCTTCCGATGAACCATTCGATGCAGATAAAATCCGAGCAGAACGTATTTTACTGTTGGTTCGATCCCTCGATCCCAAGTCCAAGAAGGCTTTCTTCGCTATACAGGCCCGAACAAAATCATACTCTGATGTACTTGCTGCTTATATTAAGAAGTGCGAAGAATTCAACGGCGGAGTGACCGAGGGTGATGCCGCAGATGTTAAACAAAAACTCGGCGCAGTCATCGAGTATCTTCTTCAGTTTCTTCCAGATCCTTTACGAAGCAGCCAAGATTTGCATAAGTACGCGAAGCTTCATGATCGAAGAACTTATCAACTTTTACGCTACACGATGGATCCTAAGAGCGATTTCAAAACTGTTCACAATGCGATCAAGGAATTTTCTAAACGCATTGAAGCAGCACCCAATGCTCCAGCTGGCCTTCTCGACACTTTAACGCCTATCATTTACCGTTCTGCCTTTTTGGTATACAATCGGAGCCACTTGCCTGCGATTCTCCAGTTTTCCAGGACCGATGATAAAGGTTTGGGTGCTACGGCTCAGGAGGTCATGAACGAAATTTCCGAAAAGAATCCACAGGTCTTGACTGCAAATATTAAGGAATTATGCAAGACTTTGGAAGATGAGGCACCAACAGAGACTAAAGAAAACGATCCAGGCACTGTGGCAACTTTGAAAGCATGTGCAGTATTTGCCAAGAGCAAGACCGAATCTAAATCACTTCCCAAAGATCGCAAGTTTGCTCAAACATTAGTCAGTTATGCATCATTTGGAACACCACCTCGAGCTGCAAAATATGCGATCACTCTTTTGATGGCTGCCACCGATCGAAAAGAAATGCATGCGAAGGATCTTTTGGAGAAGTCAACAAAGGAGTGGAAGTATGGGGGAGGCCATTTTTTGACCAAGCTGGCAGCTATTAGTCAATTGCAACTATTGTCTCCTAAAATTGCGGATGACTTTAGTGATGAGATTCTAGAAATTACCACCCAAGAGCTTCTCCTGCAAGTTCGTACTCCAGCCAAAGATACCGATCCGAAATGGCAGAATGATGATGAGCTAGACGAAGAATGCCAAGCCAAATGTTGGGCCTTGAAGATTTTAGTTAATAGGTTGCGTACAGTTGAAGAAACAGAAGTCAAAACTGTTGCGCAACCAGTCTTCAAGGTTCTCAACAAATTGATTGTGGACAATGGAGAGCTTTCGAAGCAACAGGATACTCCCAGGCACCATAAATCTCGTTTGAGGCTATTAGCAGCACAGTTAATGCTCAAGCTCTGCACTACTCCAATTTTTGATGAAATCCTAGCTCCTGCTCAGTTCGACCGTTTATCTTTCGTAGCACAAGACGAACATCCCAATGTCCGAAAAGCTTTTATTGAAAAACTACAAAAGTATTTGGTCAAGGATAAGCTTCCAGACCGGTTTTACACGATCATCTTCTTGACTGCTTTCGAACCCGAAATAGATTTCAAGAACTCAATCATCACATGGATACGTTCTCGTGCTAAGGTTTTCGTCGACTCCAAGACTATGGTATTGGAGAAAACTCTGCCACGACTTTTATCGTTATTAGCCCATCACCCCGATTATAGCACCGACCCTGCCGAGCTTATTGATCATGCTCGTTATATACTATACTATGTGTCTTCTGTTGCTTCGGAAGATAACTTGGGTCTTATTTACAAATATGCTCAAAGTGTCAAGCAAGCTCGAGACGCTATCAACCCAGCTGAATCTGAAAATCTTTACGTTTTGAGTGATCTCACACAAGCTGTGATTCAGAAGTGGGAAGCCAAGAAGGGTTGGACTATGCAATCCTATCCAGCTAAAGTTAGAGTTCCAGCCAAGTTATTCGGTGCTCTTCAGTCTCACAGTATTGCGCAAGAGATTGCGGAAAAGAATTTCATACCAGAGGAATTGGATGAAGAATTAGACAAGTTGGTCAGAAATGCGGATAAGAAGAAGGTACGATTTGCTCACATTAATCTCAAATCTCTCATTCATTGTCGTTTACTAATGTTACTGATAGTCACAAAAACGAAAATCTATCGATGATTCATCGCTTCCCTCAGCTAAGAAACAAAAGTCCGAAGGGAGACCTAAACCTACAGCTTCCAAGAAAGAAAGAGTCATCAAGACTCCCAAACCAAAGAAAATTAAAGAGCCAAGAACTCCAGCAATCAGCAGCGCAGAGAGAAGAAAGAGTGGAAGAGGCGTTGCAAGTGCGAAAAAAAGTTACATTGATAGGGATGATAGCGAGGATGAAGATGAAATGTTGGAAGGTGTTAGTAAATGGGATTATTTCGATGAAGATGGTAATAGGGTGGAGCCTGAGGAAGAAGATGAAGAAAGTGATGCTGAACAGGAAGAAGATGCCGGCGATGTCGAGGAAGAAGAAGAACCGGTACCTAAATCAACAGGGAAGGGAAGGGGGAAATCCAAGGCAAAGACACCTCAGAAATCAGCTCGCATTGTCGAGGAAGAAGCAGAACAATCAGACGTCGTTATGGAAGATGAAGTCGAGCCACAAGCAGAATCCGAAGCAGAACCCTCACCGCCACAACCCAAACGTGAATCAAGAACAGCATCGGCAAAGAAGAAGCAATCGCCGAGGGTGGTTCCGAGGGCTGCATCTAGCGTCACGTCCCCAGCTCCTGCAAGTGAGGATGAGGTTGAAGTCAATGTTGAGGTAGAAGGACAAGAGGATGTTGATATGGAAGAAGAACCTGTATCTTCGCCTCCGAAACGCGCTTCTAGATCGACCAAAGCAACACCTAAGACCAAGAAATCGAATGGCAAGAAAGTCGCACCAAGGGAAGAAGAGGTCCAGGAGGAGGCCCAAGCAGATGAAGACAATGAAGTGGAGGCTGAAGCTGAAGCGGCAGTACCTACTCCTTCTCCTAAACCCGCTAAGTCAAATGCCAAGAATGCTAGAGCGACTGGAAGGGGAAGAAGTGGTAGGAGAGGTGCGAAAGCTGCAAGTCCGGAGCCAGAAGTCGAAGCTGAAGTCGAAGTCGAAGAAGAAGAATCTCCCGCTGCTGATGCGGATGTAGAAAATGGAGAAGAGGATGTAGACATGGCTGAAGCTGAAGAACAAGCTGAAATTGAAGAGGAAGTCGAGGAACCCGAACCAAAAGCTAGCGGTAAGAAAACTCGCGGTGGCAAGAAAACTAAGTTGCCTGTTCAAACGAAGAAGACCGAGAAACAGGTATCGAAACCGACGAGGAGTACTAGGGGGAGGGCTCAGGAGGTTGCAGACGAAGAGGTTGTTGAGGAGGAGGTAGAAGAAGAAGCAACGGAGGAGGTAGAAGAGGAGGCCGAGGCAGCAGAGGTGAAGGAGAGCGCAAAGGGCGGCAAGGGACGGAAACCCAAGGACGTAGCTGGGAGGGGGAGGAATACGAGGGGAAGAGCTAAGTGACTGATTGATTGTATGGGCGCCCAGAATGAATAGGAACATGGGGCAAAGCGAAGACGCGCGAGGAATGACGGAAGAAGAGAAAGAAAACAAAGAAACAAAGAAAAGCGTTCAGCGTATACCCAGTTTACGAAGCAAAACGGTTGACTGACTGAATATGTTTATTATATTTACATGTGGATATGCGATGCGTTTGTTATTAGTTACTACCTGCCTACCTAGCTGTTGTGTGGATGTGGATGAGAATGAATGAATGAGGAGAAGTGTAATTTCCTTTTTTTTCTTACGGAAGATGGAAATACAATACTTTACTATACTATACTATACTATACTATACTATACTATACAATGCAATGGGATCGTTTGGGTCAAGATGGGTTTAATTTGCTTACTTATTTACTTGCATAAGTATTTGTACTTGCTTTACGTTTCGATTTGAGATGTTTCTTCTTCTTCTTGTGGATATATATCTATCTGTGTAGTTAAGTTTTCTAGGTCCTTGGGCTTAAACGATATGATATGATACGGATATGCATGAAAATACTTGTAACTTTACATGGATGTCAATATGTGCAGATGTGGTATGGTATGATATGTATGTGCATGTGAATGTGAGTTTCAATGGTTCAATGTGGGAGACAGGTGGATGTGTGAGAACTTGGTTTGTAAAATTTCGTTCATCGACTCATTGATCCATCATGCGCAATCTGAAGTAAGATATGTAAGATCCACGCCAATTCTGCATGATACCCTGGATATATTGCTTGCTTGCTCGCTTGCTTGCTTCATTCATTCATCCATTCGTTGATTCGTCAAGTGCGTTTCCTCGTGACTTGATATCGAGATAATATCAAGAGATCTCCCCGGCCCCCCTCAACTCATTTCCCTCCCCCAGTGCAACCACGGTAGAAAAGCCCTTCAAATTGAGTCAGCTCAAGCCCAACCACCCTTCCCTTTCCCCTGCTTCCTGATTCTCTCTCCTCTTTCCCCGTTAACTCCATTCCCAATTCTCCCGCCACCACTCAAATCACACACTTCTCCCTCAATGGCATTAACCCTCAATTTATTCTTATAATTCTCCCAGAATGCATGCTCCGCATTCGGAATCCACTGGTGAATTCCCCCCTCCACCTTTCCCACATCACCAAATTGTACTTTCTTTTTTCCTTTCTTATTTCTCCCTCCATTTTTACCCGTCTGTTCGAGTTCCAGCGCCGCAAAAGGATTATTCAGTTGCATTGCGTGCCAGTTACCTGGACGATGTCTATCTGCATTTCCATGTGATATTGGGAAAGCAGAATTGGATACGGGAGAGAAGAGAGAAGCACCTCCGGATCCTTCGCCTTCAGAGTCAGAATCCGAAGAAGGAATATTGTCATCGCTATAATCGTGTTTGTAATTATCCTGAGATGGGGATTGAGAATCTGATTGTTCGGCATAGAGCTGAGCTGAAAGTTTGACAAGGAGTTCGGCTGTCATCCACTGAATGAGAGATGAAGAGTTAGGATTCTTTCAGAAAGAGAAGAAAGGTGCTTTGAAACACAGGGTGGAAGTGCAGATATGTTGTGTATTCGAACATGTGGTGAGAGGGGGGCTGGACTTACACTATCAAAGCCTGCTTCGTGAGCATTGCCATTGGTGGCGCCATAATTATTGTGTTTTTCGTGGAGAAGTATGAGTGGCATATGTATTTTTTGAAACTAATAGTTTTTAGGTTAGTTTCATGAAGAATGGAATAAATTTGACGGTAGATTGTAGACATTAAATATCTCCTCAAACTTTTCCTAGGAAAACTAAAATCGAAGGACACGTTATACTTACTGGAATCAAAAGCTCTTTGAGATTAACACGAGGTTTCATAGCATCGCTATTATACGTAGCAAGATACTTGGTGTCAATAACGAATGGAAACAAGCAATGAATCTGAGATTGAAAATCTCCCACTCCAGCCGGAAGATCACCAATGAATGTTTTATAGAGGAAACAAAGATCAGTGAAAAGGTTATGACCGACAACAACGTGTTTTTTCTCTTTGAGTTTCTTAGTCACTTTTGCAAGCTCTGCTTCAAGAGTAGCATGTGAAGAATCGACAGTGTTAGGTTGGGCGTTCTCATCATGTGTATATGACCACATTGGATCAATACCTGTTAAGTCGCCACCACAAAGTGCTTCGAAGATGAATCTTGCTCCAGATTGAGTGGCGACTCGCTGGTTGAATTTCTTCAATTGCTCGATTTTGAACTATTCACCGTTAGTAAAGTAGAATGTCCTGTTCCCAGTGAAGGGGGGGGGGAATCATAGAACAGTCTAATATCAAATGCAATAAGGATATTGGAGGAATTGAAACAGCATACCCTTGCTTCCCTGTCATGATCAATCATTTCAACTTGCATGAAAGATCCATCCAAACGAGCAAAACATCTGCACTGTGGAAATTCGCTGCGGACAAGTTGATGGACTAATCTTCGTTGGAAACCATTCAAAGGACCTTTGGGGTTATCCACGTTGACAAAGGCCAACTTGGGCTGAAATATGTTAGCAAATAATGAAAATAGTAAATCATCAATATTCTGTATCATCCATACGAAAATTATCATCTCCCGGGGTGAAGATAACAATGATAAACCTGCATAAAGAAAGTGATGGGGGTATTTGATCAACATGTTAACAGCTACAACACGCAAGTCCAACTCGAACATTCAAATAACATATCTTCCGTAAGACTGGACCTGAAGATACAAATCGTAATCACATATAGTGTCGGTAAATCGAAAATTGCTTACTTCTTTTGCCTCAATCCATTCAGTAATACTTGATCTAGCCCCCCGATAAAATTCCAATGTTCCAACATCACTGGGGTCAAAAACAATGCTAGGAATTGCTGCATTTCTCTCAATCCTCTGATTGTAACGTTCACGAGCCTCGACTTCTTCCTGCTCTGATAGGTATGGAACGCCCATGGTGAATACTGCACCAATGTCGAAGCCATTTGATTGAAGGAAATTGGTAGCAGAGCTGGAGAATGAGAACTTGCGATCAAGATCAAATACTCTATCGTAGAGAAGCAGTGGACTGAGATTGATATTGTAGGGTTTAGCAAGATAATATTCTAAGGGTGGTTAACGTCCAAAATCAAGAGTGGCGAAAACAACAATCATACTAACCCTTTTCACGGTCTTCCTCAACACAAGTAATACCTAGTTGGAGCACTTGGAAAGTTTCAGCAGCCTCCTTTACTTCTTCGTATTGTTGTTGAAGACTTGGCTTTCCAATATCATGGGTTCGTTCTTGGGATGTATGTTTCGGACGAGTAGTAATACCACTCATTTCCAAATCAAAAGAAACAAAAGTAGCATTGGCAATATCTTTCAAAATTGGGAGCAAAAGCCGCTGCCAGTTTCCTTTATCAACCTCCATATTGGTGATGGTGGTTCTGTGGCAAAATATTGAGATTTGTTGGTTTGAGGCGGTTGCTGTTGGTTGTTGCTTGCGGAGAGTATATTGGGAAGCTACTACTTATTACTAGCACATAAAAGCGGAGAAGCTCAAAATTGAGAAGGTGAATCTGGTTAATCGTCCTGTTGAGGAATGTCCATGACGAGTATGAGTGCCCAAATGAAGTTCAATGTGTGAAAAGGATGTTACTTGGTGAATACCGTGGTGTTGAAGGGAAGGGAAGAGATACGGAAGGTAAACTAAAGGAGAAGGAAGGCGACAAGATAGTTGAAGAAGGGTTGAAGGAAGATTGATCTTGTTTGTATAGTATGTTTTACCTTGACTACATATTCTTTCGTATTCTATCGTCTGATGTCTGATATGTATGTATGATTGCCTGATTGGGTTGTTGTCGTACTTAATTAGTGTATATATATAGATATAACTTAGCTATAGGTTAGATATAGACATTTATATAGAGATATATGGTGCATATACCTAGTAAATAGTATTTATAAAATCAGCCCTCACTTGCTTACTATGATCTCGTGCTTGTTGTTATTGTTGGGAGTGAAGTGTATGCATAATTTTATACCCCCTCTAATTTTCACTCACGCCTTTCATAATTCATTTCCTCAATCAACCAATCACATGAGTCAACACACCGCCCTATGCCTCAATCATATTAACCTTATTAACCTTCCTGGACCGAGGCTTTAAACCGTTTCCCTCGTTACAATCCATCAGAGACATTTTCAAATGTCATACATACATACGTCCTAGTCCTTTTACCTTTCATTTCTTCATTACCAGACGTCCCCTCCACCCGTATTTAATTCCTTCGATCTATTCGCGTCGTTACTTTCAATTCTACAACCTTTCGGCAGTCATGGCTTCTCATGGATCTATTACGGCGATCAATCCATTAGATCCGCTATCTTCATCACATATAATTTCATCGTCCCATTCATCCCTTTCCAATTCCCTTTCTTCATCTCGCCATTCATCTCAAATATCGAAAACCTATCGTCAAGCCTCAACGCTCTTTTTAACGCGTCGTCTACCTGAGTCGCTCTCAACCATTCTACCAGTAATCACACCATCCTCTCCCTCCGATACCGAGAACGCCAATCCCGATGACCCTGCGAAATCCTTGGCCCCAATATCAAAAGCTTCCCGTACGACTCGCATCAAAGTCTGGAGTTTATACCTTACAATCTTGAATGCGATTCTGGAATTGGACCCTGCCGAAGGAAAACAAGCATTCGGAACAAGTCAATTCAGAGCACTAGTCGCCAAGGTTAGGGACGGAGAAGTCTGGGAGGAGGTTGTTAAAAACGGATATCATGGAATTGAAGGGGATGTAGATTCAGACGTCGTCATAAACCTGTTCGTGTTCCCCGCACACTCTCAACCCCCAGATATCTCCACTATAAAGGAAGAAACTAACAATAAAACAGAGCAACTCTTCTCTTGGCTCATGCTCGCACCCAAAAGGTGAACCAGACTCGTCTTGAAACGTACCTCGCAACATCAAATACACCATCCCTCTCTATGTCCCAATCCTCTACACCCACGGCCTCCAATCCATTCCCAGGTTCCAAACGTCGTTCCCAACCCGGAACAGATACACCACGAGACTTAAATGCTCGTGTAAAGATTCTAGAACTCTATACTCTACATGTCTTACTTCGAAATAATGAATGGGATTATGCGAAAGAATTCATCACGATTAGTGAAGTTTTGGACGATGAAAGAAGAGAGGCTTTCCTTGGGGCATTACGAAGCCTTAAGGAAGAAAGTGAGGAAGGAGAGAGGAGAGAGAGAATGGAAAAGGAATATAGGGAAGAACAACTCAAGAGAGATATAGAAGAAAGTCGACGTCGGAGAGAAGAAGAGGAAAGGAGACGAGAAGAAATGGATAAGAAATCCAGAGCAAGTGTAGGAGGGACATCAGAGGTCGACTACGGGATTGAAGATGAAGGTCCAGTAATGAACAATGGATCCGTAACATCTTCATCGCCTAACAATCCTCGACATTCCAAATCTTCCAAATCTTCGACCACTAAACCACATCCTCGAAAATCGGTAGAAGAAACAAAACAGAAAACTATAATAGAAAAGGTGGGAATTATAATGCGTAATTTGACATTGGTACTTCAGAATATGGGAGGGAATTTTAATTTAAAGAATCCGATGGCCATGTTAAGAATGGTCGCGTTCGTGGCTGGGATAGCAGTTGTGTTTGGAAGGAGAGAAGTCAGGGAAAGGATCAGGAGGATGATGAGTGAGGGACTGGGCAGGGTCAAGAGAACAATAGGGATGGGAGTCAAGGTTAGCTATATTTAATGAAGAGGAAAGTTGGTCTGAAGCCAAATAATTAATCGGGTTTTCATTTGTGGATTTCTTTACTTATCGAAAGGAGAGGGATGGATATTACGGACTTTATTTCTATGTTGAGGTTGGATTGAATTGGGAGTCTTCTGAATTCACGCGAAACAGAGGCTTTGTCTGTATTTATATTATGATTTTACTTTCTAGGGGTGAAAAAGGGGATGGATTGGATGATGGATACCTGAGAAGAATACCCATGAAGCGAAAAGGGGTTAGGGAGAGGAGTGGAGGAGTTTGCTTTATGAGTTCATTTGTTTTACAGCTGTGATATATGAAAATGTTTAAGCAAAAAGAGGAGAGAGGAACAGCAGATACCAATATTATATAAAATAATTCACTCTTATTACATGTGCCTTTTAGTCAGAAATCTTAGCGCGCGCATGGTGCTGGAGGTCTATCGCGCTTCCTACCTAGTAGATCTATATAGTAGGTAGCTTCATTTTATGAGAATGCCCCTGGACGAATAGCTCGGATATCATACTTTTGTAAAACCAACCAACGAAACAAATATTATAAGCTTGACAAACCCAAACTTCTCATAACATATCAAGTGGGTTCATTTGATATTTTACATTACATTTTAATCTTATAACTATCCAAATAGGATGCTAATTCCGAAATCGATCCGACTTACACTATACACTAATCGCTTTTAGCTTCGGGCCTACCCGCAAAAAAATTCATTAGAAGAGAAAAGTCTTTGGAAGTACACCAGGCAAAAGATTTACACATGACGACATGCGCAACAAAGTCTTGTGTGAACTTCCTTTTTTTTTGGTTTCATATATTTTCTGGACATCATAATCCTCAACATTGATTTAACTCGGCACATTCATCATCATTTATATTGATTTCGCCACAGATTGATATCTCCACGATTCGAAATCGCCGGTCATGGCATCGATCGCCTCGATGGCATCCTCATCATCAAAACGTCCCTGGGCATTGGAAGCCCGTTCTAATACCCTTTTCATTCTCTCCACGGTGGCCGTTGGAATGTTTACCGATTTGTTTTTATATGGACTCATCGTGCCTATCTTACCCTTTATCCTGTCTGATCGAATAGGAGTTGAACAATCGGAGATTCAGTATTACACCTCTGTCCTCCTTGCCTGTTATGCAGGAGCATCTGTATTATTTTCATTCCCGGCTGGATATATCGCCGATCGGTTATCTTCTCGTCAACTCCCATTCCTCGTAGGCTTAGTAGCTCTATTAGCGAGTACAGTGCTCCTAATGCTAGGAACGAGTATAGAGGTCTTGATAATCGCAAGAATTTTCCAGGGTATTTCAGGAGCAACAGTTTGGACAATCGGATTGGCGCTCGTGATGGATACGGTCGGAAGTGAGAAATTAGGAGTCACGATTGGAACTATTTTCAGTTTCATCAGTACGGGAGAATTGGTGTCGCCGGTGTTGGGAGGGGTGGTCTATGATAAGGTGGGGAGTAATGCGGTTTTTGGAATGGGAATTGCGCTTTTGGGGGTGGATTTTGGGATGAGAGTGGCTGTGATTGAGAAAAAGGTTGCGCGGAAGTGGGGGGTTGGGGAGGAATTGGACGGAAGTGAGCAAGGAGGGACGAGTGAGAGTGGAAATGGAAATGGCGAAGAGGCGCCATTGCTCGGTAATGGAAAAGACTCAGATCTTGATTCTTGGAAAATTCGAAAGGAACTCCCAAAATTGGTCAAAAAGTTCCCAATTCTTTATCTTCTCTCTTCTCCCCGGCTCCTTACAGCTGAACTAGTAGCTTTTATGCAAGCTACCATTCTTGCCGTTTTCGACGCCACTATTCCGACGCAATCGCAATCGCTCTTTGGATTTACAGCTTTACAAACAGGGCTCCTTTTTACCCCTATTGTTCTCACCTCTCTCATCTTCGGTCCCTTAGCTGGAATGGGAGTCGATAGATACGGACCCAAGATCATTGGAACAGTTGGGTACACATTCTTTATCCTACCTTTGATCCTCCTTCGTCTTCCCGTTTCAAATACAACCCATGATTTAGTCCTTTACTGTGTCCTCTTATCACTCTGTGGATTTGGGATGGCAATGGTTGGAGCACCGAGTATTGTGGAAGCCTCTTACGTTGCGGAGAAATATCATAATGCTAATCCAGAGTTGTTTGGGGAGGAGGGACCATATGCACAATTGTATGCGTTGAATAGTATGGTTTTCAGTGCGGGATTCACTGTTGGACCCGTCATGGCAGGGAGTTTGAGAGAGGGAATTGGGTATGGGAATATGAATGCAGTGGTAGCGGGCATGTGTGCTGTGGTTGCTGCATTGTGCTTTGGATATCTGGGTGGTGTACCTAGATGTAGGGGCAAGAAATGAATATGGATGTGTGCAGAAGATATATAATTTAGAACGGATAAATTTCACCAAATAGATGTACCACAAAGAGTCTATAATATGTAGCAATAAGTCATAACTTATGTGTATCTCATAAATGCAGATTTCTTAGCTGATTGCATCTGTAGAAGTATCCAAGACAAGTAAATGTATGGGCACCAGGCACATCGTCAATACAAGTTCAGATGCACAGCTTTCCAAACGGGAAAGCGATTTTGCTATGAAAGAAAACTATACTTAAAAGTTTTAATTGCTTTCATCGATGCCCAAGAATCTCACTCTTGAAGCTATACATAAGTTGAGTCTCTACAGAGTCTCCCTTGTCAGATGTCTTCCTTTACCAAATTTTGAAATCGACCATTTTCCCTCTAAAACCATCAGATAAGACACAGCAAAAAATAAGAACATTTTCTTTCAAGGACAACCTTGAAATCCCCCACAACTCCACACACATCACAGGCCGAAAACCAGGCCAGATCACATCAGGCTGCAGGAACAATTTGCCGGAAATTTGCCGAATCGAGTCGAAATCAACCCCAGTCAGTGGGCCAGTAAGGTTATCTCAGCCTTGTCCAGACTCCAACATCACACCAATTACAAAGAAATAACCACCATCATCACATCTCCTGCAACAGAATTTCTCAAAGTTTCGCGACGACATGGCTAGCAGGAGAGGTAAATCTCCTCTATTCAATCAGTCGAAATTTAACATGTTAATCAATATCAACAGTTTCCGTCGCGAGTGACGATGATTCAACTATCAAAGTCGCGCCCAAGAGAGAGCGAGGAGGAGGCGATAAGTTATTAGGCAATATCAAATTAAAGAAACAACCTCCGAAACACAATAAGCCTGGCAATTGGAGAGAAGGAAGTATTATTGATGGTAATCTTTCCACCACAATTCTACAGCACGACTTCATGATGAGGGGCTAATCAGGCTACAATAGTCGACGAGAAGAAGAAAGGAACCGATACACCCAGCGCGAATTCGATTCCAAGTCCTGGTCCTGTAGTTAATATGCTGGATGATGCCGCGCTTGAAACGTTCGCTACAGGAAGACCTTTAGAAGATGATCCCGATTTACAAGTTTGTAAGCATTGCAAGAAGAGTGTATTGAAGACCGCAACAGTCTCGCATGTAAAAGCATGTTTGAATGCGAAGAGAGTCAAGTTATTGAAGAAGAAAGAAGCGAAAGAAGCTAGGGATAAGGTCAAAAGAAAATTGGCAAACAAAGATGTTGATGGGGATGGAGATACGAAAATGGGCAGTGATGATGATGACGATGATGAGGAGAAGGGCCCGGGTGGCTTTAAGAGTTCGAAGAAGAGCGCAGGTAAAAATAATGGGGATGCGAAGGGAAAGAAGAGAAAGGCAGATGGTGAGGGAGAAAAGGGTCCAAAACAGAAGAAGAAGAAGGAAGAGCCAAAACCAAAGGCTCCGAAACCAAAAGGTATGCATTTTTGATCTCTGGACTTATAATTGCTTTTCATTTATGTTTGGCGGGGTAATGGGGAAGACTGCGGAGGCAGGTAGTAGAAGCGTTCAAAGGGGGGAACATCTGAGTGTTACTCTATGCGGGTTTCACTACTCGTCTCAAGAGTTCTTCTCAGGCTTTTGAAGACATTTACATTGCATTTTGATCATTTCTTTCATTCTCATCAACATACCCGATCATATCAGTCATGGAGACCAGACGATCAACAAGATTATATCAAAAAACACTTTTAGCTAACAAATTAACTCTTTCTGAAGGTCCAGTCGATGTAGAACGCCAATGTGGAGTCTTGAAAGATGGTGTTCCTTGCGCCCGCTCCTTAACCTGCAAATCGCATTCTATGGGAGCTAAAAGAGCCGTTCCTGGTCGTACCTTACCTTACGATATGCTTCTTTCGCAGTACCAGAAAAAAAATCAAGCCAAACAACAAAGTATGCCATTCCTTTGTTTCCTTCTTTCCTCCCCCCAATCTGACCACACCCTTTCCCAATCAAGAGATTGATTTCTAACCTAATCCCCAAAACAGAAGCAGCAATCGATGCGAATGCCCCTCTTGAAGACGAAGAACTCCTCAATGGCCCTATCGACTCTGACGAAGAACTTCTCGCCGTCCAATCTGGTCTTGCAAATTGGAATCCACAACCTTTAGTCCCACCACTTATACAATATCCAATCCAGTATCGATACAGAGATGAGAGATTATGGGAGCAATTACATAATGCCACAAACGGATTTACATTAAATATATGCAAGGTAGTCCAGAAAGCGACACCGGCGATGGAGAACGGCGAAGATGCTGAAGGAGATGAGATAATGGGGGGGATGGGAGAGGGTACGAATGAAAATGGAACTGGAGAAGTGGGCTTGCCGGGTAGGAGGCAAAGTGGATTTTCGTTGCAGAGTGCTCCGCAGAGGAAACAAAGTATGGCTGCACGAGTTTGAGTTTGCTTTACGGGATTTGTGGGGTTTCACTTCATGTTCTCTGGGACACTTGGTTTGGTTCTTTTACTTGTTTCAGTCCGCTTGGAACGTTTACACCCGCTGTTTCCGCCAGTTGCTTACAAACATTCGGTTCCTTCGGTTCAGCGCTTTCTTTCACTTGTAATTCAGGAATCGGTTCGATTTTCTAGATCCTGATTCTAGACACTTCTTGGGTAGGGCGTTCAGGGATGGGCTGGTTTGGATCTTTTTCTAACGGTATCTCATGGGAATGGGGGGTGGTTCGATTTATGGATACATCAGTACATGGAATTGTGGCGTTGTCTTAGGACAGGAGGGTGACGGGATGCATTAAGCATGTGGTGTTCACTATTCATCAAATCATAGATGCTCAAGAACATAACTTGGTTATCATGGTCTGAATTGGTCCAGATAACAGATGGACGATTCATGCAAGGCGTTTCAGGAATATTTTTATGGGTGGTTGGGAGTGTATTGGATTGGGGATGTCTATCATGGGTGGGATATATCAAATAGGGATAGGGTGGAATGGGATTGGGCGGGGTGTTTCTTGAAATCAACAAACAGAGGATCGGATCTGGTATTCGAATTCGGGAATAGTGATAGATGAACAGAACATCCAAAAATGAAATAAGAGTTGATGTCAAGCTCTTCCTGAATATGGAATCGAGAATGGGGGCTCAGACTGCGAGTGGTGTGACCAATAGGATGCCATATGGTTATAGTATAATCATGGTTCAGACAAATCGATTTTCATCTCGACTGTGTGCTCTTGGATTCACAAGTGTGAAGTTTTGTGTCAGTAATACTATGTACCTATGTTTCATGGATTTTTTTTTCTGTATCTATTACTTTCAAACTCTTGACTGTTTCTAGTCCTGTTTCCTTAGAAATCTTAGTCTTATAGAAGAAAAAATCTTCCGCAACTCTTTTTCTATGACTTCATCTTTCTGACTATCCAAATTTTAATGGCTTTTGTTCTTAAGTATTGAATTCTGGAATCCATACGCTCGACGAATATATGCATCAAACAGAAAACACAAAAATAAAGGTAACAAATCTCGAAATCGAGAGAAGGGAAGGAGTGAAACTTCTTTTCTATCCAATTTTCATCTAGATAAGAGGCAATGACTAGAAGGTAATTACATCTTCTCTCCTATAGAATCCTATTCAAAACATTCTAAATTGTAGAATTCGACACCATCAATTTTCGTACTTTCTTGCTCATCAACACCTGACTCTTCCTCTTCAACCCTCCAAGAACATCCATCTACTCTACATCCACATCTACATCCACCTACTGCTCCAGCATAGCCTTCAATGCCTCCTCTGGTGTCCCCTTCGGTGCAGCAAATTCCAACACCTCCTTACTAGTCGTCGCAACACTAGTCTTTCCATTCCAGTTCGCCTCCGGCGCATGCTTCAAGCTCGCAACCAAATTCTTCGAATACGGCGATTGTGCAATCATCCCATCCAACATCGCTATATCTCTGTACTTCACCTCTTTCACTTTCTTTCCATCGAGATATTTCTCCACCAAGTCTACAATGCCCCAGCCGGTAATGTCTTCAGGGCCATTAAGCACATATTTCTTCCCATTATGTTTCTCCACCTCCGAATCAGAAGCAAGCAGCAATTTTGCAGCCAAAACTCCAACATCAATCGGATTGATAATCCCCACCTTCGCATCCTCATCAGCAATCAAATTCAGAGTCTCCGGCACCGAACCCATAGCGCGATATTCCCGGATAAACGCCGCCGCGTTATAGAGATACAAATTCGTAAAGCTATTCGTCTGGAGACTCGTCCATTTCAATTCTCCCCCTTCCGCAAACTCAGAAGAAGAAAGAAGATTCTCGAACGCCCAGTGATTTCGCGCGTAATAGGGGAGCGTGTTCGCGTGCACATTCGCAGATGTGGTACTCATGCGCACGACGTATTGAACGCCGGCCGTGCGGGCCGCGAGCAGAAATTGAGATTCTTCGGAGAAATGCGTCGGTTCGATGTGTGTGGAGATGAAGACTCGAGTTATTTCGTGCTCGGTGAGCCAGGATGGGGTGATTTCGGGGTAGGAGTACTCGAGGACTTGGACGGAGGGGAGCGGGAGGAGCGGGTTAGTGCGATGATGCGGTTGGTGGGTGGGAGGTGCGCGGAGAGGTATTTGGTGAGTGGGAGACCGGTGTTGCCAGTTGCGCCGATGATGAGGATGGTGGGTGCCATTTTGGGGGAGTTTGGAGTGTGGGGGTTTGGGGTTTAGGTTTTGAGTACAAAGTGTAAGTTAAGTATAGAGTCAACAGATATACCTCGTAAGGCAAAGTAAAGTAGAGTAAAGTAGAGTAAGCAAAATAATCTCAAACTTGGGATCGATCACTGGATTGTAAATGTAAATGTGAACAAAAACAATCCAACAACCGAATACACAAAAAAAAACAAGACAAAAACACCCTTTATATACCCTTCTTCGATTCACTCGTTCATCCACCGAACCAAAAAAACAAAAAAACATCTACCTGCGTACCTCGCCAATAACCTCCCCTAAATCCGAAATCCGAGTTCCGAAATCCCAAATCGTAAATCGGAACCCCCAACCCCATCCGCCCCCCTCATCTCACATCAGGTTATCTTGGATCAAAATGTCTCCGCCGCTTCCGCTTCCACTTTCCCCCTCCCATCTCAATCCCCCACAAAATCTCAAACTCAAAATCCACTACTCATTGTCTACCGACGGATTCGGCCGAAATTCTTTTTGGGGGCGGGGGGGGGGAGGGCGGGCGGGGCGGAGGGTTTCTTGGATTTTTTTGGCGGGGGGTTCCTAGCGTTTAAAGTTCAGAGTTCAGAGTTCAGGAAGAGTTCGGACAGAGTTCGGGTGTCAGAGTCGAGTTGGCTCTTCTAGCGGGCTACTTACTATGAGTATGAGTATTGGGGTTGGGTATTGTTAGGATTGTTAGGATTTCGGTAGAGTTGGGAGTTGGGAGTTGGGAGTCGAATATGGAGAGTGGATGGGTTTGAAGTTGGGGTTGAGGCGGCTCGGGTGGTTGTGAGATGGATGGATGGATGGATTTGAGGTGAGTGAGTGGTGTTAAGATGTATTTGAAGATTTGAAGATTTGTTTTGATTGGGATAGGATGGGGATTAGATGGGATTGAAGGGTCGAAGGTTTGTTTTGATCGGGATGGACGAATAGATGGAAGTGGATTGAGATGAGATGTAGAATAGAAGTGGATTGGGATGAGATAGATGGATAAATAGATGGAAAGAAAGAAAAAAGAGTGTATTTGATAGATGGATAGATGAATAAGTTTGTATTAGATGGGCTTATATTTGGTTGTGGGATAGTATGAGGTGAAATGGATCGGTATTATGTATAAATCATATCATATCATATCATATCATATTACCCATATCAACTGCTTTATACGTGTGTGATTGTATGTATATGTATACATGTGTGAATCTAATGAACGCTATTTATTCTCGTGATAGATTGAGCCAGTAAGTAAATAAGCACCACGCTATCCTTTCTATAGTACAATGTCTCTATTTGTATAGACATTTGGAAGTTTTCGCCTTCTCATTCCATTCCATCCATTCGTCCCAATCCTTCCTATTTCCATTCCAGTCAAGAAAACCCTCCCTTCTTTCTGCCACAACTCGCTCAAACTCTTAACTCGTGACTTGTGCCCCAACTCTCAGATTGACCTTTTCTCTATGTCCCTTATTCTTGAGATGAACTTCGAAATTCCCCACCGTCGTATCTGGACCTGGTGTATACAGCTTTCCTGGACAATCATGACATCTGATTCTGGGAAGGTACATCCATTTGATACCTTCAGGATTTGTGCCTGGAGCTGGAGCTGGGACTGGAGTTTCTGTTGTGATGGAAACAGCCGAGTAGCGCATCATACCTTCGAAACGATCGTTGGGGTATTGTTGATGGAGGGCTGTTAGGCCGGTTGCTAGCCAGGAAGGGGGTGGAGGGGGCTGATGAGTAGTTTTAGTTGGGGTTTGGAATAGTATGGGGAAGATGGGAGGATGGGAAAGGTGGTGGAATGATGTATATGAAGTAAAATCATGAGCTAAAACGTGTCAAGAAATATAAACTTACAGCTGGGGGAGCTTGACCAGGTATGGGAGGTGGCGCATCAATTCTACCTATCTGACCTACTGCCACTGCATTTACTGGTTGTGGAGTAGGAGCTGGTGCTGGTGTTGTTGCCAATGTTTGAGCTGGTTGAACTCCGGGTGTTGAAGGTGGACCCATAGATCCGGGTGGAGCAGGAGTACCAAAGGTTGATGTTGCGCGAGTTACAGAAGGAGTTTGTTGATGACTTGAACGACCTTTGCCCATATCTTTGACCAATTTCTTGAATTTCTCTTTCGATATTTTCAATTTCACTATTAGTGAAGGAGCATCCACAGTATCCTCGCGAGCGTCACGGCCAGATTTCCTCCCCGATGTCCTAGTTTCATGATGATGTGCTAGCATAGATTCTGGAGTTTCTGATCTTCCAATATTGGCCATTCTTTGTTGAGCTGCTGTAGCTGCTCCACGCATGTTTCTCGTCCTTGCGGTACCTTGAATTACTTGGATAGCCGGTGATTCGGGGTTAGAATCTTCACTATCGTCCGATTCTGATAAATCTGCACCATCTTGTCGACCAAAACCAGCACGTCTTCCTCTTCCTGATGGTACCCCTACTCGTTTGTATAATCGACTCTCTTCAACTGTTGCTGCTGCCCCAGGTAACACGGAAGATACAACCAAAGTTCTCACTGTCCTTTGCCTATCCTTTAGATCTGGTAAAACTGGTCCTCCCCTCCTATTGACAGATCTCTTCTGCCTTCGTTGTTCTCGTGAAAATACTAAATCGTGTTTCTCTAAATCTGCTTCGGTCACTTCATACAGATATGGCGCAAACTCTTTGATTTGTTGATGAGGTCGTAATACTGAAGGTAGAGGTGAAGGTAAGAATGCTGCAACTAGATCGGCATCTTCAACTGGTCTGCCATCAAATGGATGCCCAACACCGTACAAACTCCGTACGAACAATTGACTTTGTTCACGTATACAGTGTGCGATTGCTGTAGTGAACTCCCCAGAAAGGGACAGATCTTTGGCCATACTTTGCGCAAACTCTTCTGGTGAATTCAAAGGATTATTAATATCCCATTCGAATTTGTCTTCTAATGTATGTGGTCCAATAGTGATGTTGAGCTTGATGAGGATGCGCAGCTCATCATTCTTGTATGCCGTATATGGTAACATTTCATCCAGGGGATCCTCCGGAAAGTAAACCAAGGGATTAAAGTCGACGATTTGATCATGCATTTGTTGTTGAACTTGTTGTAGTACTGGTTCTGCTATCGGAGTAATCAGACCAAAGTCCGCTATAAGCTGCTTCGCGAATAGCTCTGTGGTAACCGTTCGATCATGCAAATTCCAAGTAAAAGTATCTCGAAGTTTGACCTTATCCCAATCCACATCCAACCTTATAGGAACCAACTCTTCCACTTGATCTGCCTGCATGGCCATATCTTTGCGCTTGATTCGCAATGGCTTCGCTTTCCTCTTCGCGAATTTCGCATGCGAATATAATATTCTGGTCGGTCCATCGGTGAATCCATTCCCGTATCCATTGTAACCCGTCCCATATAGTCGACTTGCTGTAAAGACATCTTTGTGGGTTTTTACCAGCTCGTAATCTTGCGCTTCGTGATGTTTGTGGAGATAATACGCCTTCCGTTTGTCCTGGTCATCGACAATGGCAGCGGAATGAATTAAAGTGTGATGTAAGTATTGTTCAAGTAATAGCTTATCGAAATCTGATTTCGTTCGAGGTCGATGAGTTAAAGTGGAAGACTGGGATGAAGTGGGATTCGCAGATTCAGAAGGCGCAGTTGCATTAGCATTAGCTGAGGAAGAATCATCTTGAGAAGTCTGCTGGATATCTGGTGTCATAGCGAAAACATTCGCGACAACTATGCGACGAATATGAGAAGGTGAAAGAAAGAATGTGGTTAGTGGAAAGTGGATTTAATTAACAATGATACACAATTATGAATCTCATAATCGCGAACCTTTCAACTCGCGACAAGATAATACAGTATGTACACAGACTAATACACGAGGCGTGGGTGAGGCGTGAGGCGTGAGGCGTGAGGCGTGAGGCGTAAGTTTAGTGATGGTTGATTAATTGCGATGTTGGCTTGTAAAGTACTCCATAATTGCGCTTTACGGTTGACTGTAAAGATTCGTAAGAATGATTCGTTGAGCTTGATTAGTCATCAAAACCTGCTGATCTTGAGCGGAATACTACCTAGGTGGATGATGTGCCTGGGTACTGGGTAGGCTGAGCATTTCTTACCCTATTACACAGATTTGATCACGAGCACATGTGTATATATATATCAACAAAACTCTCAATCGCAACGAGAAGATGAGATTCTTTGGAGTTACTTTTCATTATAATGATAGGCAGGACCCAAGTCCCTAAACAGTTGAAATGTCGCTCCGCTGGCCCTCTGGGAGCCACTGCCGTGGAGGCAGACTAATTGGAAAAAGTGTCTACTAATAAGGTAACGAGGCAAACAACAATGGAATGGCGATCCGATGCGAGATGGGTACAAGCTCTAAGAAGCTCCTTTGCGGGCCGCTGCCTCCCGAACAGATTTATGGGTGGTGTGGTTGGAGAGCTAGTAGTAGTAGTAGTAGTAGTAGTAGTAGTAGCAGTAGTAGCAGTAGTAGCAGTAGTAGTAGGACTCGAATAGACCGATACAGCAGAACATTCTTCTATTAATGTATTTGACCAGTGAAGATTCACACATCATTCAATCATCGACAAGCACATCAAGTACGTCCTCACGTATATGTGATCCAATAAGTGCAGTACCGCCAGGACTGATATAACAATGTGCATACCGAATCCCTTAGCTCCTGCTTCATACAGGCATAGGCACAGGCATTTGTACATGAAGCTCGGTGAGGTCACCAAGCGAAACAAAGCCCACACAATCCTTAATCCTTCCAAGCTTGAAAGTACCTGGATCCTTTGCCTTTGACTTTTGGACTTGTGAGGGGAAAATCAGAAAACATCGTTTTTGCACTTCCAAACTTTACAACAACAACATTTCCCAATACTACCCCTTTACACCTTTCACCATAACACAAAAACATCGCAATTATGGCCGATAAGAAGGAAGAAAACCAAGAGATTGGTAAGTCATGTTTTTTTCCTTCTTCATCATCAACTTCAACTTACGGTGTTGATGTTGGTGACTTGGTGAGCAAACTGGACCCCGCCAATGCGACTCGAAAGATGTACAGGAATCTGCACAACCAGCACGAAAACAGCTCAAGCCTTCAATTGACTAACAATATCAACCATTGCTAGATTACTCTCTCAACAACCCCGATACTCTCACCAAATACAAGAATGCTGCTACAATCTCCCAAAAGGTCTTGAAGGATGTTACTGCCTTGTGTGTGGCTGGCGAGAAAATTGTGACTATTTGCGAGAAGGGTGACAAGCTCCTCGAGGAAGAAATTGCAAAGGTCTATCGAGGAAAGAAGATGGTCAAGGGTAAATATGTTTCTCTATTGATCATGCTGATTTAACTAACAAACAAAAGGTATTGCACACCCAACCACTGTTTCTCCTTCAGCTTTCGTAACACCTTATACCCCTCTTACCACGGACGAAGCCGAAGCAAGCGTTGTTCTCAAAGAAGGCGAAGCTATCAAGATTCAACTCGGTGCACAAATCGATGGATTCGGAACAATTGTCTGTGATACCATTATCATTCCTTCTGCCGACAACGCAAATGGAGAGATCACTGGAAGAGATGCAGACTTGTTGTTGGCGACACACTATGCAAACGAGCTTCTGTTACGTTTGATGGTTCCCCCTGGATTGGTCCCAGTTGGCACAGAGGAGGAGCAAAAGAAGGCAACAACTATTAAAGCTCCTACCCAAGCTAAAATTACCACCTTACTCGAGAAATTGGTTAAGAGTTACGACTGCAACTTGGTCGAGCACACCACCTCTTGGCAATTCGAGCGCAACGAGATCGAAGGAAAGAAGAAGATCATCCTCGCCCCGGGAGATGGTACAAGAGGTGATGGTACTCCAGAAGTTGGCGAGGTTTGGGGTGTCGAGATGGGTGTCTCTCTTGGCTCTGGAAAGATCAAGAACTTCGAGAACAGAACCACTCTTCATCGTCGTACCAACCTTACATACGCTTTGAAGCGACCAAGTTCCAGGGCGATTATGAATGAAGTTGTAAAGAAGTTCGGTACTTTCCCATTCAGTTTGAGACAACTGGAATCCGAGCGAGATGCTAAGGTCGGTGTTGTCGAGTGTGTACGTGGAAACGTTTTCAGACAATACGAAGTCGCTGGAGACAAGGACAACGCGGCAGTAGGAAGATTATTGACCACAATTGGTAAGCAGATGATGAATCATCTATCTTTGAAACATTTGACTAACATGTTCAGCAATTACCAAAAACGGTTTACAAAAGATTGCCTCGCCACCTGAGCCAGATCTTAGCAAGTTCAAGACTGATAAGAAGATCACCGACGAAGAGATCCTCAAGATTTTGGAGCAACCTTTGGCCAAGGATAAGAAGAAGAAGGCTGTTAAGAAGCCTGCTGCAGCAGAGTAAATAGGTGGATTGGGAACAGGCACGTGATGGGACAGAGGTGACAATTGAATGAATTGAAAGTTGACAAATGATGTGTTTCATGAATTACTTTGCAAGTCTACTCTTCTCATATTTACGTACCTTGCTGCCGACACTGCTTCATAAAAGCTTGTCAAGCATTTCACTGCTCTCCCCTCATTTGTTTTTGTCATTGGGAAAAGCGAGTGATGTTATGCTGTAACTCGGGTCTGCATCCCATAGGGAAATTCATGAGGCAGTTGAAAGCTTCTCATCAAATTCAGAGATACGCATCAAATATATGAGTATTGAAATAATGGTGCAAGTGAATTCAATCATCAATTATTGCGTGTTTCCACGACTTCCAGCTATGTGATGTGACGTGTAAATTGGTACAGTGCCTTCTTCTTGGAATACTCGGTTAGGATTCATTAGGTTGAAGGCAAAGCCCAGAAATTACCTACTTAGTGTTCCTTTTACCCTTTTCGCTTCCCATCTTCGTCTCCAAGATCAACAACCAAATACAACTCTCCTCAACAACCTTTCCAACTGCACATTTCCATTGATTCCATCAAAGAGGGTCGGAGGAAATTAAAACGAAAGGTGTTTGCAGCCACTTAGTGCCGCCCTATCCATCCAGCAGCAGATCTAAGCGACTTTTGCTCTCTCGATCACCAATTGATTTCATCTTTTCATCTTGGTATCGATAAGAGCAAGGCTATTCAATTCAATTCACCACGTTCTTCGTCTTCCTCTTCCACTTCCACTTCTCTTCCTCTTGCTCTTCCTCTGCCTTTTCTTCTTCCCTTCTTTAAAATATTGTTTCTATCTACTACGTTCTCATGATAGCAAACAAATAAGGTATATTATCTCTGCTTCTCTGATCTTGTTTTCTACCCCTCTTTGCATTCATTATTCCATGGTACCGTGTCTCTTCACATGATACGAGTACGGCACGAGAAAACTTACGCGATTAATCACCTTTCGAATAGGAGGACATATCTCCTTCAAGAAAACACTTTCTTGTCGGAAAGATCATCTATCAGAATCGGTTATTAATTCTTCTATTGTCTTTAGGAGTTTTATGATATATTCAAAGGGACAATAGATTCAAATTCGTCATTTACCTTTTATTGTTTCACGCACTTAAGCAACTCAACGATTTCGGCTCTCAAGGGGCGCTAGCTAAGGGATTTCATCTCGAAGCGAGAACTTGACTTTCTTTCCCTCTCAAATCAATCATACCACGATAATTCAACGCGTACTTATCCCTCGAAAACAACGTTCGAGAACATTTCTATGATTGCGAATTGAAGAGAAGTACATGAAATCCATTTACTTTATATGATCACTTAACTAACAATTCATTAGTTGTATTTGGACTGCGATCGCAATTGAAAGGAGTCGGATCGGTCGCAGGAGGCGACGAGCGAGGAAGCTATGAGCCAACTCAATTCTCGTCCAACACGCTCTCGTCGTTCTAGCCCATTTGTTTCCGCACAACGTAATCCGAATTCCTCTCCAGCTACAGTAGCAGATACAGGTCGAAAAAGAACGTTTATGGATAAATGGACGGAACCTCCTATTCCTGCTCCCATGCCATCTTTTGCAGAAGCTGGAATGGAGAGGCATGGAGTCGTCGCAAACATGGCACCACTTGGAACGCGACCGAGCGCAAAAGCTGTTAAGTCTTCTGCCAAACCAGAGCTCGCAGATGGAAATGGGAGCAGACCAAATGGCGTTACCGAAGTGATGGATGATTCACTTCCGCCTTCTCTATCGGCAACACCCCAGGCCGTACCCCAGGAAGCGATGGACACTACGGAACCTATCTCGAACCTTTCGCGGAGAAGATCCACATCTACAAAAACTGAAGAACTCGAACACGTACCACCATCAACACCTCAACAACCAAGAAGCGCGCGAAAGAGTGTTACTAGATCGAGTGTCGCACCTCCCAGTGTACGAAACGAAAGTGAAGGACCTAGCATTTATGCTACTTCTCCAGTCCAGCGCACACCTCTTCCAAACGAGTCGCCTTCTACAGCTTCTTATCATGCTCATAAGATGAGTAATTATACATATGATGAAAGAGACGAGGCTCGTCAAAGGGAGGGTCGGGCTCGTGCAATTGAGGCGGCTTCTCGCAGAAAGACGGCTAGAATTGTTGAGTTGGCTGTCTCCCACGCGATCGAGGAGCACCGTTGGTGTACTGCCTATGCTTTGCGGGAACTTTACGATGAAGATCCTGAAAATTTCGGCATACTTGTTGAAAAGCAGGTCTACGAGGAGGCTACGGAAGAAGAGGTTCGGGAGTTTTACAGATTGATTGGGCTGAAGAAGAAGGAAGGCAGAAAGGACAAGGCTGCTGAATATTATTTTAATGGAGATGGTAGTGACCCTGCACCCCATCGACCACGACGTCAAGTTCAACAACCACCCGCCCAACCTGTATACTTTTTTGCACCCATATTTGAGGCAAAAAGAACTACATACGCTTCACCATATCCTAAAGCGCCGACATATACCTCACCATATGCTCAGCCACCTCCACCACCACCATCTGCTTCTACTAACAAACCTCCAACGGTAGGAGCTGCTGATTCTGTCAGACGCTCATCAGATGCTAAACCAGCCTCTACATCTGGATCTCCAAGAAAACTGGGAGATCATGGCCTTTATCCCAACAAAAAGCACAAAGGAAATGGTTTTGCAGCTGTAAATGAGGACGTTAATGGAAAATCGGATGCAAGTGCAAGTGCAACTGGACCTGGAATTGGAAATAGAACTGATGGAATCACGAAGAAGCAACAGAACGGAGTTGCGTCGGCTTCTTCTTCCGTTCCCGTTTTGTCATCCCCACTGCCTAAATTATCAGACCGACCAAGAGCACTCTCCATTTCAAGCTCATCATCATTATCTTCAGTTGATGAACAAATTCTCGATAATGATGAATATGACCCCATGGATTTTGACCACGCTCATAATCATGCTGGTACAGCAAAGCCTTCGGATGGTTTCGAACAATCCAAGGGACAGGGTATTGTTGGGGCGGGTAACGCCAATGCCAACGCCAAATTTGGTGCGTCCGTGTCAACCGAGACCCAGTCAAATGCTGGAGGGTCAGTCAATCGAAAACGACCAATCAAATCAAAAGATTTGTCTAGGTTCGAATCAGACACATTTTCATCCACGGCAAAGAAACCCAATAATAAGAGTCGAAGTCTGAACAAATCTAAAACTTCGTCACCCGCGCCTCCATCCTTTCAAGCTATCAATATTCCGACCAGATCTCACAATACATCCAACAACTCAAACTCTCGTGTTGATAGTGACAATCATCAGGCCAATCCAAACATGGCACCTGAATTAATACGTACCTCATCATCATCTTCGGTTGGATCAGTACCAATATTAAAGCCAGTGGTGCCTAAAAGGCCACAAATTGTTTTCAAGTCAAAGAAGAAGCCACAGGCAGTTGATCGCCCTACTTATGAAGAGAGCGAGATGGTTGGCAAATGGAAGCGCAAGGCGCGAGAAATTACCAACGGTATTACGGAGGATATACGAACTGAGAGCTTTGTTCGTCCAGATATACAGCCAAGAAGTGTCACTCCTCCGAGTTTTTGTAGACCTGTTGAGTATGCATCTGATGATGGAGATTCTGTTTCCATTCCTCCTGCATCTGCAACCGCTTCTAGTCGTCCATCCAAAACTATTCGACTGGGCACTAAGAACGATCGAGCTAGTAGAAGACAAACTACTACTGCTCCTGTGAATAATTACGATTCAGAAATGAGTTCACCTACAGGACTTGGTTTTCAACCAGACTTACCTCCTGGATCGTTACCAAATTCACGCGCTGGCACGCCCTCATCTAATCGACCATCTAGAAAGGCAAAGAATGGCACAGGTCTACGTGTCAAAACTTCGTAAGTTCCCATATATTATTTACTTGATGTCTTTTCGTATCACGTCAGATTTTCGATTTTCTACATTCCTTGAAGGATTTTGTATCTTTTGATCATCATTCAGTTCCCTGCATCCCCGGTTATCTTCGCCCCTCCACAATTGTTTCAAGTATTTCTGCTGTGCTTGTCAATCTACTTGTTGTGTTTTATGGTTACACAATGTGACAGCCGGAACTTTCTTTCACCTTGAAATGAACTTAATTTTTCTTTCTTCTTTCTTTCTTACTTAAATGATGAAAATAATTCGCTAACAATTCTTTTCCCTCGCACAGACCAATGAAGAAAAAGAGTGGTCCTTCAGCTGGTATCCCAAGAGCAAGCGGTGAAAGAGATAGTCCAGTTGGAGGTTATTATGCAAATCAACAAGTAAGCTATTTTTTTTTTCTATATGTGTATGGCGAGTATCGACGACGTTGTGAGAAATGATACATTAGACGATGTTGTAAAGTTCTTCATCGCTTTTTATTATCGCTTTTGACATCATTCAAGCTGCTAGCTATCCTTTAACCCTTTTTTAAATCTCTCTTCACACTCTACATCTTCTAAAATTTGACACCTTCGTCTTCGTCGTTGTCATCATCGTCATCATTAGTATTATTATCATTGTGAGATTTCATCATGTGATGGAGTCCCTCTTATCTCTGGATAAATGATGATGATGATGGCGATAACGATGATGAAGTAATGACTTTGATGATATTTCGATGTATTTTGAATTATGGTTGAATTTTCATTACGTTATGTTGTATTTCAATACTCAATATTTGGGGGGGCTGGGTTTTCCTTGGTGATATGGTTGAAGAGAGAGAAGAAAAAAAGCAGCAAGTCCGGGCGGATAGCGCAAACTCTGATGATGGTCCATTGTGGATTGTGGATTATTCAACATCACATCCATCCATCTCCGTAATTGCCGAGCCTGAACAGCCCCCACACATGAAACCTTGCCACCTTCACAATCATCATTCATAAGCATCTCATTTGTTGAGGCATTATTATTGTTCTTGTACGAAAATACTCGAAGGAAGGAAATTAACAAATGCGTGTAAAGGCTAGTGGAACCATTGGAGAAAACGACGATTATTGTGCAGCTTGTGGAGGTAATGGTAAATTACTTTGTTGTGATGGATGTACTCGCTCCTTCCACTTCAAATGTGTGGATCTTTCACCAGACTCACCAACCTTAACGACGGAAGAATGGTTTTGTAACGAATGTCTTGCACAAAGCGTTCCTCGATCTAAGGATGAAGAAGTTGGCTATTTTGGCCCTTTGTTGGCAAATATGGAGAGAAAGAATCCAAGCGCTTTCCATCTGCCAAAGGCAATTCGGGAATATTTCGAGAACGTCAAGACCGGAACTGAAGGAGAGTATGAAGAAGGCGTGGTACAAAAGCCAAAGTAAGCTTACATCTGGTGGTAGTGATCTTGGCTCTTCTTACTAACCATTACAACAGGAACAATCGTGGCTACGATGAAGCTCCGGATTACTTTAAGCTAAAGGACAACAAAGGAAATCCAATTCTCTGTCATGGCTGTCACCTCTCAGCTGTTAATCCAAGTCGGGCAATCATTCCTTGTACTTATTGTAGTCTCTCGTGGCATTTGGACTGTTTGGACCCTCCACTTGCAAAAGAGCCTCCGCCTGGAAGATCTTGGAGATGCCCAGCTCATGTTGATGATCTTCTCGAACAAGTACCAGGATCTTTAGGCCCAGCTCATCGTTTCCGTAAGATCAAAGGCGCTTCACTCATTAAGCCTGTTCTTCCTCGTGGCGTTAAAAATAATGGCCATATCGAAATTGAGAACACTACTTCTGAGGATGAAGATCAAGGTAGTGGCTTTTATGAGCAGAGAGAGTATGGCCATGTATACAAGCTTCCAGAGGAGGGTATTAAACTCGACTTCATCTCACGGTAAGTTGTTCTTTCCGACTATTGCATGCACAATTCACTAATTGATTATACAGTGTTCATCGTGAATTTGGAACTTACAACCAACGCAGCTTTGTAAAAAATCGTCCATCTATGACGAAACCACGATTACAAACTGCCGAATTTGACAGTCGTACTCTTGATGAACAGCAAGCTGCTCTCAATCTTGCATATCTGGCCACTGCAAATCCAACGATCAGTCTTACACAAACCCTTATTGATGCCTTAATTGTAAGTTTTCTTGTCCTTATAACTCTACGCCTCCAATCTACGTAACACTATGACGTAACACAAATCTAACCTGAAATCCTTTTTAGTCCGAAGCCGATGAACCAGTTATCAAGTTGATTGCAAAAGGAGATGCGTCCAAGCTCTCCAAGAAAAAGCCATTAACTCAGGCTGACAAATCATCTTTGGTTGCTATGACAGCCTTCCTTCAAGAACGTCTAGCTTCGACCTCTGGCGATGCTGATGGCGAGGATGGCATGGTAGTGGATAACCAAGAGGACGACTTGTGATTTCTTGGTTTCGATCAATAGATTGGGAAGATTTTAGATCGATCAAATCTAGTTTGACCATGAGAGTATGGTATCAACTGGGGGCAACACAGCTTTGTCTCGTGACATAGTAATCACATGATGTTGTCTTGGCAAATGACAGGCATGGATATCACATCTTTATGGTGTAGCAGTGACTGATTGTGTCTTCTCATCAAGCAGTTTAGCTAGGAAGCATAGCTACTCATGCTGAAACCCATCAGTCGCCTTCTATTCTATTTTCATTGTATTGGCGCTAGCATGCAACTTTTTTCCGTTTCTCTCGCACTTGGACTGCGACTCTTCAATCTTGCTACTTTTTCATATCTATGGGGGGAACACAAAAATTCATTCAGACTTGTATCATACACATCATACGAAACAACTCTTTGCAGATGATGCGAAAGCACGCCGGCAGAGTGAGGGATTGAGGAAGGAATATTGGTGCAGCATGGCGTTAAGTGGAGTTCTTATTGATTTTGACTTTTCAGGGGTTTGCAGACTTAAGGGATTTTAATTTTCGAGGAGGGGATTGCGTGTGAAGGTGGAGGATGAAATTCGGTGATTCTTTCTTTTTTTTCGATGAAGGGAATCAGACGGGGAGAGGGCTTTGAATGGGGGATGAAGTGGGTGGTATGATAGATAAAATGGGAAGATATTAGATACTTAAAATAAGTATCACATGGCTCGATTGGTGGACTTTGTAGTCGAGAGGAGGCAAGGGTGGAATATATTATACTACATCACATATCATCTGGTTTTCCGATGGTATGGAGAGGGGTTGAGGAGAGGGGATTTTCATGTTTCTTTTGATTTCCTTGCTGATGAGGATGATCTGGGGGTAGTTGATGGAGGGTGAAAGATGTATGAAGGGAGTATGAGAAGAGATAAGAGAGAGGGGGAGAGCAAAGTAGGTAGTATACTCTATCAGATTAGATAAGATGAATGATGAGAAAAAGATTAAAACATGATCGAGTGTGCTGTAAATGTGTTTTTTTGTGGAAAGGCATTGTAAGGATGATTGAGTTGTATGCTCGACTCCTGAATGTTTGACGGGGAGGGGGAGAATGGGGGAGTAATATATGAATCGCAGTTTATAAGTATCGGATAAGTTCCAAATTCACAGTATGAACGAACTCGAGCTAGGAAAATGCGGATGATGGGTAAGAATCGCATTCATGACAGACCAGTAGAGCGGCGCTATGATTCATAGATGCTAGAGATTCTTCGTCATACGCAAAAGAGCCAACAAGCTACGAGGCTTGATTTTGTAGAAAGCACTGTTTGCATACCTATTTTTCGGACCACGCTCCCTTCAACTCCGACTAGGAAGCTCATCCTTTGCCAGGGATTAGCTACGAGGGATCGATCCACGACACTTTGTGATTTGGATTTCTTCAGGATAGGATGTCTTTATCAACAGTTTGGAGACGCTTCGAAGCGTCACTCACTGACTGAGTCGGACTGGAAAAGGAAATCATACTTATTTAGATGTTTTGGAGATAGCGATTGGACGGCTGCGAGGTGTTGATTGATATGTTTGTGAGGAAAGATGCGGGTGGGAGAAGGCTTTTTCTTTTTCTTTTCTTAACGTAGTTTGGGAAGTAAGGGGTAGGAGTAATGATGATTTGTTAAAAAGCAATGAATCATATGGTATCGATGATTGGTCGTCGACGAGTCAAGTTCTTGCTAGCTTTATCACCCAGTCCTGCCAGATGGATGACCCACTCCACTCTCGAGCCACTTCCCCCACAATACAACTGTTGGCCCAGGACCCCAGAAAAACAATCGCGAAGATTACTGCGATGTTAAGCAAACAATGAATGGTTGTGGTGAGCATGAATCATTTCCATGTGCATATTGATGATTAAGTGAATCTCTTTATTAAGGAAGGGTATCTTCACATTCCTCCTCCACATATTTGCCTCATCACAACCATCTCCACTCCAACATATCAATCATGGCAACAACAACTCTTACCCAAGTTGAACTTCAATCTTTTCCCAATAGTTCTTCGCCTTGGGTTCCCAATACTGGAATTGTACAAAGCGAATCCGATCCAGAAGACATTAGACAAGATACGACTCCGCCCAACAATGCTGTAGAAGTTTTACAAAAATGGAATTATCCTCCCAAGAATGTATATCGAGTAGGAGCTTCATTTTGGGGTTTCTTTCTCATGGGTATGAATGATGGTTCTTATGGTGTAAGTCTCCACTCCATCTTTCACTTCGAGATACATCACATACTAAACGAGTAAAGGCTTTAATCCCATACGTAAGTCAGATGTGCTCTCGCAAGTGCCAATATTCATACTGAGAAATGGATCCAGCTGGAACAATACTACAACCTATCCTACACCGTCATCTCCCTAATATTCCTTTCCCCCTTCGCAGGTTACACATTCGCCTCCTTGATCAATGACACTGTTCACGTGAAATTTGGGCAAAGAGGTGTAGCTGTCATCGCAGGACTATCTCATCTCATCTCCTATGTAGTACTTTCACTTCATCCCCCCTACCCAGTTCTCGTCGTCATGTTTGTCTTTGTGGGAATTGGTAATGGACTTGCGGATGCGGCTTGGTGTGCTTGGATTGGGAACATGGTTAGTGCGAATCAGGTGCAGGGATTTTTGCAAGCTTCTTATTCTTTTGGCGGAACTATCGCACCGTTGATTGCTGCGGGGATGTTGGCTAAGTCGGGGCTGGAGTGGTATTATTTTTATTACATCATGGTGAGTTTTGTTTGTAATTGGAAAATTGTCCCATCAGGAACTTTTGACTGATGAGAAACAGACAGCAGTAGCAGCCACCGAGCTCATCACCTCGACATGGGCATTTTGGGCTCAAACAGGTCATGTATATGCAATGGAGAATCCTCGAGATGTCAATGCTAAGACTGGAAGACTCCGAGAAGCATTGAGTAACAAATTGACTTGGATATTCGCAGCTTTCATCTTTGGTTATGTAGGAGCTGAAGGTAATTTTCCCTCTCTACATATCACCGAATTTCACAATATTAACAGTCATCATAGTCTCACTAGGCGGTTGGATCGTAACCTTTATGACCCAAGTTCGCTCTGGCACAACCTTTTCTTCATCTCTCACCTCAACTGGTTTCTGGGCCGGTATGACAGTTGGCCGCATGGGTCTCGCTTTCCTTACCGCTTGGCTAGGCGAATTCACCTCCGTCCTCGTTTACCTTGGAATCTGCATAGCCCTTGAACTTCTCTTCTGGCTCATCCCCTCTTTCTACGTTTCCGCAGTTGCAATAGCATTCCTGGGAATGTTCCTTGGTCCTTTATTCCCAACAGCTATTGTATTGGTTACGAAACTCATGCCGAAGGAATTACATGTTGGGAGTATTGGGTTCGCAACTGCATTTGGAGGAAGTGGGGGAGCGGTGTTTCCCTTCATTGTCGGGGCACTTGCCCAGGCAAAGGGGGTGAAAGCGTTGCAACCAGTTGTTCTGGCACTTTTGGTAACGATCTCGGGATTGTGGATGTTGGTCCCCAGAAAGGGGAAGAGAGATGAAGAGGTTGCGAGGGTGAGATGGGAGGGAGTTACGGGGGCGAATTGATTGGGGCGTAACGTGTTTGAATCGTGCTCTTGAGCGCTTTCCTTGACATTGCGGTTGTAACATATATATGATACATAGAGGTGGAATCATCAAAGCAATAACGTAGATATTACACCTTTTGTAATAATTTGTTAGATAGGCTATACAAATTGAAATATTGAGAGATATTCACAAGTCAATCTCTCGCAATGTCCTGTCAGTCCGTATCCTCACTGGTGTATATATTCAGGAAAGAAATGCTGCTGGTGAGGGAAAAATTCTAATATGATTCGTCGAGGAGTGACTTGATTACATAATGCATCTGACAACAAACGAAAAGTGTTGAACTCAACAGACAGATGGATTTTCATGATCACTGCTTTTCCATTTGATTATAATACTTCTCCTATTCCACTTGAAGTGGTGGATAATAGATGCATTGATTGGTAAATTCCAAGTATCTTCACGATATTCTTCTTGATACATATATAGAGAGATCCAATTCTGCCCATCGAAGCATTCTTCCTCTTGATTTTCGTACACTGCGTTTGAAGAGCCATACCCAAACGTAATGGAGGGACCGGCCACTAGGAATACGAAGTTTAGAACTGCATGTGACAGATGCTACAAACTTAAAGAAAGATGCGAACGCGCTTCTCTCGCCGTCAACTGTGCACGATGTGACAGGCTGGATTTGAGTTGTTTAACAGTACGGCCTATAAGGCCCGTGGGCAGGAGAGCACATTATACGGACTCGGTGACTAGATCGGGCTCGAGGAAAGCCAGACAGCTGGCCCAAAATCAGCGTAGCAGAAGTTCATCTATGAATGTGCTTCCTGATTTACAGCCAGAAGAGGAGGAGTTGTTGTCGTTTTTTCTAAGCCAGTCGGGAAATCTGAATCAATTTATTGCGTACCCAAGCTCTCAGTCTGGGAAGCAGCAGTTATTTTCTGTTCAGCTATCAAGTGCTCTTCCATCGTTCAAAGATGCCTTTCTCGCATGTGCTCTATCAGTGAAACAACTGCAAACAGGCACCGCAGGGGATGCGGGTACAACTTTTAGTGTTCACTATATATTGAAGGCTATGGAGGCATTACGTTCGTTGCCTGTTTTATCTTCACAAGATGCAGTTCTGTGCCATGCTCTTGGAGGCTTACTTGCGTTCTCAATATCTTCCGCAATCGGCGTAGGAGTTCCGGACATTTGTCGTCACTGTCTAGGTACAACCACTCCGTTCATGGCAACAATTGTTTCTGACGCACAAGATGATCCATGGGGAAGCTTTTTGATCCTGTTGGAAACTATGGACTGTCTTATGCATCGACAAAAGCCGATATTGAGGATCCGAGTACCAACCTCTGTTGTAATTGACTGTCGTCTTGGCCTCTGTTTACCTCTGTTACCCTACTATCATGATCTATGTGTGATCAGTAATACACTCCTCAATACAACTGGCGCGAATGACCTGGCTCGTTTGCAAAAACAGCTAGATGACGTACATCGCATTGTGGAGCCATGGCAGCCATCTCAGTTGAATGGACTCATTGAGCGCTTTGATTCAACGGAAATCGTACATCTTCTTGCGCAAGCCAAAATCTACCGCTTGGGAGCTCTCCTAGTGGGTCATCGACTACGATATCCTTTTGGCCAGGAAGATTCTCAAGCGGAAATCTGGTCAAAAGAAGTAATGATGGAGCTTGAAATGGCAAAATTGGTCACAAAGAGACCTATGCGCTTCGTAACATTGCCATTTATCATCGCTGCTGTTGAAGTTAGAAACGAAGGTTTACGGGTCAAAACGCTTGAGCGTGTAGACGATTGTGTGGATGATTTCGCTCGGTTTATGCAAAAGGCAACGAAGACATTTTTGTCGCGAGTATGGCATGAGAGAGATGCAAATCTTACAACTAGGTGGTTTGATTCAATTCATAAACCTTGTCCCGTGTTGAATGCTCTTACTGCAACTTGTTCGTCTGGTTGATGGATGTAGCTCATGTTCGTGTGAAGGATATTCCTGAGCTTTTATTGTTACAAACATCACACACACTTATCTTATGGAACAACTTTGCAGATTATGATCGGATCAAGAAAATAAGCTAAGGAAGCTAGGCTAGGAAAGAAGTCCATCTGAAGAAACGATACAGGAGATCATTTGGTACATAGCTACCCGCCATTCACTAGACAACAAACTAGCGCAAGATTGCCAATAGTCTGGACCGTAGGCCTACACTGAGAGATTCAAAGCTCTGGGCTCTACATATCCAGTCAAACAATTCTGACAATCAAACAACCTTATGACATATATTACTACTCTACACCCTGTTCATGATAGAGTCCAGCATGGCTGCCGCCTTCAGCAAAGCTTCATCCTTATATCTATACCCCACAAGCTGCACACAAACTGGTGCGTCCTTGTACTGTTCGGGACCGGTATCTTTGGGAGTATATATCAGCTGGGGCTATACGGAACTGGAGAGATATCGATACTTACACAATTGGTAAATCTGTTCATCATCTGGGCCAAACTTGGCGTTACTCAAATCATCAGCCAAGTCTGTATGTTGCACTTGATCTACCGGAATCACAATGGCTGGATAATCAAGATAATTCCACAAGCACGTATATGCCACTCTCGACCAACAGTCCAAGGGGACTGCAGTATGCGCTGCTGGAGGCATTAGAATTACGTCTAATTCGTTATCGCGAAATAGTTCAAGATATTTTTTCGCGGTTTGTGCGCGTCGTTCATTTAACTCGAAGAAGCCTTCCAAAGTCGTGCCTGGTACTGATAGAAGGCCAGTTTTTGCTAGTGATGGAATGGCTGGCTCGCCTGTTCGCTCGAACTGTTCTAGATAGTGCTTTTAAAGTCAGCCTACATGTCTAAAGCTGGTCAATCGGGGACTTTCTGGACTCACATCGCTTCCTGATAGTGTCATGTAGCTGATGAAGTCTTGGTAGATCGAAGTGACGTCGGGTAGATTGATAGCAATTAGCTCAACATTGTTGTCTTCACTGAGGGACTCAACCACCTGCTTGAAAACGCGTCGAACAGGGGGCGATGGAGTAAAGACTCCATCATTCTGTGCCACACCAACTCGGAGTTTACGTGCGCGCTTGATATCTAGCCATGGAATCGAAATTGCAGTGCTGTCATACTTCCAGGTATCTGCTTGTAGTATTGATTTAAGAAGTAATTCGCAATCCCGGAGCGAAGTCGCCATTGGTCCGACAGTCGACTTAATACCATCTGTCCCCGGCGGAGTAAGATCTCTTACACCACCATGAGGAATCAATCCTACACTAGGTCGAAATCCATAGATACCATTACATACCGACGGAACACGAATACTTCCCCCGATATCCGTTCCAACACCTAAAATACTACCCCGAAGAGCAAGAAGCGCACCTTCACCCCCAGTACTTCCACCCGCCGTTAGCGATTTATTCCGCGGATTCAATGTTCGTCCGAAAATGTTGTTGTGACTATCTCCCGTCATGATTGATTGCGGAAGATTAGTCTTGCAGTAGAAAACGGCGCCCAAATCGAGAAGCATGGCAGCTAGTGCGCTATTTTCCGTGGCGGGAGTATTCACATAACAGCCCAGCCCAGTTGAGGTATCGTATCCGGCGACGTCAAAACTGTCTTTGAGGGAGATTGGTAGACCGAATAGGGGAGGAAGAGGGGTACCGGTTGTTTTTGAAGAGGCGTATTGGAGATCGAGCATCTTAGCTCTTTCGATTGCTGCGGAGAAAAATATCTCGGTCAGACAGTTTGTCTGTTTTTTCAGAAAATTGTCAGCTTTTTTTCTCCATCTATCTTAATATCCTTAACATCTTCAACAGAAAAACACACGCCACGAATAACCTCACCAATTGATGAGCAATCGCCGCTCTTTTGCAAAACGCAATAGTTACTTGCTCTGCCGTGAAGACTCCATGTCTCAACAGATCAAGAAGCGCAGTGGCGTCGTAGTCAGAAGTTATTTGAATTTCGGTCTCGTTTAAGAGGTCGCTGTTAAGCGGGACGCCCATCACGTTGGATATTTCTTGGTGTTTGTCGGTGGGAAGTCGCCATTCTTTGGGTAGGAGGGAGTTTTGTGTGGCTTTCTTTTGGGCGGAGAGAGAAAGGTAGGGGGGTGGAGGGGAGGGGGAGAGGGAGGAGGATGGGGACATTTTGGTGGTGATGAGATGGGATGGGTATTGGATGGATATTAGATGGATGGGGTTTGAGAATGGAGACGAGGGAGTTGAGTAAAGTGATGTTGGAAATATAATTTGAAATGCTTCTTCTAGATAATGAATGGTATTTGAATAGTACGTTTCTAGTTCCTTATATACATTTTCCCACGCATTCTCTACAGCTCAACACAGCTCAAAACACAACACGAAACAAAATCTCAACCCCATCTCATAAGTAACAGGAATCATACGTAAATATCATAATCATCATGTACAAACTCTCCGGTCCCAGTTCCGGTCCCAGTTCCGGTCCCAGTTCCAGCTCTAGTGAGAATCATACTCAGCTTTAGCTCCCTCCCTCCCTCCCTACCTAGTAGGGTATCACTCACTCACTCACCCACTCACCCACTCACTCCCACAAATCAATAATAAAATAAAATAAAATAAATAAAATAATACAGCACAAACCCCGCACTCAACTCAACATTCTTACTCGACAACTTACAACTTACTTACAACTTACTTACACGTAGGTCAGGTTAGGTTATTGAATCTTGATTAATTGATTAATTGATTGGACGAGGACGAGTTCAAATCGCCGGTCCCACTCTACAGTGGGGTTAAAAGGCTCAACCACTCGTGCCACTGTCCAGACGAAGAATACTACAGTATAACAAATTAATAATAAACTCTCCGGTCAATTCTCCGGCTCGGTTGGGGGGGGGGGGGGGGGGGGGGGGGGTGGTTATGGTATGGTGTGGTGTTGTTTTGTATTGTGAGGTGGATGGATGGATGGATGGATTACTTGTAAGAAAGGAAAGGGGATTTGAGTAAGAGTGTTTGAGTGAGGGGTGATTGATGGGGACGAGGAGGAAGACTTAGGATATTGTAATCTCACATACATCCATACTTCCTTCCTTCCTTCCTTCCTTCCTTCCTTTCTTTCTTCTTTTCTTACATGTTGAGATTATCACGGCTTGTCACCTCATCTCATCTCATCTTATCTCATCTCATCTCATCTCATGCAATGTGATGCAATCCCTTACCAGTAAGTAAGTAAGCATACTGTCTTCATTCATATACTGGTACCTTACCTTATTGTAAAGCTATAGTAACTTATCTTGCAAGGTTATGACATTTCATAGTCTGCATATCTATATAGTTACATATATGTGTAATACCATCCCTCAAAACCCAAAACAAAACAAAAGAAAACACGAAATCCAACTCGCCACAAGCGCAGAGTAGAGCAGAGCTAGAAAATAATAATTAATATCCTAATTATCATTTCATTTTACGCAAACATAATGGATGAATGAATAAATGAATGAATACACATTATGTATGTGTAACAAATAAAGAAAGAAAATATCTAGATATTGGAAATCAATTAATTAAGTTAAGCTAGCTACGCTAGTTGTAAAGATCGTGTGTGTATGTATATCATATCATATCATATCATCCCGTCGTAATCCATTTCACATTCGTTCATGTTCATTCATATCTGTGTGCTCGTTTGTGTGCGTGTGTAAATAACTCCGATGTTGATGCGTATGTATGCGTGCTGTGATTGATCCCTTGATTTTCATCTATTACTTTTTCGGTCTTGTTCGATGAAGTTGAAGTTGAAGTTGGAGTTGAAGTTGTATTGCCAAATTTCCCGTAAGGGCCGTCGTTATTAATGCAAAAGAAAAGAAACCCGTTGTATCCTGCTTCTTGCATCTCATCTCATCTCATAGAATTCCTCCCTTTCACCTACATCAAGTCCTCTGAACTCGTGACTCGTTGCTCAAAAGCCGAAGAAACTTATTACTCAACGGCAAGCGAGTGAGCTTGAAGTTATCTATGCAGGGCAAGAAACACTTCGGACAGTCTGTGGAGGTCCCATGTTCCTACAGATAGAAAAGAATCGCATTAGTAAAAGAGATTTGAGGGTCAAAAAATGAGTATGAAAAAATGAAATTCAAGGTTACTTACCAAACACCGCTGGCTATTTGCACAAAGGCTGGTGCGTAATCGACGGTATCGAATTTGCAATTGGGGATATTATATGTGGAGCGGACTTGGGAGATGGAGAGGGCGTTGTCTGTGAGAAGGAGGTTGTTAATGTTTGTTCTTAGGTGTGTTGCTTTTGTGGAGTTTTGAAGGAGAAGGGGATAGGATGGATGGCAAGGAGGTAGGGAAGAGTAGAAAGTCAGGGAAATATATAATACATACTGGTATAGACTGGTCCTCCACCAAGCGGTACGCTGATGAAATATTTTGCATCCGCAGCCCCGTCTAATTCAATGCTAATCACTTGACCCGAAGGGGAACCTCCACTTGTACAAGAGACATCGATGATGGTTTGAGGTGGTCCAACTTGCCATGTGTTTGGTGGACCTTGCTGTTTAGACAATTAGAAATTAAGTTTGTGGTGAAAGAGAACAATAGGAAATGGAAAAAAGGAGCAGGAAGGGTGATACATCGATATACAAAAGGCGAACAGGAAAAGGAGAAAAACTTACAACCAAAGCGGGTGTGTAATCCACAGCATGAATCTTACAATTCTTCTGCACATCAAAGCCATCTGAAGAGATAGAAGAAATGCTCAAGACATTATTGGTACTAGTAGTCGAACCATCGAGTGGAACGGATAGTGTGTATTGAGCGCCTGCTGCACCGTGGAAGGTAAGAGATGCTGTGTTGAGAGGTGGAGAGAGAGGGAGTGCAGAGGTTAGAGCTAGGGAGGTGAGGAGGGTAGCGATTGTTGTGAAGTACATTTTGATGTCGGGGTGCTGTTATGATGTGGTGTGAGTGTTGAGCTGGAGGGTTTGATTGTGGATGCTGATTGTTGATTGTGATGACGATGTGCAAGTTTGATGTAGTGTGAAGAGATGTGTGATTGCGATGGTGAAGATGAGTATGAAAGAGGAAGTTGAGCATCTATATATACTTCTGTCCAAATATTTGTGTCACCAAACAACCTCCCAATAGATATGAACCTATAAACACGCCCTAAGAAAGTCGCAAATCACCACCTCATCCACATCTCCGCCGCAATGGCACTGTCACTCAAACATCCCCTCACCTTGTTCTCCCCAGATCTCAAAATACGCATCCCCACGTAACTCGTGCAGTTCGTGTAGGTATCCAAATCAAAGACTGAACCCCAGCAAAACGATCCGAATTCTACCCACATCCTATCTCTCAAACGTCAAACTCACACATCAAAGGCATCCGACAACACGCAGCTTTACTAATTGAACTTTCAGCTACAATATCACTTGACATTTGCATACGAAGTCGGGCTTAGGTCTAAGCATGGTTTACGCTTGTATCGTGTCCAAAATCTTAGAATATGCTCAAAGAGTCAACCAGGCTTAGAATCAGGCTTAAAATAAGCTTCTTTCGCCGAATACCACACTGGCGAAGCGATCGCTAGACCACGAAGTATTTTCTCGTGTAATGAGAAGAGGTGAGAATTTTGGGGCATGAGGCTCATTTGAATATGGCTTGGGTGGAACCCGAATTCCACTGAGACAACCCAAGAGTATGTACGAGGCGGGGTCGTCGGTTTGTGTAAATATTACGAGATCATTCAATTCTCGAATGCGTTTCTAGGTTTGATATTCGGATTTAGGCTTGTGCAATGTGGGTGGATTATTGTACGACGTAAAGTCATGCATTGCCCATAAGCATCAATACTTCAATACCTTATTATGTACTTCCACGAACGCTGCTTTGATGGCCGACATTTTTCATAGGAAGCTTACCTATCTAGCTCACCTCTTCGCCAGCAAGCACATTCAGACCTGTACACATTTTTTACTCCAAGTATTCCATCAGTATCTCTCCACCAAAAATACACGCCATATGACGTGTCTCTCACACTTACCTCGCCTCTCCCAGCTCCTCCATCTTCTCCTCCATTTGTTCTTGGCTCCATCATCCCCAACTGAAACTTTGCGGAGCGCACGGAGCTGAGATGAAAGAAATCCAATCACGATATCTTCCGATGATAGACATTTTTCGGAGGCCCAGAGACTTCTCACCAATTGCTAATAATGGATATATGTTTCAGCCCTATATCCAGAATCTGCTGCGGCGCGGGGCGCGGGATGATAAGTGGTGAGACATTGATGAGTGCGTGGAAAGCGTCGGATGAGGGGTAAGAAAATCATCACGTGTCACGCACTCACACCACAATCTTGGAGATGATTTTCAATCGTGGGAAACATCACGTATACCTGTGTAACAGCAGGTTGGTGATTTGGCTCTTGGGTGAGAAAATACGAGAATTCAAATCGTTACTTCTCCTCTTCCCGTGTTTGTTCCCGCCTCAATACCGTGACCCGAGTCGAAGGGAAAGAATATGATAGAATTTTACGTAACCGCTTGACTAGGTTATTTTTGTTCGTATTACCAACCCGACGAAGAGATGTAGAAAGAAATGGATGGAAGCACAGTTTTCGTTCGTCGATTGTTTGTAATGAGCCGAGATATTCAAATCAGCCTCTTAAAATGCATACTGAAGTGCTTTTGGTATACGGCGGGTAACCATGTTGAGGCTTATCAATTCTATTTGCTTCGTATTTTGAATCCATATGTCTCATAAACCCCAATGCTATGCTCATACTAAGAATCTGATGCAGATTTGCATTGCTGTTAACAAAGATGCTTATGCGAAGCAGCTATCCCAAGCTCCAAAGCATTTCTCAAAACAACAACCATTTACCTTCTATTCTGCATGATATGATATCAGAGATAATAAGGCCATCTTGCTCTTCTCCTTACGGAACTTCTGTTCTACACCTCTATTCCTCTGTCGACATCTCGTGAGTGCATGATGTTTGGTCCCGAATCCTGAAATTCCATATCGGAGATCAAAAGATCCAAAATACAGATCCCAAAACTTTCAATGTAGAATTTGCTATTCTTCCACATAGCTCTACTGAAAGATGGCCCAATTTTCAAACATATATTGACAACACTGAAAATCTGATGTGTTCGCTCGCTGTGCGATCGAGATAAACTGCACACCGAGCAACCCTTTTGACAGTTTTCAATATCCAACTCACACCAACCGCCCCCCCCCGTCCCAAACCATCCATCCTCCATCAAACTCCTCGATAAAACGCCATCATTACTCATTCCTCTTCAAGCCGAACAATCAAAAATGTTCCATATCCCCCCATCCCCCCTCCTCCAAATCCACCACCCTCCCTCCTCTCACCATCCCCAACCCCCATATTCGTTCAAATCTTCGAATCCTCGAAGTCCCGTCTGCCGTTCGAATAATAAGTAAATTGATAGATGAGTATTTATATCTAAATAGGAAATGATTTATCACCCTCTCACCCTCTCACCACAAACATTCCAAGTGAATAAGTAAGCAAGTGAAGCGTTCAATATCCTACCTCTCTGCCTCTGCCTACCTAGATAGATATCTCAATTTCAATCTAAAACTGAGATTATGCCAATTCAGATTCATCAAGACTCAAACCAATCCTCAAAATAAAATACAAAACAAGACACCTTCTCACTCACAACATTATGTATACTTATATTTATACTTTCTTTTCCTTTTATTTCCTTACATTTCCTTACACTTCCTTATACTTCCTTACACTTGTAAGTAGTAAGTAGTAAGTATACAACTATATCCCTTGCTCTCCTCTCCTCTCCTTAAACCCCACAAAAGTTTCCTGTCACTTATGATGAGAAGATGCGAGTGAGTATAATGTGCGAGATATTATCAAGCACAAGCAAATCATAAAGGACGTATGACTAATAATAAGATCCCCCACACATCTCCAAGTCTCATCTACTTCACATCTCACCATTCATCACAAGTCCTAAGCTCAAAACAATTATCAATTGACAATAACTCTACAACAGTATATACAATCAATAATACACGCCATCTATCATTTCTTTCTTTTCCAGGTTTTTTTTTCATTTGAGCGTTTTAAGAGTTTTTTTGACATTTCTTGAAAAATCAACTTCTTCACACCCTACTTATACGCCTTTCCAAATCATATCATTTTATCCCACCATACCAAATCCTAGCGCTCCACAAGCTAAATTCTTGTTACGTATTCATCTTGTAATTCTTGTTGGGAAATGGTGACAATTTAGTACGTACTAGATCCAAGCTAGTAAGTGCTAAATACACCACCAAGATCCCTTTCTTGGATAGGTAGAAGTAGAGGTATTAAAAGGCCCATCGTCAATTGTTGACCGGCTTTTCAATACCTTTTTTCTGCTCTGAAATCTTTCGACTAGAGCTCAACCTCATCCCCCCTTCAATAACAAGGAAATTGCAGTCCGAGATATCTCTAAACTCTCGTTTTCCTGTGGTGATTCAGTGATCACTACATCGCCGAGGTATCCGTTCAATCCACCCCGCCCACTCATGACTCATTCATGCATCAGAGGGAGTAGTAGATTGCTGTTTTCATCACAGCTAAAAACTAAAAGAAATAAACCCCGAAAAATCACCATTCGTAAATCTTGTAGAAACATCAACAATATACATGGAACATAAAATTGGGTTTGGTCAAAAACGATTTTGACACCTGGGCAAAATCGTCAATCTTCAAGATTTGATACTGGTCGCGAAGGCAAAAAGTTGGTTCATCGTTCGTATAGAGTAGAGAAATTGTAAAGCAAAACTCCAATTCCCATAAATCAAACTTTTGTACTCAATTTGTGCATTTATCTCTGTGACCAAAGTTAGAATTGTATCGTTGTATCAGACCAGGAATTGAACTTACTCTTCCACGTCGACTGTTAACTGGTTCTTGCATGTACTGCATGTTCTGTGTAGGCAAGCCGTTGAAACCATATGCTCCCATACCCATTCCCATGTTGTTTAGACCAGGGGCTCCAAATGAGCTTTGTCCTAGCATTGGTCCAGGGCTCATTTGCTGAGATGGGGGTTGGATAGGGCTGGCATTTTGCATTCCTCGATATTGATCTGCCAACTGTGGACTACTGAATGCACCAAATCCCGACTGCATGGTAGGATAATAACTGCTAATCGGAGGAGTACCTCGTGCCATGTTCATGTTTTGGTATTGAAATTGTTGCATGTTCATTGGTTGCATCATAGGCGTAGTCGATTGTGGAAACATTGAATTTTGAAGTGCGAATTGCTGAAAAGGTTGAACATTGGAATCCATGCTGTCAGTTCTTTGCATACCCATACCCATGTCATATGCATTTTGCTGCATTTGTGGATTTTGTTGCATTTGTGGATAGTATTGATTAGAACCGTATTGTGATTGAGGCATGATTTGTCCAGTAGCTTGACTTTGTTGTGATCCAGGTCGGGTACGGTCAATTGTTTGTTGTTGGCTGTGCTCTCTGCTTGGTCCAGCACTACCGTTACGAGTTGACAATCCAACCTCATCCATGAGACGCTTATAGCCCTGCGCTGGCTGTGCCTTGAGACGAAGCAAAACGTTTCGAACGTTTTCAACGACCTTGCTTCGAATGGACTCATCAAAAAATGGAGTGGTAAGCACTTTGAAGATCAAGGTAGCACCACAAGCTTGGTCGGATAAAATGGCTTCGAGAGTTTCGTCATCTTTTGAAAAGAACAATGCTTGAAAGATTTGATCACGGGCATCGTTCTCTAACTTTTGGTTGATGACCTTGAGTACGGTGAGATATGCAACCTTGTGCTTGCAAAGATGGACAAGGTTTGGTACTAACTGAGGTGCGAGAACAGATCGACGTTGTGGGAATGTGCAAGTATCCAAAAACCAAGTCAAAAGCAAAGCACCATTAGCATTGGTAGCCAATTGAACACTGTGTAACGCAATGGCGGCTGCCAACATTCGTTGCTGGTCCTTGGTAGAGTGATGACTTTCGAGACAAGCTCGCATAGCTCTGGCGCCGTATCGGCCTTCGGAAATAGGCTTCATTTTGCTAAGCATGGCTTCAAATATAAAATCATTGTAAGGCGAACCAAACTTCAAGCAGCATTGCAAAACATAATTACCGTACTGATCAAGGAACAATGGCACAGTGTATGGAGCCAGATTCTGAACTATCATAGTGATCTGCTTGGGCGTTTTGCATACATCGATGATTTTTTGTGCTGCCCAGGTACCATTTTTGTGCACACCAATCTCTGCCATATGGGGAGCAATTTGCTGAAGCATAAGGTCTCTGGTGTCATCAGAGCAATGTTCGAACAACTTTTGGACAACGGTATTTCCGAGATAGTCCGAAGATAACTCGGCAACTTCTTCAAGCATTTCCATAGCGATAGCCTCAATCTCAGCTGGTGAGCAACTTTGATTGTCAATTCGCTTCCTTATATCTCTAAGCTTGGGAGCGTCATGAACTCTGCTGTGACTTGGTTCTGCGATGGCTGGTATTTCAGATTGCCATTTGTCATATGAGATTGAAGATTTGAGGCTTTGGCCAATCTTGATCTTATCCTCCGCAGTGGCTCCGAACTCAGAAACGATGTTCAAAATATCAATCTCGATGTCCTGAAGTCGTGGCGAGGGAGGTTCAGTTGTTCCAGGTCTTGAGATTGCTCCCAGGGCGCCATTGGCATCGGTTACATTAGCACCAGAGTCCAAACCCTTGGAGAAAGGATCTGGGCTTGGTGAAGGGAATGCACCATCAGGACCTGGTGTCGTTGCTGCAGATACAGGTTTAGCAAAGTTGATCCTGACTGGTCCTGCTCCTGGGAAAATTTCCTTGTTGTGCATCATGGCCTTTGCCGTTATGGCACTGTCAACGTGTTCATAGTTTACAAACCCGCAATTTTTGTGCGTGAGAACCCTTGCTGACTGAACTGGACCATGAACTTTGAATAATTCTGTGAGAGTAGAGGTTGTTGTTGATGATGGAATGCTTCCAAGCCAAAGAGCACTAGTTGGTCCCTCCAAATTGTCATTGGGTGAAAGATGTTCATTTGCGTTGTTTGAACGTCCTAGACTCATCGCGGCGACAGCTTCTGGAAGACCCGAGAACTCATCCGCTTCTCGCAACTCTGAGGCAGTAATGGTGTTACCAAGACGAGAAGACGCTGTAGGATAATAGTCACGCATTAACCTTGTATTTGGTGAATCGAGAACACCGGCAGTTCTAGCTCTTGGTCTGCTTGCAGATGCTTGGCTGACATACTGCTGCATGATTTGCTGGTGTCGCTGCATTTGCTCACTATTCTGAGCCAACTGCATTTGTAGCATAGCAGCGGCTTGAGCCTGAACTGCTTGTGCCGCCTCGTAGGGCGTCAAGGCACCTGAATCATACTCATCCTCATCCTCATCCTCAGCATACTTCTCCTTGGCGTTGACAGAGTAAGAACGGAAACGATTTGCCTTGTGCGCATCAATAAGATTATAGATTGGATTTGATAGTTGTGCTCGAGGAGCCTGTGGAGTTTCAGCAAGACCAAGGTAATCAAGAGTCCTGATCTTGTCATCATTATTTCCGTCCCTCGAGAATGAGGATTGTGCAGGGGAATCAATGCCGTTGGAGGATTGACTAGCAATGCTTTGCAAGGTCGAGGTTCGTTCGCGGCCGCCTGAAGATGGGCCCCAATTGGTGAAAAGTGACGGGTGACCAAAAGGCGAAGTTTTATATTGGGGATTTTGAGGGGTTGAACCCGAACGTAATCGATTCAACAACCCTGTGCTCGTGGATGGATCACCCAAATCGCCGAGATTTGTAGTAGTAGTTTGGAATGGACTCTGTAATGGTGTGGGTCTTGATGTCTTCGATGCGAGACCTAGGCCTGGAGCTGCATTCAAGGGCCCCCCTGATGAAAACCGAGATGGGAGTGTACCGGCACGACCTCGACGTGTTGGTATCGTTTCTGTCGTTGGTAACTGGGCGAAGTCTGGAAAACCATCCGTGGGAGACTCTGGTATAGTTTCTCGAAGTGGGGTAGAGTTGCCACTTGTTGGAGGTCCCCATACATTGCTACTATTGAAACCCCCTTCTTGCACAATTTCTCGTGTTCTGTCGATAACGTCATCAGTACTGTGTCATAATCAAATTGTAAAACAAAAATCATACCTTTTTGCGGTCGGGGGATATCTATTACCACTTGACTGTGTATTGAGCTGATCATGCGATGGAGAACCAGCTCCCGATCGCGTGTTGCTGGCCAATTTGCCCGCAGAATTTAATGGTATGGCGCCATACGGCGATCTCAAGGAAGGAAGTCCTGTCGAAGCTTCGGTGGGGGAGGTGTTGGCCGTTGAGGAACCCGATCGAGGGAATCCAGCGGCCGACTGAGGTAGATGGGTAAGATTAGGATGTTCGGATCTCTTATTTGACATTATAGATTATTCGGTCTGCAAAATTCTCTCGTAAAACGAGAGATGACAGATCTCTTGATTCCGAAAGCGAGGTTGATATCCTTATTTCGTGTCTCCGTCGCGATCTTGGCACGCTATGATAGATCAACAGATTTAGGTTCGACTAAATTGTTGACTAACTTGTTGATGTGCAACTAGATACGAAGGCTCAGAAACTCGGTACTTGATAAGATTGTGTTGACAAGATTGAGAGAACTTTTCGAGAGGCTTCTTCTGGTAGAAAAGATGACGAACTAATCTAGGAGGCGAACTCTTCAATGGGTCAAATCAATGACTTCCGGCAAGAAATAAAACTTAAGATTGAATGCGTCGATTGAATTGAATAAGGATTGATGATCCGATGGGGGCTCGGTCGTCCTGTGATAGCACAAAGCCTATTGACAGTAAATGGATGATACTGAGACTGGACTTGTACTTGGATTATAGCTTTTGAGGGATTTCGTGGATCCGGGACTGAACGATGGAAGAAAGGGTTTCGTGTGAAAGGATGGCCTCTGTTGATAATTGTTGATTTAAGAGTTTCCGTTTCAATATACAAACCTTCATTAATACAAAAGAAGAAGTGCTAACATGAGGTACGAAATTATGAGCGGAGGTACAAAACGAGAGAGAAAGTAATGTAATTGTTCGCAGTGAAGTTGTAAGTTGGATGGAGAGGAGGGTGAAGAGAGATCTTAGATATTCATGGATTGTTGAGATGGACCGTGTCTTTCGAAGGCATTCGCTTATTGACCTTTAGTGCGATGTGCTGAAACCACCAGAGCTTGCTGCTTGGACGAAAATGGGTACAAATGGAAAAGCAAATCCTTGACGGGATGTCCTTGGTTTTTTGGGGCTTTGGGTAATGCGAACCTATTTGTTACCAAATCAAACGCAAGACGGACGGCGATGAGTGAAGGAGACGAGTGAAAGGCTTGGACGTCGTGACAATACAAGGAGAATGACAAGGCTCGCAAGACAGGCAAGAAAAGGCACAGAAAGGGACAAAAGAATTAGTTGAGTGACGACAATAGATACGGGAGAAGTTACAAGATGTATTGATTAGTCCATGTGTGATAAGTTTATATTCAATAACAGAATGATAATACGCATGGCGAATGAGGTCAATTTGTGGGTGAGTAATATACCACCTGTATACACATGTATAGGTAATGTACTCGAGTGAATGGGGTTTTTATATATGACTGCACATCTTTGATCGACCAAAAGAATCAGACGCTTCCGACCATTAAGAGGGACGAATTAAGTGTATGCCACTTGATTCGATAATTCAGGAACTAATCAAGTTGCCACGAATGCTACTCTTTTATCATTCTCTACTAGTGCTAGTATCTTCCGCTTGTTCGATTCATTCAATTTAGCTTTATTCTCGAAGCCTCTTCGCTCTTTGTCGATTTACTATGTACGTAGGTAAGCGTTCAAGTGAAGGTCCGTCGGTTCCATGGCGTGGTGGTGAACTCCGTTACTAAGCTCTTTCTCCTTCAAACTAGCTCTGGGTGATTGACACCTGGGCATTGTTGGAGCGATTTTTATTTTAGGACAATTCTTAGTTCGATGCGAAGTTGTTGTACGGCACTGGTGTGAAGTATCCATGGGGAAAAGGGAGGGAAAAGGCGTCACGGGTCGCAATCACACCCGCACATAGTCAAAGTGCTAATATAAGTCTTCTAAATGCTTCGAGTCACGTCACAGTTACAATTACCATAACAACAAAACAATATTCAGTCTCTACATCGAAATGCAGATTCAATCATTTGGAGGGTTTGCCTCCGTACATATACTTTGCATCAAATCTCCCATCGTCTGCTGCAGGACTTTCTCCAAATAACATCTCACCGCATATCAGGTAGGTAGGTACATACATATATTTCCGATTATCAAAATACTCACTCATGCAGCTGGGAAATGCGTGATATTCGAGTGACCGCTATCCGACTACGAATACCATTATTAGCTCTCTGTCTGTCTCTACATAGCCTTCTTTCGCCTCGCTCGCCGAGATATCTTGGGTGTTTCTTTGCATTCTTAGAAGAGACTTGGGACGAGGAGGAGTTCTATTTCCCTATCCAGACTAATCCACTCTCCAGATATTTGGGGTCTGTTTCAGGATTTAAGGTACGGGATTGATGCAGTGTCACAATTTCAATCGTCCTGCATTTACACCAATGACTTCCATCCAATCAATGGCTTCATTGCATTGCAACCGTCCCTACCAAATCTCCCCTATTTTGAATTTGCCCATACGTTCAGAAAAGGATTCCCCAATCCGTTCTACGTAACATTTGTTTTATGCTTATTGTCTCTCCCGACCTGAAAAACTCCGGTCGGTATCATCGTGTTCTCCTGTCGCTTCGACCATCGTGACTGCGCTGAACTTTGGAATATAATGCATTGATCTTTGGCTTGTTTTGTATGACAATGGTACACGCACGCACCGAAGCTAAACAAAGAACTAAAGTCCAGTCTAATTCCTCGGATCCTTCGATCTCTTTACTTGCTGGTACTTAGGCTTCGCTAGCTATTCGCAAATTCAGTCCTCGCCATAAATATGCAGTACTCTTACCCCTTAAAAATTGGCAATTGAGTCCGAAAGGTTGCGCGGATTTCTTCAATCAATGTCTTGATCTTCTATACCTGGTTATATTTTGACTCAGACGTTCGATTAAAGGTCAGCTTTGATTGGCGTTTTCATATTCATGGCTTGTAATGTTCATAATCCCTCGTCTCTGATTGATCTTTTTTCGGATGTTCGATTCATTCTGAAACGTTAGCTTACATACCAGGTATGGTAATAAATGCATATATGTGAGCAACTCCAACCGCTTCCATCTCTTCAATCGGAAAGCTTTACAGCCCTGTCATTTGCTCTAAGAGCACATCTTTTTAATTAAAAGAGAATATAAACTTTCATTGCGAGATTCATCCTTGAGACGATTTGCATACAGTTTATTAGCTTGTCACGGTGATATCTGGAATGCTGCTAGAGAGCATAAAGATGTATTTTAGTATCAAAAGTTCAGGATCATCGCTGAAGAAAGCGTTGTATTCGTGAAATGCCAATGTTTGAGATGTGTTGTGGTTCTTCTAGAAGTTTTTTTCGCATGAATGATATATTTGGTACGATGACTTTCAGACAAAATATGAACGTCGAGCAAGTTTTAGGAGACTTCCGACCTCTTCCCTAGATTTCTATTAATAAATCAAAAGGCTCAAGGAAAAGTGTCCTCAATTTATATATCTTCAAGGCTATGAGTCTGGTTCCGGTAGATGGCGAGAATAATAACAAGGATTGAGACGTCAAAATCCACTCAACTCGTACCACAGTTCGTAAAATAAATGGATCATGTGACGTCAAGATCAGCATTTAAGGTTGTGTTCTAGCAGAAATTTCAAGTCAGGTGTTAGTTGACGATACGGTGACTTTTCCGACGAGTACTATCTTAGCAGTTCTTTTGTTTATATGTCGCCGCTTTACTAGCTGTCGCGTGGGTTTCGTGTTTTAGTCATTAAGCGGCGTCGCGACTGGTCGAGATCTTTGCACGTGATCTGGGGATCTATCAGGGAGACCGAGAAGGCACGGCTTAAGGTTGTTCCGCCATATTGATTTTCGACAACAATAATTGTGATCGAACTTCAACATTGCAAGATGAGTGTCGCGCAGTCAAATAGCATATAGTAGCTACCGGTAGTGAATAGCAATTTTGCGCAATATTCGACAAAAAAGTATCTACCCAAATTTGCGACAGCGCATTCAAAACAATTCAACAAAAATGGCCGACGATATTGATGAGGATACCCCAATGCGAACTGAGGAGAATTCATCCGATGACGACAGCGGTAGCGACAGCGAACAAAATGCCGGGGATGGAGATGGCGAAGGAGAAGTTGAATGGATGGTCACATCGCGACAAAAACGTTCGACTGCAGGAAATCGATTGAATGCTTTACTGCAACAAGAAGAACCAGATGATGAATTAGAACTTCTATTCGCAGAAGATGAGAATGAAGAAGATCATGGATTTGTTGATGTGGAGGCCGATTCTGATGTACAAATGGATTCATCCGACGACGACGATGACCAAGGACCTGCAGCCGGCGCAGATGATTTCGAAGGAGAGAAAGAATTACAGCGCAAGGAAAAGGCAGATCGACTAGCTAAAAAGCGCAAGATGACTGATGGCATGCCAAAGATATTCAAAAAGAGAGTTAAGATCGATCCCACGATTCCTTCGAAACCTGCTCCAAGACCGAAGAAAAAGTCCGAACGTGCTTCATGGATTCCAACTCCAGAGGATGCGCCAACTCGAGCTTCGGCTCGTGGTACTACCCAAAAGAGTAAAGAACAATTACATGCGCAGATGATAGATCGGGAAAAGAAGAGGTTAAAGCAATTGGCCAACATGGAGAAAGCAGCTGCAGCAAAGGAAGCCGCAAGGAAACCAGCTATGACACAGGAAGATAGATTGGCAGAAGCTGCAAGGGTAGAGAAGAGTAATTCCAAGAGTCTAAGTAGATGGGAAGAAGCAGAACAACAAAGGGAAGAAGAACAGAGGTTGAAGCTGGCGGCATTGCATAATAGGAAATTGGATGGGCCTGTTATTACTTGGTGGAGTGGACGTGCGATGTGGGTTGGAGGGAAATTAATCGCACTTGGATCAAAGAAACTCAAACCGGATGAACCCAAGGAAAAACCGAAGAAGAGAAAAGCTGGAGAAATGGAGGACGAGAGTGAGACTGGGTCTGTAGAACCAAGTACCGTGAAAGGCGCTGCTACTCCAGGTTCGGCTACAAACGATACACCAATTAGCGATGTAAAGGATTCTACACCTGGAACCGCTTCTGGAGTCACTAATAGTGATGTGAATAAAGATGGAATTTCATTAAAGCAGGAATCAGTATCAACTATTTCAGACAACATTCTACACCCTCCTCCCCATTCAGAACCACAACCTACTGGCGTTCTCAAGCCACCGCAGCCACCGGCTATTCCACCATCAACCAGCATTCTTCAACCACCAAACCAAACATCTGGAGTTGTACCAAATATAAGTGGACTTCAACCACCTCAACAAACTACCGGTGCCGTTCCCCATATAAACGGACCTCTTCAACTGCCCCAATCCCACAATCATGCCGTTCCATTCATTCCCCTACAAGCTCCTTCCACTGTCCCTCCATTTTTCCTTCAACCCCCGTCTCTCGATGGTTCCAAACCTCTCCCGGGTTTTCAACCACCAAATACAAACTATCCTCGTCTAATGCCTTCTCAAACAACTCCTTTCTCTTTCGCCCCTTCTCAGCATTACTCACCTTATTCTCCGGCCTCGGCTCCTCTTCCTCCTCCTTCTCCTCCTCCTCCTCCACAACCACCCGTTACGGAATATTCATTGAGGAATTGCTTAATTCTTACAAATTTTAATGATGAGGAAATTAAGAATAAAGATGTACAAACGAGGATTCTTTTCAACCAAACATTTCCTAAAGCTCCTAGTAAGTTCTCATTCCCCCATAACCCTGAATCCCACAAATCCTTTCCAGCTACTCGATATTTTCCTTCCATCCTACTAACCCCACTCCTTAGCAAAAACCAAATCACAGACACACCCCCCACGCACCCTTTGTGCAATAACCCACTACCCCGCCAAATTTCGCGATCCAAAAACAGGTTTACCATATGTAAACTCGTATGCATATAAAGAAATCCAGAAATTATTGAGAGGGGAATATAGATGGAGTAAATTACTCGGTGCTTATGTTGGCAATGCTAATGTGGCGGCGAGAGGAGTACCCGAAAAGTTTCTAAGGGGTGGTGAGAGAAATGTACCGCCGGCGATGGGCACCCCGGGAATGGGAACAACAACTGGAACACCTGCTATAGCAATTGGAAAGGATGTTCCGATGTCGGGATAGAGGGGGATGGTTCCATTACCACGCATTGAGATATTATGAGCAGGCGTCAGACGTTAGGCGGCGGGCGTCGGGTATCAAGCATCAGGAAGGAGAGATATGGTGGAATACTTCTAGTTACAACTAGGTCACTACCAGCTACCAGACCAGCTTCTGGGTATTAGCTATTACTTAGTAGCTAACCACTGCATATTGCTTCTAAGTTCTTGCTAGCTTTGATTATATACTCAGCTCAACTCAGCTTAACTCAACTCGTCAGCTTAGCGATAGATAGTCATGAATGAATGAATGAACGAACAAATAAACGAAATAAGTCAAGGCATTTTAGAATCGGACCCGTGCATATTGAATGGATTTCAGTGATGATATGATCTACATAGATGATAGATAGATGAATACTTACTATACTTACTTTACTATGTATACTATACCTACGTGATGTGATGTGATGTCCCCGGAGCTTTTGTGAGCCTCATTTATCTTGGGTGATGGATTGGGGTAGGGTTGTGGTGTGGTGGAGAGGAATATAGAAGGAGAGGGAGAGGGAGAATGGATGTGTAGGTGGATTGCGTGGGAGTTTGGACTGGATTGGACTGGATTGGACTGGATTGGATTGTGAAGTTGAATGGAGTGTAGAAGAATGGAAGAATGGAAGGAAGGAAAGATATCTTTGTAATTCTTTGTCGTTTGTTTAAGGCTGGCTGGTTGTTTAAAGTTGATTGATTGCGGCTTTCTCTTAGGATTGTTTGCTTGTGTTGGGTAGATATGTAGGTAGTAGATAGCTAATAAATAGATATACAACTTCAACATCAATATATTCTCCAGCATCCAATTCCAGTATCCCCCCTCCCCCCCCCTCATTTTTTAAAAATAAAATGAAATAAAGAAATAAAGAACTCATAACATTAAACAGACTCCAGCTGTCCAGTCCAGATTCAATCCACTACAGCAACACAAATCCAGAACCCATCTGATCTCGTGACTTAGATTAGAAAACTAGGTCCGAGCTCCTTGCTTTGTGTAACTTGAATGTGGTAACTAAACTTAACTCAATCGTATCTAAACTACATCTAAGCACGACTTTAAAAGTTGATTTTTTGGAGGGGATGATGTTTGGGAGGGTTTGTTTTTGTCCATGTGTATAGAGGTGGGGAGGTGGTTATTTTGATTAATGGTATTGATGGTATTGATGAGGTTGATGAGGTTGATGATGATGTGTGGGTTTTGAGTATAAGAGGGGTGTTTGTGGGATTCCTTTTGAATTTGGTCATGGATGGGATGGGATGGTATGAAGAGATGGGGGTTGAAGGTGGGTTGTTAGAAGAGTACTAACTGCTTCTCAGATGTGTTTTGGAAGATGGATTCCTCTGTGGGAAGGAGTATGTGGTGGGGTGTAGGGGGTAAAGGGTGATGGATGATGGTGCTTAGTATTTGTTAAAAGGTGAAAGGATGGGAAGATGGGAGAAATAAAGCATGAAAGATCGATTTGCATTCGGGTTTGGAAGGTGAAAAATGTGCACGAAGTGGACAATGAAATGGGGGCGGGATGGGTGTGGACTTCGTTTTCGAGAGGAGGGGGTAGTTGAAAGAGAGGGAGGAGAAGGGGAAGAGGGGGGAGGAGTGCTTCAGCTATGGGGATGGGCATAGGCCGAGGTAAATAAACGTTTGGGGGATAGTGAGGTATGGGAGATTGGGGAGCAGAGGGAGACAGGAGAAGGAATGTAGGTCCGCATACCGTATGTGAAACTGTTACTGGAAGGACAGCGTATGCGATACTTACTTCTTGACTGCAGGAGGGAGAAAAGAAGAATGAGATGAAGGATAACCCCTACTATAAAGCCAGGCGGATGAAAAGAGAATGGAATGTTTCAACGGGAGTGTAGGTTCAACAGAGAGAAAAGAGGGATAGAGTGGCGCATTGCATGCGCTACTATTTGAGGGGAAATATAAGTATAACTGCCTATGCTTACTTTCTTTTGTATACAGAGAATTGGGATCTAGAGTCTAAAGGTGAACTGGATCTTGAAATCTGGACACTGAAGATACCTTGCGGCGTTGAGAAACCAGTTCCGTGGCAGGTAATCTCTACGTATCATGAGTTGTGATGCTTTCTGTTTTGTAGGCAAGCAAGTGCTGAACTGGATGATATAACAAGTATGAGAGTGAGCTAGTGCTCACTTCTCTTGTAAAAAACAGGTCAAGGCCTGTGAGAGAGTTGAGTCTTGGATCTTGGATCTTCAAAAGTTGTTCAGGTATGAGTGGCATCCCAAAACAAGTGTCTTTAGGAGTCCCGATTCGACTAGATCACTCAAGTCTTTTAAAAATCGAAAGCTTGAATTTAGTCTGCTAGTTCAGAATATTAGATACCCTGCCACTCATAGTAAATCCATGTAGTTTACTGGTATGATGATTGCGAGTTGTGATGAGTTGTGATACTTTCCACTTTGCCAGCAAGTGCTGAACTATCAGCTCTGTATCCTATACATAGGAATTATCCTACAGGACCAGGACGTGATATTGTGGTCATTTCAAGCTTGAAGGATAGGCAAAAGAGACACTTCTGATATTGGGATCGATACTAGTAAGTTGTTTCTGTTGATTTTGTTTGTATTCCGTTGACTTATCTACCTTCCTGCACTCATTACCCATCCATCATATCTTTATCTATTGATCCCCATCCTCAGCATCCTTACAGTCTCTATTACTCAAGCCTTCTCCAACGTGCAAGTCCACTACAATGCTTTTTCCTACCACTACCCTTCTTCCACATTACCTGTATATTCCGACCTCCACCAATCATTTCTACCAATATTTCATGATCCACTCTATCTCAGATATCATCCTTCAAGCTGGCACAAAAGGCCTAACCCCAATGATATTGGCCGGAATTGGGTTTAGACCCAAAGCAATACCCGAGGCACGATATGAGAAAATGAAATCCCTAAGTCTGGCAAAATCACGTACTCTCAACTTTCGCTTCCCCTGGGTACCAACATTGGATGCTGTGAAGTAAAGCTTTTCTAGCCCTCCAAACGATGTCCAGAGCCTGAAATTACAAATTGTTTCGGAAAAGTAATATGCTTGCAAATCAGAAATATCAAGAGTTGGACCTTTAGTGGAGACTTCGCGAATATCCAAAAATCTGACACAGGCAAGTCCATTGGGCAATGAATTATCGAGATGTTGCAACCATTGGACAGATTCTCTGTGTCCCCATCCTGGTATTTTGTTGAGGAAGGTGATCGACGCCGTGTCGATCTTGGGGTTGAAGATCAAAGGCATCGGGTTGCGAGTGCCGTAGAACTTGTGCATCGCTCCGTAGTGAGGCTTGTCGATAGTAATATACTTCATGTTCCAGAATGCTCGGCTGTCTCTATCTACTTGAAAGATACCTGGGATTTTGAATCTATACTCTTGTTTGCGACCGGCCCTCGGTGACTTGATGAGGTCAAAGTTTACCGTTCTTGGTCCCGGTAACAAGTGTTCGTATATCATGTGTCTTACTTCCATAGGAGCGGTATGGAATAGACTTCTTTGGCTTGGGTCGATCGGGACAGCGGGAGGGTTGGACGCCTATTGTTTCGTTGGAAGTTAGTAATTGTCCTCGACAAAGGCGCATACATGATCATGGGGCTTTGCATGTTCTGACTTACCATAAACATGATGCGATACTGAGCCATGTGGTCATCAGGAGCAGCAGCAGCAATGATTGCATTCTCATCGGCATCGTCGCCGACTTTGTTCTCTCCATTTTCTCCTGGGGGAGAAATGCCATTATCGGCAGAGATGACACCATCCATCATGTTTTCATCAGACATATCGATGTCGTTGTCAGCCTCATATACTCTATTCTCCTCGTGGGGAGAAAAGGTGCCATCAGCAGGGGCATAACCATCCATATTCTGTGCGTCAGCCATCTCGAAATCGCCGTCGATTGCATACTCTTCGTTATTCATCTGACGTTGAGAAATCATGTTGTTGTCGACATGGAAGCCATTGTGCATCTGGTTTCGATGAAGCATATTGTTGTCAAAATAGAAGCCTCCATTGTGCATCTGACGTTGAGAAATCATATTGTTGGCGACGTGGAAACCTCTACCTGCCATATGATCTTGAGAGAATATGTTGCCGTCGGCACGGAAGCCTCCATCGTGCATTTGGTTGTGGGGTTGCATATTGCCGTGAATAAGTGAACCTCCGTTTGCGATCTGCTCTTGAGAGAATATATTATTGTCAGCAGGGAAGCCACCATCATGCATCTGATTATGGGGAAGCATATTGTTGTTAAAATGAAAACCTCCATTTGCGATCTGCTCTTGAGAGTGTGTATTGTTGTTAGCATGAAAGCCTCCATTGTGCATCTGATTGTGGGGAAGCATATCGCCGTGAACAAGTGAACCTTCATCTGCGATTTGCTCTTGAGAAAACGTATTGCCGTCAACAGGAAAACCTTGATTCTGTAATTGCAAACGCATATAGTCGGCGTCAAGGTAACCCGGGTCGAATCCATGTACAACCTGGTGGGTCATTGTTGCGACTTTTGGGGGTATCGAGAATTCGAGAGAACCCGCGGGATTTGGATTTATCGAGTTAACAGTAGAGAGTTTCAAATGATGAAACTATCAATAAAATCAAGGAAGGAAACGGAAGGGTTTCCAAAAATGTTATCAACGATTTTGGAATTAAATCTTGATATCACAATTGGAGATTGTGTGTGTGGACGTTGCAGTGGGAGAGGGTGTTGTAGAATTTTAAGCGATTTAATTCAATTATTTTCAATTTTGAACTTCGTTAATTTGATCTGGTATAGATCGCGTCGGTGCACTCATCTAAATAATAATGCTCTGTTCAATACTCTGCTCACTGCTCTTTTCACTGTTGTTTCCACGGCTCCATTCAATGCGCCAATCAGTGCTCCTTTTACAACTCTGTTCACGACATCGTTCACGATGCTTGTCACTGCTCTTCTCATTGCTCCTTTTACCGCCTTCCCACTTCGAATATCCTCCCAGGGCTTCAAACTCCATCACAGCAATACATCTTGTTCATTTTATTGTCTAGATATTCACCCAGATAGCTAGATGAATTTGACGAGAAAATAGCCTCCTCGCGGCAACACACGTTTCATCTGTTTCAATATCTACGAACGTCTATCAGATATCAAGATATCTGAATATATAAATAGGCAAAGTAGACAAAACAGTCTCGCTATGGAAATCCATATGTCATAAATAAATCTGCATATAAGATGAGTATTTACGAGGTTCTTGGCATATCATTTTTGTATTCTCTAATCTAAAATTAACAGATTTTTTATGGATAAGGCTAGCTTGCAGATTCCACAACAACGCTTTGCATCATTTATCCTCTTGTGAGATCCTTCATTGGAATATAAAACGTATTACTAGTAATTACTCTTCAGTTTCTAACTTTAGCCTTTATGCAGTGCCTTTGAGCATGTCCTTGGTGCCGTTCTATTCAAGACCCCCTCTGGATTGGGTGAATATACCTTTGACGCCCTTGTAGAATCGGTGTTCCAATTCCTGCAACTACTGTCTATGCTGTTGTACCATGAGGATCCAGAAGATTCCATACTTCTTTCTTTTGCTGCTCTGAGTCCACTATGAAGACTGATGACGCGCGGAGTTTACTTTACGGTAGGGTCGCGATATAGTTTTGGCGCATTATGAAAGCCTCCGAATAGACCAACGAATGTATCTGCAGGTAACCAGTTCAGATAGCTGAGGGATTCCTTTGGAAATGTGGTCCCTCTTGTTGTCATTTTTGAGAAAAAGCTTTTTGTTGATTTCGGCAAACCATCCATCGTTGTCTCTTCGTTCTGGTGTTTCGAATTAGCGCCCTGGTCAGCATAGGATCCTGGAGATTCCCTGTTTGTTTGTTCGACGTCTATTTCTCCATCTTATACTTGTTCTAGAGCTTCTCTATTGCTATGACTAGAGACTCTTTCTCCGCCGTCTTCAACGAGAACTCCTACCTCGGATGCACTGAGGCCAACATTTGTGCCTCCTGAATTCCAAACAGCAGCGCGACATGGGCGCATAGCGCACTGTAAGGATGTGATATCAAACCTCCGAAAAAAAAACTGTTCACCGCTTCGCTTGCCTCGATTTCCCCTTTCAGTTTTCCCATAATATGCTGGGCCTTCTCTTGGATTGAAGGACTAAGCGCGAATTCAATCGCATTCTTTAGCCTGACTCCGGTTAGTTCTTCAACCGGAGTCCGGCTCCAGTGGCTTTTCCATAGCATGTGTCGTTGAGGTCAATTCGAGAGGACAGAGAGTTTGGTTCGAGATGACTTATAATCTTGTGAACTCGGGTCACTGCACTTCGATGTTCATATTCAGATGGCCATCATCTATATCATATGATACTAGTACGCCATCTCCCTGACCCTTGACATTTCAAAGTTTTGCTTACTATCTAGTGAAAGGCAGAAGATCATAGCACCACTGACCTAATGGTTGCACTTTGGTATAATCAATTCTCACAAAATCGTACGCGATTATTTTCCCTGGGCGAAATACGGTCTTTTTCATAAGACAAATCTTCTGATATCAGAATCCCATCATTCTGCAAAGTGGTGTTCTGAAGGCAATGGTCTCTGAGGGGCAATGAGGGGTAATTTTGGTCTCTAACTAGCTAGAAAATACTATTCCTCGGGTATTTAGTTCCTCTAGCATCTAAGAACTTTTGGAACTCTTCCTTTTTTGTCTCCAAGTCGTTCTGCAAATGAAAGCTAAGTAAATTTTCCTATTTATCTAAAGTAAGTATCTAATCGTTCGAGAGTCTTACAGGTTCAGCTCTAAATTTACGCACTGAGTCATTACTAGGTTCGCTAATTATAGTGATCCCGAGTCCGAACGGATTGGGAAAAGTCGCTAAACCATCTCTATTCTACTCGGCAGTTCCAGAAAGTCATGATTGGCAATAATTTAGAGCTGATTCATCCCCCTTCTGATGATTCAAGATCCTTGTTAAGCATTATTTGCACTCTAGATTGGTATTGTGATAATAATCGGACTTATTACATTAGAAATGACCGCCCCGTCAGTGTTCTTGGCTTTGCCCATCATCTATAATACGAAATATATTCGCCTACAATGCTAAAATCTAGATACCGCAACAAGTCTTCCATCTACACTGCTTCTTCTTCAATCATATTCATCATGGCTGGGAGTCAAGAAACAGGTTGCGACGAAGCATCAACTCAGCCTCCTAGGCTAACTCTGTCCGAATTCAAAGCTTATAACAGACTAGCAGACCAGATGGATTTATTCGTAAGGACTTAACAAAACCAATTCCCACAGCTCACCCAGAATAATACTGACAATTCCTCCTCAGCATAACAATTTCCGCAGGATGTGGAACGAGGTTTACAGCGCCTGCACCAACAACAAACGCCCCAGCGACCAATCCATCCACACATTCCTCAGCCTCGCCGAATCTTTCTGCAATCAACTCACCCTCCACCACACAATCGAAGAGCGGCACTTCTTCCCCGAGCTAGCCGCGCGAATGTCAGAGTTTCGCAAAGATCTTGTCGGTCAGCACCGTGAGATTCATCACGGTCTAGACAAAATGCATCGATATGTGAAGATGTGTCGCTCTGGTGAGACCGAGCTCCAGCTTTTACATATCAAAGTTTTGATGGATAGCTTTGGGGAGATTTTATGGACACATCCCGATGATGAGGTTAGAGCTTTGGGGGCGGACAATATGCGGAAATATTGGACGCTGCAGGAGATGACTGAGTTGTATCATTAAATTGTTGTGTGTCACTTGTTGACACGGAGGAAGCTGGATACGATACAGACCTAATTAGTGCAGAAGATGAAGATACATACGACAGTGATTGGTTGCATAGGCTCATAGAAATCAACAGTACAAAATTCTCACTGGAATAGCAATGTGATTTTGATGTTTGTACCTATCTAAACCTAGCTTTTGTATGTTCCCTTGCCTTATTATCGCTACAGGTATTTCTACTTGTAGCTATGGCCAAGAAACTATTGGCTGCCAAAGAAATATCTCACAAGAATGATTTCAGTACTTCTAAGACCAAACTATATAAACAACTTTTTTGATAGGTCCTTATTTCGGCATTTGGACGAATGTCGTGTATGAGTATTTACAGACGCAAGCAGCCTGGGGATAGTATGATTTGGAAAGGGGTGGTAAAACTATTGGGAAAGTACAGTATAGACGGGAAATGCACCTCACGAAACCTTACTGTAGAGTCCGTCATTTCAGACAAAATTGACCTTGTAGTCCCGAGTCCCGAGCAAATTAGGCTTAGCGCACACCATCATCATTAATAAGATCTCGAACTTGTAGATTTACCTACGTAGTCGAAGCTGGTTGTCTATGAATCAGTATGACATGGTGTAATTCAATGTATTGAACAAGTGCCGACTCATGGAATATAAAATGCGTGTGTCTGGCATCATTGTGTAGTATTTAATTCACATTGATCCCATTGATTCTTATTGTACTAACTTTTACCTTTGACAAGCTTTGTTTTCTATATCTCACCATGTCCAAGATTCTCACTGTTGTCGGTGCTACTGGAGCGCAAGGTGGCTCTGTGGTTGCCTCCGCCTTGAGATCGGGTGAATATAAGGTTCGCTGTATCACACGCAATGTTGAGAGTGCCTCGGCCAAGGCCCTCGCTGCGCAGGGCGTCGAAATGGTGGCTGCGGACACTAGTGATATGGCGAGCCTTGTCAAAGCATTTGAGGTAAGCGGTTTGGCAGCCCGAAAGGGGTGAGGAGCTACTATTACTATATACTGACTGAAATAGGGTTCTCATGCCATTTTCGTTGTCACCGACTTCTTCGCCTCCTTCGCTACCAAAGACGCCGAGGAGAGCATTACTATCGAGTCTACTCAGGGTATCAACTGCGCAAAGGCTGCTTCTAAGACCATCACTCTTGAGCACTATATCTGGAGCACACTGCCTGACAACCAGAAGATCTCCGGCGGAAAATGCTCTGTGCCTCACTTTGAAAGCAAGACCAAGGTCGATGAGTACATTCGCCAAGACAAGGCATTGCTGGTTAAGACGACCTTCCTTTTCATCACTTACTATGCCACAAACATTCTTATGCCCATGTTCACACCTACCTTATTTGTGAGTCGAGTGTTCTCATTCCACCATCAATCAAAATAAACCCTGGCTAACATTCTATTTGTCGTAGAAAACCACTGGCAAGCACGTCCAGCTGCTGCCTATCGCCGAAGACACCCCAATCACTACGCTCGGTGCGACAACAATCAACACTGGAATCTATGCTCTTGCCATTCTTCAACAGCCTCAGCTTACCCTGCCTGGTAGAACGGTTCTCGCCGAGACCGAGACACGCACTGGCCATTGGCGACAACAAACCTGTCTTCAGTTGAATGTGTATAAGCCCGTTCTTTCATTCATGGTAAGGTGAGTTACATTTAACCTTATTTGCTGACTCAGCTTGCACGTGAATTCGCTTTAGCAGATATTCAGGTGGTTTTTCCGACTGACGTAGCCATAAACCCGAACCCCCCGGTCGGCCCCTTCGCTTCATTCTCAATCGGGATTTACCCAAGTTTCTCTCTTACCCTTTTGTTGAAACGAACATTGGCCATGGATGAAGCGCAGGAGGAACGTGAAGAGAAAAGGCGAGCTTTTACTTGCACGTACTGCCGACTTAAAAAGATCAAATGTAAGTCCATAGGTTTGTAGATAAACAAAAAGGTTGACGCTATCATCAGGTGGTCGAACTCATCCATGTGGGAACTGTATAGTAAAAAGTTCCCCATATAGAATGGTTGAAATTGAACACTCAAAATAACTGTTCACGCAGGATCACGGGAAAGAATGTATCTTCCCATTTGTGAAACGAAGGGTCGGATCGAGACGCGACAAGCCTAGGAAAGACTTGGAAGAACGGCTGGCGCGAATGGAATCTCTCCTTGAGCTTTCCAGCAGAGAAAGTCTTCCAAGCAGTGAACAGGATACAACAAGTTTCATTCATAAAGAGCAGCATTCTCAAATTTCAGATCCTACAGAAGTCACCGGATTGGGAAACTCTGCTGCTATGCCACCTGGTCCCGTGAGGAATACGGATCAGATTGACGATATGGAACTTGAAACACCAGAGAACAATCCAACTCTCCGCTCCCCCACGACACAAGAGACGGCGCAGACGTTTGCGCCGACCTCCATCATGGCACAGCCACAAAATCCCAGTTATCAAATATCGCCCCAAGCGGTTCAGTACATTTCGCCTCATGTCGAGCAAACAGAATATGCCGATCTATTAGGTTCCGAGGTAGGTGACCCACCTCCAAAGCGTAGCTACCATCGCCAATCATCTGTGGTATTAATTTATTGAGTAGGTTGGATTGGAATATCATGGTATCGGCCTTGTATTATTTTCTCTCTTCCAGCCTAACCATTCTATAGGGCCCACATCATTTTTGTCAATCTGCTCGATCCCAGGAATTACGTGGGTCTCAGAAAGTTCGGGTGAGCCTAGTTTCTTCGAGACCGCTAAGACCCTTGTGCTCAATATTGACTCGCGACTAAAGATGCGACGCAATCCTCGCCATGAAACCATCGCTGAGCCTGATAAGAATGTTGCATGGGAATGGTGCCAAGGTCTGATACACGTTCCGTGATTCTCTTCTTAACCCTAATCCATTTCATAGCATATTTTGATCATTCTTTCGATGCTAGCCTTGGTCTGGTGTCTAGAGAGCACTTTGAAGCACGTCTTCGTCGTCACTTCGCCCAAAACGATGTAGCTGATGATGATCCAGCTTGGCATGCCCTGCGAAACACAGTGTATGCCTCTGGTTGCAGACTCAGCTCATCAAATAAGCCATACTCATATATGTCTTGCGAAATTCAGGGGCAAGCATGGCGATACTTTGAAAGGGCCTTGGATGTTCACACTGAGCTTTTATATGGAAGCACAGGTCTTTTGGCTGTGCAAGCATTGACAGCAATGGTTCGATTTTTCCATGCCACTGGCAACCAATCTTTGATCTGACAAACTTTTCATTGGCAGGGATTTTTTGCTGAAGGTCTTGGAAGCCCCTCTCTTGAGTACATGCTTACTTCCTGTGCAACGCGGTTAGCTCAGGCGAAAGGTCTCCACAGGCAACCTGCAAAATCTTGGAATCTACCACTAGCTGAACAAGAGCATCGAATTAGACTATTTTGGACCCTCTATATCCTCGAGAAGCATATAAGCTACCGATCAGGCCGACCATCGGTGAGTCTATCCTTGATGGACTCGTGCTTTCAGAGCTGAATGTTTACTAACTGGTGTAGATAATTGACGACGACGACATTAGTTGCCCGTTTCCGAACACCCAGCTTGCTAACGATAACCCATACATTGATCCTTTTATTTACATAGTACAGCATGCTCAAATCTCTTCTCGAATCGCAAAGGAGCTGGCAAGTGGAAAGTCATTTCGTCAAACATACTCAAAAACCCTGGAAGTGATCCAAGAGCTCAACAAAGAGCTCGAAGAATGGCGGAACACTCTACCGCAATTCTTACAACCAGATGCACCCACTACGAGACATGGAAAATGCCCAGAAAATATCAACATGTACTATGTCATGTATCTTCGCTACGCTTACTATGGCAGCATCATGGCTATTCATTCAATTCTCACGTACCCTTGGAACAGCTCTCTGTTTGGCTCTGGTCAATCTTCGGCACTGCGAAATCGTATTTCGATAAGTTCACATGCTGTTGTCAATGCGGCCAGGGGAATAATACTGGATACCGACGCGATTCGTGTCGATGCATCGACACCTATATGGTATGTCTTCCAGCACAATACACGTTCGGCTTGCTGTTGAACATGTTAGAACGTCTATATTAAAACATACATAGGCTGGCATTCTATTTCCCTCTCGTCAGCGCTATCAACATCTTTATCTATATTCTGAAATACCCTGCTCTTCCAACAGCATCGTCTGATATGGGCCTGCTAGACATCTGCACTGGTCACTTCAGCCGCTTGGAATTAGCATCTCCAGATACTGCATTGCCTTTCATCAGGGAAATCGCCAGATTGGCCCGTTCAATTGTTGAATCTGTCAAGAACTCAGCAGCATCGCCAGGCTCTTTGTTGGGGCCAGACTTCTTGGCGCCTTCGGTTGCGCAGTGCTCGGTTCCGCATGATCTAGGAAATAACTCTGTAAGTCTCAATCGCCTGCCATGCACACAGTTTCCACGCATAACCGACTAGAAAGAAGCTAAGCAAGCAAAATGGAACACAGCCACCTGGTGAAGATATGCTGGAGCTGGAGTTGCTCTCGGATAATTGGGGTACAATATTTTCATCTCTCAATGATGAAAATCTCGCTGCCTTCACTTTCGATTAACAAAGGACTAAGCATAGCATCTGTGGTGTATAAATTTATATGTAATAGAAATGTTAAAATGGAAAACAATCTCATATATAATAATTAATCATAATAAATAAACCACTAGTCTCATTTAAATACTTACTTACTCATTATTTAACTTTTATTAATAGTACCGAAAATTATATCACATCACATCGCTCCTATTACTATTCCTTAAAATTTAAAATTCAAAAACTAAAATTAAAAAAAAAAACTTAGAAAAAAAAACCAGATATACAATATACTTCTATCCATCAGATCTCCAAGTAAAACACGATGAATGATACGCCCAAAAATCCAAGAAGATCGATAGATATATGATATATGATATGTGAACTCCCAACGTTCCATTTCGAGTTTCGAGTTTCGAGTTTTCGAGTTTTCCGCGTGCTGCAAGGAGGAGAGCAACATAACTTAACTATTTTTTCCTGTCCCAGGAGCAGAGCCGTCGTCCGTCCGCTGCATCCTCATCTCATATTCTCTCCATCTCGTATGTATGTATGTATGTATGTATATGATATGAATTCCTCTCTCTCTCTCACACACACACACACTCTCTCTCTCAGATCACAGCATAACACAATATAACAAGACATAACTTAACATAACAGACCGAACGAGAAAATACATAAAAAAGATATTTGTTCATTCATTCATTCATTCAATCAATCAATCAATCAATCAATCAATCAATCAATCAATCAATCATTTCGTAGGTGCGGGATATACATACACACATACACATACATACATATCATAACCTACTACGATTGAAACGCAGGGCGTTATGTGACATTACATACATATACATATACATAGTAACATCTCATTCCGATGCAGATGCAGAGGCGCTTGAACAGACGGTGGAAGGAGGACCACTCTTGCACTGATATTCACTCGGATATCGCTGGCTCTGTATAACGATCTTGTATGTGATTCCATTCGTACACATTCTCGAGTAGGTAGCTTTCATTCATTCGAGTGTGTTTTACTCTCGCTTCCTTTCCTATTCCTTACATATGATTCTTCCTAGCTATCTATGAAATCCGTCATGCCCCAATAGACCCCCTCCATTTCTGCTCTTCCCATTTACACATTTAATCACACACACACAAAAGCATTTAACAGAAAAGAGACCTTTTACACAAAAAAATCATATGTAGTTTGGGTATCCGCATCACTCACTATACTACAACTTTCTTCTGCTCGCTTCCCTCACTCCCTCCTGAAGCACATAATATTCCATACAAACACACCTCCAATCTCTCATCTCTTCCTTGCCCCTCTCAGTGCTAACTAATCATCAAAATACAACCCCCAACACCATCCAAATGCAACGCAAGCAATGCTTTCCCACCATAAACCATCTAAATACAAGCCAATCCATTTTGTAAAATACCATATATGCACGCACTCCTGTAATTTTTGTAATTTCCTCATTTCCCCTTTTCAAATGTGTTTTTGAAGCTCACAACCCCATAAACTCCCCCCAAAGCCGAATTCAAATACATAGAACCAAATGAACTCCATACGCGTTCAAGAGTTTCGATATGAAATAGCCGTAAACAAAATGCATCGGTAGATTTTGCGACCACTCGTGATCCATCGTCCTCAGAAATGTAAAACACTTATTATTTAACGCCTTCTCTGTCTCTTTGCCGCTTCGCTTCTAGTTTGTCTCTCTTCCTCAACTGCCGGTGGTAGAATAGGAGCCGCTTTCTTAGTTTGCTTACGATTTCGTGGTTTATCCGAATGTAAATGACCCAGTTCTTCAATTGCCGTATTATTGTGCCAGGATAAACATCGATGAGCTGTGTGATCAACATGCGGTTGTTGTTTTCCACGAGTCGACATTCGCTTGTGATTAAAATCGATACTCTTTTCATCGCTAGGATTGAGATATTCCTTGCGCTTTTCCATGTGAGTAGTGATCTTATCCTTGTAAAGTTGGAGTTCTTTTCGAAGTTTTAATTCGTTATTTCCACGGGCATCAAGCCAATTAAGTAGACCCTCAACCGACTCAGGATCATCATAGTATCCCCACTCACGAGAATTGAATACATGAGTATTTCCTTCCTCCATAACCTTTCGTTCCGGTACAGTCAGATTAAATTTATATCGATACTCATCTTGCCACTCAGGTCGCATTTCGATGTAACCTTCACGCTCAAGATCATCTGGTCCTTGAATCCAGATACAGCCATTGGCATATCCAGCATCAGCAGTGGAGCTGGTAGGAAGACCACTATATGGCATACCGTTGCGCTCAAACCAATAATAGCGATTCCAGAATCGATCCTTGCCAAGTACACGAGTACGAGGGCAATCAGCCTCTCGAAGGTCATTATCGAGAATGGCAATTTCTTCCTCGCAATGCTTGATCTCATCATGCAATTTCTGGATGTCTTTGAGGACTTTTGTAAGTGCCTTGGATTGTTTTGGGGCCTTAGGTTCAGCTTCTGCTTTTGCTTTCTTCTCCTGTTCGGCCTCACGCTTACGCTTTCGCTCTGCTGCTCGATCTAATCCACGGCGTAATGATCGAGTTGGGGGTGCCTCTCCATCCGAGTCCATGATTTCATCTCCATGAGAGTCCTGAACCTCGTCCTCGGCGTCGACCATGGTTACATCCCCGTTGACGCTGACTGAAGCTTCTTTCTCTCCAGGCTTCTCTGTAGCTGGTGCAGGACTTGGCTCGGGTGGTGGCTCAAGTGCTTTGCGCGTTTCATTGAGCTTCTTGAGAGCATCATGACTAATACAGTTAGTAACTTCCCCCAAAGATGATTTCGATTTACTTACGCATCCTTCTTATCACGCTGATACTTTATCTTTTCTTTTCGGAGCTCTGTCATATGTTCACTACTCTCTTCCATGTAACCACGAATTGCTTTAGTCTCCATAGTAAGCATGCAAATAATTTGGAGCGCCTTGATGCGAAGGTTAACGTCAAGTTTAGCGTACTGTAGGCGAGCGGTTTCCTGTGTTGGCTCTGAGTCAAGCGGGGCGAGCTCAACAAGGAGTGCTTCACAAGCGGCAAAATGCCTCTCATCTTTCGAAAGTTGATACAGGAGGCCGACCATGATAGCTTCCCAGCCACCATTCTTGAAATCACGTTTTCTTAGCTTCTCGATCCATTCAAGACTATCTTCCATCTCGGCTGCGCGGTGAGTGTTCATTGGTCCAGCGGGCTCTTCGGGAGGTTGTTCGGCGGCTTTTTGTAAAGCTTCTGCCTCGGCTTTTGCGAGGCTACTTCTAGTAGCGCGTCCTCTGGGTTTTGGCTCTGGTTCAGGTGTAGGTGATGGTGCAACGCTGGCCTCACCATTAGATTCTTCTTCGTCATCTGACTCATCTATTTCCGGTAATTGAATTTGCAGCTTTCCATCGTCGGCTTCCGAATTGACCAAGATCTTCAAAACAGCGCAATGAATTTCGACGAACAATTCGCAGTCTACATCTTCAGATGTAAATTGCAAGGCTTCGACGAAGTCATCAAAAGTGAATGAGTCTAACTTGAAGATTTGACAGTAAACATTCAAGGTGTCCCAGGTCTCCAACAACTGGCCAATAGATGACATGTGAATGCCATTACCCTCGGCCTTTGCTTTTCCGATCATCATAGGATTATCTTGCGAAAAGTATTTGATGTCGGGTCGTTTCGGTCCATCAACTCGGGGAGGAACTTCCAAATCCTCAATTGGGTATTTGATAGGAGGTGGTGGAGGAGGAGCAGGAGGAAGCGATGCAAGAGGCGCAAGCGCAAAGCTAGAATTGTGAAAATTCTGGAAGTGGGGCCCCGCTTGTTGTGATTGTCCATTGACTTGAAAGGTGTGAGACATGAAGGGAGGAGCTTGAGGATGAGGATGAGGATTGAATGGAATTTGAGGAGGGGGATTATAATTGGGGTGAGGATGAGAAGGATGAGGAGGAGGGTGGGAATTGAAGGGAATTTGTGGTGGGTTGTAATTAGGGTGGGGTTGGGGGTAGAATTGATGGGGGGGGGAATGTGCGGGGATGAAATTCAAAGGAGCTTGCTCTAAAAATGGCTGCTGCTTACCCTTTGCTAGTTGGGATTGTTGCTGCTTGCTTTTATGGCTTTTGGGTGCTGGCTTCAACTCCGGGAGTCTAGCTTGGGGTCCATTTCCTCCATGAAAGCTACCAATCATATTCTCATAATCAGTCCCTCCCGATTTTTTCTGAGATTGTTGATTTTTTCTTTCTGCAGCTTTACTCTCATATCGAAGATGTGGAGGAATTCTGGTATCGATATTATAGATGGCAGCCACGTCGTGCTTCACCAGCCAAGGCGCGCCGGTCCATGCCTCTCTCGTAACAGTTTTCTTAATAAAAGATCGCAGAACTTGCTTCGTGAATATCTTGCGATCACGAGTAATATGCTGGTCATCCACTACTGCTTCTTCATTTGGTCGACCATCCAGACTAACGAAATATCTCGAAAAAGGTGCGCTTAGTGAGCCATCTTGCAAAATTTTGCTTCCGAAGTGCGTCTTTTCTCTAACGGTGCCAGTAAGTCGGTCGCCTGTAACCACATGAACTGTAACAACCTCGCCAGGAAAATAGTCGGATCTGAACTCTTCGAAAATAATGTCCACCAAGGTATCGATGCGGGAAATAGTTGAGAATTGTACACGTCTTAAAACTGGTTGCTTCAATGGATTTGGGAATGCCTCTTCGACTTCTTGTGCGCCTGCCAACTTTATAATGTGTTAGCCTTTCCTCTTCACTGGCACGATGCGACTCTTGAAATTCCCGTACCTCGCTCTTAAGTGCATCGAAGAAGGTTAACTGAGAATGCCCAGAAATTTGGCAAATGAATTTATGCTAGAAATTATTAGTAAAAGTTGCTAGCTAGCTACTATTGGTTAAGTTTCGAACCTGTCTATAGAAATCCATTCTATTGTTGTTAGCGCGGGTCCTCGGAGGGGTTTTAGTGAGGGGCAAAAATGTAGAACTTACCGGCCTAAGTATTGTTCATACTCCAAGAAATACTCTCCAGTAGCTGGAATTAGCCAGACCTATGAATGTTATTAACCATCATGGCATGACAGTTAAACTTTGGGGTAAAATTAAGTCTGTACCTCTGTGTCTTCATTTTCAACATGCGGCTTCGGTACATATTGCACTGGCTTCCTCTTGAAGAGAACCTAAGGAAATTTAGTCATGCTTATAACCTTTGAAGGGATGGAGATGTGAATCTTACCATTGTTATATTTAGTTGTTGTCAAAGGGCATTGACCAAACAGAAAATCCTGAGGGGGGGAGAGAAAGAATGTTAGTTTCTGATATACCCCTCCATAGAGCAAGTGATATATGCTTTGCGCCAAACTTATACAAGAGTTGAAACTCCTAAAAATTCAGTGGTGATTTGATCCAACGGTGACGTGGAGTGGAGTAATGTAGAAAGAGTAATTGTGATCACCCTTCCACCGGTTGGGTAGTATTTGTGAAGTGTATCAATATCCACAGCTAAACTTACCGATAGAGCTCAAGACGCGTCCAGGGGTCTCGGTACGTGATATAGAAATCCTCCAAACTTGGAGAATGGATGTGGTGAGTTGGTGGTTGATGAAATTTGTTGATTGTTACGCGTTGTAAGAGTTGACAAGAGGAGGAAGAAGAAGTGGATTGGGGAAAAGAAGAAGAACATAAGAAAAGGTCGGGAGGTTGTGCTTAGCGTGGGTGTATGACATGGATACGGACTAGTGAGGACGGAGACCAATTCGAGAACTCGCGACCCATCCACCGTATTCAATTCTAGTAATTGATGTAAACTCTTCAAACGACATGAATTCAACAACTTTCCTGTGCTCAATATGTAGCCAGAGATGAGATCTATTCTATGAATGTACATTGATCGGTTTATCTTTTGATTTGATCTAGTAACCACAAATATATGGTTTGGGGGAAAATATTGCCAACTAATAGGCATTTCTCATGTAATGCTCCTCGAATTTCGACCTAACTGCCAAGGACTCGGGAAGTGCTTAAAAGTGCTCGGATGTAATTCTTCTTCTTTGTGATTGACTTTCCATTAGTTCTCGAAGGCAATATTCACTGGTTTGAGCCGTACCGGTGTCTACCGTGTTGCGTGCTGGCCTGTTGATGTCGTCCCAAGGGTTCTCTCTAGATTCAGGGGGGTTGAAAAGAACGGCTGTATGGTTCCTCTACACGGTATGCCAATTAATTCATGGTCATGGTTACTCGAGATGATGTTGTCGTTGCTGACAGTTCTTTAATAAACTCAACATGACTGATCACTCTACACCAAAGTCTCACAACACACAAAAGTTTTGCCAGAAGAAAATCCGGGCGGATGCCATCGTTGGCAATTGACTAAAAAGGTCTAGCGTATCCGCTAAGCCAGGCCACGCTTTTGGAACAACCCAACCTCAACTCCCGAGCTTTGTCCTTCGAATGCCCTACCAAATCCCTGAGGACACCAGATTTGCATGATTCTAATGTTTTTCTTGACCAAGGACCGCATCAATTGGAAATCACGATAATTTCTGATGAAAACATGATTATCGCATATAATATATGTAGATAGGGGGGCTGATATCCCTGCAAATCACGATTCTGAACATTGGCATTGATATTATCTCTTCCTTTAAAGACAGCACTTCTGGTAGTTGAATGCATCACATCTCGAATTGAAAATGGCTATATCCCGACCAATTCCAAACACATCAACATTTATTTCTAAATCCTTCTAATCCCTACGGCTCCCTCAATCTTGCCATAAGAGCGTCCCTTGGGAGGCCATACATTAGATATAGTCCCAATTAAGAGTATCATCGGATACCTAGATTGTTATCCCCCCTCTTAGACTTACAGTCTGAGCTACTTGCAAGATTACAAAACACTTGACTTGAAAGTTCTCTTCTCTCCCCCACTCATTCACCTCAGCACATTCACCCTCGCCCGGGCCAATTCACTTGCAAATTGCTGTTTTGAAAGCTAATTTGAACTTATGTCATTCACGCCTACCAGTACCAGTATCTAAAACGTTCTAAATCCCCAATCCCACATATCCCCAACGTATAATAGCTTAATCCTTCCTAATATCAAGCACTTTACCTCTCATCCCCAACTCCCCCAACCTTCAATCCTCCTCCCACCTGCACAGTTATTCTCACTATCCTAATGTGCCTTCATTGAGATCTATACCCTTCTCTAACCATCTTCCATCGTCTGGCTCGAATTCATACTTTTCTTGTACAAATATTCGATTTTTTCCCCAAAATGTTCGCTTAGACACTTGGGCGAAATCAACAACTCAAAGCATCTTCACAAATGGTCATTCTAGACCCTTGTTGCACTATCAATAAAGTCCAAACATTCTCAGGAACAAAATGGGTATCATTGACTAATCTTAACTCTCAAAATATACAATCAAAAATCCAATCCAGCTTCCCACAACTCCAATTGCCGAGTATGAGCTCGTGAACATCAACGGCAGAAATTCCAGTTTATTACCAAAGACGATTTGATGTAGCAGCGAACAATATAGTATCAAAGGTATGCTAACCGCAATGTAGAGTGTGCTAAACCTATCTAGCAAAAAGATTCTAGATTTTGACGCTGGCGCTAAGCGGTCAAATGCAAGAAGGAACAAGATAAGCCAGAAAATCGTATACACGATTTTGGTAGGAAATTCCGCAGCCGTAAAAAGCAAAGGGAACAAGGAAACATGGCCAGCCACAGCCAATGGTCGAAATGCTCCAAGGAATCGACGATCCTTCAAGGCGATTAGGCTGAAAGGTATAATGACCAGGAGAATTGCTTTTTCATGAACGTGCCAGCTGAAAAGAAATGAAGAATAAGCACAGAGGGTTACACCCCCGATGAAATTGTCCCACGTAGGGCTTTTGTAAAGCTTGAACAGTGGAATGAAATCGAAAATGGCTGTCAAAGCGAAAGTCATGCCTTTGGTAACTTCGGGTAATACGGCGAAGGAAGTGTTCCCGACAAGACCACGGGTCACACTATTGACAGCCGTTTGATCAACAGCGAGGCCGAGTTTAGGGGCAACTGTACTCATATTAGTAACCAAATTGAGAATATCGAAATGCGAATTTCGAGTAGCTTGTGATCATTTTTGGGTGAAGAAAGACTTACCAGAAATTAACACTCGATCAGTGAAAGAGTACATAGCCCAGATGTTTGGAGCCCAATAAGCATGACACAGACCTCTTCCAAATGGAAATAGTCTGCTAATGATTTGAGGTATTTGACCAAAATATACAAACGGTCCAAATGCAGCTCCAAATACTGCTACAATACCGACTGCCAGTTTAATAGCATTTCCAAATTTTATATCGAACGGACGCTTAGGCCCAAACTTAGGCCCAAGACAGTATCCTGATAACAAAAAGACGAAATATGCTGGCGCAAGATACAGGTAAATGTGTTTGAGGCAAAGCAATATTGCGAAGAGCATGCCACTTGCTAGCTTCGTCCCCTCATTTCTAGCCATGACTAAGGACAATATGAGGAGACCGTACATAAAACCATTATATTGGAAGTGGATGTGATCGATAATGAGTAAACCTGGCGAGAGTAGAATTGAAAGAGCGGCTGCTTGTGAAGGGCGTTTTAAATTGGAGGGGGCAGTTTTCACGAAGCTTGAGGATGTCAATACCGCAATAAGTAGGGGACCAATGTCACTCACAGGTGAAGCGCATATACCAAAACCAATTCTGTTGCGATAACACTTGCGCGTTGAAAGTAAATGGTTTGCCAGCTGTCGTAGTCCAGATTATTCACCACCAACATCAACGGGTCAATCCATTCTGCGAACTTTGATAGGAATAACTCGAAATATGCGAAGAAGGGTGGATAATCGAGAGTCCATTCGGAGCTCTTTTCGATATACCATTCGTTCAATGGCAAGCTATTCGTAATCGCGAGCCAGTTTCTATGAACTTCAAAGTCTGTAGACTTGCTGCGATATCAATCAGTACCCTAGTTCAATTACAGACTGGACGGAGGTCCCGTTGTGGAGGGGAAGATAGAGAGAACTGACTATGCTGGAAACAACAATATCTTGAAAGCGGTAGCTACAACTGCACATTGTGCAATTGAAGGATATAATTCTGCCATCTAGTCATACCCCATATGAAGTTAAGATTGATTGAAATTGCTTTTGTATGGAAGGGATCTCAATTCCAATGGACGAAATGGAATTGTGGTCTCAAAATAAATAAACATGAGGTAACATCTTAGTTCCACTACATGACGGAATTTCTAAATGCCGACATTTCATACTTGTACTGGCAGCTGGGCGGGGGTTGAATTTCTTTCCACCATCAGATCGATAGATCCCTGGGTATGCTCTCTTCAATATTCGATATCAAATCAGAACATGCAGATTTCCATCCAAAGTGCGATAAACATATGTGATGGCTATTGATGTATCCAAAGCAATATCTTTTGATATATTTCAAACTAGATATTGATGTTGTAAGCTGATCTCCAAGCATCAGGGTGTTCACTATGTGTATGATTTTTGAGTGAGTGAAGAGTGCATCGAGACTGTGTACCGCTTTTTCTGTCTACATGGAGAAACTCCCGCAATCCCAAAGCTCTTCCCCTGTTACATTTTGACACCAAAAACTCATTCGAAACAGCCCACCAACAAGGATATGAGAAACATCAGAAACACCAGGAAGACCAGAAACATCCAGAAGTTCCCAGACAGAAACGCTTCCATCCATTCATAGAAGACTTTCGACCATCTCCCCAACTTCCCGTCGCAACATGGATCCAGCTTTTGTCCCATCCGAAATAGCTATACGACATATCATCAATCATAAATTCACCATAGAAATTGGCCCTTCCATTCAATCCTTAGGGAAACCCATCCGCAATCTGTTTCTGACACTGGTGGGATTTTATTGTGCAACCACTATAGTTCAAAGTGCATTGCAATCTGTCTTCAAGTCGAACCGAAGCCGAAAAGAAGATTAGGCTGTGTGATATTCTTCTTCCATATGGTATTTCACATCGGAAACTGTTACTGCCAAGTTCAAAATCAAAGTTCAAACCGCAAATTCCGCAAAGTCCTCCCGTAAGAAAGTGGCCTGGGGGTACGGAACGGAGTACCATTGAGCAATCAATCTTGCCAAGTGTCTACATCGATATTAAACACAGATATTCGGAAGGTTACATACAATACAGTAAGGATTTAAACCCTTTTAATCATACTCATTCATTCATTGTCTGTCCTCTTCATGAACATTTGAATCGTCCTCCTGGAATTGAGGAAATTTTCTTCAAGGACGCTGGCAGTTCTTATTCTTGTTCTGGGTGGTTACAAAAGAACAACCTGTTAAGAATTAAGGAAAGTTCTCGAGTACCGCCATAAATACAATGTATTTCTTCAAAGCATCCCTTACTTCAGTCGCCGCATTCGTTGTATACACCCAAGCTACATATCTTAATAACGATTTAAGTTTCGGTCATGATGGAAAGTAAGTTTATGTCAAGAAATCAACTTACTTGTATTAACGATTGTAGGATCTCTCCAAATGGCCGCGCCATTCCCAATTTCCACATGATAGGACAGCCAAACTATCCAGATATCCTCAGTAATCGAATCGTCCTTACACCACCTGCACCAGGAAATCAAAGAGGAGCTGTATGGACGGAAAAGAAATTACAGCATTCACAATGGGCAGCAGATATCGAATTTCGTGCTACTGGTCCGGAGAGAGCAGGTGGTAATTTGAATATTTGGTATGCTAAGAATGAGGATATTAAAGTATCAAGCATATACACTGTTGGAAAGTTTGATGGATTAGCTTTGGTTGTTGACCAATATGCTGGATCTGTAAGTTTCCGTATCTGCGAGCTACCTTGCACAGAATGTTAATACCATTTAGGGTGGTTATATTCGTGGATTCCTGAACGACGGTACAACTGAATACTCTTCTCATCATTCTGTCGATTCCCTCGCATTTGGCCATTGCCCCTATTCCTACCGAAACCGAGGTATTCCATCCAAAATTCATATCCGCCAAACTGCCGACAACTTCAAAGTCGAGGTTGACGGTGCCTTGTGTTTCCAATCCGACAAGATCAAGCTCCCCTTAGGTTATGTGTTTGGAGTTACTGCCGCTTCTGCAGAAAATCCAGATTCCTTTGAAATCTTCAAATTTGTCGTTACAACCGATTCCCATACTCCTGATGATCAAATCCAAAACACAGGAAATCAAAATCAACAACAATTCCAAGCTGCCAATAATCCACCTCAACAACAGCAAAACCAACATGGTCAACAACAAAATCGAGAAGGACTCACCATGGATACTCCTGGCGAAACTCCCGCATCAGACTATAAATCCTCCGATGCGCAATTCGCAGACCTCCACAATCGTCTCCAAGCAATGATGAAACATATCACAGCTCTCAACCGCGATTTTTCTCAATATCAGGCAAACTCCATTTCTCGTCTCGAATCTCTCAATGGAAATATCAATACTCTCTCCTCCACAATCTCCAGACTCGAATCCTCTCTCTCAAAACTCGATTCCGTTTCTGGTCTGGAAAGAAATCTGAGAGATGTAGCCAGTGATGTTAAGAGCACTAAGAAGGAATTACATGAAGCATTAGATGCGCATGTATTAAGTTTGAAACAAAGAGTTGCGGAAAGTCATGGAAGTGTGCTGGGAACGGTGGGCGAAGGATTGAAAAACCATAGATCGGGGATCGGATATGCGGGATTGGCATTCGTGGTAGTAGGCAGTCAAGTCGGATTAATTGTCGCTTATGTTTTGTATAAGAAGAGGAAGAATGGGGGACATAAGAAATACTTGTGAGGTGTGAGATGATGGATGATGAATGATGGAAGAGGAGGGCCAGGGAATTGTATATTATAGTATAAGGACTGAAGGTTTCTGAGGCCAAAATACAGAGTCGAGCCGAAACTGGCAGAGAGATGGAGAGTAGAGCATGTAGCGCAAGGGACTGAAAGTAGTGTAGAAAGCAAGAAAGAAGGAAAGAACGAAAGAGAGAATAACATGTTACAGTATTTACACACTACATACAACCACATTCGAACTTATGTTCACATCTATCTAGTATCTATGTTTCGTATATATCTACTTCTTCATTCACTCATATTATATTATCTTTACATTCGCATTTTTATCTCTCTTCTCCTTCTTCTAAAGTTGTTAGCTTCTTGCCTTATACTATCCTAGTTCATAGGCGAGTTAATTTATGGTTAGATTTTCTAAAAGATGGGAATGATTATGAGATTTTCTTAATCGGGATGTTTATCTGTTTGTTTGTTTGTTTGTTTGTTTGTTTGTTTCTTTGCTTGCTCTGTTTTCTGCTGGGGCTTTTTTTTTTTGCTGGATGGGATGGGATGGAATGGGAAGGGGAGAAGGAGAGGAAGATGGGAGGAGGGGAGGAGGGGAGGAGAGGAGAGGAAGATAGGGAGATGGGCTATGAGGGAGGAGAGGAGAGGAAGATAGGGAGATGGGCTACGAGGGAGATGGGCTACGAGGGAGATGGGCTACGAGGGAGACGGGAAATGGGGAGATGAGGAGATGGGTGGTGAAGGAGGGTATCAGAGTATCAGAATATACAAACTAATTGATTGTATAAAGTCAATTCAATATAGATGTGGATGGATAATTGTAGGGAGGGTTCCTGAGGGGGGGATAGAGGGGTTTTATCGGGTACGATGGTGATTGCGACGGCGACTCTTCTTGCGTATGAGGTGAGGGGGGGAAGGGTTTAGATTGGATTAGATTAGGTGTTGAATGTGGAATGTTGATTATGGGGTTCTTGATTCTTGATTCTTGGGCGTTGGTGTTGGTGTTGGTGTGGTGTAATTTGTAGGAAGGGGGGGGATGGGAGGTAGGGATAGATTGGGTATTGGGTATTGGGTATTGATATTTGGATCTAGAACTTAAGTTCTGGAATTCAAACAGGAAGTAGGAAGGGAGATGTGGTGGATGGTGGATGGTGGATGGTGGGTTTGTTCTTTTGGTTGGAGATTTGGGGATATGGGGATACGGGATAGTAAATTTGATGAATATGGTGAATAGGTAAAGGGTAGTGAGGTGGTGAGGTAGTGAGGTGGTGGGTAGGTAGGTATGAATAGATAGATAAGTTCTTGGAGATTTGTTTGAGTGTTTTATATGGTGGTGGTGGTGCTAGCGGTGGATATGCTACTGCACTACTACTATTAATACTGTTATGTTTCGGTGCTTGAGTTATGAGTGACGAGGAAGAAAGAATGATTATAATGATTTTTGAGTTCTCGATGGGAAGATCTTGGGTGGAGTGTTTTGTTATTGTTTTGGGGTTTTTGGGAGGAAGGAAGGGGAGGGAGAAGTTTGGATAGGTAGTTGAAGATTTGAGGGATGGTCTGGTGGCTAATCTTGAGAAGGCTATGGTTGGATGATGGATAGAAAGAAGGAAAGTCAGAAGTGGAGGAGATACAAGTATATTCAGCCTCTCTCGAGAATGTAAAAGTTAAAGTAGGTACACTGAGTGCCCAAGTCATATAAATCTAATTATCTACTGTCATAAAACATAAGTCTACACCAACACAAATCCTATCAATCTATAAAAACAAGAATGATGTAAACAACCTTACCCTTTTCCTGTATAATGTAACAAAATTATCCTCCCATCCTTCTATTTTCGTAAACGAGGAACATCTAGAGAGAAACGCTTGACATGGTAAAACAGATTACCCCTTTATTCAGCACCCTTCGTCTTCTTAGTTCTCAACTTCATCAACAAGAACACCAGCGCATATCCACTGAAAACAAACAGCGCGCAAATTCCCGCATCCCTCCATCCATAGGTATAGGTCTTCAAATTCAAGGTTTTCAAATAATCGTTTCCGGTTGTGTACTCACAGACCTTGCATCCCTCTGTCGCATCTGGGTTTATCAGGTTCGCCGCTGCCCCCATGCCCTGGAGATACGAAGATAGATACTCGCCACAGGTACCATTTGCAGGGTTGAAGATGGCGAACTCGGATTCGCGACAGACGATGGGGTGATCCCAGGTGGTGAAGACGAGGAGAGAGCCCATGAGATAGTTGAAGGGATTGAGGTAGTACATCCAGTATCTCCAGAATGCGGTGATTTGCGCATATGGCACGAGGACACCACAGAAAGAGACCAGGGTTCCGATAATGAGAGGGTTAACCAGCGAGGCAAATACGACATTTGGTGCGTAGGCCGCGATGAATTGACCAATACCGGTGTAGATGAATTCATAACAAATCATGACGAAGAGAACGGAACCTGCTCTATGGGAATCGGATGGGAATCCAACGGTGTAGTACCAGCAGACGAAATATTGGATAGCGCAAATGACAAGGTAGGGGAGTTCGGAGATGACGTTTCCGGTTGCGAAGGCCCACCAAGAATACATTTTTGATTTCTTCTCTCGCGTTTCGTAGATATCTCTTCGTTGGAGGAAAAGTGGTTGCAGTTGAGCCAGGACACCCGGTGCGACGAAAATGAAGTTGAAAATAGTGAAGAGACGTAATTGTAGACCGCCGACTGAATCTTTTATCATCCAGAAAGTGAATCCATTGAAGAGAGCAGATCCAATATGCAATGCGAACTTGTTGTTGATGTAATCTGTGTTGCGATAAATAGATACGTTCATGCGATTAGTGACAAGTTTGAGTTGTTGCCAAAGAGGGGTTGCGAATTCGAATCCATCGTCGGTTGTTCCAGGGGGTGCGGCGGCGGCAGTTTCGATGATTCGATCAAGTTCTTTAACCGTGTATTCATATTCGGGTGAGTTGAGCCAGACTTCGTTCCAATCTTTTCCTTTACTCAAGGTGCCGGAAACAACGTCAATCATGTGTTCAGCGGGATTAGAAGATTCGGGACAAGGGGCGTCGTAACGAGCAAAGTATTCCTTGATAGTTTTGGAATCCTCGCCGATGTCGCCGAAATAGACGGTTTTTCCTCCCTTAGCGAGGAGCAAAAGAGAATCGAATTGAGCGAAGAGTTGAGCGGAAGGTTGATGGATAGTAACCAAGATAGCTTGACCAACATCTGCTAACTTCCTCAAGAAACGCACTGTATTGAAAGCAGCTTGACCATCCAGACCAGAAGTTGGCTCGTCCAAGAAAATGAGAATAGAGGGTTTAGAAACTAGTTCCACACCAATGGTCAAACGTTTTCTTTGTTCGACACTCAATCCTGTTCCGGTGTTGCCAATCAATGTGTTCTCCATATCGTGCATTTCCAAAAGATCAATAATCGTATCGACATACTTCAATTTCTCGGCGTCGGGGACGGTTCTTGATTGTCTGAGAAGTGCAGAGAATTCTAAGGCTTCGCGTACGGTGGCAAGTGGTTCGTGTACATCCAATTGCTCGCAATAGCCTGCAGAACGTTGAAATGAAACATTGAGAGGTCGGCCATCCACGAGAATAGAACCCTTGATAGTACCATCTGTCTTGCGTTGCGCAAGGACGTCAAGAAGTGTCGTTTTTCCGGCTCCAGATGATCCCATGAGTGCACCTAACATACCCGGTTTAACCCACCCTTGTACATTGTCCAGGAGAATACGATCGCCGGATGGAGTTTTAACGGTGTAGGTAAGGTTCTTCCAGGTGAAAACAGAGGTGTTGCGCAATAATTGATTATTGCTGTTATCTTCCACTTTGGTATCTTGAGACGTGGGACGAGAATTCTCTCGACGTTTTTCTTGGATACCTTGAGATTCCTCATCACCTGCATTTGCAGCCTTGAGAACTGCAGTATTTTTGTGGGCTTTCTCTCTCGGAATCAACAAAACTCCCGATCTACCCCCACTCGCACTCCAGTTGCTTGTGTAATAGATGGTTAGAGCAACAAACAAGAACCAGAAAGCCCAAATAATACCGAAGTTTCTCCAGATGTTGCTCGAAGAGTAAGAAAGTGAACTGAGATATTGTTCTCCGGTAACACTAGTAGCTCCAGGTAGTGCTCCTCCCACACCAGCACAAGCTTGGAACGTCAAATCTGAGTATCCCGGTCCATTAGGCACCAAATTATTCGCAACACAAGGGATAATCTGATCCTTAAATTCGTTTGCCAAAATAGCCGCAAAGCCATAGGCAAGAGGATCGATCCAATAAATCCACACGAACCAAGGATGCATGTCTGGTTTCTTGATCATGTACCCCGTATACATGACCAGAGCACTGATCAAGAACCCAGACACTTTACTCGCAGCGTCGAATGTGGAAAATGCAGCACCGATAGCACGGAAAAGTGCAGTCATACACATGGTCGCTGCGAAAATAAGAATCCAATAAGTGAAGAATGCACCGGCATCTTGGCGCAATCCAACCATAAAGTATATGACGAGTGAGAAGTGCGAGATTTGTACGAACAGAATGGGGATATCGGCGGCGATTTGAGCGATACAGAAGGCGGCTGGATGGTACAATGCAAATGCTTTATGTTTAGCAAGGACAGGACGACCAGAGAATGAATCGGTGACTTCGGACATGGCGAGAAGAGCATTGAAGAGGAGAGAGAGGAAAAGAGCACCGGATTTGACGAACAGACCGCTGGAGTTAGCAGGGGCATTATAAAAGAGAGAACCGGCGATGAGAGCTTGAACGAGAGTAGAAAATTGTTTGATGATGAAGGTTGCTTTGTCTCCCCAGATGATTTGATATTGACGAATAATGCAAGACTTGACTTGGACCATAAAACTAGTAGTGAGAGGAGAATCCTTGCCAAGTTTAGGACTCTTTTCATACTGTACAGATGTGCGGAAATCCTCGGTTCGTTGTTTAGCGATCTCGGTAGTGGGATAGTCGTACTCTTTTTCCATTTTGGTCTTGATGGGGTGGTTGTTGTATGCAGCGAGGATCTCACCGGCAGTTCGGGGGAATCGGTTAAGGAATTCGTCTCTGATTTTTCGCTCGGTTGGTACCTGGAGTAAGATGGATTAGTATGAAAACTGAGAATAATGATGAGAGAAAGAGCATACCGTAACACCGGTCAAGAAATCGGCAACATTAGCAGAATCATCACAGATGAAACCCAAGTCCTCCATAAAAGGTCTTGCCTGCTTCATTGGTCCATAATAGATCTGCTTGCCCTCGTCCAAAACCAAAACTTTGTCGAAAAGATTATAGATACCATTACCTGCTTGATAAAGCGTAACGATACTGGCCATTCCAAAGATATCCGTCATTGCTCTGATAGCTTTTGTGTATTCCAAAGCGGTACTGGCATCCAAACCTCTTGTCGAATTATCCCAACACATCACACTTCCTCTGGAAGCAAGCATCTCAATGATCGAAACACGTTTACGCTCACCACCAGAAACACCTCTCACATACTCATTTCCCACTTTGGTATTGTGAGTATGGGAGATGCCCATACTCTTTAGTAGGAAATCGCGATTTGCTTGTTGGTATTCCTCGGCAGAACTGACGTTTGAAGGTAGATGGAATGGAACCTTCATTCTCGTTGCGAAATCAATGGTTTGTCCGACTGTAAGGGTAGGGAAGAAAAGCTCTTCTTCGGTATTCATGACGATTTGTCCTCGGTATTGTTGAGCTTCAGTATGGTTCAATGATCCGAAATGTACATCACCCGTGACCTCTGCATATCCGCCTCGATTGTTTGAAAGCATCTTCAACAGAGTCGTGCATCCAGCTCCAGGTCTTCCAAGAACCAACAACATCTCTCCAGGTTTAACACATCCATGAGCATTGTCGACGAGAGTTCTCAAAGGTGGTTTTGATCGTCCGTCCTTGATTATTTGAGGAATGTTGAATTGCGATCCAACATTCTCATTGATAGCTGCATCAGCTCCAATACCCTTGACTGTCAAATTCTTCCAAGTAACACCAAGATTTCTTCCTTTGGCTTGATCTTTTTCACTCTGCTGTTGCATAGCTTGAAGTTCAGGCATCAGGCTCCAATCTTCAGCCATACTCTTCCCGCCCTTGTCATCTTCATCGGAACTATCGTAAGCTCTCTGTCTTTTGCGATCCGAGAAGGCGGATGATGATGAAAGTGCCCTTGTAAGTGCATTTCCATTTCCTTCGTGTGGTCGAACAACCGAGGAGAAGCCTTCAGGCTCAATGGCTGCCATGATGGCAATTGAGAATTTGATGTGAAGCTACCAATTGGTAAAAAGAAACAATGAATTAAAACAACGAAAATGTATAAAAAATGTTCTCGATATGAAAGGTCCTCAAATAGAAGTTACCAAGAATTAATACGTAGGAGGCTTATTAGATATCTTCAAACAAAGGAGCAATGAATAATTAAGTAGTATTTCCAACTTCAGACTGGAAACCCCTTGATATAAATATTGAGAAATCAAACCCACAAAAAGCAACCAACAAAATATTAAAATACCGAAAGTACGAACTGTATTCAAGGTATACGAACTGTCCACGCCAAAATGCAATCGGCAACCCATCAAAATTTACTTTTCCACAATCCTCTCGGACAACCAGAGTACCGACAGTGCGTGCGGCATGGGCTAGCCCCAGGTTGACATATATGACAATAACACTCAACTTACTTTGAAACGGAAACTTTCCCATAGATTAAGTGGATGACAAATCTGTTCATTATTAGTAAAGCAGAAACTCACATGGAAATGAATGCAAATATAGACTTCCTAGACCGAGCGCCGAGGCTTTTGACTTTTAACAAAGCGACAACCCTTCCCTCTTCACCCTTCCCCCCAAATTAAATGTAGCTGTTTTCGCTGCTGTACTCGAGACTAAGTTCTCAGTTCTTCACAGAATTGTCCGCAGAAGTCCGAGCAAGACCTTCTTCTAGCGTTGATTGCTGCATTGGACCATCATTTTAAAGCATTGAACAGCCCTACCGTGATCTGTCAAATCAAAATGAAGTACCATGCTCCTTGAACATATTCCGTAGGCTGTTATCTGGAAATCTAGAGCCAAGATGCAAAGTGAGATCTATGAGGTCAAGACTGATTGCTGAGTAGGTCGCAGTTTGTCAAAACCAACAAAAAACGTTAATTGTCTTATCTTTATTTCAGCAGCCACCTGTCGTTGACGTAAAATCGACCATTCAAACTTCAATACCATCAATGGTAGGTGGGTGTTGGATTAGCGATACATGATACAAAGTTTTGTTCTCACCGTTATCCCTCTCCTCCCCTTATTTTCCGTCCGAACTTCACTAATTTGCCGCTTCCTGTTTGCCTTACCTCCGCACCGTGAGTAACCTAATGTGTTCGAATTCACGTATCTCCGTTTCGATAAGGAGATTATCAATGGGGCTTTGGCCTCTAGAATCGAATAACGCCTTCTATCTAGTGCATACGCGCATTCTTTGAGCCCAGAATTGTTCTTCAGCATCAACAGATGAACCAAGAGAAATCTTGGCAACGGAGAAACAAAAAAGCCCGTGATTTCCGTGCTGTATCACCGCTAAGCCTAGTTAGCATTAGTTCGGTAATACTTGTTCATGCTCGCGATAGTGCATCGATACGGACTATCAATTATGCGTCGGAATTTCCGTAGAAGCTTTGCTTAGAAACACGGTTGCTACACCGTGTCGATCGAACAAAAATCAATGAATTGCGCAATCATTGCTCCGTATATGCTCTTAAAGAAACATATCGTACACAATAGGGAGTATGGAAGGAATTGTAAACTCGCTTGTTTAGCTAATCGCTTCTTACGGCTAAGCGCTAGATGAGAAATCCCACCACACTATTCGTGCCAACGCAACTTGACACCCCACTTGGTTGTCCGAAAGTCCACCATACGGAGTGTTCTATTCTCCTAGTTTGTCAGTGGTATATATCCCAAAAACCGCCACCCCCTTCATAACAAGATCGGGCTTCTGGCGCAATGGCAACGCGTTTGACTTCGACTTCTGTTAGAAATAACAGTCTTCTCCATCAAAAGATTGCAGGTTCGATCCCTGCGGGGCTCATTTTGCTTGTTTGGAGCTCTATGAGCTCCTGGAGCTTCGTTTTGCAGTTGGAATTGTGAAAAATGGTTGAGGTTTGGGGGAGTTGAGGAGATTTGAAGTTTTGGTGACGGAATTTTGTTTTTGTTATATCAAGTGAGTACTTTTCCAGCTGATATCTTTGGAGCTAATCAAGAGCTATCTTTTGATACAAAAATAGTCATAATTAGTTGAGAATTATCCATCAGATTACATCTTATAATCGATCAAAATTTTGGATCAAACACAGCTCAGATTTAAATATCGAAACAAAATGTACAGGTGAGTTATGGTTACTGACCATCAATTTTGAATCCCAAGTGACGCTTGTCAATTTTCCACTTGGAATACTGAAGCGTATGGCAAAGCGCATGGTGAAACCATTCGAGCCATTCCATTGTGGTAGAACCAATATCTTGAGACTCGATTTCGATATCTCAATTAATTGGACTGGTTCATTCGTGGATGTCAGCTCCTTAGGTAACACGCATAAATGATTCATTGTTGCCCAGAGGTAATAAAAACATTTTGCACCTTCTTTTCAAGAGTTGGATGGACTATTTGAAATGAGACTTCAAGTAATAGACAAAAATCCAATTGCATTTGACATCTTTCAATTCTTTTATTTTTGTGGTGTCGGGAGCAAAGAAACAAGTATCAGTTTGCACGGATCCCGGATCCCGTGCATCCGGCCTATGCGCAGGAGAAAAAAGAGGCCAAAATTGATCAGTCCATTAAATTCTATAATTAAATTATGAGAGTTCATAGTACTAAACAAAACCTTGAAAAGTTATGATACTTCTTAATTTTTTATTTCTTTGCATTTGAATGGAAGACTTAGATTGTTGAACGAGTTTCGCGAGTGGTCAATTCCGGTTTGATTTTTCTTCTGTGAATAGCCGGCGTATTCTTTCACTCCACAAAAGATTAATCCTGGAGTCAACGTACACAATTTCGATTTGAATATACATATACAGTATTTTATATATTAATAATTGTTCTGCACTCTTCTTGAAAAGGTTCTGGTTCTCATTCCCTTTCTTCGAGATGGAAAATCTCTCTTCCCGATGTCTTCAAAACATTTCGTCGGAAGAAATCCGAAATTTCATGGGTACGGTATTTGGAAATCCTTGGTCTGAAGGCAATCCAGATGGTATCTTTCCTATGGGTATTGCAGAGAATAGACTTGTGTATGTTCAATTCTACACTGCGAATTCATTTTCCATCCCAGCTGTATGATTGACAGATGTGAAAATTTAGGCATGATGAAATTGCAAACTATATAAACTCGAATTTCCGAGTAACCCCAAAAAGTACCTTGTTCTATATCCACTTTCTATACCATCTCAAAAACAAGCAAGTTTTAACAAAATGCAGTGCTCACATATGGAGATGGACCAACCGGTTCCTTCGAACTGCGTGCTGCTCTCGCCACATTCTGGAACTCAAATTTCTCACCAAAGGAGCAGGTATCCAGGGATCATGTAACAGTCATGGGAGGAGGTTCTTCTATTCTTGATGCATTAAGCTATTGTATCGCCGAAGAAGATGAAGGAATTTTAGTTGCTCAACCTTTCTATGTTGGGTTTGTTGGAGATTTTGAAGATCGTGCTAGGTGTGTCTTGCTATCTACTGATGTGTTCATGCTCACTCAAAAATAGAGTCAAGGTGGTTCCCGTACCAATTGGTGAACTCAAAGATGTGACTACCATGGCTGGAGTCAAGAAACATGAAGAATCACTCATTTCCTGGAGAGAGAAGGGTGTAAAGATTCGGGGACTCATGCTCTGTAATCCTCACAATCCTCTTGGAAGATGTTATGCCCCAGAAGTCTTGGAAGCATATCTTTCTCTCTGCTCAAAACACAACATTCACCTGATAAGTGATGAAGTATATGCAATGGCTGTTTTTCCAAATCGAGATATACCGAATCCAATGTCTTTTACCTCGATACTTTCATTAGATATTGAGAAGTTCTGTGATCCAGCCTTGGTATGTGTGATCTATGGCATGAGTAAGGTATGTATTTGTTTTCACGTTAGCCACCTACGAAGATTATAATGCTGATATATATTCTCTTAGGATTTCTGCTCGAATGGTCTACGTATTGGATGTATCATTTCGCAACATAATCCCACCCTTCATCGTACTCTAGGAGCAATATCAAAATTCGCTTGGGCATCTTCATTATCTGATCACGTATGGACATTAATGTTGAAAGATCAGAAGTTCCTGGATTATTATTTCTCAACTCTTGCTCAAAAAATGAGAAATGCGTATGAGCTCTGTACCAGGCGATTGACAGAATTCGGTATTTCTTATATTCCTGCGTAAGCACACATTCCTTTTTCAGCTTTCATCACGGGAGAGAGACTAATAAAAATTACGAAATACAGATCTTGCGGTCCTTTCATTTGGATAGATCTCCGTTCATATCTTACATTGCCAACCATTGAGGCAGAACGTATACTCTCTTGGAAAATGTTGGAACATGGGATATGGCTAGCTACAGGTGAAGCCTTTGCATCCGAAGAGCCGGGTTGGTATCGTATTACTTTTGCTATGGACGAGAAAGATTTGAGGTTTGGTATGGATAGGTGAGTTAATTTTCTTTCCTTGGGAGGTAGTTGTGATGATAATTGGATAAACCAATTGGGATTCTGTGCTAATTCACTACTCGTGATTTAGATTTTGGAAGGTTTTGAGTATTGTGGAAGAGGGTAAGACGCAACCTTTATCAGGAATTCAAAACTGAAGTAGAGTCTTTTGAAAGGGTAGATTACGGAGTAGATGGAGATATTGGCTAGGTTTACCCAGAATTGTCCAAATCTCATCTTATTGCGAGAGGAAACCCCGTCTCCCATTCATTGTACAATAGAACATCCGAATACGCTTTTTCAGTCCACCTATACTGAATGTCAATTCTACCGCTTTTGATAATAGAAAATTCCGTGATCGTAAGAAATCCCAAAGCTAGTGAGATAAATGAGATGATGCTTCAAAAAAAACACAGGCAAGAAAGAACTACCAATGAATATGGTGATATCTAACCCCACTAACCCCACTCAAATACCACATCTCATCTCCGCGTGTGCGTACGAATAAGTACTTAAAAATGAGATTGAGCTTCAACAAACAACGCCCGTTTGGCTTAGCGGTAAAGCGCATCACTAGTAATGATGAGATCCTAGGTTCGATTCCTAGAACGGGCAACATCCATTAGAGCAAGGCGATTCATTTTGCATTTTTGGTTCATGGACACCACATGTAGATTCTGCCTAAGGCTGAGTCAGACACAACAGGCACAAACATATTGATGATAAAAAGAAATTTTCCCTTTGATCACAATGCTCTTCATGGTAGTTGTGGGTACAACTCAGCATTTAATTCGTTTACGGCATAGGCGGGGTAGAAGCACCAGCCCGAGCCCCTGACGATTCGCTACACCTGCCGCTACGCCCCGCTTATATTTTGCACCACACAAACACAACATTTTGAAGAAACTTATTGGTCGATTTAGGTTCTTCACATGCATGTGTTTGTTTCGACCTATCATATACATTTCTGAAATTCACTGGTCTCGGCCACCTGACTGCCTGCGATCCCATAAACCAAGAACACAGCAAAATTATCGCCCTGGAAAAAAAAAAGAGAAATCAGCCTTGAGGACAAAACAAAAGCAAAAGAATTCTCGCATGAGATCAGAAACTCTCTGACGGGGAGTCGAACCCCGGTCTCCCGCGCTTTGCCAGATGATGACAAGCGGAAATCATGACCGTTAGACCATCAAAGATGTTGTTTTTGTTGGAGGAATGTGGCGCTTCATGGTATATAATGCATTATCTGGCAGCGATGTATAGTAGAGATCTTTCCAATTGTGAAGGGCCAAAGTGGGGTAGTCATCTGGTGACATTCGGAACCAGATCTCAAGCTTTATGGTAAGATATAAGAGTTCCAAAATGACGTTGCCCGCCCAGATACAAACGCCCTATGAGCTGTTTTTTCATTAGTTTCCAACAATGATGACCACTAGCCACTGGCCACAGATACCCCTTCTGAACCATGATTACACAACTCAAAAGTCCAGATAGATTAGAGCTTTCCCCAAACAACATGAACTTGGAAGGAAACCGCATACATGTGTAAGAAATGTTAATGAGAATTCAAATCACACGCACCGCCGTCAATGATAACAAGGTACGCCTACTGTAATCAAAAAATCTCATCGGATACTCTCCAGGTCAGGCTCACTGCATCTCACCATTCCAAGCATCGTCTTCCAAATCTTTGTTCTTCGCGATATGGATGCTTTCAACTATCTATCTCACTATCAGTTCCATCTCATCCACTACCATTCTTCTACCGAGATCCTAATGTTTTCTTTGTACAGTAGTTCCAACATTAATAAACCAGTCTAAATTTTCTGTCCATATGTAATTTCTAGATTCTCGTTGCTTAATAGCCTATAGAACTATTTATGTAAAATCACTCGGGCAAGACAAAAATTACCGATGTGAAATTGGAAACAGTTCATACAATCTCATCCTACTTAATTCATTGAGAATCCTGATTCTATTCCTGAATACCGGGAAATGTCATGTTGGAAAATTCTGTCATGTCTTTGAGAGAGGTTAGGTTGATAATATTACTTCTGAGTAGATCAATCTATCCCCATTCATAAGCTCAAGTTGAAATAAAAGTGAGATTACTATATATATATATATATACTATTCCACATCTCTATAATCTATGGATTGATACTCTCCCACTCAAGTTTCCACTTTGAGTCTAAATCCCCATCTCAATATCCCTCCTACATCCTTCTCTGATCTTGTCACAAATCTTTAACCCCCTACAAATCACAACTCGTAAACTCATAGCATACCTCACATTCCCGCCTCGACTGTCTGTCCAACAGCCAATTTTAAAACCTGTTTATCATCCGAGTGAGTAGTTTCATATCCAGGTTCTAGACCAGGCTCGGATGGTTTGGCTGGCTCGGATCCATAATCTTTGGGTGTTTCAACTGGAACATGTTCGCGGAGGGCGAGATAGGTTGTTGGCAGGCAAATTACTGGTATTCGGTTAGTGGAGGAAGGTGTTACGGTAGTGAAAGAGATTGAGAGGATGACGGAGGGAATGCATAACAAGAGTGGAAATCAAAAGGCAGATCTCAGAATGATAACTCTGATGAGGTAGGCAGAAGAATAGAAAACGTACCAAGTAAGATAGTATTCACAGCCATTGGGACACGACCTCGATACCAATCTCTCGTGTTAATACCAAAGGAGACAGCTTGGGCGAAACTTTCTTGGCCACGAAGGATTCCTGTGAAAGGTGCTTTGTAACTGTTAGTATTATACTTCGACATTCAAATTCAGATTTATGGGAAAGTATCTCGGAATGGAAAGTTGACATACATAATTCTGAAATGTTATCTGTTTTGGTGGATACGAAATAGTAGAGCCAGTTTTGCAGCGACTGTTGTGAGAAAGCTGTGGGTGGCGTGTATTATTAGCAGGGAGTTCTTCCTGGTCATATAGTATTGCAGGTGGAAGAGTTTAAAGCGAGGGTCACATACACCATAACAAGATGACGAAAAACCCCTTTGTGAATTCTCCATCGGTCCAATCGAGGTCAGGTTGTTCGCTACCGAATTTCTCATTGACAATCCAGGCGTATATCCAAGCTACGAGATGCCAGAAAATTACATAGTAGAAACTTTTCTTAAGTGTTAGTAGACGGAATTTAATGGATCTTGAAAATTTTGACCGAGGGAAGGCATAAATATTGGGCGGGAGACATACCCAATGTTAAGACGTTGCTTGACTGAGATTTTCTTATAATCAAGTAGCATACTCATGATTTGGGATGCGAGCAAATTGGCAAAATTTCCTGTTCGGCGTTAGGATTCTGAAAGGAACAGAGAAGCTAGGGCTTGGGAATTAGAGACTCATACCAACGAAACCAATTAAAGCTCTAGCACGAACTCCAAAGTAATAAACCTCATAATCTAAAGAATGTCAGTTCTATGTTCATGAAGTTGAAAATAGGGGGTCCAAGAACTTACTTCCAGAGTATTGATTGAAGTATGCAGCCCAGAAGACAAGCAATAGTAGTAGAATCTTCAATGAAGTTAGTACAGTCCATAAAAAAGATTTCATCGCGTAAATATACATCGCGTCTTGCACATGATTTGATGAGCGCTCTGATTTCCGCCTTGAAAGACTTTTCATGCACAATCTTGATTTTCGATCCATCTGATCTTTGGGCCTGTTGAAGTCAGCAAAATATTTCTGGACGATATCTAGAGTTAACCGACCTTGTCCGGAGGAGAGAGTGCAAGAGCTATGAAAGCAGCTAGGCATTGAAGGGTGATGAAGATGATGTATACAGCTATATGGCATATTAGTATTTTTCCACCAAATTTTTTTGCAAGTAAATTCTAAGGAGGAAAGCAGGGACTACTCACCATACCCAACCTTTCCCTTTTTCTTTTGGTTGCTCGCACTGATGTCTCGTCAATAAAGGTCATAAAGTATGCGACTACTTGACATCACGTACTGATTAAGACCCAAAACAATAGCACCACCAACAAGCGGTCCTCCTGTACGAAACCACAACCAAATACTATTTCCATTAGCTCGTTCCCCTTGTAGAAATCAAGACGACAGATTCAACGCACTTCATATATTTCCCTCTTTTCGCCAGTTCTGGGTATCCCAATGCAACAGCTCCCTCTGAAGCCCAGAATAATCCCGCACTGAGCATCATATCATGTCAGTTCATCTATGCTATCTCAAGCTGGTATTTCCTGAACTTACGAAATTCCACAAGTGACAGCTCCAACGAGAACTAGCCAGACAGTTCCATATCGATTATTTGCATATAAACCAGCCCTATGCTTCATTAGCACTTCTTCTTCTTGTTGAACTCACAGGGAAAGGAGAAAACATACGAATAAACCGGATATCCCACTGCTCCAAGCGTCAACGTATATTTCAATCCTATACGATTCGCAATTGGTCCTCCTAGTACACAAAATATTCCCACTTCACAACCAACATTAGCAAACGTTGAAAGGTCGAATCTCCTCCCCTCAAAAGTACATCAAGACCAATTCAGACTTGAAAGAATATGGGAGAGGAACATACTCAAACCAAACACCAATGCATTAGCAGCATTTACCAAAAACGGCGATTCTGCACCTCCAGCACCTAGAGAAGACATCGCATTCCACATTCCCGGGGCCAGAAATCCTACTGCACCTATTACAAAGGCATTGAAGAGGGACGAGCGGTACCAAAGCTTTTTCTCTGGTTGCTGTTCCGACGGCGGTTGATCTGAGGAAGTCATGACTGCTACCACCTGCGAGCGAGGAGGAATGGGGAGTTATGACTGAGAGAGAGGGATATCGGCTGGGAACATTGTAGATGGACAGCAGGATATATATCTCTACACCAACATCTAGCCCAGTAGGTAGCCACTGAACCAATATTGAATATTACCTCATCACGTATACAGATTTTTCAATAGCCATGTTCATATTGTTGGAATCACTATCCAGCTTCCTTTCTAGTCGTGAATCTTACTTGGCTGCAAAGCAGCTTTTGCATAGCATACGTACACTGGTTTTATATATGCTACAGAATCACCCACTTCGAAGAATTGCGTGATAGCATAAAATAAAGCAGCAATATATTTTCAGATGTACATTCAATGCGAATTTGACGCAGGTATGGCGAATGATGCTCATCATACATCCTAGTAGGTAAATCCCGACGTTGAGCCGATGATACCCAGCCGAAAATTTTAAAATATCCACTTTGAAGAAGATGGATGAAATATACACTATATATATATGTTGAGAACCTGGCACGGTGGCACCAGGTAGTTTGATGCGTTCTAGATTATCATCTGTTTGTGCGAACTCAAGACCACCGTATGACAACGTGCAAAAACATTGATCCCACTCATTCAATTGTCCTCCGCACAGCTCGCTGTCATTCATGAAATTCTTTGCTCAGTGATATTTGTGTAAGACTCCACATACGTAGGATTTTTATCCCGAAAATGTTGATGTGAACGGAACTAGATGTTCAAGGTCACTGGTGGATTGATATCATTTAGGACGTTCAAATCATATAGGATATTCAACGCGGTCTAGACATTCATATCACTTTGGAACATTGAAATCATTTGGCACATTCAAACCACTTGGTATACTCAAAACAATGTGGGCATTCATACTACGTTGGGATCTTGGAATAGATTGTGTCATTGGAACCACCTTGATATATTCAGACAAGTTGAGATATTTAAAACAACTAGGACATTCAAATCAATCATAATATTCAAATTCACCCATTAACAATTTCAGAAACAGGGGCATCGATACAAAGTATTGACACTTAGAATCTAGCAATATTCCCGGTCAGCTCAATATTCAGCTACAGCCAAACATCTCCCCCCAGCGATCCTCAATTTCTCTTTCCAGCCTTCGATTCATCGCCATCAACAAAATCATCATCAAGCTTAAGCTCCTCCAAACTCTTCGTAGGAATAACGCTTGTCTCCCTCCTGAACGACACCTTCTTGATCACCTCAGCGCCACAAAGAGCCATCTTGACGGAATCCGAAGCTCTTCTCTTGGTTCCCTTCAACTTAAACATTCCATCACCATGATTTTCAGCGAGATCACCAAATTCCGTGCTCTTAGCGATACTTTCGTCGGCTTTACGCTTGGACGAAGCATTGAAAGCGCCTGATCCATCCGTATTTCTAGTATTGGCAGCTTCGGGGACAAAGAGTACAGGAATCTCTTCGATGAGTTGATTTTGTTGCTTGCGAGATTTCTTCGAAGTATTAGGAAGACCGCGGAGATCCAAAAGTATACCATGCTCGAAGGAGGCATACAAATTTGTGTCGTTGTTGCGGTCTGCGTTGGAAGAAGAGCCGCGATTCGACATCGGCTGATGGAAGAAGATCGATGAGTTCTTTCTACCCATTGGTGCGGTAGGTCGATTGGGTTCTTCGGAGGAGACGGGTAAGATGATTGGAGCTGAAGGTGGTTTGAGATTCGACATGTTACTTGTTGCTTTGTGATAATTTATTGGTATTGTTGTTGTTTCTGGTGTGGTAAAACTGGTTTTAATGGAGTCAGAAATGAAAGAAGTTTGTAGAATATCTCAAGTGCGGCTTGGGGCTGCGGCTTGCTCAAGATTTCTTGACTGTGGCTCGAAAGGTCGTCAGGGTCAACTTTAGCTATCTTACTTTAACTCAATCTTGGTCTTGATGTTTCGTGATATTGTTGGCTTGTATATTTGGATATTTACAAATGTCCAATTTTAATTGATGTGTTGTTGTAGATTGTGATAGTAGTTTGACTGTTATTGTGGTGGTGGTGGTGGTGGTGGTGAAATAAAGACAGTAATATATTATAGTATGGAAAATGAGACCTGGCTCTCCAAGAAAGTATGAATGTGAAGAAAGAGTTCATTTGATGTGTCTTGTTAAACCCTACTTAAGGTTTGATTCACAAGAGAAGGCAGAATTGGATTGTTCACGAGAGTGAATGATATCATTTTGTTCCATCCATTGGCGTAATGCTCACTAAGAAAGTGCCGACCTTCTAGTTCCCGGATTTCAGCATTTTGGGGTCGAGAGCCCCAAACCAGAACAGAATCAACTTCGATACAATAGAAGTTATGCTAATATCAATAGCACTTCTTGCGAATGCAATTTGTCTTCGCGTGCCATCCAATGCGCTACTTGCAATATTATATGAGGCTTCATTTTGCCTGCATTGCTGGAAGAAATGAAATCCAGAACCTTTTCCCCCCAACTCCAAACCACAAGGCAAATACATAGGTAATACACGATCCCCCGATCCACAGCTTTACTAATGATTCCGAAAATTCTTCTTTCTACACAAAAGATGTTAATATTTATTTGACCGCATCTTGGGACGGGAAAACTTACTGATAGAATAAATCCGTCCTACTACTACCCAGATTGATAATCTTCGGACATCCATCGCGGTCCTTCTCTAATCTTGTGCATTCGAAGCAATAGAAAGCATCTGAAATACCCTCACCTCCACATACGACACATTTGTTTTGATAGTTTCCGAAACTACACTCTTCGCAGATGCGCACGAGAGTTGTGGGACGAACGTAGGAATCGCATACGGGACACTTTCCATCGCATTTGTCGCAGAGACGTCCGATAGCAATCCCGGATTGCTTTCTGCACATTACAAGATCTCTAGAGGTAGGTTAGTATCTGTACTCTCAAAACAGAGAAGATTTGTACATACGGATGATGGCGAGACATGTTTAAGTATCTCTATAGATATGAAGCTGTAGGCTAACTTCTTGTACAGTTCTTAGAAGCAGATGTTCTTCAATCTTGAGAATTGCCGTAGTTGGAGGAGAGATGGTTATTTGAAGAGCTCAAGATTTCTGTTATTGATATCACCGCCACCAAAATATCGAGCTTTCGTTCTTTGATTTCTAAGCACTGACCACCACGCTAGTACGGACAAGGATCTCACAATACATCGCATATCCAGTATCGCATGTGAATCAAATAGACGTGATTGAATGCTTCGAACAATTGCATTTATTTTCTACTTATCTGGTCGACATCATTTTGAAAAGATCTACTAATATATTCAAGGTGATGGTAACAAATATGACAGACATACCAGCGTGAGTAAAAAAACTCTAGTCATATCATGAAAGCTTACTAATAAAAGATAGACCCGTGGCATCTGCAGTTGTCGTTCCTAAACAAGATGCGCCAAACGTTAAAAGCCCCCGCAGGAAGCGTCGACAATCATCCGTGTCCGAAGATGCTTCTAAACGTCTCCGAATCTCAACCGAAGACAGCGTCATCTCTACATCCACTCTACATTCCTCTTCACAAGCTTTAGATTCTACAAAGCTTGAATCACCTGGAAAGAATCAACCTCTTGCTGTTTCACCAGGAACCTCAAGAAATGGTCGTTCCGAAAGAAGAAGAAGTAGTGTTCAAGAGGAACGCAAGCGCGGGCAAAGATTATTTGGAGGCTTGCTGAATACTCTTAATCAAAGCACACCAAATGGACAACAGAAAAGGCGACAGGAGATTGAGGCACGACAAAAGGAGAGAGCCGCGCAACGAAAAGCTGAAGCAGAAGATAGGAAGAAAGAGAAGGCAGCGAGTCTTCAAGCGGTACGAGTGGTTGAGCAAGTGAAATTTCAGGAAGAATCGGTTAGTGACATTTGAAAGACGGAGGAGACAAGACTGATAGGTTTCTGTAAAGATGCGAATACGGCATTCGAATATGCTAGCTATGGCCCAGTTCCTTTCTACAGAAACAGAGCCAAGACTGGTAAGGACTATACTTCTCCTCATTGCGGTTATGATTACTGATCCATCAAGTATTACAAACCATGGCAACTATCACCCGATAACGAAGCCAGAATCAAGACCCAAGTAAAAGAAGTAGAGGTGTTGATTGAAGAAGAACAGTCCCAGTGGGCGAGTAAACATCCAGAACAAGGTCCAAAGGCTGATGGGGAATCTGAAGTAAAGGTGACGTCTGATGTGATGATGGGTGAGCCTCATATGGAGTCTCCATCTAATTCTAACATTGATACTACTAATCCAATCTCTACACTTGTTGCTCAGCCCTCACAGGTCAAGACCGAGAAAGATAATTTGGAAGAGCATAATGGTGAGGTAGTAGTAGAAGCAGAGGAGGATACTGTTATTTACTGATTGCTCTACATGAAATGGGTTCAAGGAGTTTAGCTTGCCGGAAAATGCTCAAATGGTATTTAGGTGATGGTATGGTGTCTTTAGGAGGTCAATGATATCCCGAGCCAGCTTGTACTTTAGACCTGGCTTTATTAAAATGTTTCTTTCCTCTTTCCCGTCACTTGCAATCAACTGATTTAAAGGGAGACTATCTATGCAAGTACCGGCCGCCAAGCCCCCTACGAAACTCCATACCTAGGCACAAGATGATATTCAGAGACACCGGATGTGGGACCAAACTGGAATCCGACGCCATGATCGAATGGTTTGTCTTTCCATGATCAAATCTCGGAGTACACGACACATTGCCGTGATATGTTATGCGCAGCGCAACGACTAATCAGTTGTCCGTTACCCAATTTTCATCAACTTGGACCGAGGCACGGCGATTGGTGGGGCAGCCTCGTTGTTTAAAGGGCCGACATTTCCCACATCAGCCTTGTTTGAGATACTTTCGTTTTTGATACGTATTCATTGTATTTCACTTCAAACATATATCAAAATGGTTGATAAACTCGCAGTTCAAGACTCTCGAGTTCAATACAAATCGGCTGGTTTGAATGGAAGAACATACTCGTATATTCTTGCCGAACCTCAAAATGGTGCCGAACCAGTTGCAACCATCCTCTTGATTCACGGAGTGAGTATTCACTTTTCTTCCTGACTCGTTACATTGCACCAGTATTCAATCGAGAGTCAAATTGTTGAAAAGCTCCTCGAAGCTTACACCACTATGTCGCAATCATATACTAACTTTCTTCTAGTGGCCTGACATGGCATTCGGCTGGAGGTATCAAATCCCCGCTCTCCAAGCCCTCAACTTCCGCGTCGTAGTCCCCAATATGCAAGGCTATGCCACCTCTTCCTCTCCCCAAGAACTCAGCGCCTTTACCTACAAAACCGCCGCTGATGATGTTGCCGCTCTCGCAAAGGCCATCGGTGCCACATCTATTATCCTCGGAGGTCACGATTGGGGTGGAGCTATCGTTTACCGTATTGCTCTTCACTATCCTAAACTCGTCTCTGCAGTCTTTAGCGTCTGCACACCTTTCTTCCCTCCTCAACAAAAATACATTCCCATGACCGTCCGACCAAACTTCAGATATCAATTACAACTCCAGGGTCCAGATGTTGAGAGGGAAATCCAAGGAAAGGAGAAGTTGAGAACGATGTTGAATGCACTTTATGGTGGCCGATCCCCAGAGAAGGAACTTGGATTCTCTGTCTCCGAAGGTGTTCTCTTCCAGAACTTAGAGAAACTCGGTCCATCTCCTCTTCTGTCCAAGGAAGAATTAGATCATTACGCCGAACAATATGCGATTAATGGAATTAGAGGTCCACTGAACTGGTATCGCACTGGCGAATTGAATTTTGAAGATGAGAAGGCATTGGCGGAGGAATTCTACAAGGAGAATGGATACAAAGTTGAGATTCCTACCATGTTTATTGGAGGATCGAGAGACGCCGCATTACCCCCTGCCATGGCAGAGAACATGCAACAATGGTTTGGAGAGGGAAAGCTGAGGAAAGAGGAGGTCGATGCGAGTCACTGGGCTCTGTGGGAGAAGCCGGAGGAGGTGAATGCTTATATTAAGGATTTCTTGACGAGTGTCGTCAGGGGCCAAAGTCATTTGTAGATGGAGATAGATGTGTGAGTAGAAGATGGGTGGATGGAAATACAATTATAAATTACTAGTTGGGTTAGAGCAATAAGTAGTAACGATACCACTATTTTGCTTCTACTCTAGATACTCCGGTTCTTCCTTGTGATACCTTACCTTACCTACCTACGTACCTTTGACGAATTTATTCGCTTTATGTACATGGTCCAAGCTTCGAAACGAAGAGTTCGCTCGCTGTATGTGTGAAATGAAGGGGTTCGGTCCAATAATCAATCAATCGTCCGTCCGAAAAACTAAATTCTGCTTTTCTTTTCTTTTCTTTTCTTTTCTTTTCTTTTCTTTTCTAACTTTTAACTTTTCTCATCTCATCTGATATCTGATATCTTGTTTTCTCCTCTCCTCTAGGTATCAAACAAAATACTTTATTTTACTTTGCTTTTCGTGTGGTATAGTATTGATCAGGATCAGGATCAGGATCAGGTGATTTGCGTGCTATGTATACGGAGTACCTAGGTAGGTAGGTAGGTAGGTAGGTAACTTTCAATTCTTCAATATACTGCATACCGCGATCGCAGCGTTTATCGCGGGGGATCTGGAATATGAATATATATATATATATGATGTAGATATGGTGGGTAGATAGGTAGGTAGGTAGGTAGGTAGGTAGGTAGGTAGGGAAGAATTTTTATTTTTATTCGTGTTCGCTCGCTCACCGTTCCATAGATTTGAAACCTTTTCGGGCGACTAACAAGGCTAGGGTGCTAAGGTATGAGGGTGCTATGGACTAACTATACGCTTGTTAGAGAGAAGGGAAATGCTGTAAGACTAGATGGATGGATGGATGGATGGATGGATGGATGGATGGATTGATAGTATTGATACACGAGGCGGATTGGTGATGGGATATCCATGTTGGGTGGGAGGGAGTTGGTTGGTTGGCTGCATTAGGTAGGTCGGTAGAGAGCGAGCGAGGTGGGTGGGAGGTAGGGTAGCTTGCTTGTGTATTGTGTCTTGTGTCTTGTGTGATGTGTGATATGTGTGATACCTAGATGTGTAATTTGTGGGTGTGCACACCTTGAGGACTGGATTGTGAGTAGATGACACGCTTTTACCATGAGTACCTAGGTGGTTTTTGAGCATAGAGGGGTATTGAGTGAATGGGTGGATGGACGGATAGATGAGTTGAGTAGATGAGAGAGGAATCGAAATATGTGAGTGGGTATCTAGGTAAGGAGGAAGACTCACGACTTAATTATTGACGGATCACGAAGGAAAGTGTTTGAGCAGAGAATGTAAGAAACGTGAATCATTGAATCATGTGGTACAATGAGGAAGGATGTACAAACGTCACTCTCTCTCTCTTCGAGAGAGCCTCTCTCGCTTTCTCGCCCTCCCGCCCTCTCTCTGGTGATCCATTGGTGGGGCGTAATGAAGCTTTGAAGCTTTGAATCCTGCCACAAGTCATATATTATACATATGTCTATCCCATCTCCAGCTACCTCGTCCGAGGTGGTACTGTGACTCTGTAGACAGAGTTTCCCCTGAATGATATGGATATGATGTGATATGCTGCGGTTCAAACCTTCTTCTTCATATCCGGCATTCGTATCCGATGCAAATCGCCCTTTGCTGTGGAAATACCATCGACTCCATCCAGCCATCCAGCCACTATCCATTCACATCACGTTCATGCTCACCGAATCATTTCTTATAATCACCCAAGGCTTCTTTATCTAATACCATCGATATTGGATCGCTTAATCAATGCTCCCACCAGACCGAGTTAGCCTCTTCCCTCTCCTCTTGGTTTTTATTATTACTACTATTGTTAAGTGTGCCCGTGGACCTACCTACTGCGTGCAGAAAGTTAGAAGGCTGTCAAGTTTGATTGTTATCTTATTATTATCTTTCATCCATCCAAACCCAAAACCCCAAACCCAAAACCCCTTCTAATCAAAAAACGCTTCTTCCACTCCACCACAGACTGCTACTACCGTACGATCAATCCATCCATCCATCCATCCATCTACCGTACCTCTGTACCTACCAACCCACTCATTCAAGACATACCCGACCGACAATTCTTATTTCATCAATCAAAACCACCACCACCACCACTACAACTTTCTCCAATTTAATCTCAAACACAAAATAAACCATTAAAATCTGGTCAATTTACCTCAACTTGATTGTATTTAATTTTTTGTTCTGTGATTCATCATTTCCTTCGATTACTTTTCATGAATTTCTCCTATTTCCACCCCATCCGCAAAGTACATGAGGCGAAATGACAGACGCATGTATTGTATGTTTAGAAGACCTGGAGGTGGTAGTGGTCCAGCAACAGGAAGAAGAAGAAGAAAAAGTTGGGGTTCCGGATCCCGTCCCAGCACCCAGTGCAGTGGTGCAAGACCCCCAATCCCATTCCCCAGAGCCGCTGGAGCGCGAGAGGGGCAACGCCGGCAAAGAACCTGATTGCGACCCTCTGCACCGTCGACAATGTGTTTCGTCGGGGAAAGGCAACGGTAATGCGAATGGGAACAATGCTTTATGCGTCGCTCAGATTAAACCGTGCGATCATGTTTTGCATGATCATTGCTTGAGTGAATGGAGTCGGAAGGCTAATAGTTGTCCGATTTGTCGGGCGAGCTTTAATTTGGTGCTGGTGCTGGATGGAGTTGGAGGTAAGCCGAGTACTATTTTTATATTTCATTTTCGAGGGAGACATTTGGTGTGTTATGGTATTGCGACGGAGAGATGTCATTTTGGAGCTTTTGCTTGGATATATTTCTGGTGGTCTCTGGGGAAAATGAAATGCCTTTTGCGATGATGTAATTCTATTTCTTTGGAGGCTTGAAAACTATACACTCTTTGCGCCTTTCAGCCAGAGTTTGAGGGCTGCCTACGACTTTACGAGTTTTACAATTATTTGGATCAAGAACTAACTTAGCTTTCCAGGCACGGTACAATCAGAATACACCGTCGAAGATCGAAAACAAACGGCCGAGTTCGATTTAGCTGCGTGGCAACAAGATAACCCAGAAGATTATGAGGATGAGGAAGAAGGAAGATCGTGTCCAATCTGCGACCAGTCAGATCAAGAAGATGTTCTCTTATTGTGCGACGGATGCGATGCTCCTTACCATACACATTGTATCGGTTTAGACAATGTTCCAGGTGGTCACTGGTATTGTATGGAATGTGTGGAAAGTGGTGCTTTTGGTCAACATGATGAATCGCAAGGACCGGCGAGAGCAATCCCCTTTTCAGGACAACACATCAGCAGAACTCAGGCTAGCGTTCGACGTGCTCGGAGGAATGGCAGACAAGATCGATGGATTAATGCCTGGGGGCAATTAAGTAGCGCAATTCGAAACGTTGCTGGCGTTGATCTCGACTTCGCCGAGGATGATCAGGAGTTTAGAGGTTATAGGGACCTTCAACAATTTTCCGCTACCGAGTTCAACAGATGGGAACAACGATTACACATTGCGAGACGTCAAGGTGCTGGTCAGATATTTCGAGCCGCAGCACCGCAAGTTGTTCGAGAGCGCATTCAACCACCGGCGCCTGTTGTTGAAACTCGGGAGGAAAGACAGGCATGGGGAGCTATGGAGAGAGCTCAACATCTTGATGATACATCGAATGTAAGGAAGCGCAGGAGATCAACTGCATCACCAGTTAGTCGTGGTGGTTCAACACCAGAAGAACCTGAACGTAAGCAGAAACGTCCAAGAACACGAATTGTTCAAAATGGATCATCATCTGTCGCATCATTCAGTGCGAATCCTCAACCTCGACCTCCATCTAGTAGAAGTAATGGTTCACCAAGACAATCACCAAGACTGTCAGATACCATGAATACGAACATGAACACAAACGCAGAACCTACATTTCTCTCTTCACTTCTTCGAGAAGTTGAGATGGCACCATCTTCCGATGATGATTCGATAAGGTTTGGATTGGATGTTACATCTAATCGCGCAAATGGTGCTACAAGCCCATCATTTGATTATTCATCTCCTGCTACCTCACCAGCATCTCCCGCGTCTTTTCGCAGTCGCGCGATATCAACTACGCCCCCACCAAGAGGTCGGCAATCTCGTTCTCCTCCGTTGAGTTCAACTGTTATGCCTGATTTTTCTGCTGTTCACTATTCACCAAATCGATCACCAACAGTCGATTCACCAAGTCAAATGGCTGGGAGTCAAAATAGGAGAAAGAGAGATGGATCACCCACACCGGAAATTCGGCAACCTCAACCTCGCAGACAGAAAATATCACGAGCAAGATCTCAAGATTCTTCACCTGTAAGAACAAATGTTGTACATTCATCAACATCTCGATCCGAAAATACATCACCATTGCGGAATACAATGTCAATTGAAGAGAAACAAAACATCAACAAAATAGTGAAAACAGCTCTCGGACCTCATTGGAAATCTCAAAAGATTTCAGAAGAACAATATGCTGATATCAATCGAAATGTTTCGAGAAAACTTTATGAACTTATTGCGGACAAAAATCATGCAGATGGAGATAGAAGTTCATGGGAAAAGATTGCCACAACGGAAGTTGGTAAGGCGGTTCAATCTTTGGGAAATCAAATTTCATGAAATGGATTTGGAATGGAATTTAATTGTTACGAAACGCATATTACGAACAAACGGACGGCGAAATCATTTTCGGGACATTTTCTGGAGGTTGCTTGAGGGCATATTGAAAATGGAGTCACATCTTACTATTAGCGAATGGAAATACCTTTTTTTTCTTCTTCTCTCTTATATTACAAGGAAAATTGTTATTTGGTGTTATATGGAATGGAATGGTGTGGAAATGGTGTGGAAATGGTGTGGAAATGGTGTGGTTCATTACAGGGCATTGGTATGCATAATGTGAATTGCTATTTATGATACTATTAATATATTTTCTTGCGCTGGAGCAATGGGAGAATGGAAAAGAGTGTATAGGTGGGGGTGGGTCTCTGGTTTTCGGATTCGAAAGATGGAGATTGGAGTGTTTGTAATATTTGGAATGGAAGGGATATTTGAGGGGAGATGGAGAGAGTGATTATATGGGATATGTTTGTTGTGGGATTATTTAGGGGGAGGAGGAAAGGAGAGAGGGCGGGGAGGGAGGGTTGTATATTGTGATTTGAGATTTGAGAGGTGAGAGGTGAGAGGTTAGAAAGGAGTGAGTGAGTGAGGATGAGGATAAGGGGAATGAGAAATATTTGACTGAGAGGCAAAGGGAAAGAAATGGTTGATGGTCATGGCGATGGTCATGGTCATAGAAAAATATATTTAAGAATTGAAGTGAGAATATTTTGAGAAAGTTACATGCAGAGAAAGATATTCATTGTTCAATGTGAAATTGAGAGGTACGAAATTTATGAATACTTACTCATTATATTTATAATAATATAGATAATATGAAAAGATGGGAATGATAATAATGGTATGACATTATGGTATGGTATAGCATAGCATAGCATAGTATAGCAAAAAAAATGCTAGATAGATGTTTTGATATCTGTATATGTATATCTAGATAGGTGTGCATGTGTTGTTGGGTTTACTTGGCTATTTATTCGATAGATTGGTAGATATCATGTGATGTGAATGGAGTATGGATACAGAAAAATTCTCCATGCGAATTTTTTTGGTACACGGGAGAGGGAGTGAGAAATTGCGGGAGAATCATATTTTTTTTTTTTCATTTTTTGTACGGAGTGTATGTTATGGATTGATTGATTGATTGATTGATCTTTCTTCTCTTCTTCCCTCCCCCTCCCTCCTTCTCATCCCCCCAAAATTCACAGTCAAGAAAAAAAATAAAAATAAATGGAATGGAATGGAATGTAAACAGTCGCTATCTAACAGTTCCCGTAGGTAAAGACGAGGGTACCGCTAGCGAAAAAAGCCTGAGATGTTTCTTCTAGGCATCGATAAATGGTCAGGACGTTCTGGGTTGAAACGGGTCTTGATGATAAGGATTGATGCCGTGGATTGGGGAGGAAAGGAGGTTGCAGGAGGAGAGGAGTTTTTATGCTGCGTGCTGGGCACGTGAGGGGCTAGGGTGCATGCGGTTAGTGAGTTCGCTCGGAGTGGTGGGATTGGGAGGGGAGGGAAGTGGAAGAAGGATTAGTCAGCAGCGTGGAATTTATTTTTTGGATGGTGGGTTGCGTGCTGTGTTGGGTTTGTGTGGTGGTGAGCGCAGAGAGATAGAAGTCTTGTTGTACGTACGCACCTTACATACATAGCATACTTACAACGCAAATATGACGTCGAGTAGTAGGGGATGCAGTCGAACTGCTCAGAGATTATTATGTATGTATCTTCTTTCTTTCTGTCTGCTTCAATTGGAAATGTGGTGTGCGGTCGTCGATGTGTATCTTGCGCTTGCTTGTCGAGGAGCTTGCGGGATGGGTAAAAACTCAGTGCGGAGAGATCGCTTGCTTATTGCTCAATGGCTTGATGGCTGCTGGGAGAGTGTGTATGTTGGGGATGAGGAGCGCAGGATTATGCGAAATTGGTATTCATATCGATATTCAAATCAATTACTCACAAGCTTCCGCCACAGATTCCTCAAGATCAACGATCGTTCCTCGAACGCCTCTCCGTACCCGCACACCATGTATACAAACACCTAGTGCGCGAGCCTATGCCGTTGCGGCATCGACCTTTAAATCTCTCGATGGACCTCCATCTCACCTCCCACATGTTTCCTCCATGCCTCCTGTCTCCCCTTCCCCAGGAGCAACGACGTATAAAATCTCGACGGGAATTATCCTCAGTCGGCCTCCTCTCCTTACGAAAACCGCTACGCCTTTCGAAAAAGCATTTTATCTCTACCAGAAGCGTTTGAATGAGAGATTGGTATTGCCATTCACGAGATACTTTTATCATAAGAAAGATCAACCAGCCGATCTGGAATGGAAGGCCAAGGTCAAAGAGAGGAATGGGGTTGCTGCGAGGGATATTGGTGGGTATCGGGCTTATGGGGAAGAGGGATGGAATGATGAAGTGTTGATTGGGGGACAGGAGGAAAAAGTCGCCGAGTGGGAAAATATTGCGGGGAAGTTGGTGGAAGAGGGGATGGGGGAGGATTTGGAAAAGGTGAAGTTGGAGAGTAGAGTGGGAGAGGCGGATAAGAGGAGTTTGGCGAGGAAGCTGGATGAGACGGTTTATTTGGTTGTGAAGGGGAAGGAGAAGTCGGTGGATAGGGAGGGCAAGGAAGTACAGGTGGATATTTGGGAGTTTCCGAGGGGCGATTTGGTGGGAAATGAGGTTTTGCATACGGTTCGTTGGGTTCTTTCTTTTTATCTTTTATGTGCTCTCTGATTCCCCTACTTTTCTCTTTTCGCATTCATCAATATTGTTTCGATGCGTAAACTAACACCCTCAAAGGCAGCCCAAAGAATCCTCGCTCAAACAGCAGGCGAAAACATGAACACATGGATAGTAGGACATATCCCAATCGGTAGTCTCACCATCAAACCCTCGAAGAAGTTTGGAAGAGAAGCAGAAAAGGTATTCTATATGAAAGGAAGAATTATGGCGGGTCAAGCGGATCTTAAGGGGAATGCATTTGGAAAGGAAGATTTTATGTGGTTGACGAGGAAGGAGATTGAGGAGTTGGTTACGAAGAGGTTTTGGAGTCAGGTGGGTGGAATGTTGGGGGGTAGGTAGATTGGGGAGTGTGTATAGGGGAGAAGAGGAAAAAAGAGAGGTGTAGATGAAACTTTTTGGAGTTTGTCTGTCGTCTGTCCGTCGGACTCAATGGAATGATATCTGTATCGGTATGCTAGGGGTATTGAATGGCAATGGGATTAGGATGAGAGATGAGAGATGTAGTGTAGGATGTAGGATGTAGGATGAGATCTTAGGCGATAGATTATATTCATACCTATGCTATGGAAGAAAGAGAAAGGGGAGAAGACGACGAAGATAAAGATGAATATTATATCATATTGTAGAATAGCTGAAGAGGAGAGGAGAGGAGAGGAGAAGAGAAAAGAAAAGAAAAGAGAAATGTATTATTCTAGAATTTTTGTGTTATTCTTTTGTATAAATGAAATGAAATATATGAATGGAAATCTAATCTTCAGAGTTGGTATGAGTGTGAATGTGAATATACTTGTAAATGCAAATAAGAAGTCATTCATCACACACAACGGACTTGGATTACCATGTCCGCCTGCCCTCCCGTCCGCCCGCCCGCTGGAAAAGATCATGGTGTGGTGTGGTGAGAGAGAGAAGAGGAAGTGGAATAAGTTTTTGGATCTGTTTGTTTGTTTGTTTTGTTTGGGTTTTTATATGAAGAGATATACCTACATACCTACCCAAACATCTATTCCGAAAATTCATAATATACGATAATATATATATACATACGCGTATCGTGTTGAGGTTATTTTATCATGGCAAATTGAGAATAAGATACCTAATCTAGCCTTGTATACAAAACTATGAAGTAACCTTAAGAAGATCTTACAATTGATAGATACGGTAGATACCTGTGATGATAATAGATAATCTTATTTTAATCCATGTTCCAGCCGACTCCCCACGAAACTTAAATCCATCTTTCTACGAGTAGGTTAGAGAAGGTTAAGGTTACAATATTATCATCGTCGTCATCATCGTCAATAACTCAACGATTGAATCGAGGGGAAGACGAATGGGTATGTAGTTATATAAGTAGTGATATTGCGAAGGTTAGATTTAAGATTGTTATAAGGTTAAGGTTAAGAGTGAGGTTATCACCATGTCATCCACCACCACCACCACCGCCCCCAGGACAAAAAATATACTTGTTCTCGGGGGCGGAATCGCGGGGTTGCAGACGGCGGTTTCGTTGCTTACTTCTTCCCCCGAATACAAAATCACACTCCTGGCCCAACACCTCCCCGGCGACAAGGATGCGAATTATTGTTCCCCGTGGGCAGGAGCAGATTGGAGGAGTCATGCTTCGAAACCGAAACCGAAACCGAAACCGAAACCTGGTGCTTCTGTGAGTAGTACAGAGGGGCGGGATGGAAAGGGAAAGGGAAAGGGAAAGGAAGATAAAGATAAAGACCACAGACTCAGAAAATGGGAAGAGAGGACGTATCGGAGGTGGAGGAGTATGATTGTCGAGAATGAAGAGAAAGGAAATGAAAAGGGAAATGAAATGGGAATCGCAATCACACCCTCGATATACTATCTCGGCTCTACATACCACGGCGCGGAAATCGACGAGCAGGGAGTCTGGTTCCAGGATGTGGTGGACGGGTATCGGGAATTGGATGTTGGGCTCGAAGAGAATAAACTCGAGGGATCGCTAGGGGAGGGCGTCAGAAAAGGTATACATTTCGAAACGGTGTGTGTGGATGTCGATATTTATCTAAGGTATCTAACCCACACGGTAACTGAACGAGGAGGGAAAATTCTCCGCGGGGAAATCGCAACAGATGCGGGTTTGCAAGGTGTGGTTCATAGGTGTAGAGATTTGCTTGCACGTGCAGGGGAGAAATTCGATATACTGGTTAATTGTGCGGGACTTGCTGCGGCGAAATTCGTGGGGGAGGAAGAGGCGGAGAAGATGTTTCCGGTGAGGGGACAGGTTTTGCTGGTGAAGGGGGAGACGAAGGTTTGTAAGACTTGGGTGGGGGATTTGGGGGTCAGGGGGGATGAGTTGCTGTATGTGATTCCGAGGCCGGGGAGTGGGAGGAGTGTAGTTGGGGGGGTGAAGGAGGTGGGTTGATTTCTGTTTGTTTTGGTTTTATTTATTTATGGGGGAGATGGGGATTGATACTTAGTTCTGGTTATATGTACGGGAAATTGATGGAGGAGAGAAAGCGGAGGTGATCTTTCTTCGCTCTGGAATTCAGGAATCAAATTAGAAGGGAAGAGAAACGCACAAAAGGAATCACAAGCTAACCACCCCCAGCCCAACACCTGGAACGCCCACCCCGACCCCGCCCTCTCGCAACGAATAATCCAGCGATTAAAAGACATCGGGTGGGCCGAAGATTTGAAAAACGAAAAGGGCGAAATAGAGGTCCTGGATACGTATGTGGGGTTTAGACCTGGGAGGAAGGGCGGCGCGAGAGTGGAGATTGAGGGCATAAATATGAATGGGAAAGGGGAGGCGGGGGGGGATGTAATGGGAACAGCAAATGGAACAGCAAATGGAAAAGCAAGGAAAATAGATGGTGTCTATGTGGTTCATAATTATGGTCATGGGAGTGGCGGGTATCAGTGTAGTATTGGGTGTGCGGAGGAAGTTGTTGAGTTGGTGAGGGGGTTGGAATGAGGGTGTTTGTTTTTTTTTTGCTTTGATTTATTTCGCTTTGCTTGACTTGACTTGACTGAGTTGAAACGTTTTCCCAAGAGATTATATGTATATATATACCGGTATATGAAGTGAGAAGAATATCGAGAAAGAACTTGCTATTATTAGGAAGTAGAAAATCATCTCGCGAATCCATCTATCTGGAGGTAACTTTATGTAAATCAGTAAATCAACGAGGTTACGAGGTAGTATGACATCGACAATACATTATTCTTCTCCATGTATTTCGTATCTTCTGAATCGGTGTTGTATGTTATTTTGTCTATTCTCTTCTATTCCTCGGTGTGCAAGTTTGAGAATCGACGTATGAGGTACATTTAAGTTAGATGTGGAGTGTGTGAGAAAGTTAAGAATTACACTCTTTGGAGAAGAGAGAATAGATCAGGGGATACATCATCATGTATGGCATTCAAGTCCGATGGTGATGTTTAAGCACATCAAAGCTGGATACTGTAGAAGTCCCTTCAAAGGTCTCAGGGAACTAAACTGATAGAGACATACATTTCAATGTTAAGTATTACTACTCTATAATAAGAACTGACATCTAAAGATAACGCCCATTTGTATACTATCAAATAACCACTGCACTCCGTTTTGTACCAAAAACAAAATTCAATTCTATAAGCAAATCTATAAACCGAGAGACATGATCAAAGAGAAAACAAACCCAACCCATAACGCCAACTACCAAAAACTCCATAATCTCTAGCCCAAAACTCCACCATGTGGAGATATTCTTACGGTATTTTCCTGATCCTCATAGATGTGATGCCTACTCGATTCCCACTTTCCAATTCTTCCCCGCGGACTTCATTTCCAGTTTCCAACTCACACTTCCCCCTCACTCCATCCCATTAAATCCTACCAGTCACTGTCACTTTCACTGTCGTCCCGCCTCGATTTACCCCTACTCATTCTCAACTCGTGTTTTCTCATTCTGTTTTTTTCTCCTTTGCTTGGTTCGTTCATAAAACTCATATCAGGGCCGTTGATTTGCGTCACATACACTGACCTATTGTCCACTCTTCCAATATTATCGTGTCCGTCAACATAGGTGCCCCTACCGTACGATAGAGGAGGATTGCGCGATGTATAAGGATCATAGGTATCATGATATTCTTTAGGAGCAAGGTCGCGCGATTTATGTGTCCGATTTCTAGAGGGAGCATAGGTATCACGATATTCCTGAAAAGCAAGATCCTTCGATGTATGTGACCCAGTGCCAGAGGGAGGAAAGCGAGCAGCATATGATTCAGGAGGAGGAGGAACGTACGATGAGCTAGTGTGAGAACGGGGTTCACGGATTTTTGGGTACTTGTGGTGTGATGGTGCATTCGTACCTTCCCCGTGATGATCTTCTTCACTGTCTGATCTTAGCCCGGTTGTGGGATCACCATCCCATCTGTCTCCTTTAGTATCGCGATTTACTTGCTCATTCCACCTTTTAACTCTCTCGTGTTTGGCATCTTGGGGGCCGAGGTTCAGGCTTCCTGCCTGCTTCGATAGCTCTTCAACGTCGCTCCTGAGTGTGTGTTCTGAAGCTTCAGATGGGGCGTGCGATCTTCTACCAGAAGTATGCGATTCTCTACCAGAAGCATGCGATCTTCTATCAGAAGCATGCGATTCTCTACCAGAAGCATGCGATCTTCTACCAGAAGTATACGATTCTCTATCAAGGTCAGTATCCCTTCCGTGAGTCCCATGCTTTGGATCCGCTTTTATCATTGTCAGCATGTTACAATAAAATTTTCTTTCGAGGAAAACGCACGGCGAGCAGTTCCATCAGAATCAACAGAGTCAACCGATTCTGATCTTTTGCTGGTTACACTTCCGTGACGACTTTCGCCGTTGCGCTGTAAGGCTATTTTCATTATTGTCAGCATCCACGACAATTCTCTGCTTCGAGGAAAACGCACTGCGAGATGTTACCGACGGCGCACGTATACTTCCGCGACTTTCGCTCCCAGCATGTGGAGACAATCCTGTCATTGTTAGCATCGCTACATCAAGTTTTAGTACCCAGCACCTGCACCGACTTACCCCCGTTGGAACTATATCTAGCATGCATAGAGATCGGTGGCCCTTCTCTTCTCTTACTCGTCACACTGACAAAAGTTCTTGAGCCGCCATCACTGGCAATTATTTCCCTTCTACTATGACTAGTGATGCTTCCATTACCCCTGTCGCTAGGAGCCCTATAGGGAGGAGGGGCAGAATCGTGATCATCCCTTCTACTACTGCGTCTACTTCTGGTATCCCATCCAGCATTACTTCCTCCGCCTTGACTCATAATATAAGAGATTCAAGATGTCAAAATGAAATGATAGGACGAAGTATTCAAATTTTCTTGATCAAAAGTAAAACAAATAAGTAATTCTCACCACGAGGAAAATACTGAGAACAGAATACTAGGAGCATTGATATTTAATAATGCAGAGCTTAATACAACCAATGAAGGTAAAAGACATGTAAAACATCTTTGTGTATGATGACCGTGGACTACAACCTGGTGCCCCTATAAACATGTCGTTAGACTTTTATGATGGCCAATCTCGAGACTCTAGCCACGTTAAACACGGTCATGGTAGTTAGCGGGATGGCAATGGAACCATGGAATTAATCCAGTAGTTGAGGCACTTTTAAACTTGGTATGTATTTGGATGGCCAAGTGGTGACCAACGTCATATAAACAAATGCGGCCAATAATTGATCTACAGGTCGACCTACCACAGTATTGGTTTAGTATGCTTTAGCGCTTGCCGAGGCAGATTATCTGAACAACAACATCATCAACACAAAAAGAATAGCCACCGGAGGGTCCGAAAATAAGGTTAAATGGAATTGTCATTTCGATCATAAAATGGGCTTGATCGAAATCGTATTGAGCAATTGAAGTCTTCACTCTTACATGTAACCAACGCATCCTGAAAGTTCCTCCATCGGCGCTTAATGGTCATCGTTGAACGACATCTTAACTCATCCTTCTGGAACTCGATTTCACATATTCACACCAAATTCGCAATCGTTGTGTATGGACCATAGGTTGAGGCAGGGTATGGTTTCATTTTTCTTTATCCGGTCTCATCGAATATCGGCATCGATCATGCAGCGCGATGCTTTTCCCTTGTATATCATAAGTGAGACCTATCCCGTGCCGCAGAAAAAATAACCCGTAGAAACAAACATCCATCCCAAGCCATTTAAACCTCAGCGATTTCTCTCAATCTGCGGAGAGTCGATCTCATAGCAGCGGCGGCGGGGGTTCTGTTGTCGAATATGTTAGTAAATTGGAACCATTTATTTCGAATCGTGGGCTCATACGTGACGGTGTAAGCTCCTCCAGCAACGGTCTTCTTGCATGATTTGCAATCCCAGATACCAACGGAGTGTCTCTTGACGGAAGTCTTTCCACAGAAGGTGCAGACGTATCTTGCGTGTTGAGTGATTTCCATCTTCTTGACTTGCTTTCTGAGGGATGCACCGTATCTATTTGGGGGAAAATGCAATTAGCCAGTTGTTTGCTGATTCCTTTGATTTCTATTGTGATTCCATCTGCTGCGAGTAGTGATTTGTTGATCCTCCATTGTTGAAAATTTCTCGATCCCATCACAACTCAACAATGTGTTGAAAAGCCGCAGATTCTTCCTTCTTATGATATTTGGGTGTGTAGAGCTTGTAGAACTGGAATAATCGCATACCTGGTACCGTATTTACCGGTGACTCCGACCTTCTTGGTTCTCTTTGTCATCTTGGCGGTATTTTGCGTTGATGAACGGTGATGAGGAAATTGAAGATTTGTCGCAATGTACTTGATGGGAATTATTTTGGTCAAATTCGTCGTGGGATTCGGTTAATAGCCCCATTACGCTAGTCCACAATGGAAACTGTCAGAATGATATCAGTCACATGATCTTACTTACATTTCCACATTCTCTAAAATCTTACATACAAAGTCTTTTGTACAAATCGCAATAGAGTATATAGATATACAACGATTGAGTGAGAGTTATTGTGTTTTCATATTTATATATAATATCTATGATATTCTCGTTTTACCCATCTTGAGCGTTTCCTACTACAAATTGAGAAGCTCTCTGTCTTAGAAATGAGAAATTCAGACAACAAAGCCTGGTTGAACCTCGGCAATAATGATATCCGCCTACGTATCTAGTACCTACGTAGGGAGAGTCATTGATCTGGAAACAGGATATTGATGCGATAGTAAAACATTGCACGTGTATAGACTAAGAGTATCTAAACTTAAATGTGGAATAAAAGATGATTCTGAATGGTGCCAAGGACCAAGATATTGGTCCTTGCTTAGCTAATCTAATCTAAGCTAATTTAGTAACTCTTAGTAAATACACGTGACTAAAGTATAACACCATCTCATTCAATTACATATAATATAATCAAGTGATATTCCACTATTCTCTTGCGTTCTACATTCGTACATACAAACAATGTCTTCAGGAGATAGAGAGTACGAATTGGTCATCTTTGGAGCCACAGGATACACAGGAAAACTTACAGCGGAACATGTTGCCACACATTTACCTACAGATCTTCATTGGGCTTTAGCAGGACGTTCTGCCAGCAAATTGGAAGCTGTTGCAGCCGAATGCAAGTCTCTAAATCCGGATAGAGTACAACCAGGTGTGTAAGATTCTTGATTACCATTCCAACAGTTTGTACACCCACCAACCCCCTTGATATCACGTGCGATACATGATAGGCATTCCATGGGTATTATCTTACACGTTATTGACTAACACCTCACGCATCATAGCTATTGAAATCTGTAACTTAGATGACGCGGAGCTCAGTGCATTGGCGAAAAAGACAAAGGTCATCTTGGCAACAGTTGGCCCTTATGCCCTTCACGGCGAACATTGCTTCAAAGCATGTGCCGAAAATGGTACACATTATTTTGATGTCACAGGAGAAGTACCATGGGTAGCTAAGATGATCAAGAGATACGAAAGCACCGCTAAAGCTAGTGGCGCGGTTCTCATTCCTCAATGTGGTATTGAATCTTGCCTGCCTGATTTGATTACTCGACGTGCTGTTGATGCTGTCCGGGAAAAGCTATCTGCACCTACTGGTGAAGTTATCGTATCTTTACACGAGATGAAGTAAGCTATAGCACTCGACCTGGACTGTCTGGACCATCAATGGACTAATGTCTTGTAGAGCCAAACCTTCCGGGGGAACCTTAGAAACAGTTTTCACACTCTTGGAAGTATTCAACCTTAAGCAACTCAAAGATGCTTTTATTCCATACGCTCTATCTCCAATACCTGGACCAAAAGTTCGCCCATCTACATCTCTCATCACCAAACTTACCGGAATCAAAGTCGTACCTGATTTAGGAATCCTCACCACTTCTCTTGCAGGGTCAACCGATTTAGCCATCATTCATCGAAGTTGGGGGTTATCTAGCGAGCAGCAATTCTATGGTCCCAATTTCAAGATTGAAGAATACATGAAAGCAAGAAATTACCTCACTGGTATAGCGATACATTTTGGTCTCATTCTTGGTGGTCTATTCTTGGCAATCCCATTTTTCAGACATGCGGCCAGAAAATATGTTTATCAACCAGGAGAGGGAGCTACGAAAGAGGAAACCAAGTCCGATCGAGTCGAGTTCCGAGCTATTGCTAAGCCGGACAATGATCAAGCGAATCCTCCAAGAATCTTCTGTCGGGAATACTATGAAGGTTCAATCTATGGATGTAAGTGAAATAACATAGCCCGGGATGTTTTCGGGTAACTAATGTGATGCAGTGACCGGTATATTGATTGCCGAGGGTGCAATCTCATTACTTCGAGATGATCACAAATTGTCAGGTGGTATCTATACTCCATCTATGTTGGGCGAGAAATTTATCAATCGCCTTCAATCCGCCAATGTCAAATTTGAGACAAAGGTATTTGAGAATTGACTTGACTGCAAAAGTTCGAAACTGGTGACTGTATTGGAACTATTGATTGGTGTAACAATATGGCGAAGCAACAGAGCAGTGGAAGCAGAATGTAAATAATATCACGTGCTTCCATACGGAAATTATTGATTTCAAAAGATACACCTATGCATTGACATTGTGGATCGTTATGAAACTAAGTTCATTATATCTTTAGCTCATACCAGTGTATGCTTTTGAGAAACTCATTGATGTTAGGTACACTCTCTTTCATTTCTTCATGGTGAGATTTGTCAATTTCATCTATAGTTTCGATGTTATCATAATGAATATTCAACAATTGTTACTGAGTTGGCAATAACCAGCGAAAAACATCTGCAATATGCTAGCAAATGAGCGGGCAAACTAGTCTGCCAGGTGCTTTCTAGGGATACATTGTCAAGCTAGCAGAATGAGTGGATTGCTTTTATTCAAAACTCAATAGCCGTAGCCCACACAAATTTGCATATCAAAACTTGCCCTATGACGAGTGCTGGAATTAAGCCACACCGGAAAACACTCGGAATTAGGGGGAGCAGCTGTCGTTTTATTACCATAGATGCCCGCAAGGCGGATTAATGAGGCTCTTTATGCAAAACATTCGATACTTCGGATCATTCGTCGGCCTACACGTGAACATAGCTTTTCAAGTCTTTTATATCTCTTTAGTTCAACGTGATATTCAAATGGAGGTTGTATGTTGAAAGATCTCAAGGCGGATCCAATATACTGGCGAAAAAGTTGGAGATCATTTTCGGGAGGTGGATCTTTGACGGACCGCTTGATCACATCTCAATCCCTTCATCCGTCTTGTGCTAGAGTATTTCGTACCATCAATTCTCCCCGCCTACATTGTGAACTGCGTTAAGGCAATGACGAAGAACGAGACTCTTGTCCTGATAGTTACATGATTTTAACCCAGAACAAGAAAAGTAACGGACCAAACTAGTTAATCTTGAGATGAAAACCAAGGGCTATATAAGAAGTATAGAAGGAAATGGAACGTAGAGATATATCTTTCTGTTCCTGAATAGTTTGTCTCGTTGGACTGGAGTTTTCCCTTATATAAACAAATGAAATGTGATAAAAACTCTCTCCTTTCCTCTAAGGAGTACAAACGGACAAAAGTTCCCACTACTACCACAGGTTTTTTCAAAGAACTAGACGTGAGAAATAAGGAAACCCCGCCAGTTTAAAGTTTCTTCCCGGCATGATGGCATTAGTCTGCCACCATGCTACACTGATGATTTCCCACATAACCGCAAACCTTCATTATAACCAAGCATACAATTACTACCCCTTTTCTCCTCCGATACCGACAAATCTCCTATCTTCCAAACCCTATCATATATTCTGCTAATCAATAGCCCAGCTAACAAAATCCAAGGAAATATTACGAAGAGATATATCTCCATCGAAGCCGCAAACTCGATCCAGAGAAAAACCGATAGACCGAAGGCAAGAATGACCACTGGAGCGTGCAGTGTCTCATGTTTTCCACTGTCGTAAATCAATGCTATCAGTCCAATTGATATGCAAATGAAAATTGGATTCGCAAGCTCTGATGCTGAGCAGAGGCTGAAGGATAAAAACTCGAGTAGCGTGTCGTTTGTGAGGGGGCGAGAGAAGCTCGATAGATCGAAGAACTACGTAAAGAGTCAATTTTAGTCTTTCGCTGTCTCCCGGAGTACTATGAACTCACTTCTTGACATTGACTCATGATACAGCGAGTACTAACAATCAGCGACCCTGTCGCGATCAAAAAATCGAAAAGCTTCATCAAGACGAAAGATATCTTTGCGCAAAGCAACCAGACAGTTTCGAAAATCCGTTCACCGATACTCGATACGAAAGTTTTTCAGAACGATATGACTCCCTCAGTCGAAAATCACACCAGATATAGAGAGCGGAATGGACAGATATATATTCATACGTTACACCTCTCAGGCTGTGTAAACACGGAGATTATTGGTTCGCGAGTGCACTTGAAGGTTCACGAGTATGCTGCCTTGTGCTTGTGTAGCACCCTCGTTATGATCTGCAGTGCTAGCCTTGGAGTCATTGAGATTATTATTATTATTTGAAGCTCGAGAGGTTAATTGTGTTACCAGGACTTGGACAACATTTAAATCGATTTTCTCCCCTCCCATACATACATATCGTTCTCGTTTCTTTCGACACTCAATTTGCGATACTAACAAGTTTTATCTCTGCACTGGATATATCTTCTTGCTTTATGTTTTGGGCCTGTAAGGCGAGGAGTTGCGGGATATTTTTAATTCGAGTCTGGAGTTTGGAGTCGAAAGGCTGAATATTTTGAGTAGGGTTTGGGTCGTTATACCATTTGCTTTACCAATTCCGCTTGCTCTGCTGGAATTTCATTCGACTGGAATTTCATTCGACTGGAGTCTCACTCAGCTAGAACTTCTGCTCCAGCTTTACTTCGTTTTCAGAGTCATTCTCCACAGCCAATATCACCTCGCATAAACCTTTGAGCCTCGACTACCACTCTTCGCCCACCAAACATACAACTACCCAGCTATTCAAAGGTCTAGAATACCGATATCTAAACACACTACTTTTCTCGATCCACCAACCCACCAGCGCACCAACGCAGCCAAGTTCCAAACCAACCAACCATGACATCCCTCACCTCCCACGAAATCCTTCCCCTCCACCACCCACCACCCCGACCCCAGCCCCACCCTCTCATACACGCCCTCACAACCCCCCTCCTCTTCCTCCTCCACCTGCGTACTTCCAAGCCCCTCGCAACCCTCTCCCTCATCTACGCGCTCTCCATCTCCGGTCCCTCAGCTCCGCAATTCGATATCCTCACTCTGCATGAAACATCTCGCGGGTGTTTTATCCTAGGGTATGTTCTCCATTCTCATTTCGTATCCACATATATCGTATCATATCATATCATATCAAATGACTACCTATCACATTAAGCTAACACAACCCCATCACAATCACAGAATACTATTCCTCTGGACCCTCTTCTTTTTCCAATATCTGCAGGTGAAGCATTGGGTTTCGCCGAATACGGATAGCAGTTATCGATATAGGGAATTACGGGCTTTGTAAGTCCTCCTCTTTCTTACTTACTTCCACACACACATACATACATCCATTCATCCACCCCACACAACCCTCCCATCTAACACCCAAACCCAAACCCTCAGACAATTCCTAACCTGCATCCTCCTCACCACCATCTTCGCATTTCCACTCCTCCAATTCAGCACCTCGCTATCCGCAACCGAAATCGCAGAATTGGCACCAAAAGTTCTGTCTATGATTCCCGTCGCCTTAACATTCCTAATTGTCCTTTCGGAGAAAATTATGCTTTGTGTGGTGAGTGGGGTGGTGTATGGTGTACCGCTTTTGAGAGGGGGGATGCAGGGGGTGAGGAGGGGGGTGTTGGGGGGGTGGGCGGATGTCACGAGGCGCTTGGGGTATGTGCCGTGAAGGGGTGGGGGGAAGGATGGGTGTTAGGGAATTCAGGAATTTAGGGTTTGCATGCGTAATAGAGTAAGGGAACTTGTATCTTTTCGGAAAGGGGAGGCGGAAGGAGGGGGAGGGGGAGAAAAGTAGATTTCAGTATTGCTGTAATCCAGTGCGAAACGAGGAGTCAGGTATCGGTCGAAATCTTACTGCAGGCGTTATTACCCAGGAGGAGTTTGGGGGATATACACACACATATGTAACATATCTTCAGATTCTGGGTCGAGATTGTAATTGGTTTGGCGCATAAGATATCGGAACACAGTCCGTCTATGCGCGGGGTTTGCGAGTGGGTAGTAATCGTTATTGAGGCTCAGAGAGTAATCGTTTAAATGAAATGGAATGCGAGATTTTTGGTTTATGAGATTTTTGTTATGTTGTAGAGGTGATTTGTTGGATGTATGGATGATGTTTTTGAGGAGATTGGTGGGATGTATGGATGATGTTTTTGAGGAGATTTGTGGATATAGAAATGTGTGTTCAGCTTCATATATCGGTTTATCTACTGGAAAGATACTCTATGCTAGTTTCGATTATAGGTTCATACGTACTTTATACTATCATAATTTACAAGCGAAGATGAAAATTGAGGAGCATGAATTTAGATATTTTTCACTACTAAATAAACAGCCCACCATCACACAAGACAGAAAATCTATTCAATTACTATTACCTCAACTCACCCTTCCCTTCCCATTCCCAAATCCACCATCCACCTCATCACCAAGCCAACCTCCCTACCCAACTCTCAGGCCACCTCCTAACCGCCCACTTCCTCCCCTCATCCAGCAGCAAAATACCCACTCCAAACGCTGCCGGGAGAAAAAAATGTTCCACCGGAACACTACTCGTTCCGAGCACACTTTGCAACTGCGGGAGATAGAGCCAGAAGATCGCCATGGCCAATGCGAAGAGGATGGCAGGGAAAATATACAGATTTTGCGTTTCTTTGTTGAACGCGGGAGGGTGCTGGAAGATGCTGAGACGACGGGTGCGGAGGGCCATGAGATTGAACCATTGCCTGAGGGAATGTTAGTGCGTGATATGAGGAATGGCGAAAGAAGATAAAGGACGAGAAGGGAGAGAAGAGAGAAAACCTACATAACCACCAAATTAACAAAATAAATACTCGACGCCTCGGCCAACCTCGCATTCGCATAATCCTGATCGATCCCCTCGGGCAAACTTCCATATTTGAACCACAGATCTGTAAATGGGATTCCGCTGCGCTGTAAATACCAATACGACATTGCGAATGAAGCTGCCGTTTCTATCACACCGATAAATCCATACGCTTGAAGAATAAGCTGCCAATCGACTAATCTGTCGGTCTTGGTATTCCGCGGTTTGCGGAGAAGAACGTCCGCTTCAGGGGCTTCGTACGCGAGGACTGTAGCCGCGGCGCAATCGGTGAAACAACTTTTTGTGAATTGTTAGTTAATACTCATTTCTACAGAGTAAGATATGGGCTGTAAGGAAGAGACACATACCAGATAATAATCATCAGAAACGAAGACAATATCTGCGGCAACCCAAACGCCACATTCGTCATGACTGGCCAAAATTCCGAAAATGATCCTGCCGGCAATAGATATGCGATAGTCTTTTTCAGATTATCAAAGACCACTCTCCCATATTGGACCGCCTCGACCACAGCACTGAATGACTCGAGGAGAACCATATCTGCAGCTTCGATCGCGATATCCGAACCGCTTCCAAGTGCAATCCCAATATCGGCAGCTTTGAGAGAAGGAGCATCATTCACGCCATCACCAGTCATTGCAACGATCTCATCGCGTTTTTGAAATTCGCGGACGATTCGAAGCTTTTGTTCGGGTGTGGTGCGGGCGAAGACGATTTCATCGTATTTGCATAGTTGATCCCATTGACTGTCATTGAGAGTGATTATTTCTGGTCCGCTTAGAACGATGGATGTTATATGCGGAGCGATTGCAAAGTCTTTGCTTTCATTTTCGGACTGCGAAGCTGATTCGGAAACGAGCTTATTTCGTGATAGGGAAGAGACATCTTTGACCATGTTTGGGGAGTTGGTGATGATTCCGCATTCTGTAGCAATTGCTTAAGCAGTCAAAGCGAAATCTCCAGTTACCTTTCATTATGTTAGCATGTTTCATAGAATGAGATGAATATGTAATTCCTACCATAAAGAATCGGATCCCAGCTCGTCGCAAAGTAGATACGACGGAAGGTATTTCATCACGAGGAGGATCCACAATACCAAGGATGCCTACCAATGTAAGACCAGATCGTGCATGGGATGATATCTCTTTTTCAAAACGACTTGAATCTGGAGTTGTTTTCAAATCGTCTTTCTTGACAATCTTTCGGGCTAGTAAAATGACACGTCTACCTTCTGCCGACCAGCCATTCTTAATTTCATCGATTTTTCCAAGTACGTCGTCATCAAGAGCTTTCGAACTACCGTCGATGGTGGTGTACATTGAACATCTACCGATCAGAATGTCCGGTGCACCTTTAATGGTCAGTAGACTGGGAAAAACGGAATTAGTCATGATCTCTCACTGGATGGTGATATCTTACGTATCATCCGAAGCAAAACTCGTGGCTTCTTCGCCAGGAAGAGCATAAGAACGGCCTTCGGGCTCGGTGAGTGCTAATGTTCGCACCATGAACTTATTCTTACTATTGAAAGCCAATTCGAAAGTTTTCCGCCACATGTTTCGAAGTTCAGAGACAGGACCGAGTGACTCGGAAAATCGTAATACAGCTTGATCAGTAGCATCACCGTTGATCTTTCTATCGGAAAGTGGGAGGTGCATTGTACTGGCATCAAATTCTCCAGAGTTGCACAGTCCAGCAATTAATCTCATTTGAGAGATCGCGGTATTGTTTCGACCACTGGAAGTCATCTCATCTTTGGCCGATTGTGGAGTCATACTATGTGTTCCTATGCAGCATTCTGTGACAAACATTTTATTCTAATCTTGATTAGTCGATGAGATGGTCTGGTTTGAGAAAGAGACATACCTTTGTCAAAGTACCTGTCTTGTCTGAACAGATGACACTGACTGCACCTAAAGTTTCCACCGTCTTCAGTGACTTGCAGAGAATCTTGTTTTTGCGCATTAGATTTGCTGTTATAGTAAGTGATGCCGTTAAAGCAATAGGGAGACCCTCAGGAATAAATGCAATGGCGACAGAAACGCAGTCAACAATCAAGGTTGGTACATTGATCCAATCAGGGGTATGATTTCCTCAAGTATGCCGCCCTATATATAGATCAGCATTTGGAATCCGCAAGTACCAATACTTATGTGATAGACGTACCATATAATGATGACAAGAACAATCATGGTTACCATAAAAGCAACAATCACAAGGACAAAGTTGAAGACTTCTCGCTCAAGAGTAGTCATACCAGTTTTCGGGGTGTTGGTAAGTTGAGCGATCCTTCCAAAGACTGTTGTATCTCCAGTAGCAACGACGATACCGATACCACTTCCGGAAATACAATGAGTACCTTGAAGTCCGATGCATTTTGTCTCCAAGTAATTCTCATCTGTGTTGTCAACCATTCCAGAAAGTGGAAGTGACTCCCCTAAATGATTTAATTAGTATCAAGAAGCGTGCAAAGATATGGGGAAAATACCAGTCAGAATGGAACGATCAAACTTTGCATCCGAAGACATTTCGATGAATCGTACATCAGCAGGAAGTTTGTTGCCAGCTTTTATATAGAGAACATCTCCAGGGACGATATCGCTAGCAATAACAGTGACACGAGCTCCATCTCTCAATAACAAACAATTGTCAGGTAACATAGTAGTAATTGAAGCCATGACTCTTGAAGAAGACCAATCTTGCCAAGCATTAAAGGCGGCCTGTATGAAAAAGACGGCCAGGAGAACTATAGCAAGTGCTAGGTTTGCTGTTGAGGGCGGGTCTCCAAGAGGTTTCCAGGAGACGAAAACGAGAATAGCGCCGACTAGGAGAATGGATCCAAAGCCTTTGAAGAAGTAACCGAACCAGGTTTGAAAGAGATGGTTTGGAGGATGAGATGGTGTATTCTTCCCATATTGCGATAGTCTTCGGCTCACTTGTTCTTTCGAAAGACCTTGGGATGTCGATGTTGATAGACGCTTGAGAACTTCATCCGGTGTAATTAAATGCCAATCCAGATCAGCAAGTGCTGAAAAAATGTCAGCATCATGATATAAACTCAAGCATGGAAACACAAACCCTTCGCAGCCGACTTTTTAGCCAGTTGCACTTCCGCTGCATTTTTTTCTTGGGAGCCGGCAATTTGGAATGAGACCGTTCTGTATTGGATAGGAAGTGCTGATGATAACTCAATCGATGAACGCCTGTGAGGTCGAATACTTAAACTATCATGATCGGTTAAGACTCTAGAATTGCTGCGCTCTAGAGGTGAAGAGAATTTGACTCCAGATTCCACATCAGCGTAATGGATACGGCGATGAAATTGCTCCTTTTCTCCATCTTCTAACATCTTCGTCAAGTAACCACCACTTAAGGGGTTGTATGTGCTAGAAATCGTTTGATGCGCGGGTAATCGATGAGAAGTTGAGAATGAGGAAAGTGACTTGAATGAGTATTGCTGAGCGCATACAATAGGATTTCTCTCTTTATTTCTTATATTTCAAGATGGTTATAAATTTGCATTCTTATCCATCAGTCGAAGGGACCAATATATGCATATTGGACAAACGTGGAGACCCCCATATCATCTCATCCCACCCCATCCTATTTTTCCACCTCGAAAGGGCTGACAGACCTGTGGACAGGCAAGCTAGAAAGATACTTGGAATGAGACGTAAGTAGTGAATGCATCCAGAATAGGAATTATCCCCTATCACATTCGCATCCCGCCTTTTGATAGAATCTCGCTATGCGTCATGGATAAACTACATCACGATAAATCGCTCATACTAACTCCCCACCAAACAACAAAGTGAACATCTTCTCAGGAAACGAAAAAGCGGCTGATACCCATGTGATCCATTGAAGAATGGAGACCTCAGAACTGGCACGGAAGCTGACTGGAATTCCCAAACATCCCACGGTTCGTCGCATTACATTATGAATATTACAATTTGCACTTGCTAATGTAAAGTTCCCCGTTTCCCATACCTCAGCGAGCGACTCAGCCACTCGACTTCCTGACTAAAATTCGCAAATTCATTTCCCTTAGAATTTCGAGTTATCGATGAAATTTTTGGGCGATTGTTGGAATATGCATTGGGTGGTGGATGTTGGAAAATGCCTCATAGAAGAAAAGAAAACGATCCCCTGGAAGATTCCCCGACCAATGATTTTAACCGAAGTAAGCCCCCAGTCCCAATCGAACATCCCATTATCAAAATGTGCAAAACTTCATTTTACTGTACATAAGAAAAACTCGTTCTTCCTTCCATCACGAAATACCTCATACAATTTTGAAGGATTTTGAGATGTCCCCAGACCTTGAATTTTTCAATCGTGCTGAGTATTGTTGGGAAGTGTAATTTGTTTGCTGTACCTTCCACATTTGGAAATCCGCGCAACCCCAGTGTTTGTTATTCGTTACTCCTGCAGAAGCCTGGGGAAGAGCCAAGCGAATCTTTTCGTGATTTGGAAAGCTGGTTTGATGCAACATGTGTTTGTTTTACTTCATGTCAGCTAAATCTGGGGTAGAAAGAGTTCCCCAACTAGAATACATATGCTACTGCATCACAATTCTACATGTCGTATGATACAAAAAGCAACTACAAGAACAAACCTATCAAAAACTTTACGTATACTATAGCTAGGTACCCAATACTTACTCAGTTCACTTGCCCAAGAATCACCATTTGTACACATCAATAAAGGATGAATATCCTTACAATGCAAGTCATGACACCGCTTTACTTGAACTATCGTTCTGGACATTTCTTCTTTTATCAAATATACCTTTTCAATACAAAAGCGTGAGCTATGTATAACCACGGTGGTTGTTGTATTATTGCGGGAATCCTTCTGCTGAGTTTATGTTCTCAAAAATACATACATATATAACCCCAGTGGACTTCTGAGAACATGTTCCATCATCGATGACCACCAGATTAGCATTCGGCGATTCAATAACATACCCCTAACCTATCTCACACGCTCACTCTCTACAATTCCGTTCAAGTCGCCTCTTACTCCAATCCACCTCTCACCTCCCATCTCTCATACGCTCACTCTACAATCTCACCCAAACCGCCCCTTATTCTCCTCCACCTCCCTCACGCATCCCACGCATCTCACCAGCCAATCACAATCACAAACACCACCACCTCCCTCATGTCCTCCCTCCCCCTCGAATACCTCACCACCTTCCTCTCCCTCCTCATATCCAGCCACCTCAACATCCACCGCTTCTACCCGCACCTCCTCGCAAGTTCCCTCCCACTTCCCCAACCACCCATCCTAATGACTAACTTCCACCCAGCCGCCCCCCCTCCTCCCCTCGCACTTCCCCACCTGCCCCCCCAACACCTTCCTCTCCAACCTCCTAAACGCAAGCACCCTCCTCCTCCCCCTGCTCCTCCTCTTCCACCTCCACAAACGTGGTTTCCACGAGAAACTCCACGATTTCATCATCCCGTTTGCGTTCTGCATCGTATGGGGAATGTTTATTTTTGAAGGTAAGGAAGAATTGGTGAAGACGGATGTGGTGGTGTTTACGATCTTTCCTTGGCTGGTATTTTTGGGGTTGGTGGGGAGTTGGATTTGTGGATGATGGATGAGGGATGGTGTGGATTGGGATCTCGTTGGATGAGAGCGCGAAATTCGTTGAGAATCGATATGCTATTTTGTTGAAGTGCAAAAATTAAAATATAATACAAACACAAACACAGAAGAAGATTCTCTCTCGACTCGCCTTGATTTCAGCGGGCCTTCTCTACACCCTCCTCCTCCTCCTTCCCCCTTACTCTCCCCTATTCACTCCTATATTTCGAAGTGTAGCTCAAGAAGCTACGCGTCGGATTTTACAGAAATTTTGTATGGTATAGTATTGCATATGTGCATTTCCATTTCCAGATCTAGGAGTCCATTTATCTGGAGATCAATCACATGATAAAATATTCTTTTTGTTAAGAGAGAAAGAAGAAGAAGAAGAAGAAGAAGAAGAAGAAGAAGAAGAAGAAGAAGAAGAAGAAGAAGAAGAAGAAGAAGAAGAAGAAGAAGAAGAAGAAGAAGAAGAAGAAGAAGAAGAAGAAGAAGAAGAAGAAGAAGAAGAAGAAGAAAAATGAGCACGCTTCGAAATAACTCGCTCGCTCGCCCTTCACTTTACACTCGCCTCCCAGGAAAGAGAAAACGGAAACGAACAAATAGCAAAACCCAGCATTCCAATATTAACATCCACATCCACAAGATCCCCATTCCCCAAGCAGATGAAATCCTCACTGTTATCGACAAATAAAACATCAGAATAGACTCGACGTAAAACTCAGAGATACCAAAGGAAAGGAAAGGAAAGGAAAAGAAGAGAAGAGAAGAGAAGAGAAGAGAAGACGAACACTATTGACCATCAGATCATTCAAAAATTAAGTTTAGTCGTGCAAGATAATTTTTACCAGATAGTTTTTATCAATCTGAATCTTATTTGTTGAGATTTTATTTTGTAGTAGTAAAGTTAGTAAGTATTCATTTCTCTGATTTCTGCCAGTATGTTTCGGAGCTTTAGCTCAAGAAACTTATGCGTCGGATTTGACGAATTTGTATGGCGTGCGTATATAGTGTATGGCGTATATGCCGTGTTTATTATTGTGTGTATTATGTTTTTCTATACCCAGTAATCCATTTATATGTAATATAATGAATGAGTGAGTAAATGAGTAAGTATAGATTATCTGATTTCTTTTATAGGTTTATTATATATAAAGAATTTAGAAAACAAAGCAAAAGAGAAAGGAAAAAGAACTATTTCGAAATATCTCTAGTCTCTTAAGATTAAAGGCTTATCAGATATTCTATTCAGATACTCTATTTGAAAATAATATTGAAGTTATCTAGTATGAGGACTACCTTTTACAAGCTCCGAAACACTAGCTAGCTCGCTCCTACAATCTCTCTCTCTCTCTCTCTCTTCTCCCTCATCTCCCTCATCCCCCCCTCCCCCTCCCCTTCACAAACCCTCCACCCACCTACCCATCCATCCATCCACCCAACCTATCCATCCATCTAGCCCAACCAATCAATCAACTAGAATAAATAAAAAAACAATAAAAAAACAACAACAACAAACAAAATCTAAATTCGATATATCATTTTTGATAACTTAACTTACCTGACCTCCCCAAGTTTTCAAACCCCGCCCTCCCTCCCCCCTCCCCCCATCCCCATCCTTCCCCCCTTCCCACATCCCCAACCCCACGAAACAAGATCAGAAACTATCGATACAGATATAATACAGCATCCAACATCCAACTCAAATCAAATCAACTCAACTCAACTCAACTCAACTCACAACCAACAGACAGACAACAGACAACATAACTTCAATTGACCTGATCTGAACTGACCTGCCCTAACCCAACCCAACAAACAGATAGAGTCAATTCAATCCAATCACTCAATATCAAATCGTATCTCGTATATTACATCATGATATAATATGAAATATAAATACATTCATATATATATATATATACATGCATATAGTAAATAGATAGATAGATAGATAGATAGACAGACAGACGACACTTGTCTTCCAGCTCCATCTTATTATAATAATGCAAGGGTCCTTGAGGCTCTCAAGCCTCGTTTCTATTAGATTGCCGCTACGAGTAGCCAGCCAGCTAGCTAATCAATCATCCATTCCTGCTGCTCACAACTAGAATTACCAGCACTGAAGTTCCTCCAATTCACACCATACATTGTCCCAACATCTCATGTTGTCAAAAAAAAAACATCACCTCACATCACATTCAAAACAATCAAGAACATCAAATATAATATCAATCAGGTCCACGACCGTATAATTTCACTCGTATGCTATGTATGCGTATAAACACAACTGCTCGATCGTGATCCCACATTCATCCGTCCCCAATCCATAACATCCCTCAACCCTCTAGACAACCCGTCTAGGACCAGGGTGAAAAAAACCATAGAACGCCAACCAGCTAATCAAGCTAAACAGGTTTGCTCAAAAAAAGACAAAAAAGGTACTACATGCATGCCATCCATCATGAAATCCTCCTTCACAAATCCCAGACCGCGGGGTATCAAAGTGTCGCTACAAAACAATAGACGTTCCAGGAAAACTCCTCCCGTAAACAGGATGCTAGACTGTCTTACACACCACAGCAAAAGCAGAGGTATAGACTATCAAAAAGTTTTTGATTCGAGGAATGTATCGCAATGTCGAGACCAGATTGAGATAGGAAACGTAGTCGAAAGTCGAAATGAATGATTCACCAAAAGAATCAGGAAAGAGCGAAACCCTGCCGTAAATAGCATGCTAGACCGTCTAAAAAAGACTATCAAAAGTAACATAAGCCCATCCTAACTCCCCCGAGAACCATAATCGAAAGTGTAGTGTATCGACGCGTATGTGAAAGAGTATGAGATGATGTCATGACAAAGATGGTAGAGGTGAAGAGATGTTTAACCACCGAAACCATAGAGGGTACGGCCTTGTCTCTTCAAAGCGTAGACGACATCGAGGGAGGTGACGGTCTTGCGCTTGGCGTGTTCGGTATAGGTGACGGCATCACGAATGACACCCTCGAGGAAGGTCTTCAAAACACCACGGGTTTCTTCGTAGATCACTGTTGAAAGACGCGTCAGGAAATAAATCTTTACGTGAAATATTATCGCACATCAAAGTCTGGAAGACTTGAGACGCGATGGGATCGAATGGGACCAAAACTTACTGGCAGAAATACGCTTGACACCACCACGACGAGCAAGACGTCTGATAGCTGGCTTGGTGATACCTTGGATGTTGTCTCTCAAAATCTTACGATGACGCTTGGCACCACCCTTTCCGAGACCCTTTCCGCCCTTTCCGCCTACAGAAGAATATCATTAGTATATTGAAGCATGATTGACGTGATGATATATTATTGAAGGAAGATAATTATTGTTGTAGGTAGGTATATCGACATCATGAAGATGTGGATACCTTATCGCGTTGATAGATGATGGAGTGGAGTGAGATCAAAACACCAACACCAAAACATCATCCTCACACATCGCGACCGACAACAACAACAATCTCAACTTCAACATACAAATCAAGAGAAGAAAAGGTATTATAACTTACGTCCAGTCATGATGAAGGAGTTATTAAGAAGTGGATTTGATTATTTGAGATAATAAAACGCGTCTTGAATAAGACGATGGGATGTATTGATGATAATTCGTCGTGGCGGAATATGAAGAAGTTAAATAAAAGAATCGAATCAAAGGGGGAAGGGAATTTGTTGGTTTATGATCAGGAAGCAAGTGATCTGGAAAATGGGATTGTGGACGCTAGTACCTTTTGAGAAATCGATGGAAAAGGGAATTTACATTATCTAAGAATGTTTTTTTGGGAGAGAAAGGGACTGGGGGGTGTGATTGCCGAGGAAAATGATGGGAAATTTTCAATGTTGTTCTTTCTCTGGTGGTGGCATCTGAACACACACACACACACACACACACACACACACACACACACATCTGGCTTACAAAGTTACGGCTGCATTATTCGTTGCGTGATGTGAAATGTTCCGAGTCCCGACCAGCGTCAAATGCGGCGGATCGTTACTTTGTCTTAGTTCCAGGGGTGCATCGATAAGCGAGTATGTTCTTGGGTGAAGATACAAGATACCTTGATATCATTGATTCTGTGATGGGATGAACTACTTCGTATAGTTATACCAAAGATATTCCAACAATAATAGAATAAAGGACGTGTAACTGATTGAGATACCTTACATCAATCAGTATTTATCAATCAAGAGTTATCTTATCTAATCAATCTTTCACCATCATAAAAAGAAGAAGAAGAAGTTAATCATCAAAACAATGAATAATCTCAAACATTCAGTCATCGATCCGATCTTCACGAATCTATCATTTCCTACGCCTTAGATCTAACATGATTATATGAATATTCTGTACAACTTACTTACTCACTCCATACAGATCACCATCATCAACAAAGCCAACCTCATCTCAAAGTATATATATCCATACATCATAAACCCCAACCCCCAACCCCCAATCCCAAACTCAAACCCCAAACTCAAAAAATCAAAAATCAACCAAACAATCATCAAACCCCAACCTTCTACCTTTTACCTTCTATCTTCTATCTCCTATCTTCTATCTCCTACCTTCTACCTTCCCAATCCCATCCATTCATCCATCCGTCCCGTCCATCCCATTCACATGGTAACTATCTATTCGTAACGAGTTGAGAAGAGACTACCAGGTATTAGATACTAGATACTAAACATTTCCAACCGGCAGTTTTCCCAAACACATCAAAGGACTTAATATCATCAAGAAACTTTTAAGAACATCAGAATTTCTATTGCCGATTTGCTCAGAAGTAGAAATGATACTTGCTTTGAAATATTATATTATATCTACATATTACTAATTTTCTCTACTGACTCGGGAATTTCATGAGCTATCTGACCAATTCCCATCATTTCCCATAACGCGTACTTCCTCCCGCTCGTAAACCACAGATCCGTGTATACCGACTCAAAACGTGATGAGCCCGAGTTTCCAAATCAAAGTATAGTCCCGATCACCATTTTTGATACGGATGATTCGAGTAGTCTCCAATGTGAGAATCTACATCGGGCTAAGGCATCTGTTGTATGGCAAAGGGCTAGAGCAAGTAAAGAAATCCCGTCAAAGCCTGAGATATCTTTCAGCTTCTATACTCCGGTCCATTTGCGCGCAGTGAAACCTCGCACTGAATCTCTGATCGTGAGATTTAATTGATGAACTCTCTGGAGAAGTCCGCGGCCGCATGGACGCGTAGATAGTTTCCGTGATGTGCTACCAACTCCTGTGCGTAACATCGTCTTCCATGTGATATCAAATATCCCGAGACTTTAGTCTTCATCATACCAAGAATCCCGAATTTATTCCTCGCGCTTATGTTCTTCGTCGTACCAGAATACACCCAAGGAAGAGTATACCCCTCGATGGAATAATTATGATAATTCCTCCATGCTTCCTTCTAAACACTCTTCACAAATATTTCTTCCCCGCCGCCGCAATCCGTCCCCTAAACACCGGACTCGTAACTGGTTGATTGACATGATAAAACGGACTCATGATCGTCTTTACCCAATTCTCATAAACTTCCGTAAAGAATTGTTTAATTGCCTCTTCTGTCTGAGGCGAAGTAGGATTTGCTCCAATCGATGTAGAGGTTCTCGAAGTCGTTGGGTTTGCAGGTTGAGAGGGAGAATGTAAGAGCATGAATTTAACATCTACATATGTTAGCACCACACCAACGAGACACATATTCGTGAGAAGAAAAGAATAACTTACTTCCGCCCGTCATGAAGCACGATACGTAATTGTTGTAAAACCGGTCGATGCATTTCAAATACCTACAAAGCATCAATATCAGTATCCAATTGTGAATCAGTCCGAGATATATCACATACATCTGTCCACCACCCCATTGTACCTCCTCGACAATATCCAAACTACTATGAACAATAAATTGATTCATATGTCTGGCCTGTTCAGGAAACCTGGCGACCCCATCACCGCCCTGTTTCGCAGTTCCGAATTCATATTCGAAGAGAGGATTATCCTGCGTTCCGACGATTGCGAAATAATACGACATTTTGGTATGCGCATTCGCAGGTGAAGCAATGATGGAGGTTAGAGAGTTGAGGTCATGAAGCGAATGCTGATTGGTTCGCGGAATTTAAGGCTTGGCGCGGAGCGGAGGGGCCGACCGATTCTCGAATTTTGAAGAGGATTGATTGATGGGGTGAGGAGGTACGATTAGAAGAACATTGAAGGAAGCAACGCAATGTTTGGAGCTTTTAGACCTACGAATGTTATGTCTGGGGGTCTTCTCTGGTACGATTAGATTTATTCTCTGGTTTGGTTTTGAGGGTTGAGGTTTGCTAATGGTGGCGCGATTTAGGAAGATCCCATGGCGACTCTCAAAATTCCAAAAGGCACGACAGCGCAAACGTTTAAGGGCAGTCGATTCGGTGGTTGCTACTGTGGATAGAGCTTTGGCTGCTAAGGGAATTACGACAAAGGCTGTGGAGAGGTGGAAGGAGGAAATGCCTACGGAGCAGGAGATGTTACCAAGAGATAAATACACAATCTTTGACCGTAAAGAGAAGAAATATAGAAAAGGAATTCACAGTAAGTTTGGCAGATGCGCCATTATCGAGGGAGTCAGCTTACTGATATGACTGCAGAGCTTCCTAAATGGACGAGATTATCACAACGACTCAATCCTCCCGGTTATTGATGTGGATATATGTGGATGGACTCAATGGAAAGAGTTCTCATCGGAAGAATTGATGTACAATATGCATTGATGGCGTTTGGGATATGTGTATACGAAAAAAGAGTGAAAGGGCATGAGTTCAGTGCTCTGGAATGGCTAGAATCCTAAGAATTTTCCCTACTATGCAAATGCAGCTCACTATTCTGATATCAATGATCACCGCAGTTCCTTATACGCCCTCCCAAGCACTGCAAAATATCGTACAATCGTCCAACTCTCCAATAAACTATCTGCCCTTGCCATATTCTTCTTCTTCTTTCTGTCTCTCAGCTTGAATAGCTCTACCAAGACCTCCTCTTCCCTCATCATATTCCTCACGGTACTCATCGCGCACTTGGCCGCCAGACTTTCCACGTCCGTACTGTCTTCCCTCTTGAAATCCTGGATCCAAATCTGTTCTGATGATTCTCTCGTCGAGCTTGGTACCGCCAATATACTTCATGCAATCGAGTGCATCTTGGTGAGTATAATATTCCACGAAACAAAACCCACACGGCGTCTTATTGAATCTATCCAAACCCATAATCAATCTCTTGATTTCACCACATTTCGCAAAGAGTTCGTGAATTTGTTCTTCAGTTGTGTAGAAGGATCTGTAGACAAATTGTTAGTTCATGCCTCAAACCATGCCCCAGCCCATTGATTGATGGAAAACTGCTCAAATGAAAACATTGAATGCATTTTGACATACAAATTTCCCACATATAGTGTTGTCGCGTCTTTCAATGGATCATCTGCTGGTTCCTCCGGAGTCCGTTCTCTTCTCTCGTCCTCTCCATCTCTCTCATATCTGCGCTTCTTATTCTAGACCAGATTGTCAGTCGAGCTCCTTCTGCGCCGAGTGGAATAATAATTGCATAGCTTACTCTACCTTGGTAATAGGCACTTGGTTTATCAAGCCTATCAACAGTATTTCTAATTGATCCAGGCATTTTTTAGAAATTGGTTGTTTCTTTACAATCCAATTTTCTACAAGGCTGATGGATTTCTTTGTTTCCTGGGGAACATTTACAACACAGAAGGCCTCCAATTACCTACCTGCATGCACCAAGCTTTCGCGACGCGCTAGCATAGCCTGATGTTAAACCCATCCAACCTCAAAAAAAGTTCCAGACTCAATTCACTTCTCTTCGTCGCAACATACAAGTTGCTTTCAATATCGAGCTTCTACGAATGTGCTGATCATTCAAAATAACAATATCGAGCTCAGGGTTTGAAAAATGCCTCAAGTTCTTGGTTACACTCCTACATGGCTTTCAAAGCCAAATCCAGGCCATGAGATATTTACAGCGAAACCGACGGGCATCCAAACGGCTTCTGGAACTAGTTACAGTCCGAACGAGAAGAAAACGAATAAAGCAGGACCGAAGAGAACGATTGCGCGTAGAGGTACGGAGGTATTCATTGCTGTTGGAAAGGAAATTCGATGGGCGGATCTTGTTTACTTGAAGGAGACATGGGAAAATAAAGAAGAGAACCAAAGAAGCTTCTTGAAAGGCAAAACACGAGTTGAAGAGGAGATTGAAGTTGAAGAGAATGTCGCTCGGGGGTATAGAGTAAGGTTTGAAGCTTCAGTCATTGGATTTAGGTACTAATGTTCTGCAGACACTTAAAATTCCTGTGGCAGATGAAATTCGACAGTTAATTATCTCCCCCAATTCGAATTTTATGGCGATATTGACAACTCATACCGTACATGTCGCAATCTTACCTGAAGCCTCGCATCTCACAGCCCCCGATAATGGCCCTATGAAGATTAAGACTTTTCACTTGGGTCCAACTACACATGTTACATCACGATCTGGAATATCAACTGCGCTGTGGCATCCATTAGGCGTTAATGGAACATGTTTGGTCACAATCACAAAAGATGCTGTTGTTAGAGTATGGGAATTGTCTACAACTGATCGTTGGTCTTTCGATAAACCAACTCTTGTGGTCGATCTGAAAAAATTGGCGGATGGAGTTTCGGCCGATCAAGATTTTGGTGCTTCCGTGGCTGGCCAGCCAAGTAAATTTTCTCCGGATGCTTTTGAGATGGAGGTAGCATCAGCTTGTTTCGCAGGCAGAGGATCTGGAGGTTGGTCACCTATGACTCTTTGGCTAGCAATGAGGGAAGGAGATGTATATGCTCTTTGCCCATTGTTACCTGAAAAATGGGCGCCGCCACCCACCCTGATTCCTTCTCTTTCGATATCGATTGTTTCCAATATCGCCGCTATCGAAGACGATCCAACTGTAACTCCAGGTAGTAAACTCCTCGCGCAACAACAATTAGATTGGATGACGGATATCGATAATCAAGATCCAACCCAGGTTCAAGGATCTTTGGGTGAGCCGCCAATTGAGGTTTACACAAGGCCTTCTAGACCTGGAAAAGTACCAAGATTACAAGGTCCGTTCGACTTTGAAATGGCTCCCGAGATTGAGGATGACGAGGACGATGAACTTTTCACCGACATTTATGTCATTGGACCAAAGCTGGATGCCGAAGAGCTCATGGATGGAGAGGAGGATGATGAGCTTGAATTAGATGAAGTCGATAAAGAGGGATGTTCTATGAGCGTGATTTGCTTGCTTACGACTACTGGTCGCCTTTCAATCTGCCTGGACTTGGTTGGAATTGAAGCTCAATGGTTACCGAGATCGAATTCAAGGATGCTACGATTTCTGGACGACCCAGACCCACCTGTCTTGCTGACTTATGAAGTTTTGGAAACTTCCAAACCCAATGAGGTTTGGGAAGGATGTTGGCCAGTTTTTAGTCATGATGTCGAATCAAGATATTCGTTCTTCATTACCAACAATTCGAACATTACATACATGTCTCTCTCTGCATGGGTATTCAAGCTCGAGGAAGAATTATCCCAAGGGGCGGAGTCTAATGTTCGACTTGGTGTAGTCGTTAGCACCCCATCAGAAAGGCAAAGAGTCTATACGCCACCCATGATTGACAAGAATGCCCCTCTTGCTGCCAGCACAATCATTCGAGATCCTGATCTTGGCTATTTCCTTCTCTCCGCAAATGCTCATGGTCCAATATCTATCAACTTTGAATCACCCGAGTTTCAACTGGATTTCAACCGTAGCCGTGGTCGATCAGAATCATACGACTCCGAAACCGATAATGATAAGCCTCTCATCTTATTCGAAGCTCGACCTGTGTACCAACCATCTTATGCATTGGAACAACCATCCGAATTACCCTCTCTTCACGAAAAAATCAAGCATAGCAAATACAAGCGTTTGTTGAAGGAAGAAATTCGATTGTCACCAGCTACACTTACGGTCATGACCGACGCCCATAAAGTTCTCAGCGAAGAAACCCATCGAATTGGTACTGCAGCTGCAGAACTGTTCAGAAAATGTATCAAACTTCAGATTGAGCTTTCAAAACATATTAAACAAGCTAACGAAATCGCAACACGTGTGGAATCTGTCATTGGCGAGGATGTAGATGAAGATGGTGATAAACCTCGAGTGGCACCAAATGAAAACATGGAACAAAGAATTAAGGAAGCAAAGGATAAACAGAAGATCCTCAATGAAAGAATCGAAAATATCAGGAAGAAGATTCCTAAAAATACGCAGAGAGAACTGAGTGATAAAGAGAAAGCGTGGATAAAAGAGGTGAGGAGTCTTGGTGGAAAGGTACTGGGCGAAGATATGGACGGGTCAACGGACAGTATGGTTAAGGTCTCGAAGGATCCTTGGCAGAGGTATGAGGAGGTGAAGGAACTCAAGGATGAGGTTTTGAGTCAGGCGAATGAATTGGCGAAGGATGCGGAGAGGGAGAGAGATGAGGAGCAACAAGAGGAGAGGGATGGAGATTCAGCGAGAGATGTACAGGTTCCGTCTGAACTGAGAAGGAAGAAGGTGGGACAGATTATGAAGTTGTTGGATCGGGAGACGGCTTTGGTGGAGGCTACGAAGGGAAGATTGGAGAGATTGAGTTTGGCTTAAAAGAGGTGTGCATGAGTGGTGGTCTGGGTACCTAGGTAGCGACTAATGTTTTTTTTTTTTTGACGAAATCTTCAAAAAAGGAAAAGGGAACCAAAATGTGGTAAATGGTGGAAAGGGGAAGCGAGATTGTATTTTATGATATGATATGATATGCTATGCGATGACATCCGACAGGATGCGCGAGAATGTTCAGATACCTTTACCCTTACAAATATCAACGAGCGGCGTGTTTGTCGAGTTGAGCTGAGATTGACTTCGAGGCGTGTGGATTGTGCGGAGAAAACAAGAAGCAGATAGGGTAGGTGGGTGGTTAAAAATGGATAGGCAAAGGACATAGTCCATTATAAAAGATAATTAATCCAAGAATTTACGATCGGTCGGTTGATATTGGATTGGGGAATGGCCTTGTCAAGTGTGAATTCATACAGCGCGATAGATCAGCCTGTGAGAATGATGTGGGGAGTGCGAGAGATAGTTCTAGTGGGCTTTGGTTTTGATTCTCGGTGCAACGCAATGCGATATGTGATGGACAAACGATTTCTAGAACTTCCATCATTTTTTCGTTTTGATAAAGCGGACTTTCGGGCTAAGTCAAGTTGGATCGGGGTTGTGGTTGTGTTTTCTGAGACTGGGCTAGTTGATTTAGAAGGCATTGGGTCTTGTCGGATTTATTCGATTCGTCTAGAACGCCATGGATGAAAATAGTTCGTGCAAGAGCGGTCACTGGAGTCGTTTCTATCAGATTACTCGGGCTTTTACACACAATTGTGATGTGAGAATTGCATCTTGAGAGGAGGTAGAGATTTTAGATGATACGCGTGTTACTACTCTTCTAGATTGAACATTTGTGTTTATTTTCCGACGGTGCTTGGAGACTGCACCAACGTATAGTATTCGAACTTGACTCAGTTCCGTTAAGTGAGTCTGGTCAATATCCCAGCGTCGATCCAGATACCGGTACCAAAAGTCAGGCGCTACCATACCATCCAATATCACTGACTGCTTTGAATTCGGATGATATGATGGTTAATACAGTAGCGATAGCAGAAACGTGATTGTTGATTTGTTCTTCGTAAGTGAAAAGTGTAGAGTGATTAGTCGGATGATACCTAAATGCTGCTGTCTAATGCAACCATAATACTCGTTATCACAAAAGCAATTGATACCGCAGACAAGTCAGTACCGGTAAGCCATTCACTAGGTACATCTTCATCTTGTCTGTTCGTGATGTGATTGGAATTATGAGCCACAACTTCCAGAGGAGTATCGAGCGAAGCTTCATCAGCTGTGTTGACTTCTACAAAGCGCAGCGCAACTTCATAGTAGGATTTGCGATCTGGAGTCGTCATGTTTCTTTTTGCTTTCGTTATTCTTATCAAATTCTGCGAAGGTGTACTCGAGTGAGTAGCGACAGGGTCTGAAGTAGACGCTATAATGATGTCATGATTATTCTTTCTGAACAGCTTTTGAAGCGCTAGTTCTCGTGATATGTTTATCTTGGCTTGAGTTTTACCGATTCAAGAATGCTGTCTACTTGAAGGCTGGTGATATATGGCGTGGTTACTAGGAATCAAATTTAGACCAGTATCATGTTAGCACTAATTAGGTAGGTGTCATCATCGATGGCCAACTTAATTTGGGTCGAAATATAAACTCTTTTCCCTCCCTATTGACGCTTATCTGGAAATCGCATAAACTTGGCAATCATAGGAGCCAAGCACGTAAAGATGTAAGCTGCACCAAATTATGGCTCTAAAAGTGCTAGAAATTACGCGATTGCTAGCTCACCCTTGTCATTCATCTCATTGGTCGGTTTATACATGCAATAATTGAATCTATCTTGTGAATAATACAAGATGTCCAGCATCACTCCTTCAAAATTTGTCAAAGAATAAAGTTTTGTTTATCGCAGTTTTTGAGATGCTATGGTTGAGTTTCTGGTTTGGTCACTTAATTATGTCAACCCTTTGTGGGCCAAGTGCGTCTGCTGGGAGAGGAATGAACTGACTTTGAACCCTATCAAGGTGGAAAGGCAGAGCTTTCGTCAATCTCACTTGTTTTCAGCAAATACAGACAGAGAGGCTCTGATACATACATTGGCTCTGTCATAGCCAGCGTTGACCAATTAAGATTGAAGTCGCAGGCGACAAGCTTACTCAAAAGTATCATGGTCTCAAAAAGGGGCTGATTAATATTGTCTCTCCATGCCAGTAAAACTCACCAATTTCTAGACTGTCAAAGAAGTCTTCAGACCGAATTAAGAAATCAAAGAAACATTGGGCATAGCAGAGAGTGAGTTCTCTCAGCCTATCAAATATTTTTTTTATTAGGTTGGTGTCCTATACACACATCTTCTTCTCATTGAACCATTTAATTATTTTCAATTCTTCTCTTTTCCATTTCGTCACTTTCCTTTCTTCTTTCTCGTCAGAGGTATTAGCATCTCAGATGACAATGAGAGGGTGGCATGCTATCACCAGTATCAAGTGGAATGTTATCACCTACAAACCGGCAGTGATTTGAGTATCTACCTCCACCTTCAAAACAACAACAAAATCTCAACTATGAAATTTAACATCTGATTCAAGAATTTGGAACCAACCACTGAAGCGGAAACGAATTTTTGGATGAGTCTGAAATTAATGTTCATCTTGTTTTTCGCATTATGTTCATTTACTTTCACACTGTTGCAGATACATGCAAGGGGATATTCCGAGGGGCCCAGAATCTTGAGACCTTGAACCGCAATCCAGATATCGCGTTGGCACTACTACAATACGATTGATAATTCAGATCAGATTTATAGGGGCAATTTCAGACCGACAATACTTGCTTCTCTTTCACGGAGGAGTGTGGGCATCGAAAGCGAATAATGAATGACAAAGAGAGACTCATGTCATAAAAAATTCATGCACTGTTCTCAATCTCACCAATACCACATGTCTTGCAAGACTTTCGCGGCGGAACGGTATTTCTAATATTTCGGACTATCTTACGTCCAACTGCCAGTGAAGATCTGTCGAAAGTCGAATTTGCAAATTCTGGAAAATACTCTGCCCCTTCGCTTAATCTGATTGGTTAGTCGCCGGACTTACCTGTCATTGATCGACTACATCACTGTGTAAGCGTAGGTGAATGACTTCAAATTCAATGGCCACTATCCTAAAAGACCTAAGCGAAAGCGAAAGAGAATAGCTCGGTAATAGCCCTTATTTGAGGTCTACTGTCTTTTGTAAAATATTTACCTCTTTAGATAGAATACAATTAGACATTTGGGACCTAAATTACGTGGGTACCGCGTCTTCGTATCTTCCTCATACAAACACTTACTTGATTAGCTACTGTACTTAATCAATACTGTACTGTATTTCTTCGTGCATCTGCCTGTCTGCAGTACTGAGTAAGTCCCATTTTCAATCATCCTTAGTACGGTCTGAATCTTGGAAAGCTATTATAAAAAGAACTTCCAATCCAGCAGATTACAACTTTTCTTAAAAACATAAACTTTCAACAGTTGAATTTAAGCACTTCTACAAATTGTCCAAAATTCAAACCAAATCTAAACAACAATCCAGGATCTTTTCCTCTATCCTTCAACTTTCAGCAGTTTACTTTTAAGCAATTCTACAAATCGTCCAAATTCAAACAAAATACAAAAAACAAGCTAAAAGCATCCTTCCATTTATCCTTCAAGCTTTCACAAATACCTAAAAACCCACATTTTCCGACTATCAAAATCCAACAACACTCTAATAAATCATCAGAAAAAACCGAGAAAATGGGTATCTGTGTATATTATGCCATCGGCCGCTGTGTAGCTGGAGACCAATGCCATAACAAGCATACAGGCACATATCAGCCTTACCCTTGTAAGAACTTCATCTACAAGGGTACATGCAGGTGGGGATTGGAATGTCGATTCGGACACCCAGCTCCCGTTCCTGCAGAGAGCCCTGAGCCTAGTCGTCCTGTTTGCAAGAACTTTCTCTCAAGACGTGGATGCAAGCATGGATCGGAGTGCATTAGTCACCACCCCATTCCGACACAAAAGGTAGCTTCTAGCGCTACTTCAGCTTCTCCAATTTCTCAATCCACCAAGGCTACACCGGAGATTGCGAAGACCACAAACACTGCCACTGTCAATTTGTTTAAGGCAAAGCCTGCCAATACAACAGTTGCTCCTTTGTTGAACTTCCGCTCTACTCGAGTTCTTGCAAAGAAACCAAAAGTCGCTCTCACTAAAACAAATGTTTCAAAGGGCGAAGGTTCTACCGACATCCAAGTATCTAAGGATGAGCCTGTTAATGAGATTACAATGTTGGCATCACCAAAGGAGTTTGGAGCAATGCTAGCTCTTCCACTTGCGGAATCTACCATTACTATTCCAATGGCCTCAGAGATCCCAACTGCTACCAATGTCGAATTTTCCAAGAACGAGCCTGTCAATACAACGACCGTTGCACCAAACAACTCTAGTTCTGCTCCAGTCCTTGCACAAGCTCAAGCAACCATAGACACACCAGCTGTTTCAAGCACCGCAGATGCTGTCGACGTGGATTCTACTCATGAAAAGCCTGCTGACACGATTCCTGCTCCATCAATTGATCCAGGTTCTTATGAGATTGCTCTATCACCCACAGAGCTTACATCTGTTTCAACCGGTATGAGTGTCACTGGTGCTATCAACACTGATTCTTCCAGCGATCAGTCAGATGGCACAATTACAACTCCTTCATTGAGTTTTGATTCTATACTCCAAGTACTCACACCTGCTTCTACCAGCATTGGAGATGCAGATGACATTGGCTATGTATCTTCAAGTGACACCATACCAATGAGTGATAGTTCCGAGTTGGATCGATCTACAACACGAAGCCCATCACCTACTGATGATGCGCATGATACTTCAATGTCTACTGTCCCAGATGACTCATCTACTCCAGTCAAGACAGTTCCATTTAACCAGTGGGTTGAGGAAACACTTAAAAACGGCATGAACGGCACTACATTACCCACAACTCCTATCGAAGCATCAACTGCTTCATCATACACAGCACCGACCGAACCTCTTGTCAACTTTGAACAAGCATCTGTGGTTCAATCTACCGATCTAGTTCCATTGGCAGAGGAACCATCTAACCAGACGACCACAGCAGCACCCGTGGAGGAAAAACAAATTCTTGTCATTCAGTATGTATCTACAGACTACCGATCGGCTATGAACAAGCTTTCCCATGCGGTCGTAGACTGGTCCGCCACATTAGAACCCTCCAATCTTGAGTTGTCGGGACCTGGCATTTATGAGCGTCAAGTTAGGTACGTACATCCCATCCATAATTTCATTTATTCCATACTAACATATCATTCTGAACACAGCCGCACTGAAGTCCTATGTACATGGCCTCAATCATGGAATGTACCAGCTATCGACATGATCAATATGCTCATTCATATCGCCTCAACTTGGGGCGAGCTTTCCGCATATCAACCCATTCATCGTAACATGGGTTCGTGGCATTCCCTTCAGATCACATTTCGACACCGACACGAGGCTGCTGCTGCTACCGCCGCAATCAATGGACATCTCATTACCGCTGCTGGTGCATGTACGAGTATTCCTGTAACAGTTAGTCATCAAATTGCAGTTCAATACATGATACCCCGCTACATCATCGATTCACTCGGTCGCCAGAATCAAGGAAACCTTCACCAAATTTTCGCACAGAATTCTTGCCAGCTTCATTGGGGTGAATCGTACCGTGCTGATTACTCTGGCGAGAAGCTCATGGAGGTAACAATTATGGGTACATGCGAGGAGAAAGTTGCGCAATGCAAGGCAGTTCTCGAGGATCTTCTCAGAGGTAGAGTGTTGACATACGAGGAAGGTGATAATAGACCTCTTTGGCATAAATTCTTCAAGACCAAGGAGGGAGCAAAGTGGATTGGAGAGGCGACGACGAATGTCTTTGATGTGAATGTTCGGGCGGCAAAGGTTGCGAATCTGGATATCTTGATGGTTTATGGATCGAGTGAGTGGTCGAGAGCTCGATTTGGAGCACTTGTTAAGAAGAAGATTGCGGAGTTGGAGAAGGCTTCTGTAGTTACAGCTGTTGTCGCAGAAGAGTTGAGGTTGATGAGATTGAGGGTTGAAGGTTGAAGGATAGGTATTTTAGGAAATATTTTTTCGGGGGAGGGAGGCTCTTCGCGATATTGTAGGGATCGGTTGGTTACATTATTTTTTGACAGTTTAGTGAATTTATTCTAGTATTATCTATTAAAGACTATGAGATACACTGAAGTGTTAAGTAATTTAGAGTGGAATGCCATACCTAATAAGTAGCTCCATTGCATAAGAAAGTGAAATTTGTAATGGACAAACGTCAAGCCATGTTATTTTGGAATGCTAACACAATCAACGAGCAGGAGAAAGTCTGCCGACAAAGCCTTGATTGACTTGGATAATGATCCCATTGTATGTTCGTAGTGCTTTGTATTAAAATGTCTTGAACTTCGTTGATCTAACAATGTACAAGACGATGGGTGGGGTGAGTCAACTTTGTTGAAGCCTGTTGTGCTCCATTTGTGCAATTTTAGTAGAGGATATTGGAAGAATGAGCAGTGGACAACTCAGCACGATAGTAACTGGAATGAGAATTACACACACTTTTCTCATAATGCGTTGAAAATTTACGATGCTGGAGCCACTTAGGCTAGTTATCATGAAGCTTGAGTTCTGCTACCGAACAACAACGGGCACTTACCCTGCGGTCCACATGCAGAGATCGAGACTCCCAGTGATATTTAAAAGTAATGCCATTATATCTACAGGTTCTGTGAGATCTTGTCAAGGAGATAGTTTTATGTTCATTCTAGTATACTCGGAGAGCTGTAAAGGATTCAAAGTCATAGTGATGCGGGGTATGTTTGACTGGAGTTGACGAAGTGACCTGTGTATCCCTACCAGTTTAACGTCTCATTACTTAATTTTGATTGAAGGTTTATTGTGTTCTTGTATGTACAGTCATCTTATGTGCTATATGGTGTAGCGACGACTCGAGAACAATCGGGATGTTTCTTTCTATACGACAGAGTGTCATTGTATGCTCGAGGAGAACCACCAAAGCATGGCCCCAAAAAGACCTTGGCCTAGGTATAATAATTACATTTTTCACTATGAAAATTGATTGTTGAGGAATTTGAGGGGCTCTACGGATGAGATTGGCTTGTAATGTTGAAGTGTTGGAGAGAGACACGGCGAAGAATCGTCTTAAGACCTGAGCCGAATCCGACAGCTAACTGCTTTCTTGTTGCGTTCGATGAAGGGTGAATTGATTCTGATGTTTGATATAACTTTAGTTAGCTGAGTTAGAGGAGAATTGACGTAAGTGCGCAGACAATCTGTATGATAATTGGAGGCAGACCTATCTTGGTGGCATCCAGGGAGTCGTCCAAGTTCACATCTTCGCACTGGAGTTGTATACAAACTAATGCGAATCTCCTGGCAACAGAAGTCTAACAAGAGTAACATAACAATCCATGAAAGTCCAAAATGTAATACACTCCCAAGTGACCTGCCTACTTCAATCAGATGATACTCTGGCAGTTTCAAAACAGGCATCCAGCACAGTTGTTTTTTTCCTTTTTCTTGGCTTTTTGAATTCTGTGGGAGTACAGGCTTCACAAGGTCCCACATCATTGGTATATGCTATCACTTTCATGAAGGGAAATATACGAATCCAATGAGACTCCAAAGCTCTTTCACAAGTATGTGAAGGCACTATGGTGGTGGAATGCGGACCCCAAAAACCAAATATCATGCGATGGATAGAATGCTCAGGTCACACATATCGATATGAACGGAGCCATCCAGGCATGCACCAGAATCACATATTGTGTGATACCTAACTCCTCGGAGACATTAATCACAGTCAAGGTGACACAAACACCTTGGTTGATCGTCACGAATTCTTGCCAGCAAAATTATCGTCTTCTCACCGCGGGCGATCACTGATCCCCAACCCTACGGAGAACACAAACCTCGAGATTAATGTTCCCACTCAACGATCACATTTTCCTTGTTCCCCATTCACAATTGTGGATGTGGTCTTGTTCGAAATCCCAACTCATCTATGATAATTGCCTTGGCCGTAATTACTCGACTGCGCATCCAGATCACCAAATTCACATCCTGATTGTACAAATTTCTATGTGAGACAAGTGCTATCCAAGTCTGCAGGCATAAAATATGATCGAAGATAACGCAATGTGCGTACTGCATGCCAAAAACTTACAACAGTTGTATATCCAACCCTCGAATATTTGTGCGCCTACTGCGCCGGCTCTCAAAGTCGCTGATAGTGAATGTTGGCATGATATTGTCGAGTAGTCTGCGCCGCATGAATTGATTCAGCCAGTGGATGTAAAATTAGCCTACAATGGGCTTTCGTCGGAGACCTGGCGCGAATTCATGTCACAATGAGGGAGCGGAGTGGCCGAGCCGAGCTTGGCGGTCAAATTCCGACAGATTGGTTTTCGGCGGTGAACTCGGCGACTGTGAAATCTTGTCGCCGTCTGGCATGGGTGTATTCTTCTAGGCGTCTAGAAGATTCTACATGAAGATTTGGGCTTGCTAGGTTTGTTCAAGGTCATTAAAGTCCTTCCTAGCGCGGTTATATTCAAAGATTCGGCAGATACAGCATGTAGAAGAAAGGGGATTTAGATACCTTCTTGGGGTAACGGCCAGCTTCTTCTCGAAGTAAATAACCCCGGTAACGATATGCATCGAATCACTTAAATTTCCAAACGAAGAAGCTCGCTTGAAGACAATTAATTGAACCGGGCATCAATACCGGCTTGTCTAATCCTCTATTTCAAGGGTGTTTGCACTTGAACCATTAATCACACATCCTTGAATCGCCGAGAGCGGACCAAGGACAAAGGGAGGGAACGTTCGAGACGTGTGACCGTTCATAATTTGCTGCAGCTCTTCCAGCTCTTCCAGCTCCCAGCATTTCTCTCCAAATCATAGTTCTAAGACCAAAACAAAGCCCCGCCAAAAACACAAAATCACAATATGAGCTTCACGCGGCCTATCCCTACCCATGCTCATACACTTCATGAGAAGCAACAACAGCTGCGCTGCCACGGAGATCCCCTTCCATTCGCTTAGACGCATATTTGGACAAGGTAAGGTTGCATCAGCACTACTACTAGCCCCTATTCATGTCCAATCACAAATTATCAACCGAATACATGTATATTCTGATCGGGACATTGAAAGCTTGTCTGTTGGACATTGCATTTTAACAGAAAGTGACACTCTTGCATTTGCAGATATATTTACCCGGTATCCGATACTAACCTGAGTATGCCCAAGAGAGATGAGATAAAAGGCTAATGTTGCATTGAACAGTTTGATGTGGTAATGGTGTTGATGTAAGTCCCGACGGAACGGATCACGAAAGGTCTGTGCAAGTGTTTGCTGTTCGAGATGCACAGCCCGCCTCGCAATTGCATTTTCTATTCTTTACTCACCGTTTGAAGGCTGAGATGGGATTACATGGTGGTCCTGCTGTGAAGCTTGAGGCACGGCATTTGCACTTTGGGTGTGTCGACCATACAGTAAGATTTTCCGGGACTTGCAAAGTTTGGAGGAAAGATGCTTATTGCGGCGCCTCTAAGACATGGACATGGGATTGTTGGTTGAAATGAATTGGGACCAGTGATCATGATTGTTTATGGTAAACGACTGAGATAGTCAACTCGGTGACTAGATGTGATGTATTTTGAAATTCTGACAGATTAGGTGGGCTTGTTCAATGGTCGTTGATTTAAAAGAGCGGGTCTACTTTCAAGCGTGAATTCGTGCCGTTTTCATAAGGCGAATGAGGTTGCAGATGGAGTTGGAAGTATGTTGGTTAAAGTCTTAGTAGAATATTCAGGAGGCTCGTATAAGTCTCTGTATGGAAAGTAAAAGCGTCAATTTCCAGACTGATATGATTTCGGTGGTCCCAACTACCTTCCTCATGGGATCAAAGTTAGTTTAAGTGGTTTCCATGTGTAACTTGACTTTGTGAAAGTAGTGGATTAGCTTAAAGTTGGGAAGAGAAGAAGCTACATGGACTGTCCGCGATCCTGGTAAAAAGAATGTTAAATTGTCTTCAAGTTGAGTGCTTATCCGGGAAGCGTCCAACCATCGGTCCGGAAGCTTGGACTGAAAGATGCTAAAGGAATTTAATCTGGGGATAAACGTTACTTGTTGATGTGCAACTAAACCAATCTCGATCGTCTAAAGACAGCAGAAATAAGGAGTTGATGAATTTGTTCTGATTAAACCTGATTTTCTCGAAGACCGGGGTATTGGAAGTAGATTAGGGTGAGACGCGTGCTGGTTTGATTACTACAATGAATTCCAAATCGTGTACCAGTTTCCCGGGTCCACGGACTTAAGGAGGGTCAACATATTTCTAGCAAGTTCACAAAACAGGTTCCAACGCGAGATGAGCCCAGGGTTCATGCAGGGTATTAAACAGATTTCTGTAACTTTGAACAATTTACATGTCATTGCTGACTTTCAATTTGGTGGACTAGAAACTCCGGTCAATGTTGGTGTATGGGGGTCAATCTTTATGAGCATGAAGTTCGAACTTGCCAGGTAGTAGATCAACGTCCTGAGATTGTTACTATTGGCGGCGATAAAGTTTTGAGCCGTTATTTCTGCATGATGAGATGTGATGTGGATCATGCAATTTCATAGCCATGGAAGAGAGATGCCGAGGGGTTTTGTGCAACCCTTGTGCAAAGAAAGAACTCATATTGCTCGTGAGTATTGGAAACTGCCTGAGTACTGTATATTTTGCATTGTTAGATTCATGGCAAATGATACCTAAGAACAATAACTTAATCCACTCCGACTGTCTCACTGCCCAGATTTATCATTTATTTGCTGCCAGAAATACAGGATCATTTTGTGCACAAATTGTAACCAAAATCATAGAGAGCAAGAAATTGTATGAAAAAAGCCTGTATCTGATCATCAAAGTCATTCCGTTTTCATGAATTTGTACCAACTAGCAGAAATCTAGCATTATACCATAAACTGTACGGGGATCAATCAAAATTCCCAACTTTAAACACGCAGTAAAGCATACCAATATACCAAATGTAATGGATGACAGAAGAGCCAATATCGTAAGAAGTAGATAACCCAAAAACCAAAAATCCTTTTCAAGAACACACCACTAAGCTTTTGAATTCCCCAGAGGCTTATATAAAACAGATGATTGAACGAGAAAAGGGCTCAAGGAGAAGATCGAGGGGAAGATTGAGCAATGGATGGTGTCGGAGAGCCTTCATAGCCACTGAATTCATCCATGGACTCATCTACAGATTCTGATGTGGTATCAACCGCGCCTCGTTCTTGCTCATCCTTTCTCAACTGTTGTGCTCTGAGTGAATTGAATTGTTCTATCATAATCATTAGTTGTCTGTCGAGCTATATATAACCAAGTATGAGTGGGATGTTGGGGTGAAAAGCACGTACCTCGTTGTTGATCAGTCATTTCTTCTGCCAATCTCCTCATTTCAATCCTGTGCTGTTCCAAGATCCAAGAATATTTCATGGCTCTCTCTGGATGCTTTTGCACAAGAGTGTATGGGATTCCTTCTAATCTTCCTGCTGGCGTCCCTCTTCTTCGTACCTTGGCTGAGATATATCTAATTCTTCCATTCTCATCTCGCATTACCCTGCCGTTTTTGTCGTACATCTTGATGTTGTTATCCCTGTAATATCTCGAAGAGAGACATTGCTCTGACTCTCTTTGATATCCTCTGAAGTGCTTTCTGAAGCAAAGTAAAACCTCGGGCCAATGCTTGTTCAAGTCTTCTTTGTGGTACCGAATGAAATCGACCTCTTCAAGCGAGTAAGCTTTGTTGCTGCGAGGCTTCTTCTTGTCAGATAGAGTGACTGGCTGAGAATGACGACGATGGGAACGCTGATGGCGATCATGATGGTGGCGGTCATGACGGTGACAGTGACCTGGAGATTGGGAGTGATATCTGTCATTGGGAAGAGAATAGATTGGGGGCAAAGGATAGGGGTTCGTGAATCTATGGTGGGCGTTGATCGGATTGAAGGACATGGGACGGCTATGAATAGGTGCCGGTGGAAGTCGTGTTCTTCCACTTCGTGTAGCATTGAGACGAGCATGATTTTGAGCTTCTGTTCTTTCGAGCCGAGCTTGATATTGGAACAAAGATTCTGAAGAATGCCCGCTGAATGCCTGCTGTACACGGGTCGAAGGCTGGTGGTGTTGAATGTCAAGATCCATTTTTGACTCGTTATCAGAGTATTCTTCTGATTTTACTTCGACATCTGAAGGGTTTAAAAGCATAAGAATATCCATTTTCTGAGTTACAACTCCGGTGTTATTAATAACAGACGTAATTCCCATAACAGTTGAGGCTTTTTGGGATGATGGCTCCACTTTCATTTGCATTTTAGCTGTGATAAGTATTCAGGGAGATGTTAAATGATATCAAGATATTTGTGTGTCGATAAGAAGAAGAAGAAGAAGGAGGACAAGTCAAAGAAGATAAAGTGTTTGAAGATGGTGATGAGTAAATTCAGGGTCTTGATGAATGTCCACAACTGTGGAAGGGCTAGAGAACCTTATATACGCCCTATGAGAGAAACCCAACACAGCACCAACTTGATAAAGTATGGAAAAAGAAGGAATGCCAGATAGCTTTGCTGAGACAGTGCTATGTCGGCATCAAGCGGCGAGGCAAATTTCTCCAACAAGGACATGCATTATAATTCATGTGTACCGACTGGCTACCGCAGTCGTGTGTTTGATTTTTCCTCATTTTGTTCTTGTGATTTCGAGACCATTATTTCTAAGCAATTTAAAGATTCGGAGGTAAACTTCTTTTGGCAATATCGCAGCGAGGTACCGTGGCTCTGGGTTTTTGAAGAAGTGATACGGGGAACTATTGGCTACCTGAGACCGATTTATGTATGGCGTTGAGTTTAACCTCGCGAATATGTACTGATTTTCAGGCATTTTTTTCCATTGGTGGGCTTTATCGATATCTTGCATCTGATGAGTCGTCTTGCTAGGTCAGGTTGTATTGTCTACGCAAGTATTAGACTGCAACTAGCCGTTCTCGAATGATGCTCCTCTTTAATCATGATATAAAATGTAGCCCGCATCACTTGAAAGGTTGAAGTGGAGCTTGCATATATACGTTGAAGAAATTAATGAAAGCCATAGCCAATGAAACCTGCTAGGTGTTAGGGCATCAGCCAAGGATTATGATAAAAGATTGGTCACATTCTCCCCATGTCACTCTACTACTTGTTTAACAAATTGATATCGAAGAGCACAGACGTACAGTCGCACCGCACTTACCGCCCCTCTACTTCATTGAAGAAACAATTTGCCGCCACACTGTCCTTCTTGTGAACCCTTTAACAGAGTGCCGCACCGTCGCTTCTCTGCCGCGTATTCGAATTGACATATTATTTCCTCTTGTATTCGGAATGTATATATTGATCTTATAATCACTTGCCATTGCTTTCTTTCTTCCAGAACTTCCTCATTTTCTTTCTTAGATTTTCCAACATGAGTGAAGATGCTTACAAGAGACGGCAGGGAATACCCTCCAATGCAGATGACTATCATGTGATGATTTCAGACCCGAGCATTTGGAACCAAATCACAATGCTTGTTATGCCCCAGTCACCAAAATAAATGGAACAGTACCATACGATGCTACGCACTTATACATATTAGGAAGCTCATTTCATCCGTTGCGGGTCAATATTCGCATGCCCACAGATGGCAGAAGGATCCTTACATACTGGGGGCCGGGTTTGACAGAGAGGACGGAAATCTACTGCCAACGGGCGGAGTGAGGTAAAGATATGTATTTAGCATCATTTCATTTTATTCTTAGTTGTCAGACTTACTGGTTCGGTCTCTGTTTCATGCAAAATAGTGTGTTCTTGTGATAGAGATCCTAGAAATTCCCCAGAGTTTGGTTTAAGCGCTGAGGGGGTTTCGTGTGAGTGTAACGTTGTCGAGTTTACCAGGGTAAGCGGAATAAACGAGGGCAGAGAACAGGGCAGAAAGACCGAAGTTCATCCAAAGAGATGAGAAACACGAGTCTGTATTGAAGCGATTGAAGCGATATGAGTTTAATGAGTTGCTGTCAATATTTAGGTTCTGTCAAAAACAGCCGCGGACGGGTTACACAGACTAAATCATTCGATATCCAGAGAGCACTAATAGAACCAGCCTTATTCAAAGTAAGATTTTTGACCCACGAGCGCCAAGCGGAGCAAAGCGCATGTAAGGAAAGCCCAAGCCCCTGACAAAGAGCTTTTGTGATCATTTATGCAAGGAAGGATTTAATTTTCTAATTGATTAATTAACATATTGCTAAATGAAGGCCGACCTTGCCGACTTTTCGGACGAGAGACGCCGACACCGAGTATATCTTTTCGATGATTCTTTTTGATCAATGCAGCTAAACGCAGTAGTCGTATTTGACTCCAAAATGACTAGCGGTGTGGAGCTCAGATGTGATATAACCTCTACATATCAGTAAACAGTTTTCCTCTATAAATAAGGAAACGCTTGCCGCAAGTCATAAGTTGTGAGTCGTAAGCAGCTTCATACGTAAGCAATAGATGCGATAAGAGAAAGAGTCCACCAGGTCTAAGAGCCGGATATAAGTTTTGCACAAATCGTACGGTAATCCCGATACAAGTGGGTACAATTGACATAAATAATCTTCTTTAACTCTATCGGCGTTAGGCAGTTTGTGCACAGGCAAGAGCAGTATCATTTCAGATGAAGAATACGGGGGGCAGTGGGGGCAGTGGGGGGGGGGGGGAAAGGGGGGAAAATCAGTGGAGAAGAAGTATCCTTAAGAGAAGTCTGGACCAGCTCCTACCCGTATCTTCATCAGAAAGGATACTAAACTGACGGGAACCACACCGCTTCGCCTCGTTGCTTGCACCACTTTCTCACACAATTGTTGCAATGGATAGACCACTTTGTCTCATTCGCTAATTTCAGGGTACTCTGTAGAAAATTAGTTCTGTTGAAGAGCATGATTGAGGTACGGGACTAGAGCCAAACAGGGAAATCAGCAGTGGATAAAGCCACCGAAGCCAAATTATGATGATATTATGTGCAGATTACACATTGTGTAGATCTGTTGTATCAACGCCTGACACATGGCTTGAAGGCTGGAGGGGCTGGAAAGGCTTGAGGATTTTGATCAGTTAATGTTTCTCGCCGTCGCAAAAATAAAGAAAGAAATAAGCTTGAAAAAGAAGCCACATGAACACACTCCATACACATGTAAAAGTGCCAGGTACGTCTAAACAGAGATTTTGATTAAGGTTGTACCACCACTGGTGTAGATACACCGTTGCTGACACCTTTCCTCTTACACGCCGCACATGAAGAAAGCGCGAAAAAGTAAACACAACAAAGCAATAGAATTGTGATCTTACATAAATTTTCTATTTAGTAATCCGCAATTTTGATAGCTCAGATCTTCGCAATGTTTACCTCAATCACCTAGGTATAGAGCTGACACTTCATGTCTAAGATTCATATGCATCACATCAATAAATAGAACGATTTCCGATGGGATCTAGGTGTCATTTGTGAGATTGAATCTTGGCGATGAGGGGAAAAAGAGGAAAGAAGTGAAAACAGCACTTTGTAGGTAATGTACGATGGTGCTTGAACTCTCTACATAGCAACAGAGGGATAAAGGAAGATTGAAATGTTCGTCATTGGCTCCGGTGAATGCCAATAATCAATTGGGTTGCACGTGATCGAATCACGTGATCGATCGGCTTTACAGGCTATGACAGGGACAAGAGCCGAGCGCTTCAAAATCTGAGTTACCTAGGCTATTACACACCGCAGTCTGTAGATTCTAAGGGTCAACGGAACGGGAAGGTCAGCTCTTCCTTATTATGTGGGGTTTTGCGTCATAGTGAGGGGTGATTTCTTATAAAAAGTTGTCTATCATACTGTGTACTCCAACACAACGATGTAGATTGATTGACCACTCTAGACATTGGTAGAAATTTCTAGATGGCACTACTTGTCTTCATAGCCCCTTGAAACTGACTAATGATAGAGAATCAATGGATGTCTCCTACAAGAGGAAATGTAAGCCGAATTCAATGGGTTTAGCCTCGACTTAATCTACTTAGTAGTGGCATGGTAATGTTATGCACTGATATAGGGCCAGTGATACCTGCTGCTGCTGCTGCTAAGCAAACACCCAAAAGCCCTTTCTTTGATGACACGTAGTCGTATAGATGTACTGTGTTTCGAGAATCTAATGCTGTGTGTTGGTAGTGTTATTGTCAGGCAATGTGAAATAATAATAAGTATGTGAAGTGTCCCCAACTATCTATTTCAAGTATCTTCAACTACCGATGTAAAGTGTTCTCGCCTCACACGCAGAGGTGTGTATATACTGTGTTATAGACATACGTATATGTGTCCTCTTACTTTTCTGAACCAACAATCTAGGTAGCTAACATGATTTTGACGATTAGTAGTAGACAGATCTCCACCATGTCAATGCCTTGCCGCAGCTGATTCAATCTGGAATCCATATTCATCTATTCCATCCACTCAATTGAGTTGCATGATGAATAATAAAATTATTCTTCCCTGCGGAGGTTATTTAAAGTTTGTTCTTTAGAAGCTGCAAGTGTGTCCTTTTCTACAAGCTTCTTCCACTATCTGCGATAAGTGACTCGGACTAACTATTTTCCACGCCTATCACCTAACCGAACCAATCATCATATTCAAAAGTTCATTTGGGACAGATTTCCATTTCATCAAGAAAGCTTTAATAAAGTCGACTTCTTCCCACTTGTTGACCTCTTCCTTTTTACTTTCTACATTCAAGAATAGGTTTCTTTTTACAACACACAATCTTTCCCAGAAACCATCTTGGTAAGCATATCATCATGGCCAGTGGAAACAGATCTTCCCTCTTTGTAGGGTTGTCTGCACTTTTCTACCTTGTCCTCTTATTCTCTCCCCTCGCTCTCTTCCAAACAGCACATGCACAGTCCGATCAGGACCCTCTGCAAGAATCTTATGGCACAGGTAAGCTTTTGCAATGCTTTGCCCCCAAAAAGAATATCTCTTACTGACAATTCTGCCATTTAGTTATTGGTATCGATCTCGGAACTACCTACTCTTGCGTCGGTGTGATGCAAAAGGGAAAAGTTGAGATTTTGGTAAACGATCAAGGACACAGAATTACACCCTCATATGTCGCCTTCACCGATGAAGAAAGATTAGTCGGAGATGCAGCCAAGAACCAGGCTGCTGCCAACCCAAAGAACACTGTTTTCGACGTCAAGTAAGTTCTCAATTGCATCCGATTCACTAGTTTTCAATACTGACAGGTGTCCTTTTCAGACGTATGATCGGTCGCAAGTTTAACGACAAGGATGTCCAAGGTGACATGAAGCACTTCCCATTCGACGTTGTCCAAAAGGACGGCAAGCCTTCCGTACAAGTTGAATACCAAGGAGCAAAGAAGACCTTCACTCCTGAGGAGGTTTCCGCCATGATTCTTGGAAAGATGAAGGAAGTCGCCGAGTCTTATCTCGGAAAGACCGTTACTCACGCAGTTGTTACTGTTCCAGCCTACTTCAACGACAACCAAAGACAAGCTACTAAGGACGCTGGTATCATTGCCGGTTTGAACGTCCTACGTATCGTCAATGAACCTACCGCCGCAGCTATTGCTTACGGTTTGGACAAGACTGGAGGTGAACGTCAAATCATCGTTTACGATCTCGGTGGAGGAACTTTTGATGTTTCCCTTCTTTCCATTGATCACGGTGTCTTCGAGGTTCTTTCTACTGCCGGTGACACTCACTTGGGAGGAGAAGATTTCGATCAAAGAGTCATCAATTACTTCGCCAAGAAGTACAACAAGGAGAACAGCGTCGATATCACCAAGGACCTCAAGACCATGGGTAAACTTAAGCGTGAGGCTGAGAAGGCTAAGCGTACTTTGTCTTCCCAAAAGACCACTCGTATTGAAATTGAAGCTTTCCACAATGGCAACGACTTCTCCGAGACTCTCACCAGAGCTAAATTCGAGGAACTCAACATGGATCTTTTCAAGAAGACCCTCAAGCCTGTTGAACAAGTCCTCAAGGACGCTAAGGTCAAGAAGGGTGAAGTCGATGACATCGTTTTGGTCGGAGGTTCTACCCGTATTCCAAAGGTTCAAGAACTCATTGAGGAGTACTTCGGAGGTAAGAAGGCCAGCAAGGGTATTAACCCTGATGAGGCTGTTGCTTTCGGTGCCGCTGTTCAAGGTGGTGTCTTGTCCGGAGAGGAAGGTACTGAGGAGATCGTTCTCATGGACGTCAACCCATTGACCCTTGGTATTGAGACTACTGGAGGTGTCATGACCAAGTTGATCCCAAGAAACACTGTCATCCCAACCCGTAAATCTCAAATCTTCTCCACTGCCGCCGACAACCAACCAGTTGTTTTGATTCAAGTCTACGAGGGAGAACGTACCATGACCAAGGAGTAAGTTTTAGCTCATCTGCTCATTTCTGAGATACATGATTCTAACGAAAATCTTAGTAACAACAACCTCGGTAAATTCGAGTTGACTGGTATCCCACCAGCCCCACGTGGTGTCCCACAAATTGAGGTTTCCTTTGAGCTTGATGCCAACGGAATCTTGAAGGTTACCGCTGGTGACAAGGGTACTGGAAAGTCCGAGTCTATCACCATCACCAATGACAAGGGTCGTCTTACTCAAGAAGAAATTGACCGTATGGTTCAAGAAGCTGAGAAGTACGCCGATGAGGACAAAGCTACCAAGGAGCGCATTGAGGCCCGTAACGGTCTTGAGAACTACGCTTTCAGCTTGAAGAACCAAGTCAACGATGACGAGGGTCTTGGTGGCAAGATCGACGAGGATGACAAGGAGACCGTAAGTTATTGATCATTTCACTTCCAATCTATTTCATGCTAATTATACCTTAAGATTTTGGATGCCGTTAAGGAAGCCACTGAATGGCTCGAGGAGAACGCTGCTACCGCAGTCGCCGAGGACTTTGAAGAACAAAAGGAGAAACTCTCCAACGTCGCCTACCCAATCACCAGCAAATTGTACAGTGGAGCTGGTGGACCAGGTGGTGATGATGAGCCAGAGGGCCACGATGAGTTGTAGTTAGTTAAAGTCTAGACACGGAATTGATACACTGCACTTTATGATGTTTTTTTTTCTTCGATTGGTTCGGATGGATGGACCCGAGTAAAAGGGAAGGTACGTGTAGGCGAAATAAATGAAAGCTTTAAAGCTATGCATTGTAATCCATTGGGGGCGTTATTTATACAAAAAGAATTGAGTATTTAAGATATCTTGCTGTTTTGACTTTGTGTGTGTGTGTATGTTCTCGTGTGTTTTGCTTTGCTTCTACTGTAATTGTGACGTGATCTTTATCTTCATCATGATCTTGATGATGTTGCAATCTGATATCATATTATGCACTTGGTAGTTGATGTTAAGTCATGTTTGGGCGTGTTAAACCTTACGTAGTGAGATGGAGGGAGAAAGAAAGAGATAGAATGGATCTAGAAATTTTGTTATCGAATATACATTATCTACGTAATTATCTAAAAGACTCATTATACTACATGCCCCCTCCCTCCCCCAAGGCCCGTCTATCTTTGCCTAGGACCCTAGGATCTACAACACCGCATCCCAAAGCCCATCATCTCCAAACTGAATTTCACCACAACCAACCTTTGGCAATGGCAATGGCAATGGCAATACAATCTCCTTTTCCCTCTCCCGAGCAAACCCAAAACCAAAACCAGCAGCCAGCCCGCTATCATCGAATGCCCCATCCCTCTCTAATCTATACGCCAACCCCGCTTCCCTCTCCGTCAGCCCCAGCCCCTCATTCTCCGGAAACAACCCCGTCCTAAACTTCACATTCGCCAACTCGGCCAATTCCAATACACCCCCGTGTAAATGGTCTCCCGTGCCTTCTCTCCTCCTTTCCGCCACCTTTTCCGCAACTTTTAGCACCGCCGACGCTTGCCAGAATCCCTCTTTTTTCTTCACCATTTTGAGAAGCTCGATCGCCTGTTCATACAGATGGTGATTTGGAGCCGCCATAGCTATGAAGTATAATGGAGCGATGACTCCCCCATCTGCGGTGAGAAAGTTATCATTGTACATCGATGTTGCATGCATGATCACAAAGCGAGAAATATCGATAATAGCTTGGAAACGTTGGGTTTCGGATGCAGGTAACAGATCTGTTTCTACTCTTGAATTTGCGCGGAGATCGACGATGAGAGAGAGCGATTGGTAGTGGAGTTGAAGGAGAAGACTTCGATGGAGTTCAGAAGCGCTCCACTTGTGAGCGTCCGCACGGCAGAGGCCATCGAAAGCACGTTTCCAATTCAACATACCGATATTAAAGGAGTGGAGAAGTTTAGTTCGATGTGGAAACATGGCTTCGAAATTAGCGGGCCGCTCGTGACGGGATGTCTTGGGAGAAACGGCTGTGAGAACGTAGAAAATGCGGAGTTCGTAGAATTGCTGTGCAATGCTTGCGGCGTGGAGACTGGGAAATCGATCTCCGCATTCGGGCTCTTTGGAATTGCTATCGGGAACTAAGAGGGGTTTGCGAGAATCCCAGAATGAAGTCGCTTGGACGTCAAATCGAGTAATTACTTCTAGAATGTTTTCTTGCGCTTGTTTCACTGCTGGTCGAATATCTTGTAGTGCCCATACATTGTATACCCGCAATCCATTCTCTAGATGTTCCAGTGCTCTTTCATGATTACCTTGTGCATTTTCCAAGCAGACAAATATTATGCAACAAGCTAATGTTACTTGTATTTTGTTATCAGATTCAAGGGAACGAATATGCCGAATCGACTTATTATATTGCTGAAGATACACTCGCTCGGTGGCAGCAGAAGGTCTAGATATATGTTCATGCAACGCCGAAATGGCAATCACAGCATGAAGAACCGCAGGATAAGCTTCACTGAGTTGTAATATCATTCGACGCCAAAATTCGGAATCTTGATTGACACCCATCAACCCATACATTGTTCTATGACGGAATTGATCAAAGTATCGATGTTCTTTACTACTGCGAGTGGAACCGAGTCCTGGGAGAATGGTGACGCGACTCTGTGCGTGGTTTTGCGAGAGCACAATGGCTTCATCCTGAGGATTGTGATATTCGCAGATTCGACCGGTACTGCTGCATTTTACGCATTTTGGTTTACCTTCATCACATTTTATATGGCGGATTCTTCAGTCTGGAGTTAGCTGACCTTCTTCCCTTGGAATTGTGCTTGGAGAATTGCAACTGCAAAAATGGAAAGTGGGGGACAGAGAGATCAGAGGTACACATAGTGCAATTGGTAGTCGCCATGATGCGGTTCTTGAGGCCGCTCAGTAACACGGACCAATGTTGCTCATCATGATAATCCAAGCAAGAAATGAAAAGTATGGTGTTCACGAAGACGGTGAATGTAAATTACATACTTGCAAGTGAGGCATGCACCTCGAGATTTTTTGAATTTAGACCGAGACCTCTTTTCTTTCTGAGGAGGAGGTTCAGGCGATATATAATCAGCCATAATGCATTTTATGATCCAAAGAAGATGCACCAAAAATGGGCACCGGCGAATATTCTGCGTTGAATGTAACAAAAGGGGGAGAGACGATTATGCGCCGCCTAAAGCTAGGTAAGGAGAATTATAGCTAGTTTAGTCATCTTAACCAATTGTATCATCAAGATTTGACATCCATGCCACTTGTCAATTTTATCCATGTCGGTTGCTGATAATCAGATATGCAACAAAACATTTCCATGCTCCTTTCACGTGAGCTCTCTCTTTCGTCTTTTTCGAGGAGTGTAATTGGCTGAATCAAAGGCCTGTGATATAGCCCACTCTCATTCCTTTCAATTCACGCTAAGTATTTCCTCACTTACCAGCTTCATCTCAAATATTCAAATATCAATACGCAATGCTGGGACAATCAGAGTTGTATTTCCAAAGCGCTACCCGAATTCTTTCTCTACCCAAGGATAATGTTGTCACCGTTGAGGACTATGCGCGGCCTCTTCTGCATCGTATCGACTAGAGGAATGATATTGTCAAAGCATGGGCATATAGGTCAGCTTTGCTTGCTTAAAACTTGCCTTCGTCTATATCTGATCACAGGTGAACGAGGAAGAGAGGACGATACTATTCACAGTCCCGATGCGTTGTTGAATATGGTATTGGAAATATACAGATACGAGTATTGTAACACGAGTAGAGATGTACGAGTAGGTATGTTCATATATAGATATCAATAGCGAACAAGAAATCTATATTTAATTCTCTCTATTATTGACGTGTACATCTCCAAGATTCCACACAGAGAAATATAAATCATTCATATTGACCCCCCCCACCCTTACACACTATAAGGTGGCACATATAGTCAATCTAATTCTCAATCCATAAATCCATCACCCTTCCCCTTTGCCTCCCCACCCCACAATCCACCTACTCCAACAAGCCCGCCGCAACGGTCACACCATCACACCTCAAGATGACCCTTCCAGGCGCCTCCAACGGTACCGGAACCTCCAACTCGACCACCACCCTCGCCACCTGCGCGGGCTTAACAATTCTTGGTTTCTTCTTCCCCAAAGTCTTCCCAGTCCCCTTGTCTAACACCGCCACCAACTCCTTAATCCTACCCGCAGTATGCATACGTCCCCTATGAACATCAACTTGCATTGGGGTCAAGAATTCAAATGCCAAAACCTTGGCTGTGAAGGTTTTGATATTACTAATCGGTTGACTGGGTGTGCAAAGTACATCGCCGATTTTGAGATGAGCTTGGTCGATATCGCTAAGATGGATTGTGATGATATGGCCTGCGACTGCCCAATCAACCGGTTCGTTATCCATTTCGAGGCCTTTGATGAAACATTTTTCGTTGCTAGGTTGTGCTAATAGCTGATCGCCCACTTGAAGAGAGCCGGCTTCGATACGTCCGGATATACTTAAAGGATTTTGTACGCCGCCACGGAAGATATCGCCGATGGTTAAGCGAAGGGGTTTGGTCAGTGCTCTGGCTACTGGTTCAGAATGATCGAGTTCCTCCACAAGAGTCGGTCCCGTATACCATGCCGCTGCTTGTTCTGTTGATTTTCTGGCGATATTATCACCGTGAAGGCCAGAACATGGTATAAATTTGATATTCTGTTCTTGAAATCCAGCTGCTGTAAGGAAAGCAGAAACTTGTTGTGAGATCTCATCAAAACGATCTTGTGACCAACCGACGGTATCTAATTTGTTAACTGCTATAATTATTCGTTGAACACCCATACTTCGAGCCAATAATGCGTGTTCTTTCGTCTGTCCCTTTAATCCCGATTCGAAAGATCCAACACTGGAGTCAATTACTAAAACAGCGAAGTCTGCTTGACTTGCTCCAGCAATCATGTTCGGAATAAAATCGCGATGACCAGGGGCATCAAGAATTGTGAATGCTGTCTTTTCGGTTTCGAACTTGTTCATCGCAATATCGATTGTTACTCCCCTGCTACGCTCTTCCGTTCCTTGGTCCAGAACCCAGGCAAGAGCGAATGAAGATTTGCCCATCGCTTCGGCCTCCTTACGATAACGGTCTATTGTTCTTTGATCTACAACTTTAAGGTCGTAAAGCAGACGACCCATCAAAGTACTTTTTCCAGCGTCAACATGACCTGTCAAGGTTAGAAAGTGGAGCAAAGACTTGATAATATTAAATATACCTATAACTACAAAGTTCGCAGCATTTTTACTTTGGGCTTTCTCGAATTCTGCTAAAACATCTAAATCCTTGCTCTTTATCTTATGCGTTTCAACATCAGTTGACCCCTCTACTTTTGCTGGTCCCTTTGCCGGTCCCTTTTTTCCTTTACCAGCGGCTACTACATGATTAGTTTCATTTCTTTGATGTCGCAGAAAGTACTGAACCTTTCGACTGCGCTGCTATGACAACGTCGTCTGGACTAGGTCCTGAAAAGGGGTTAGCTGGCAGGATAAGGACTTCTGAAGTATACGGTATGGTAAAATTGTTCTCCAAAGGGCGTCTCGAACTTGCGCTTGCAGTTTGAAACATGGTGCTAGCGAAAGCGGATGGGCTAGCCTGGTAGACAGGAGAAGATTCTTCAGCTGCGGGCTCAATCTCTGTCTTGTAGCCCCTGGAGGTTGGTTGCGGCTTAAGGACCTTTTCGTGCGGGTTGGAATCTTTGCGTTTCCTCAATGGGAATCCTCCATGTTTCGCATCTTTGGATAAAGAGTCGCTGCTACTTGGTGTAGATTTATCATCGTGCGTTTCCGTTGCGCTTCCACCCCCAGTTTGCTCTAGAGAGAGATTGGCCATAGGCTTTTCGACCTCCAAGGCCGAACTCTGCTGCTCTTGTGCCTTCTTTTTCCGTGCCGCCGCTAAAGCCTGTAACTTTGACATCTTTGGAGCACCTCCAGAGGAACCTCCCAAAAGCCCGCCGGGGAATTGTGGTGGAGGTGTGAATTTTGCAAGACGTTCAGAAGGTATTTTGAGCCATGGGGTATCGGCAAAGAAGTTTTTGGCAGATGAGGTTGTAGTTTGTATTGGAGAAGTATAGTATCCATTGTAGACATCTATCACCAGTATTAGCTAGAGTTATATTGAAAAGAAGGGTAACAAAGGGTAAGACGAGGAACCCACCTCCGGTCCAAATAATGTATGGAATTTTTATGCGATAAAAAAAAGACCAAACGCAAAGAAAAAAAAAAACTTTTAAAGCGTAATGAAATCAACTCACCAGAACTTTTCTTTCCAGCAGCTTTCTTGGGAACTTTAGGCGTTAAAGTACCGAGCAAGTATGTGACTGACTTTTCTATATCGTAATAATAATGCCACAAGGCTTCTTGTATTTGCTTATCCGTGAAATTGGTCGAATCGGCCGGTAAGATTTCGCGTACTTTGATTGTTCCTTCTCGCATTTGCTGTTGATCTTCTTCGCTCAGTTCTTATACTGCGAATTAGCCAATGTCTGCGAAGGCGCAGTTAAAAAGATGTGAAAAGAATCTCATTCGTACCTTGACCTGCTTCCTCCTCATAGTAATCTTCTTCGTAAATGTCATCTGCGTCGACGTAATCGGCAGCCATTGCTTTGACAAACTTGTGGCGAGACATCTTGTAATGGATATCGAGAATTGTACGTATTCGATCTGTATGACTGTAAACTTGATATAATGATTCGCGTGTCGGTGAGAAGTAGTAAGTTATTAAGAAGAATTTGAGAGAAAAGTTTTTGGAAAGTGAGCTTTTATGTATGAGACGGAAAATAAATTAAAGTAGTGGTTTCCTACGACCGTGGGGTTCGATATCGTCATTGATAAAGCTAGTGGTACGAGGGGCTTGATTAGTCACCCTTGAATTGAGAAAGAAAGCTTGGGCTTTGAGCTGTTATTGTCCAAAATAGGTAAGGGGAACACATCTATTTGTACTAGTGTTATGTTTCGAATGTCAATTAGATTTTGGCTTCAAGCCATTCAAACCTAAATCATACCTTGGTAGGCAGGTGGCAGGTTAGCGTCATCAATGTAGATATGGATGGCGTATGTTGTCTTAAAGTTCAAGAAAGAACGTAGAGAGGCGTACGATACACTCAACTAGACACTTACTACCTGGTAGGTAGACAGGTACCAAGAAAGCTTAGCACATGATACGAGTAGTAATAGTAGACAAACATGGAGATATGCTCATTAGCATTGAACTTTACACAGTCAAAGAGGATAAAGAGGATAGAGAGCAGAAAAGTCAGACATTTCACTGTAGCACTAAGAAGAACATCCACATAGTGGCTTCCTTTCAACGTGATGAACATATCAAGCATTAATAAGTGAATGAGACGATATCTGCAATCACAAATTAGGGACAGTTTTCATTACACTATCAATATAAGTATACAATTTCCTCTAGAAATATGATGTCCGTAAATTCATTCGATTCCATGATATCTTTTAACTCCAGCCTCGAAATGAACTCCGCCGACTGAGATACTGAGAAATGTGTAGACGTAAATTGCACCCAAAAAACGCCTCGCTTCTTTGAATGAACTCAAAGATCTATGAGACTTTCTTCCACTACCTTAGCCTGCGGGACATTTTGTGGAGCAGAAGGGAACGATTCTTGAGAGTATCCGTTATAACTCGATACAGGAGGCGCAGGCCATGATTGCTGAGGCGGTGGAGCCTGTTGCTGTGATTGCCAATATGGGGGTTGCTGTTGAGGAGTAGGGTACGATGGCTCTTGTGGGTTTGGTGGTTGATGGGTAAATTGTTGAGGCGATGGTGCATGCGGGTACTGAGGAGGTGACTGGACTGAATACTGTGGGTTTGGTTCATCCTGTGATGGCTGGGTTTGATGAGAAACTGGAGTTCCGTAGTAAGCCGATGCATTAGGATCTGTAGATGTTTTATTAATTGACTCCGAAGGAGCAAAATTTGCAGGAGGCTGAGATGGAACACCTTGAGGTGTTTGAGCTTGGACGGGGGGCTGGTGTTGCTGTTGGGGTGAAAAAGGGGCCGATGGAGCCGAGTATTGAGGAGCAATCTCATTCGTTTGCCAGTTACCAGTATGTTGGCGTTGGATTTGATGACCTTGTTGCTGGGAATAGTTCTCATTACGCTGGTCTAGTGTAGGATAATTGATATCGGAAACAGAAGACCTTTTGTTGTATGCAGGGTGCTGTTGTTGACCGGTGGGGTAGGAATATGTGGATTGGGGCGGTACGTAAGGTTCTCGTTGAGAATTGCCCGTATAAAAGCTTTCTGCCCCTCCACTTCCATTGGGTACATTGGAAGAAATAGAAGGATACATGCTAGGTCCAGCAGCCTGCTGGGGAGGATTATAACCCCCAATGTTGTGTTGATTATACGTCTTCGACAAACGTTCCTCGAGCATGCGATCGTAATACCGTACAACGGTGGAAAGCTTGGCGTGTAAATCAAGTAGAGCATCTATGAATTGTTAGCTAGAGTACATAGAATACTAAATAATTACAAACCATGCTTGCTCATTGTTTCTCCGTAGGTGCGGGCCAATTTCGGACGAAGAGTACCAATGCTATCATAAAGCTCTTGGATTTGTGGCTCTCGCAGGATTGTCCCTGGCGGCTGGGTCTGTAGTCTATCTACGAGGGTGGAGAAGAGATTGATGTTTTCTGCCTCAACAGGGGTGAGTTCGTAATCGTTCTTTGGGAGATTGATGTGGCCTGTGGAAGAACTGTTCGGACTAATGGTGGAGGACTGCTCCTTGATGGTAGCTGTATGCTTTTTCTTCTGTTCTTCCATATCGGCCAATGATGCTGCAATCGCCGCTTTTAAATCGTCATCTTCTTCCTCTCCAGGCTTGCCTGTGTCTGTTATAACTCCTTTACTTGGGGGTTCGCGGGATTCTGGCACAGGCTGAAGTTTCGATTGTGGAACATAGCCAGGCCCCGAGTGATCATTAACCTCCTCCAGACTCATTGCCAAAGCTCGCTTGAGATCTTCATCAAAACCCTCATCTACTCGGGCGTCTCGAGGTTGCATGGATGCATGTGATTTGTGTTTGTGGTGGGATGCGTGCGTAGGAGATCGTTCATTGTTAAATGTAGGACCCTTGGAAGATTTGTCGGTAAGTTTTATGTAGCAACCATCATCAACTCTAACAGGTTGTAGAATACCGAGATGGGGAAGGGGTAAGGTTTTGCTCGAGCATTGTTGATCGAAAACATTGCCACAATTTCGGCAATGATGCTTTCGATTTGTGAAGCTAAATGATGTTCGACATCGCATACAAACATCTGAGTCTATCCATTCTGGCGGCTTGTAACAGGTCAATAAAAGTCTACTGGGGAGCAATGATCTACTCACAGCACTACTATCCAGCATACTACTTGCGACATCAGTCTTGGGAGGAAATCGGAACCCCTCTCTTTGTAGAGCTCTGTAGGTCTCTCCAATGTAAGACAGTTCGCTGCGACCCTCGGTCGCTGTAGCCCAGCTCTGAATAAGCTCCAATATCTTGTTCTTGACGTCGTCATTAACTGCAGCCCCGCCGTATGCCTTGAGAAGTGAAACCAAATTATCCATAAACTCTCGCGATGCAATTTCGACGAGGAAGTGCAAACCGCCATTTTTGACGCAGGTGTCCGTGAGCTGTAAGCAAGATTAGTATAGAGTCATCAATAAACGGAGCCGAGTCATTTATACATTTAGTGCACTGAGTTGAAAGTTGGGATTCTTGTTGCCTATGCGCCTTTTCAGTGATCGCATAGCTTCATTTGCGCGTACAGTTTTGGATCGGATCACATCGGAAATCTCGAGATTGAGTGCGATATCCTCTCTGATTGATGTTAGCAGTGTTCCCCCTCTTCTCGATGGAATTCACGACTAACAAGGAAGAGTTGGTAGCTTTTTCAATCTGCTCATCCAAAGCAGAGTTGGATGCGAACCATCCTGCCATCATCTTGGCGACTTTGAAAGAAATTATTGATATGCTCGAATCTTGGGTTTCAGACGAAGATAGGAGTTATGGATTTGATAGTCAGGAATTCGTGATTTGGAGAAAAGGCTGCTTCGGAATGACGGAGTGGTAAATGGTTGTGTGAGGGCTCGGCCTTTTCTTTCCCTGTTCCTTTCTCGGATAGAATAGTCCAGTATTCGATGAGGGATGAGATTAAATTAGATATTTATGTCGTAGGTCAATACCTAGTATGTAGGTAGGGGTTTGCAGTAGAGAGGATGTTTGTGCGGAGGATTGAGGTAGGTTGATTGTAAAGTTGATGTTATGCGAAGCTGGTAAATGTGACGACGGAATCAACGGGGGTGGGGGTGGCTCTAAAACAAATGACTAATGAAGCTAGATAGCTCTTGTGTGCATAAGAAGTATTTACTATGGGCATCTCATGGCACGTGCTGAGCATCATAAGGGTGCGTCTATCACACATTGATAGGGCTACATTGAATATGATCCAATTTCCATGCGGCAAACACACACACACATACTAGGAGAGCCTGGCATCTGTTGAACACCTGGTAGACAACTACACTACTGAATACACATCCTCTCTGTCGTGGCATGGCAGTATAAATGTTCTTGACTGTTCATGTTCTATGCATCTACGACGGAGGATATCCAGAGAACTTTATGGTTAAAACTCCTCTGCATTCCTACCAGTCGTCAGGTGTTGAACTTATTACTACCACCTATGCAATCCGAAACGGAAACTATACTTAGTAACAAATCTCACTCACCGCCCACTATCGATAAAGATTATTCTACCTATACCGACCCTCCTACCTGCGTAGATAATCGACGAATTACAGCCATCCCGTACTCCAGTCTAAAGTCCACGGATCTCCTCCATACTTGATGCATAAGGAATTCAAGCCCTCGAAGAATGCATGTGGCGCAGTGCAACAATAAAGACAACAAGTAACGACAATACCATTTCCCAACTGGATAAACGCATCTCGGTCTTCAGATCGGTTTATTCTTTGATCTCCTTTCATTCAACTTTCTTTGAACATTCCCCGTTAACGTATATCGGGTCCCAGAACATTTCTTGTCGTTTCCCGTCTCCCTTTCAACCACCCAAGGCTTAAAAGAATACGATTTAATTTAATTCAATATCCAGCTCCTCAATCATAGAACAGAATGCTCCAGCGGCATTTTGAAAATCTATAACCATGAGTCCAGCGGCCATCGGTGGCCCCCACTTGCGAACTACTTCAATCAATGGAACTGGGCCAATCAACAATACAAAGAAAGATGGCTTTAATGCTAATATTCGAATACTACCGCACCTAGATGATTTGGTGAATGCGAAACCACTTGTCGACAGACAGTCCTCGTTACGAAAATTGCTGGAAGCTGGCGAAGAAGCTGCCAAACATGCGGAAACATACCTAGACTTCAAACGCCTGGACTTGGCTCTTCAACAGTACATCATAGCCTTCACAATAGCCGTGGAATATATTCCCCAGAGTCCGCATTATCCAGATCTAAGGAGTAGGTCGGATTACACTCGATTATACGCTGGTTTGCAGAAACGGCTCAATACACAACATAATAAATTCGAGGAAGTCAAGAAAATAATCAAGGAGGATAATACAAGAACCGGAGTCAGCCCATCTAGTCTACTTCCATACAATGGGCAATCTGCTCCTGGAAATACCAATGGCATCGCATTCAAGCCAACCATATCCGACGTCAATAGCAACCCAACCAATAAAAAGATTGAGCCCCGTCAAAAGCCAGTGATACAACCGAAACCACAAGGGCTTCATGGCAATTCGATACAAACAGCAAATGGCATATCGTCCAGTCTGCCTAGCTCATCCGAGAGTGACTTGGCCGCAAGATTCGCCCGTTTGAGGAGTCCAAATACCACAGCCCCTACTCAGGATCCTAGGATTAGGACCCAACAAATTACTATTCCAGATGAAATCAAAATAGATCAAAAGCCAATCAATTCAGCATCGCAGCACAAGCAAAATGCGAGTATATTGCGGCCTCTCGGCCCAAGAGAAATGCCAATGGGTCCAGCAACTCTCAAGACAGAAAAACCAATCCTTGACATGGATACAAGTGTTCCCATGATGCCGAGAATGCCGGATGCAATCTATAGTCCAGCACGTAGTACAGACGTGGTTTCGACTAACAGTCAACCGCCACTGTTATCTCGAGGGTCTTCCTACTTTAATGGGAAAAGAGAGCCTTCTAGTTCAGTCGCAAAAATCACTCGCAACCGAATCGTAGTTGACGATGCAACTGATTATTTCTCAAACTCTGAGGTCACCAATTACACATTTGATCATGGTCATCCTGAGCCTGAAACACGGATTGAAAAGCCATCAATACCCAACGCTACAACTATTACTGCCGAGCAGCTTCATGGTTTTCTCAAAATGGGCTCTAAAACCTTGAGTGTCTTGATCGTGGATATTCGAAGCAGAGAAGAATTCAACGAGGGGCACATCATGGCCTCATCGATCATTTGCATTGAACCTATAGCTTTACGAAAAGACATGTCCGCAGAAGATCTTGGGGAGGGAATTGTTCTATCTCCTGAACCGGAACAAAGATTGTACGATCAGAGGCATACGTTTGACTTGATAGTCTATCACGATCAATCGTCGCTCCTGATAAACACGGAACATATTCCAGGTGAACCTCTTAATCATTTGCAAAATTTCAGTAAAATTATCTACGATCATGCTTATGATCACCGATTAAAGCGACGACCGATGTTACTCGTTGGTGGCTTAGACTCTTGGATAGACCTCTTTGGGCCGAATGTATTGAAAAGTGAAATACCTGGCAATAAGTCTCTGGTCAGAAACAAGAGACATGACCATCAAGGTTTGGGTCGAGTTTCTATAGCACGTGAAGCTCGACGAGGTTTAGTCGCGAAGAGAACAACACCTAGATTACGAACTTTATCGGCGGCAGAGGAAGAGAAATGGGATCAAGCTTTGAAACAACAATCCGATGATGAGTCACCTGCTCAGGATTCTGCCATGGACGAATCTTATTATGCCAGAACTACAGAGGACTTTATGAGGAGGTACCCAGAGCTTCCATCAGTCAAGCAATCCATGGCTTCGCCATCAATGCCCAGGTCATTACCTCTCTATGATGGATCAAAAATTTCAGCCCCTCCAACTCGTCCGCCACCAGCTCTGCCAAGGCAGAGATCTAACGGCATTTTCGAACAGACACCCTATAAGAATTATGCCATGACAGGAGGAAATTCTAGCGCTCCACCCGCAACAGATCCTGGTCTCTGTGGTTTAAGAAACATCACGGGTGGTCTCTGTTACATGAATGCCGTTGTCCAGGCCATTGGTTCCTCGCCAGCAATAAGGAACATGTTTATTAAATTTCAGTATCCTTGTGTTCCGGAAGTCCCGAAAAAAGCAGGCGAAGCCAGTCCCCCGAGACTATTGATGACCCGGGCTCTGCGCAGCTTGCTACAGCATATGTGGTGTGGAAAGTACGATGAGATCGTTCCAAGAATGTTTCAAGTAAGCTTTTTATAATCCAAGAGTTTCATCGGCTAACAATTTGTAGCAATACGTCCATGCAACCGCCGTTGGCCATGAAGGTTACATAGGCGTTGATCAGTCTCGAATTAGTGACAATGACCACAGACCAGATACAACCTTTGGAACTGCTAGACAGCATGATGCCAACGAGTTTTTAGCTTGGCTTTTTGAGGTTATCATGGATGAACAGAATATCCATCGTGACAAGACTGGGCTTCTGGGTGATGTTTCAACTTTCTCTCCAAAGGAGAAAGGTGAATTGCCAAGAACTCAAAATTGTCGCGAAGGATATGAAAGGGCCCTTGAAACGTTGAATTCGCCCCTAGCAAAACTTGTCTGTAATCAAAAGATGTATGAGATAGTTTGTCAGACTTGTAGGGACACTAGCGTGACCTCAGATATGCTCTCTCCTATAATATATCTAGGGGTTGATCCGAATGGAGGGTTAAGTCAAAATTTGCACTCTCTGCTCCGGACGTATTGTCTGACTGAAGAGAGAACAGAAATGGATTGCGATGGATGTGGTGTCACACACTCGCGCACCAAAATCCAGAGGCAGCTTTTTTCTACTCTCCCGGACTACCTCGTCTTTCCTTTCAAGGTAGCTCAAATGTCTGGCCAATCGCAGGGCAATCGTTTAAATGTTCAAGTAAACTTCCCACAGGTTCTTGATATGGCAGAGTACACATGGCTATCACAGAAAGACGGATATTCAGATCGAGTTCTTCCTCATCAGAGACCCCCATTCTTATACGATTGCTATGCCGCGGTACAACACAGTGGATCAACGGAATCTGGGCACTATTGGACCTTGGTCCGTAGGATAGATCCGAATAACAGGTGGACCGATAATTGGCACGAGTTCAATGATAGTAGAGTGATACCAGGTAAAACTTTTGCTGATACACAAAGCTATCGAACTGTTATGATTTTTTACCGTCGTCAAGGTGCTGCTTGATATCTACGACAATTGGCTACTTTCAGTAACGGAGTCATGGTTTACAAATTTTGGCGTCATGGGAGGGGCTCAACTCAATGGAGATGTATCTAGAGCAGGCGTTGGTTATATAGTTGGAAAGCTTGACGCGGGAAATGGAATGGGAAATGGAAAGGAACAATTTTTTTATATGCGACCGGCTGGAGCCTTTGAATGAGGAAAATGCAAACATTGTCTACATGAATGAATGAATGAACGGTACAATAGTTTTTTGACAAGGATGAATTGAATCGACACGAGGTATTTATACTTGACATACGCAGAAATACTATTGTTACATAGTCTTCAATCTTTATATTGTTATAATATAGATGATAGATGATTCATTGTGTTTTATTTAGCATTGTTTACAAAGTGTTGGGGGTGTGTGCGACTGACTATGATATTGAATCCATGGTTTGTTTTCTTTCCTTCGAACTGCCTATTATGCGTTTTGTAGACTTCGTTATGGTACCTCAATTATGTGGTCAAAGTAGTACCACACACGCATTTCGATGAAGAAAGTGAGCAAAGAGCTGCGGACATTAACGGACATATTAAATTGGGCGAACTCATGTTTTCATGCCGACTCCTGTCATACCCCAGAACACAGTTGCGATGTAAAAAGGGGCCGTGTCCGGATGTGGTACTGTTAAGCGTGCTCGCGTGTTGGGATTTGTGAGTCGGCTCACCCACGACGGAATAAACGGGGATATCAAATCCGTCAAAATCAAGATTCTTTTTAAAACATTATTATTTCAAAATTGATTTAAATTGAATTAAAATGTTAAAAATGGACAAAACCAATATGTAGTATAAATTATAAGCTTTTAATATTTGATTTTTAATTGAAAATCCAAAAATATGAATTGTTGATTTAAAAAAGAATATTGAAAATTGTGGTATTTTTTGGTGTCCCGGTTATTTCGTCCTGGGTGAGGTCGGGTAGTGTGTATCTTTGTCATACGCGTATTCAATTGAACACTCGTGCGAGCCGATCTGGATTTTAGTCGTCGACAGATCATGGGAAATTTCACCTTGATACTATATCGGGAAGAACTGCTTACTGAGTGATATATGGCAACAGAAAAAAGAGTAAAGTTTACTTGAATTACTTGATACAGATACAGATACCTGGGTAATGGCGATGCTCGAGGCTGATTACCCAATTCGGAAAAAAAAAATCCATGTAAAGGAACCGAGCTGGTTCTGCATGATATCCATTCGGCTTCGTGTACAAGAGGCCATTTGAAGCTGTCCAGGACACTTAATTGACTTTCGGACTTTTCGGATATCTTTTCGAGATATGAAATCAATGGGATAATTATGAAATCGTCGGTATTAGTGATCAATATAAATGAGTGAATACAACTGTGGGGGAAGTGTGGTTTCATCCTGGGAGATTTTGGTATACAAGAGGGATGAGTTGATGCTTTTGATTTTACTTTTGGATACAAGTCATCCAGATTTCAGTACTTTGAGATCACTTCATTGATATCCATCGGATACGCATTATTCAAACGATATAGCTTTTCAGTCAAGCTTCAACCAATTCTATCATCCAAATCCCAGTCCCACACTTCATTACATTACCCTTCCCACCATGTCCGAAACTACCTACCTCATCACCGGCGGCAATCGCGGAATCGGCAAAGGTCTCCTCGCCGCACTGGTCTCCCGCCCAAACACCATCGTCATCGCCGCCGTACGCAATCTCTCCTCCTCCCTTCCCATCTTCTCCTCCATTCCCCTCGGCCAAAACAGCAGAACCATACCCATAAAAATCGATTCCACATCCGAAACCGACCCCCTCGCCGCCGTCTCCGAGCTCAAATCCACACACGGAATCACCAAAGTCGATTTTCTCATCGCCAACGCCGGATTGTTGGAGTCCGATGCCATCAAACTGGCTTTGGAAACCTCGCCAGAAGCGATTAAGGGACATATCGATGTTAATACTATTGCACCTTTGTTACTTTTCTAAGCATTCCATCCTCTTCTTCTCGCGTCTGAGAATCCGCGTTTCTTTACTGTTTCTTCGTCGTTGGGTTCGATTGCCGGGTGTGAGACGGCTCGAGTACCATTTGTCTCTTATGGGATGAGTAAAGCGGCGGTGAACTATATGGTGAGGAAGATTTCGTTTGAAGTCCCGGAGGTGACGAGTGTGGTGGTTAATCCGGGATGGGTGAATACGGATATGGGGGCTGGCGTGGGGAAGACGATGGGTTACAAAGAGGCGCCAGCGTCATTTGAGAACTGTATTGAGCAGTTGGTGAAGTTGTTTGATGGAGTGAAGAAGGAACAGTCGGGAAGTTGCTTCGATGTGGAGACGGGGATTTGTGCTTGGTAGAGGGGAGTTTGAGACGCTTATGGAGAGGGGTGTTTTTGTGCAATGAAATGATGAGATTTAGAATTAAAATCAAGTATAGTGTACCATACATGATGCTTCCTTACAATGTAGTTCCATTGTGCAGAAATAGTTCTGAGCAGATCGCTGCGGAACGAGGTGACACTTCAGCTCTTCCTATGCTCCAAGCGTAATCTAGTTCTCATTTCTCGAGAATTTTTTTATGGAAAACTAGTAGATACCACAAATTGGTGGCCTGAATCAAACAAAACAATAATTGCAATGATTCACTCACCCCTATTAGGCAAGCGGACTCCTACTTTCCACCTTCGTAGCTCACTTCTAAGCTCTGCTCGTGAAAAGATTCACTATCATTGAAAAGGATCCTTCTTTCGCTTTCCGTAAACTGGAAATCCAGACCACTTCTTCTGATTTTCCAAACTCCTTCGTATAAAAGCTCAATAGAGTGGTGTCTGAGATGCAAATCACGACAGCTGGCTGAGTCCTGGAATATACAGTACTCGTAAGCGTGCAAATAAAATCAAACTACAGACACCCTGAATGCTGGCATCGCGAATTCGGGTCCAAGACTAGAGGTCGGGCCCGACTTTATGAGGGAAATAAGAAGTTTGATGGAGACAGACAGTGAGAGTTGTTGAAAGACGGTAAAAATGAGAGAGGATGATTAATAAAGACGCTAACAAAACTGGATCTAAACATCTGATACCAACTTAAGCGAACTTTTTTGGTGCTATTCCCACGGGGATGACATATTACGTAGAAAACATTTAATCGCAATTGATATACCCACTCTTGTGAACAAGTTCTTCAAAGCGCTCATATCTAATCATTGTGAGAATCTAGCTTGGGCTACTTCATTTCTTGTAAGGTGCTTCCCCCCAACTACTTTTGATAATACCCACCACTATCCGGCTATTCATTATACGCCTTATTGCCAAAGTACAAGGGTTTTTAATCGTATGATTCTATTGAGGCTACGTGTCCAATCTGGGCACAAAGTGGATATTTTACGGTCTACTACTCCAAACCCCGCTTTGGGATCCCATCGATAGGTTTAGACTCTCATATAAGTGGCTATTTTACGGAGATCTAACACATTTATAGCAGCTTCAATACCAGTGTCGGTGTTCAGGGTGTAGAACGCAGTCTTTTCTGCTTAGTGATCATAAGTAAATGTTGACCAGATCAATATCGGCATATCTGAAAGCATGTATGGGAATGAAAATCGGTATATCATCTGAAGACAGTGACAGAAGAAACTAGATAAACGACAATAATAAACCATAAGTATAGCATGAGATTGTGAAATACTCGGCAGTGAACAATCATAATTTAATAATCAGCTGAGAATATTATAATTTGATTTATTCTTCAGATACCTAGGTACTGAGGAATTGACAGACCTTCCAAATGTGTAATCTTGAATCTAATCGAGAATTTTGGTGTCTCATCGTAGACCGCATGGGAATGATCTGCTCAATTTCAAGTGATGCGTTTCCAAAATATACCAAGGAGAATTTCTGCTTTTTTGAAGACTTCTGATACTTCCGCTTTCTCTGTCCAATCTAATTCACTTTTCTTCTAAATCCAGTGGGTAGTGGCTGGAGTCATTCACATGTACAGTTTTCCACAAGATTGAGCATCTCCACTTCCCCTCAATTAAATAGATAATTGGCTTCTACTTAAGAGATCGTCGTATTCTGAATCGACCAACTGACACTTGGGGGCACTCGTATACTACCGTCTCAACAGGCTTTGCCACTTCAAATGCCAAGATATGCATGCGGTAACACACAACTAAAAATAATTAGAAAAGCCTACTGGCTGCTTATTGGAGTCGTTTAGGAGCCACCAGAGTGAAAAGAACGGCTGGAAGCCCTGTCTTCTTAACGCCGTGTTGTGTCTTTGTGACCACTAGAGCTATCAGAGAAACTTCCAACAAGACAATGATATGGCACAATTTACTTTCAGTTCAGCACAGTCATATCCAATGTTAAACAACATGTGTTTTGGGAAACTTATTTCCGAGACAAGATCTATAGAACCATAAAATCATAATAAACAACGACAACTTCCGAATAAACAGTGATTAGATAGCAACAATATACTCCATCGACATTTAATTTGTATTAATGAAAACGCAGCATATGGTAGACAAAGCTCGTCGGTAAGAGGCGCACTTGATATAAAGTATCTGCAACTGGAAAATCGATAGCATTATTAGTCGAAGCTAATTTGAATTTGGCTGTCACAATTGTAATGAATGAATTGTAGTTCTGGGCATGGAGAACAATTCTGGACTAGTGAGTAAACATCAATTGTAGAAGTAGCCTCTTGAAATTCTTGCTCTTGCTTGGCCATCAGTGCCTCTATCTATGGAGAAAGGGAGACAGGACAAGACGGCCTTTTTAAAGGAGACAAAATCTGCTGCCGATTCACTCGCATTATATCATATGAATCAAGAACAGGTATCCACTAGGTTAGTACATAGCAACGAAAACTAAGCACAAAGCAAACGAAAATTGCTGAGCACTTATTGACCTCGTCACTTCTAGTTTAAAATATCTAAAAGATAGGTATATTATCACCAGTATCGCCACCATAGAGAACATAGAGCTCTGTTTTCTCGGAATGGAAAGAAAAGTGGTATAAGTTCTCGATGATCTGGATTTCTCGAGTTAAAGACAATTGAAATCCTAAGTGTGAGGTCGAGATAAAATGTCATGATGATTGTGGGTATGAAAGCAGACGAGATAAGAGAAAAAAGGAAGAAAGATGCAATGGAAGCAGAATGAGGATAAGTACAAAAGTAAAATACGATAGTAACCAAAACTTTTGAAGAACATAACAGACCAATACGTCTATCCTCCTACCATCATACAGTTCTCAGTGAAGTATAGAACTAGACAACCATTCATACTTTCTAATGGTTCACTAATTCTCTAACTTTTGAAACTTCGAGTTTGATTCACTCAAAAATCTCTCGAGACCCACCTAAAATTGAATGTGTCAAATTAAAGCTGTTTTTCAACATCTTTGAAATAGAAGATTTTTAAACTGTTCAAATATACTTGATTTATCCTGATAGTTAATTTCGATTGATTCAAGGAAAGTTGATGTCTGAATATACTCTTGATTCAATTTTTGAATAACGTAATTTATCAGCATGTGGGCCATATCAGTATGTGGGCCACTTTCACCTCAATTTACACTTTTCTCTTTCAACACGCGTTTTATCAACGATCTATGATGGATTCGAATAACCAAGAAGCCCGTATACTCCTTACCATCGAAGCTATTCAAAAAGACAAAAAACTAAGTATTCGAAAGATTGCTAAGATGTATAATGTCCCGCGTACGACACTACAGTATAGAATTGACGGTTTTACCCCTCGTACAGAATATCGACATAAATCTCATAATCTTTCGGAGTTAGAAGAGAATGTTATTATCGAATATATACTCGATATAGATTCGAAAGGATTTCCACCTAAAATCAAAGGTGTGGAAGATATAGCAAATTATATTCTTGAATCGAGAGATGCGAAATATATTGGGAAGCTCTGAGTACATCGATTCATAAAACATCGAATCGAATTAAAGATGCGTTTTAGTTGTATTTATAACTTCCAAAAAGCTTTCTATAAAAATCCCAAACTTATTAAAGACTGGTTTCGATTAGTTGCAAATATGCAAGCGAAATACAGTATTCTCGATTACGATTTTTATAATTTCAACGAAACAGACTTTATAATAGGGATTATAAATACTGCAATGGTTGTAACTGATACAGAACGACGCAGCAGAGGCAAAGCAGTACAACCAGACAATCGAGAATGGGCTACAGCGATAATATATGGAAATGGAGAGGGTGAAACTATTCCTTCATTTCTAGTGGTTCAAGGATAGGTTCATCTCTCCAATTGGTACACCGAAACCGACTTTTCTGTGGAATGGGCTATTAAACCTATATCTAATGGATGGACGAACAATGAGACAGGTTTAGAATGATTGAAATACTTCGATAAGTATATTAAGAATCGAAGAAAGAGCAAATATCGAATATTGATATTAGATAGATATGAAAGTAACAAATCAATACCATTTCAAAACTATTGTAAAGAGAATGACATTAAATGTATATATTTATCACCGTATTCAAATCATTTAACTCAACCACTTGATGTGGGCTGTTTTAGCAATCTGAAACGTTTATATGGTAATCAAATTGATGGATTTATCAAGATATATATCAATCATATTTCGAAGATTGAATTCTTTATAGCTTTTAAAGCTGTATACGAAGAATCAATCACCTCTCAGAATATAAAAGCAGGATTTCGAGGAACAGGTTTAATCCCATTTAATTTTAAAGCTATACTCTCGAAATTAGATATTCGAATTCACACACCTACCCCCCCCTCTTTCGATCTAAATCAACAAATCTCTCAAACCCCTCGCAATCTAATTGAAACTCTTTCTCAATCAAAATTAGTTAAACCTCAAATAAATCATTATCAATCAAACTCCTCTACACCTTTATTTGAAACTATACTAACTCTAGCTAAAGGTACAGAAAAATTAGCTTATGAGAATACACTTTTGAATACAGAGATTCGTATACTTCGAAAGGCAAATGAGGCATTAAGCAAATATCGACATACTAAAAAGATTCAATTGTATAATGGAGAAGTATTTATTGAATAAAAAGCTATAGATATATTATTTCAGTAAAAGGTTGATATTTAGATTTAATATAATAAATATCAAAATAAAAGGAATCCTAATAGAAAAGCATTTTCTAATAGATGTTATAGTAAATATAGAAAACCAGGTTATAATTCAAGAATTTGTTAAAACAATATAATAGATCCTAGATTATTGGATTTTTAATAGTTTCAATCAATTGGTATAATAGTTATTGAATAATCTATATTTGAAAGTGTAAATTGAAATGAAAGTGGCCCATATGCTGATATGGCCTACATGCTGATAAATTACGTTAACGTAAATCTCTTGTTAATATTGAACTTGAACGGGGGATAATTAAGCGAGTACGTAATTACAACATCTCTTTCGTGAGGTTTTGCTGGACTTTAAACAAAACCAACACTCTTTCTGTGCTGCCTAGAAATTTATTATCTCCAAATTGTAGCCTACAGGCCTAATACAGCACTGAAATTAGGCAGGAAATTAGGCAGCATATAATCTCGTGCGGATTAGCCGCCAAATGAGCCCTTGTGCTATATACGACCTGGTGGTGGCCACTTCTCAATTAGGTAAACATAATGTGAGGATTGATATGATGAAATGTTATTAGACGCTACCTCCAACATTGTGGATAACTGCCATTGAAGAGATAGTCCAGAAGGGTTTGTAGAAATATATTTAAAGAGTGCCTTTCTGATTGTTTTTTTGCTTCATTAAACACATCATCTACTTAACTTTCACTATACAGTCTCATTTTCATATTAAAACAAAAGCCGTCACATTGAAATCTTTAATCACCTAGATTTATTTATCAATCAACTTTCCAACAATCAATTAATAATACAAGATTCGCGATGCCTAACAATTCTAGATTTGATTATGATAGATATGGAAGTAGGGAGAAAAATGCTGCAGAAATAGCTATGGAAAAGGAGGAAAGAGAGAGAGTCTTTGCAGATGCCCGCAGAAAGGGCGACGAGGCCATTGCAAAGTTACCAAAACCCTATCCTGCACTTCCGGACGATGTAGGAGCTAATTTTGCGGACGCAATGTACAATCATCCTTCAAGTCAAACAGACACCACCCCCAGACACCCTACCACCGCCACCTCAAGAAGACCTACAACTAATTCTGCCAAGCCTCCCAAGCACATCCCCGCCGCTGCAGGCCCTTCAAATCATACCGGCGGAACAGAATCCGAAATTGATCCCGACAAGTTCTGTGAAGTGAGGGATGGTAAATACAGATGCAAAAAAGAAGGCTGTCAGAAATATAGTTGGACCCACAAGAAGCATTTCAGACAGCATTGGGGCGAGGCACATGCGGAAGATCGAAAGACATATCAATGCCCATTAGCTCATGATTGTTCAATTGTTGTTTTCACTCGTGAGGGGGATTACAAAAGACATCTCAAAACGGATAAGCATCAAGAAGCCAAGAGAAGGCAAGAAGTGAATGAAAATAAGCAAAAACAACGAAATAAGTGAGATCTATGAGGGTTGGTCACTACTGCTTCAAGCATCCCAACTATTCAAATCAAGCGACCACCAACCTCGATTGAAAAGCTTACATCTCCTTGCAAAGAATACCTCAATCAAGGATCCCTACCCAGCATTTCAAATCCCGTTTCCCGAACCGGAGTAGTAAATTCCCTCGGCTAAAAAGTATCAAAGTATCAAAGTATCAACGCATTGGAATTCCGGGGTATTAGTTATTGGAGTTTTCGGCGTTTCAAACATAGAGGATATAGAGACACTACACACACACACACATACATTATTTAGATCCCCTATACGTAGAAGTATAGTATTAGTCAACTGCTATCAGCCGAAAACCATTTTCACACCAAAATTCAGTATTTTACTATATTTTCAAATACAAAAATCTCTATAATTTACGATTCAAATCTTTTGAAAATTTATTTTCATAGAGTTTTTATATCAATAATTGATATTTTTAATACGTCAAAATCCTTGGAAATTTATATTATGAAAATTTATATAATTGAATTAAAATATTAAAAAAGTTCCTTGATTATCGCTTATTTTATTGGTAAAATTGATTATTTTGAAAATACTCTAATTTTCTATTAATATAATTTGATCAATAAAAATCTGAAACATAATTGGTCTTATTTTTATTAAAATTTTATTAAAATTGAATTTAATTTAATATGAGAAAGTTTATATGATATTAATAATAATAATAAAAACTATATATGAAAATGGTGCATTTTGGTGTGAAAAGGTGTTTCGGCTGATAGCAGTTGGTACTTACTGTATATAGAAAATATATAAAAAATCGTTTACCCCCGCGAAGAAGATTTCAATTTGAGAGGATCGTGAATGTATATGATATGATATAACATCAAGAGAATATACAGAATCGCAAACTGCCATATAACTATACAAGCTAATTAGATAAGATATGATAGAATCATTCCTCACTCCCAAAACGGGTTGTGAATTGATCGTCTTTTCAAGATATACTATCAATTCATGTTCGTCAATTCGATTTTTCTATATCAATAGTCAATTCAAGTTGTCAAATGACTGAATATATAAAAAAAGGGCTTGTGAAAGTGAATATATCGATAGATAAGCTGTATAAACCTTTCCATTCAATAAAAATAACGGCAAATTACTCTCATGCCCCTCAAATGTCATTTAATTACTCTTATACCCTAAAATTCACATCCGTTTTACTCTCATGCCCCTTAGATTCTATAATAGATTCTATAGTAGAATCTATATAGAATATACCCTCTCAGACTATAATCCACCCTCTTATTATAGAATCTACCCCTCCCCTACAGAATCTAGTTATTTTAAACTGAAATCTAGCCTCTTATTATAGAATCTATGATAAAAAGACCATTGTCCTTCGTAAGAAGCCTGGCTGGCTCAGTAGTAAAGTGATCAGACCACTTTCCTATTATTCCACAATTTAGACTGTAGTAACGGATAGATTTTTGTATATATAGGCCAATATTTATATATGGGATCCACTATGGATTCATCTCATACACTGCTTTATATATTATTTTCGTATAGTACCCAACGAGAACTCTTTGGAGTACTCCAACAATTCTCTACTATACCCTAATAATATTTTCTATTACAAACCAATAGTGATTAAATACTAAAGAAAAATTAATAATTCCCCCTCCAGCCACCACCATTACATTTATGCGTTATACTGCTATTGAACAGAATTATTGTTTCAGCTACTCCTCTTGAGCAACCCAATAATCGAATTCTCCACTCCCCAAAGCCCCACCACACATATATCAAAACACCCCTCTCCATAAATAACAAAAAACACTAAAAATATAAGACCAATCAACCCCACTTGCAAATATTACATTAACTTATTTAGATAATATAAAAAGACCTGGATTTTCCATGCATATGGAAAGACAGCTCTCGCTTCTAAACGCTTGTCATTCCACATTGACAAACGCTTATATACGACCTTGTCTTTTACCTCTTAAAACAATATTTTCAGTTTCACAACTTATTTTTATATACAATAATTTTAATATATTAAGGAAATTCTAAATATCGTTTTCGAATATAGAAATGATTGAAAAAGTTTAAAAATCAAAAATACCCCTTAGATTCTAATCATAAATCTTTAGATTCTAATATAAAAATTATTATACAAAATCAAAAATACCCCTTAGATTCTAATTATAAATTTTTAGATTCTAATATGATAAAATTGATCCATACAGAACACAATCTCACCGTATATCATTATGGAAATCATTATGGCCAATCACATCCACTAACCATTTATTTTAAGCGATTATATTGAAAGATTGTGTGGAAGAGGCCTCTATATATCCTATATTGCGATATATATCAGTATATTATCCATCCCATCGTATTATATGGGGGTGACCAATATGCCTGTCTATAATTCGTTTAATCTAGCCCGTTTAGGTAATCGTATTATTAATCATCATATGTGTTTTGCATCAATAATTTCTATTCCTTTTAACATTTCTTTATAGGAGTTATCATTTTTGATCTCCCTGATCTTCCACGCTTTTATTGTTTCAATTCTAGTATATTCTTGAACCTTTTGAATACTATTCTTGCTAAAAATTTAGTTATTCTATCTACTACCATATTTGATGTATTGATATAATTAGTTATTATCTTTTCCTTTTCAATAAGATTTTTGATAAAGTGATAGCATATATCAATATGCTTTGATCGTTTATATAGGTGTGGGTTTTTGGTTAGGGCTATTGCTTTTTGGTTGTTGTTTAGCAGTTGAATAGTATCTTTGTATGCAGATATATATTCTGTTTTTTCAAGATCTTTGAGTATTTGGGCTAACTATTTCTCTTGTTTGGTGAATATTATTATTGATATATATTCGGATTTAATATTTGATATTGTTATTGAATTTTGTTTCTTATTAGTTTACAATATCAATCCTTTATAGAATATAACAATTTCCCTAGAAATACTTTTCTGATTATATTGATCATTTGTTCAGTTTGTATTAGTAAAGATTTTTATAATATCTACTAATAGATTATATTCCTTTGCGATTTGGTATTATATTCTCACAGGCCTATATTTGAGTTTCTGAATAATCATAGCCCTTAGGTATTATATTAGATTTTTTATTCCTATTTTATAGCATTTCGCTGGCTTTGCCATATATTATGATAATCGATCTAGCATAAAGGAGATATTTGGTCTTATATATACTATTGAATGAATAAGGCTACCTATAGCTTATTAATATTCAATAACATTAATCAATTCATTGTTTTTTATAGTTGGTTGTAGATATAAATAATCAATAGCAAATATCTTTTTAATATAATATTGGGTATATAAGATTCTGAATTTTGTAAGCATAGCTTTTAGATATTCTTTTTGGTTTAATATAAATAATCTATTTGCTTGATTTTTTATAACCCTAATGCCTAAAATCTTACTAATTTTCTTCAGGTTTTTGGTATTAAAATGTAAGGAAAGTATTATAAAGAATTAATTAAGTTGATCTTTTGAGATTGAGGAGGTGATTATATTATTAATATAAATTAGTAGGTTGAATTGTTAAGTAATATATATATACAAATATGGATTGGTGAGACTTTGAATAAAATCCCAATTAATTAATTCGAACTTTAAAAGTTGATTTTAATTTCGTTTAGTTTGCTTAAAGCCATATAAACTCCTCAATATATATAAAATATATCCATCTAATACATTAACTCTCTGAGGTGGTGTAAAGTATATTTCTTTTTTAAAATGAGATTTTATGAAAGTATTCTTTATATTGAAATGCTAGTATTCCAAGTTTTCTTTTGTAATGATTATTAAAAATAAACAAAATGTATCGAGTTGCACTATAAGAGCAAAGATTTTATTATAATCTTTTCCAAAAACTTGACTAAAACCTCTTACTATTAATTATGCTTTGAATCTTTCGATCTTATTATCTTTCGTTTTTATTATGAATACCCATTTTATTGAAACAAGATTCCCTTCTTTCAGCAAAATATACTCTTCCCAAATGTTATTTGCAATTAATAAGCTGATTTCCTTTTTGATAACTTGTTTCTATTTTTCTTTATATTTAGGATCCAAGACTGTCTGGTTATATATAATAGAAATAGAGATTCCTAGAATCTATTCTACAAAAAAAACTATATCCTTGTCTATAAAACTCTCCAAAATCACTTGAAGACTTTCGAATACTTTCGTTTTAATACTCGAATCGATCCTTAGCGTAAAAAATATAAAGATTATAATATATTTAATAACATTTCTATTTAGATTTACTAAGAATATCGCTATCATTACTTTTATCAGTTTTTGAATATATTCATCTAGCTCACTATCGTCCCGCTTACATTTTCAGAAAAAGTATCTTTCAAGGATATCTATATTTATGGATATAATCAAGATTCCGATAAAGGATTAATCATTCACAGATACAATGTCTAGTATCTCTATCTCTTTTATTCCCAAAGATAGTATTGAATCCTCGAACGGATTGATTTCAATGATATTCCCTTTACTGTTTTCATTGAATTACTAAATATTGTCTACCTTAAATACACTAGAGATCACTACCTTTGGGATTGCAAAGATAGCGATATCTTATAAGGACTCAAATAGGGATTCTTATACTTTTTGTATCTTATAAAATCTACCTCTAAATCTCCTATCAGAAATAATATTTTTTGTACTTGAGATTTTGATATAAAGTTTTTTATTTTTAAGTTTAAGTTTTCCCCTTTTTTGGATTCGTTTATAATCATTCGACTTGTCCATACAATATAGTTTAGCTTAGGCGAATATACTCTGATATACTTATTGATTGTATATAAATATCTCATAAAGATATTTATTTGGGTTGTATTTTGTAATTTGTTATGTTGTTAATCCTTTAGAATTGTTTTTGGATTAATATATATATAACACTTGCTTCCCTATATTCTATAATGGCTGATGTTTGGGGTTGATTCTATAAATACTTCGATTGGGCTGATAATGCTATTATTGATAATCGATTTAATATTCGTTTTATTTCTATAGTGTGTATTGTATTTAATAGTTTCGTCCCAGAATTTCAATAGCAATCCAGTCTCTTTTAATATAATTCTCATATCGACTTCAGCAATACCAATATTTCTCTCAATAATTTCGTTTTGATAAGATAATACTATAATAGTCAATTCTAATCGAATCCCAAAATTCTATTTTCTAACAACTTGAATTAACTTTGATATATTATTAGTTCGAGCAACTACTATCTTATTGCCAATACTAAGTTCTAATTTAGTTTTCCATTTCTTTAATCTTGATATAACTTCGTTTTTAGTTTTTAAGGTCAAAATCCAATTCACTCTTATCTAATTGTTTATAATCAATAGGAAATAACGATTTCCTTATAAAGATTTTGGAAATGATTTAATAATATTGAAATGAATAAGCTCTAATCTTTTTGTTTTGTAAGGATTGAATTATTTTAGAATTAGATTTTTTATCTTAATAAATGCATATATTTTATATATAGGGATTTTAGATAGAACTTTGATTGGTTTTCCCAATGTAATAACTTTATAAAGATTTCGTATCTTTTCTAAACTAAGATGATTGAATTGTTTATATTATAGTAAATAGTTTTCTAAATCCTTGGATTTATTTAGAAAGGTTTCTATTATGGTTTTGTTCGATTCAATATTATTAATAATCTCTATACTTTGGAGAACAATATCTTTATATTCTTTTACAATATCCGAAATCATATAAATTCCTTTATTTATTTTTACTTTGATAATATTTATTCTATTCTTTCGAAAATACATACAATCTGAATTAAATCTGCCCTTAAAGCCAACTTCACAAATCTTCTTACTAAAAAGGAGATTGACTCCTAATCCCAATATATACAACATCTTTGAAAATAAAACCATACCATTATTTTCTAATTCCATTATAGCAATATCTATCTAATCACAATACATAACTCCCCCACCAACTTTTATCGTCTTTCTCTTTATCTTTTTGATATCTCTAAAAAGGGAAAGTTAATCAGATATATATGAGAAAGCGCTAATATCTATATACCAATAAAAAGGGGTAGTCTTACAAATAAGTTCTTTAAAAATACAATACTCTTTATTATTAGACTCTTTCTTGCTTTCTAATAAATCGAAATCAATTAGAAGACTCTCGCTATTTGTAAAATAAACTTGATTATTTTTTTTCTTAGAAAATAATATTTTGATTATCTGTTACGGGCCAAAGATAAAGGGGTTAATATAATTGGTAGTTTATATTACAAGAAGAATTAATTAAAGAGGAAATAAGGATTTTCTGTACGAATAGTGTTTTTGTTGTATCCTTATACTGAGTTATACGAACGTGCGCAGGTCATGTGATCAAGCTTTGTACGGGTGTAACCCGTCATATTATCTTTTTAAGTATTACTTTTCGTTGTTAAACTCTATAGTATTTACAGATCAAAACTTATACAAAGATAAAATCTTTGTAATCATATAGAAAGTAATTCTTTTATTTGCAGAGATAATAAATATAAGTATTGGCTGTTTTTTTCAGTTTTGTTATATTATTAGACTTAATCCTCTACTATCTCTTCATCGATTTGGGATTATATACTTTCCACTAGTAGTATGGGCTTATTCTATTTCTTGAATATTAAACTCTTTAGCAATAAGATATTTGATCTTGTTTTCCATTATTAATATACTTTGAATACTTATAACATCGATTATCGTTTGGTATTTACTTAGAAAACTTCTAGTTAGAATTAAAAATAGAGTTTCGTTTTTATATAAATCCTTGAATACAGAATTAACAATATTAAGCTTACATCAATATTCTTTTATCACGGAGGATAGCTATGTCAGTGGTCACCTTTGATAGAGAGATAATAGGATAAAGGATTAATAGACTAGATTAACTTGAGGATTGATCGTAATGATCAGTATCCTCTATATATACCCCAAATAGGCGACGTAGACACTTATTTAGGAAAGATTATTATCCTAGTAGATTACATAATAAATAGAATAGCTAATATAATAATAATATAATTGAGATCGATTATAACAGCCGATCTCGATGATTGGGGTATGTGTGTAGTACGTGATATTGTGTGATACACCCCCCAGATCGAGGTAATCTCGATTTGCCTAAGAACAAAAGAAAGTTTTCTAATTTTTTAAGTAACAAATACTGTAAGTAACAATATATCCACTTGTATAGCATACATAAATGATTTCCCTGCCAGGTATATAAATTTTGTAAACAAAGGAATGAAAAATGATATAAAAAACAAGAAAATGTGTTGGGTAAGTTGGGTGGTTGCACTTCTGATGTGCGTATATATATAGATCATCGAGTTGATAATCTGATATTTCAGGAGTGTGTGTAAGTGGGTGGTTAGGAATGATTCGATAAATTAAAGGTGTTGCAAATACACTAAATCTATAAATTGATTCAAACATATTATATACACAATGATTCTTTAATGGAAATGTGTAGAATTAGGGTGTTTGAAGATTTTAAAGTTTTCTAAAGTATTTATTGATTGATTATAATAATAAAAATGAAATGATTTCTATTCTTTTTAAATCCTAATTCTATATAATCTCAATTAGAGTTTTCATTATACCCTCTCTTATTAAAGAAAATTCTTTTGAACAGATTATTCTTTTACTACTAAATATATATCTCTACCTCGGGCGGGGGGAGCTGCCCGTGGTACAATGGTGAGCACAAGGCTGGGCAGTCACATCACCAAGGTCGATCGAGCGATCGTCCTAGCAGCAAGAGGAGTTCTACCCGCTTGACGCACGACTCCGACCATTGCGATCCTGAGAGACTCTGGATTATCGCCTAGCGAGCTAATACTCGAACAAATACAAATAAGATTTGCACTCCGATTTCGCAAGGTAAACGAAAACCACCTACTGGCGATTCATCTAGTATAAGCATTTCAATACAAAATGAACAATACTAATCTCTGCAGATTAGTTAGATTGATTTCGGAAGTATTGAGACCAATACTTTTTCTGCTGCACTTCTTTGCAGGGAGTTGCACCGACCTTACAAGAGATGTAAAGAAAGAAGCAGCCGCGCTCGAATTCACGTAATAATGGAATCGTCTGCCTGACAGCTATATTACAGTCTTCTCGGACAGCACTGAACAGTACCACCGAGGGCAAAAGATAGTTGGTTATGACTATACAATCTATCGGGGACAATTTCTAATGGTATCCGGTTATAGGGCGATCAATTTGCTCTCGTATATTTTCGATACCGAGATAGTGAATGTTTTAAAAGGTTTGAAGCGTGCTATCCGATTGGAATCGGCTGGGCAGATCACTATGTATATCAATAATACTTTAATCATTTGGTATATCAGGGGTAATACTTTCGATTTATTTTAATAAATGTTTCTGTATTGTTATAAGATTATAAAAAACAGACAAGTAGCGATCCAATAGTTGCCTAAATATATTGGAATCCTTGGAAACGAGAAGGCTGATTGGCTTGCCGATCTAGACGCTTATAGTGGTTATATCGAAAACGACAATTTATTGTTTTCTATTATTAATGGTATAAGCTCAACGGCCAGAACCTTTAGATGAGAGGTAGAGCAGAGGTAGTGGAAGCGAAATGAGGTTTCCCTTACTGATCGATATTGTTGTTAGTATTTCAGTTATCAAGTCAAGGAATTTGAGGAATTTGCTTTCCCTTGCTTTATTCTTCAGCGATTGGTAATGCTTAGGATCGGATATGAGGATTTTGTATCTTACTATTAGTGCTTTCAGTACGATAATGCTATCTCAGAATGTTTTTGTGGATATAACAAAAAGTCTGAGCATTTAGTGCTCTGCTGATACTTTTACATTCAATTCAATAATTGGCCGAACAAATCTGATTCAATTCCGTAAGATATAAAGAGTGCAATCGATTATTTCTTTTTTTTTCTGAAGATTCCAACAGATTTCATAATCTTTCTAGCGATTATTAATCATTTCGAGCAACTATGTTTAATTTTTTTGGAGAGCTTCTGATCTTCTACTTTTATATTGTTAATTAGGGTTGCATCCCTTTTTAAAGCTGTTCCTTTTCCTCCACCGCCGCATACAAACTGCAATACACAAAAACTGACAATATAGGGCTCTATAGCCAACCACAAATCTAGATTATCTAATATGAAGTGGGTTGAATAATATTGATATTACAAGCGGGAGATAAACGATAGAAGCGTGTATAATGCTCCTGGCCGCTTTTCCTCCGATCTGTATTATAACTGTAGAAAAATGAAATGTGTAACTATACCAGCACTTCCATTAGCATAGTTTATTCCTAATACCCTCTAGAAGGTTGTGACGAGCCCCTGCGGCTTACCCCCTGGATGTAAATTAAAATAAATATATATCTCTACCTCGATCACAAATTTCTTTAATTTATTCTTATTGATATAAAATAATTAATACAATTCGATTTCTATATTATATTAACCCCACACTTTTCATATAATAAAATATTATTTCTTCTTTTTTTATTTACTCATTTGCCGAAATTAATACTAATACTTCGAGTTCTTCTTGTGAATTTCATTTTTTATTAATATCTCTTTTTACTCAGAGTTATTTTCCTAAAAAAAATAACAAAAATCCTTCAAAAAGTATATTTAGTTTTGATGCATTTATTGAATCTGATAATATTCTAAAGAAAACTAGTCTATCGTCCTTTTGTAACTGTATTAATCAAAAAAATTGTATTGTCATTATTGCTGTTAAGCGAGTAGATTCTTTTATACAAGTTTTTGATAATCAAAAAGGGATTGTTATCTCAAATGATAATTCTTCTTTGAATAAATTACCTTTTTTTTCTTCTTTTGTTTTGGATTCCAAATCGAAGGAATCAAAAATTTCGAATTGGAAGGGTTGTTTTAAGAATAGAGTTCGAAATACAAAAGATTGAAATGATTAGTATACAGTCCTATATATTGAATGTATTCAATCTTTTTTATCTGATTGTTATAAAGATTATAGAAAATACTTTAAATGTAAGGGTTTTTCGTTTTCTTGGTATTAAAAATGTTTCAAATATATTTGTATCATATTGCTGGTTTTTTTAAGATTTTTAATAAAAAGGTTAATTAAGCTTTCGAATCCAAACTTTGTTGTTTTATTAGATTAGATAAATTTCTTGAGAATCTTGATTAGTTATTTAATTGAATTGATAATTATTTTGATAGAAAACTATTTCTAATGTGAAATCGGCTTGTATTGTAATAATTATAATGTTAGCAATATAAAAAGAAAATGATGAATTCTTTGATTTAGATTTATTAGATTTATTGAATTCTATTTCTAATGTATTTTTATTATTATTAATATATATTGCCTTCTTTTGATCAATGTAATTATTTAGGATTTCTTCTCGATTAAATCAATCAATTTGATCAATGATTATATCTCCCTTTCCGATTAAAAATCAGAAATCTTTTTTTTTCCCATTATCTATTACGAAATAGCTAAAGATTTCTAATAAATCTATAACTTCTAGATTTGTTTTTAACAAGGTATATAGAAAGATTATATCAAAGGGTAAAGAGAAAAGAAAGGTTTAGTTCAATTTGGATATAAATGCTAATAAGAATAATGAGGAGATAAGGGATTAGTTTTCTTTTCCTTGAGATTCTAATAATGATAAAAAGCATAAAATATTCAAGGGAATATTTATTAATAATATTATTAAAGAAAAGAAAAGGAAGGCTAAGATTTTATAGGTTGATATTAAATATATTAAAAAAAGGAAGGCTCTTAAAGAAAAATTAATTAGATAATTTTAGTAATCCTATTTCTAACATTTTGAAAATTTAGTAATAATATAAAATAATTAAACTTTTAATGAAATAAATTTTTTGTAAATTTATTTGCTATTATTTCAGCTATTGGGAGATAAGTAAGATAAAAGTTTTTTTTATATATTCTTATTTTAACCATATATTCTGAATATCAACATATTTTAATTTAATAATAATCTTTTCATTCTCGTCTATTACTAATCTAATAATTTATTAATTGTTGTAAAATATGGTGATTGGTAGTTTAATAGAAAGATTGATTTCCTTAAGAAATCGAAAAATTGCAAGGGTTTTTTTTGATGTATGTTCTATACCTAATAATTCAACTTCAATGATAAAAATAATTATTATATCTTATCTCAAAGCTTTCCAGATTATTAATCCTCCAAATAATGAAATAATATAACCTTGTAATGATTATCAAATTTCTAAATCGTTTGTAAAGGATATATTTGAAAACGATAAAAGTTAAGGGATTTGATTTTTATTATATCTAATAATATAATATCTTATATTTCAAAAATATTGAATACAATAATCAATTGTTTTTATATAATCCGGAGATAGATTAATAAGAAAATAATTAAGTTGAGATATAACGAATATAACATCAACCCTCATAATAATTACAATATATAATACAAATCCTATCTTTTCCTAATATATTTGTATAAATATAATATTTGCTTTATTATTATTCTTTATAAATATCACAAAAAGTAGTAAAATACTTGTATTACCTTAATTAAGATTAAACTTTATTGTAATCTTTTTAATATATATATTATATACTAATTATAATCTTCTTGCCTTTTGATTACAAATAATACAAATGCTTAGAAATCACTCTATATTATTTAGATCACAAAATTTGTAAACAACTTTAATATCAAAAATAATATAATCAACTATTGTCAAATTCTTTTTGTAATAGATAACCTGTATATTATTTACAAAGAATAAGATTAAAATTATTTATTTTAGATTTATAAAAAGATAGGGTTCTTTTTTGCATTGGATAAGGTTAAGATTTTTCAATATGGTGCTAAAATCCTTAAATCAAATCGCTAGAAAATTATAGAGATTATATAGAATGTAATTAAGCATTACGTATTTATTTGATTTCTTGAATTTATTTGGTAAATAATAAACTATTAATATATCTAATAAATCCCTATAAATATTAACAAATATATCTATTACATCGAATTGTTTGGTTTTCAAATTGTATTTTACAATTAATGTTATAACAATTCTAAATAATCGTCCAACAAAAGTTGCAGCATAAATAGATTCAATAATATCTTTTAACTAAAAATCCTTTTGTATTACTAGTTTTACTCTACATCTAGATAAAAAACCTTATTCATTGTATTTGTATATAAATATTTATTGCAATAGGATAGAAACAATTAAAGTATCCTCTACATTTATCTTGTATCAGATTTTTCTCTCCTACAGATTATTGATTTCAATTTTGTATTCATACTTGAACCAAAATCCTAGAAAATGATTTTGAAATTGATGATAGCATTTAGATAATAATAGTAAATCTAAGAGATAAACTTTTGATAATGTTTTTTACTAATTTTTATTTAGGATAATAGAAGGATTAGGTTTTATTCGAATAGCTGTAACGATTATACTATGAATAATGATATAAGAATTGTTGCTCTCCTCTTATTCCATAATTAAATAACTAAACCAAAATGTTTTATAAAAATCTTCTAATCTATTATTGTTTTGATTAAATAGATTTGCAATAATTGTACCAATAAATATATAGTTTATTAATATCCTTAATTTTTATTTCAAAAGATTTTGTCATTTAGTTAAATAATTGTGATTAATTGAAAACAAAGTGTTGGAAATAGAAGGATTGAAGTTGAATATTTGATATTTTGATAAATTGAGAGTTAATCATAGAATTTCAATCTTTATAATTTTTTGTTATTTAAATAATTATTTATAAAGATCAACTTTATCTCCAGTGAATAAATCAAATATTCTTTTTTTAAAAATGGATAATTGAGTTGATAATATGTTCTTTATTGTGTGAGATTTTAGAGAAGGTGGATTTTCTATAGATGCATCTTCAATTGATTTTGATATAGGAATGAAATCCTTTCTAAATATACTATCCTTACTTGTTGAAGAATCTGTATAATCATTAATGAACAAAAACTTTGGATCACTTTTGTATTCTACACGCAGAACATCGATAACAAATCTAATAAACTTATAATCCATATTTTCTGAAATAATGAATAATTCTTCAATACCTATTGAATTGTTTAAAATGAAACAATTGATATCCAGAAATTACAAATTATTTAATTGTTTTTGAAGTAAAATATCTAAATCTTAGATTATTGGAGATTACAGATTTTCTAACAATATAATCTTTTTACAATTTATAAATATATTTCTATTTTTTAGATGTATTTTTGAGTTTTGTTTATTTATAAATATATCTATAATACGCATGGTGGTATTAGACAAGAAAGTTGTTATAACATGATTTGAAATAATTTCATTGTATTCTTTTTTTGGAAGAGTACTGTTGATATTGATTGGGATTAGAATATCAAGTTCTTTAAAAAGTTTTTGTAATTCCTATTTCGATAATGTATTAACAATCCCATTAAGAATATCAGTTTTATACATATGATTTTTATTAAATATAATATTACAAATAACAATGACTTTTTTGAGCTTTAAAATCTATATATAAAAGATTAATAATTCTACAACATATCTAATAAGATATTTAATATGCGTTTTAGGGTTAATCTTATAAAATTTCCTATTAATTTCAAATTCTCTTTTTTTATCTAATAAATAAACTCGATATTTGTATCGATATATATCATTCTAGTTTGATTGGAGATTGTAAGTTAAGTGATTGGTGATTGATGGTGCAGAATAACAATAATAATCTTAAAACCATATATTCAATATTTCATTTAAAGATTTAAAAAAACAGGCTTTACAAGGATTGATATTATATAAATAGATAGCTGCTTATACAACTTCTACCCATATATAATTAGGAAATTCTAAAGAAATATGTATTTTGATTTATTTTATTATAATTTCTTGCTCTACTCATTCTGATTCTCTATTTGCTTCGTATATATTGAATAGAGATAATTTTAATTCTATATCTTCTTGAACTATCCATTTTTCGAATACAATATCTCCCATAATGTCTATTACAAAGATATCATTATCTTATTTAATATATATTATAAACAAGCCATATTTTTGTAATACCTAAGTAAGAAATCCTTAAATGATCTTATAGATTTTAAAATGAGATTTTTGATAAAAAGGGAAAATGAATATCTTTTTATTAAATATTTCCTTAATTATTAAAAGCTATAAAGCTTTAATATATTTTTTTGTGAAATTGAAAAGATTTTATTGAATTTTGTAGAAAGGATATAGTGATTGATATTTATTAGACAATTATAAAATGATTTGTTTTGTATGAATATAGGTATAGTCAATATATTTCAATCTAATTATTTTTTTTATTCTAACAATTTTTATAGAAAAAATTAAATGTTCTAATACTTTTTTCCCTAAATATTTAGATTTTTTATACTATAATTCGGTAGAGTTATATTGTGATCTTAAAGAATCACAAAATCATTGAAAAGATTATTTAATCTTTTTATTGATTAAAGAACATATAATTATTAATCGATTCACTAGGATATTTATAAGGGATAGGAAATAAAATGAAAATAGATTGTATTCTAGAAATAAAAGATTATCCACACAAGTACATTAAATAATAATAGAATTGTTATCAACAAATCCATAACAAAAAATAGAATCTATACTCATAAATCATAAACCAACTTCTTTCAATTTAATTTCCAAAATAATATTAACATAAAAATTAGGGATGTATACCACATTCTTAAATATAAAATCTCCATTTTCAAAACCATTAAATCAACAAATGATTTCTTTGATTGTATGTGTGCCACGGCTAATAATTAAAAAAATCGTTATTTTAGATTCAATATAGTTTGATGGTGGAAAAGATATATATTTTTGTTTATCAAAAAGTGAAATGTTATTAATAAAATACATAATATTATTTGTATCTAGAATGGTGCTTTGGGATAGATAATAAGGGATTATTATTATAGTGTTATAGATTTCGTTTAATGATTTACCCTGAATAATTATAACATTTAATTTAGATTTAGGATTATAATAATTAATTTGATTTAAGGATTTCAACCACCCCTTATTTTCCCAAACTTTTTTTATATCATTTCATTTGTTAGATTTTATTCGATTTATAATTTGGGTGTACTTATAATTAATGATTTTAGAAGTTTTCTTTCCATTGCTTTTTTTGGTGAGAATAAATTCGATTGTGTAGTATTTTTTTGGAGAATGATACATTCTTGGATTAGTAATCTTCCAATCACTTTTTTATTTGTATAGACATACAAACTTTTTTCTATTGTTATTTCTTTTTCCATTATTACCTTGCTTACCTTTACTAGACGCTTGATACAATAATTGATTTGAAGAAGTACTAACTATAAAAATACTCTTTGTCTTAGATTCGATAAAATATTGATAAGCAAGATTACCAAAGATATCATTATATTGTTTTAAAATGTAGTTTGGTATTTCTAATTGATTATTTATATCGATCTGTATAAGCATAGTAGATGCCTATTTAAAAACCATACATTCTTTTACAGCTTATATAAAGTCCTTAATTACTTTATCATATTTGATTTCCAAAATATCGTAAACAACTGTATTAACATAAGTACTTGATTATTCAGTGTGTCATTTGATTAAATCAATATGTTCTGTGTAGGTTTGCTAAAAATAGTTGTAATAGTTTTGTATTACCATAGCTTCAATTATTTATAATGTAAATATAAAAAAATCTTTTAGCTTTTTGATAAAGAATCTTATAGGTGTAGGCCTTTAAATCTTATTCTCAATTGTAATATTTATTAGATGAGTTTGATTTATAGTTTTAATGATCCAATCAAAAACTTTCTTATACTTCTTATATATACAATTGTATTTGTCTCTATCAAAACAATATTCATTCTGAAGAGTAGAATATTTAGTTGATATATTTTGAAAGGTATATAAAAGTGGTTTTGGTAGAAAAATCATATTGGTATTATTATCTTGATTAGTTGGTGGCTTAGCCTTACAATCCTCAAAAACATATTCATATTTTTCTTGATTTCGCACATTAGTTTCTCATATAAGATTAAAGATTCTGATAAATTGCAACAGATTTTTTGTAAATCAATCTTTATTAAGGAATTGTGATGTATATGGAAAAATTTTCTTTTTGTATTCCGATGTGGATCTATGGGTGAGTGGGTCGATTAGATCTCTATTAGATTTAATATCGTTCCAAATACTTTTCAATATACAGATATTTTGAAGTTGGTGGTATCATTGATTTCAATATGTGCAAGTACTCAATCGAATAATTGAATCCGAAATACTGGCTTTATTTATAATGATTTTTCAAGAATGATAGAAAGAATTGAGTATCAAAGTGAATTCAATAGATGTGTAGATTGTTGTGTAATTATTTAAAAGCAAACCAGATTTATAACTATCACAAAGGATAGCTATATTAATAGTCACCTTTGATAAAGAGATAATAGAATAAAGGATTAATAGATTAGATTAACTTGAGGATTGATTGTAATAATCAGTATCCTCTATATATACCCCAAATAAACAATATAGACACTTATTTAGAAAAGATTATTATCCTAGTAGACTACATAATAAATAGAATAGCTAATATAATGATAATATAATTGAGATCGATCATAACGACCGATCTCGATGATCGGGGCACGTGTGTAGCACGTGATATTGCGTGACATCTTTCAATTTATTCCAAACTTTAATAATAATCATCTCTAAATAATTAATAGATTTGAAAATAAATATTTGAATCATTATCAAATACAAATTGACTATAATATCATTAGTTCTTAAATACTTTATTTTCAGATAATTCTACAGTATTTGTACTATATTATACTTATCAATAAGTACTTTATCATTGTTACTAAGTGATCTATATATATATGAAAATATATTTATTTATTTATTTTAATTTACATCCGGGGGGCAAGCCGCAGGGGCTCGCCACAATCTCCCAAAGGGTACTAGGGATAGACTATACTAGTGGAAATGCCGGTATAGCTATGTGTTCTATTCTTCTACAACTGTAATACAAGCCAGAAGAGAAGCGGCTAAAAGCATTATACGCGTTCCTACTACTTATCTCCCGCTTGTAATATCGATATTGTTTAATCCATTTTATACTGGGTAATTCAGATTTGCAGCTGATTATAGGGCTTTATATTGTTAGTTTTTATATGTTGCAGTTTATACACAGTGGTGGAAAAGGGGGAATGGCTCCAAAAGGGGGTGCAGTTTTGATTAGCAATATGAAAGTGGGAGATTAAAGACTTTTCAAAAAAACTAAGTGTAATTGCTCGAAATGATTAATAATCGTTAGGAAGATTGTAAAGTTTGTTAGGGTTTTTAGAAAAAGAGAGAGATAATTGATTACATTTTTTGTATTTTGTGGAATTAAATCGGGTTTGTTTGACTAATTGTTGAATTAGATGTGGGAATGTTAGTAAAGTATTAAATGCTCAAATTCTTTATTATATCCATAAGAGTATTCTGAGGTAGTATTATCGTACTGAAAGTATTGATAATAGGATGCAAAATCTTTATATCTGGTTCTGAATGTTATTAATTATTGAAAAATAGGGTGGGGGAGGGCAAATTTTTCAGATTCCTTGATTTAGTAATTGAAATACTAACAACAGTATTGGTTAGTAAGGAAAATCTCATTTTGTTTCTACTACCTTTGCTCTACCTTTTATCTGAGAATTCTAATCATTAAATTTATACTATTAATAATAGAAAGCAATAAATTATCGTTTTCGATATAACTGTTATAAACATTTAAATCAACGAACTAATTAATCTTCTTGTTTTCAAAAATTCCAATATATTTAAACAATCATTGGATTATTATTTGTTTATTCTTTATAATTTTATAATAATACAAAAATATTTATTGAAATAAATCAAAAGTATTATTTTTGATATATCAAATAATTGAGGTGTTGTCGATATATATAGTAATCTGTCTAGCCGATTCCAATCGGATAATGTGTTTCAAATCTTTTAGAGCATTTATTATTTTAGTGTTGAAGATGTACAAAAGCAGGTTGATTATTTTATAGCCAAATGCCACTGGAGATTATCTCTAATAGATTATGTAGTTGTAATTGATTATCTTTTGCTTTTGGTGGTATTGTTCAGTGCTGTCCAAGAAGACTGTGATATGGCTGTTAGGCAGACGATTCCACTATTGTATAAATTCAAACACGATTGCTTTTTTCTTTATACCTTCTATAAGGTCGATACAGCTCCCTGTGGAGAAATGCAATAAAAAAAATATTAATCTCAATACTTTTGGAATCAATTTAGTTAATTTGTAAAGATTGATATTATTCTTTTTATATTGAAATATTTGTGCTAGATAAATCGTTAATAAATGGTTTTCGTTTATCTTACGGAAATAAAGTATAAATTTTATTTATATTTGTTCGAATACTAATTTGTTGAATGGTAATTTAGAGTCTTTCAGGATTGCAATAGTTGAAGTTGTATACCAAACAAATAAAACTTTTTTTGTTGTTAGAATAATCACTCGATCGATTTTGGTAATATAATTACTCAGCCTTGTATTCATCATTGTATTACGGACAACTCCCCCCACCCGATTTGATTTCGTTCGGTCTATATACTATACCTCGGATTTATAAAAAGTAAAGAATAGGATATAAATGATTATTGCTTTATATAACACCACAACTAACAAATTATAACATATTTGTACAAACCCTTTAATATACTTTGCGATTTTGTAAGCTTTTGTTTTTTGTTCTGCTATATATCTTTTGAAAGATAGTTTCCAATCAAACCAAATTTCTAATCAATGTAGGGCTAATTGAATAATCTTATTATCTGATTTACTAATAAAACAAATCAATATTTTGTTGTTTATCTTCAAATATAAGATATATACCTTTCTTTTTTAGAAAAAGTGTATTATTTCTAACTTTTTTGATGTAAACATTATATAGTTTTGTTCATCTTATTGGAAGATCTAGTGAAGATTATATTTGAGGAGGCTAATATTCTTGTGTATATTTTTGAATGTATGGTAGATATAAATATTATTAGTATATCTGAAGTGTAATTTGGTATTTTGATTCAGTAGCTTAGCGAAGTATAGAACGTATAGTACGGATGAGAACAGAAAGTCTTGTGGGGTGTTGTATTTGATGTGGCTATATTTTATAGTTGTATTTTCCAGTTGTACTTTTATTAAGTGATCGCTTAGAAAAGCTTGGACTAATTGTAGAAGGGAGTGGGGCTACCTTTGTTGGTGTATATGTTCCAGTAGTCTATTCAACAAAAATGCGTCGAATGTGCTTTATACATCCAATGTAATCATTGTAACTTTTTACTTACGGGCAAAGGTTTCTTCAATGTTATGTGCAAACGAAGTGACTAGGTCCATTGCTGTTCGCTTGGGGAGCGCTCTATGAAAATATATTAACTTCATCTTTTAAGTATTTGATTTTTTTGTCGAGATTAAATCTAACATTCACAACTTCGCTTTTCACAAAAATCGGGAAAACTTTAGTATCATCAATTTCCATCCCGATTTCTTTAATCTTAGTATACCCCTACAATATAAACTCAATCGTATAGAATTAATTTTTTCTTTTCAATTGTATTTTCATCTATCGAAACTATTGTTTTTGAATCTCTTAAATGAAATTCAGAATGTTTTTGATTTACTTTTTGATTTCATTCATTTTGATATCTATACAAAGAATTTACAAGATTTTTCTTTCCCTTTTTCTATATAAATAGAATTATATAGATTATAAATATAAATATAATTAGCACCATATACTTTCTATTATACTGTGTACATATTTATTTGTAAATAACACTGCATACTTTTTCAACTCTACGAGTTGATAATAATAGTAATTACAATACCACATACTGATTATAAAATAATGCCGTATACTCTTCAACTCTACAAGTTGATTTATAATAATGATCACATCAATTATATTTAAAGGCCATACTAACCAGATCTCATAATCTATTAAAAAATTGTATGGAAGAGGTCTCTATATATCCTATATTGCGATATATATCAGTATATTGTCCATCCCATCGTATTATATAAGGGTGAAAACATCTCAATTCATATTATTCATTTTATATAGGCTATACAGTGCTATACAAGCCAATATCGAAAAATAATTCATATTCTAGAAAGTAGTTATAATATAATTCATTTCTGACGAGCTTAGATCGCACTAAACCGCACCCTCCGACTACATAAACTCTAGCATCAAACACACCTATAATCATTGCCAACAACATAAACACTATAGCGATTACTTTTACAAGAGCACCAATTGCAATCAATCCTTAATTCACCCACAATCGATTACTATTTTCACTTTTATTATTCAACTTCAATAATACAAATATCTATAGCACAGAAATTGTGAAAACTGTTGTATCAAGCCTATTAGTAACAAAAGGATTCTTTATTACAGATCAACTTAATATCCTCGATAAGCAAACACAACTCAAACACAAGATTTACAAAACATTCAAAATAATGTTTCATCAATTCGAAATCGATAGCATATTAGAGAAAGCAGTTTATAGTAAAGAAGTTTGTAATATAACAATAAATAATATCAAAACCAGATTATTACAAAATGCGATATATTTTATAGTTGGAGATAAGAATAGTAACAATCCAAATCGTATTTATGTGGATATTATAAAGACCCCGAAAAACTCGAGTGTGTTTATGAATGCGATTGCGTATATGTAAGGGCAAGCTAATAAGTGGAGATTGGTCAAATCTCAAAAAATTAGAGTGGATATTTGTTTATTAGCAGCAGAAATTGTTGTATTGATAGTAAATCGTCCGAGTATTTATATATTAAGAAAGGCGATTGATGAGGCTATTCCTAATCTGAAAAATATCGATATAGTGTTTATTATCTTTATAACTATTGGATAAACAGTATGAGCTGCTAGTAATGCTATATGCAATAAACTATTTGAAATTGAGAATACGGAAAAAATCAAAAAGATTCTGAATTGTAATAGTTTGGAACGATCTATAATCTGGTATCGCTATGTATTAGAGGGAGTCCCGATCTTCTTTTGTAGTTTGAATGGAGATAGAATACTAGTCATTAAGGAGATAGTAGCTAAGAAAGTGTTAATACAAATAGGCATTTCCCTAATCAATTACCAAACTATTATTTGGATAGCTGATTCCTATAAACAAACCTGAATCGTTAATTTATTGATAAAAATCTCTCCCTTCAAACTCTTGAATAGCTTCAAACAAGTTTGATATATTAAGCCAAAACAGTATATTACTTATTATAATCCAGGGTGTTAGGGCTTCTGCAATTTAGTGATATGCAAAAGCATTTCAAGATGTAATAACTGTAGTGTCCTACAAACGAATTATAATAGCTTATTTGGGCCCGAGTGTAAAATTAAGATTGAATACACAAACTATACAGAATCGTTTTTGACTGGGTATAACGGCTGTTTTGTAATACCATATCGAATCAATAGGAAAGTTGTACACCTTACAAAATCTGAAGCCTATAAGATCAAAAAACAAAGCCGAAAGATTTGTCTAGCTGTTGAAGTATTAGTCAATAGGACAACTACCCTGGCTACAACGGCTCCCCGGAGTATCGCAGTTGAGATACCCCCCCCTTCTTGCGGGGAACGTATTATTGTGTACAAAAACCTGAGTAGCTCCTAATATACCCTTTAAAATGTCTTTTTGACTGACAGTCCGTTCGATAACCCTTGTTGCCCCAAGAGGAAACACCCAAATGAGGGCAGTCTGAACGAGAAGGCATTTTTCAATACTATGTTATTGTAGTATATTGGTATGGATATCGATATTAACCTGAATGAATAACTATTTCTTCTGGTATTGTGGTGTTAGTCGCTAGATAGCTACAACCAGGTCTATACGGATTGGCTGGGCGAACATATAGAAAAAGACAGGAGCGTATATTGCAATACTATAAATAACATATAAACAAGAATTGAAGGTTTTCTACATACAGAAACCTTTTACATACCCTAGGTCTCGAACCCAGAACCACCCGGGGTACAACCTCTTTGCGCCGACAGACAACTGGGACAGTTTGAACAACCCCGAAAGAAAGATAGAAAGACTAAGAACAATAATATACATACATAAGAACAAGTGGATCCATACCCAACAAAAACACGTTCAATCATACCAAAACCTTTTTTAAATAGAAATAAACAACATACAGATTATTAATATATACCAACAGTCAAATACTAAAAAGATAATGGATTTAATAGTCTTCATAACATTCCCCAACCGTACAATGGTAGACAATAATTTCAATATCAAGTATAACCTATTCAAGCCCGATATAACTTCAACCAACCAAGAAGCACTCCTTACAAAATGATCCCTTTTAAGTAAAATAGATTTTATCGGGACCCCAAAAGTCTCTACTCACAAAGCAAATCATACAATTGATTTGATCTTTTTTAATATCTCCTTTGTTGGTATTATTATTGATTGTAATCTGAAAAGCAACTCCAATCACGAAATATAAATAATTACAATTCCGAATCTCACCTCACCCATTACCAAATCCATTAATTATATAATTAGTGAGAAAAACCTCTCAGTATTCCAGAGGATTATAAAAAACAAGGTTCCCTATTTCCCAAACCCAAAGAATATATCTATTAAATAGATTAATAAATTAATAGGAATATTGGATTCTTTATTTGAATCGGCGATTTGTTTAGTAGAAAAAAAGAAAGATACTTTTGGTTGCTCTACCCCTTAGTAAACAAACGAATACAAAATGACTTATCAAAACTATAGAACAACTAAAACTGAGGGTATCAATCAGGCAGAACACTAATGGTGGGGATTGATAATTACAATTAAAAAAGCAAAACACTAATATTAGTATAGGATTATTGATGGGGTAAATTGTGATAAAAACCTATACAAAGTGATTGGCTGGTACAAGCTTATTATTAATCTCAGAGCGCTGCTTTTAGTCATTAATGACATAACAATTGAAGATATTACTAAAAAGGTTTGGGTTTTATAGAAGGAAGTCCTCAAGTGTTTCAATAGTAGTGATAATCTTAAGACGGATTTATTTTGGTTAGGTTATATATTCAACAAATTTTTATGGTGTATGGAAATAATCTTTAAAGAAATGGAAAAGAGTATCATAAAAATTTCGAGCATTTTATTAGGGCTTGATCAGATTATTGTTTGTCTTCTGAAAGCTTACTGGAATATTATTAAACTAGTAATTGTTGGGATCTTCAATCGATATTTGCAATTAAACTATTTTCTAGTTAGATGGAGATGTGCAGAGGTGGTAATAATCCCTAAAATCGGAAAGAAAGATAAATCGTTAATACAATCCTAGCAATCGATAGCTTTACTCTTATATATCTCGAAGGGTCTGGAATGTATAATCACTAGATACATTTTATAAACCACAATAACAGTAGGCATACTCAACCCCCAACACAGAGAAGCACTTCTCAAACGAACAGCAATAGATTTAATCATTTTGTTTGTATATAATATCGAAAAAGCTTTTGTCTGCAAACAAAAAGTTATAATGATTATACTAAACATACAAAACACATTCAACACACTCCTACCAAATAAACTACTGAAATATATACATCAGCAAGAATGGCTTTGTTTCTTTTTACAATTAATCCAAATCTTTCTGAGCAATCGCTTAGTAAGAGTACAACTGGAAAATACAACTATAGAATACAGCTATATCAAATATAGTATTTTGCAAGGCTTTTTGCTTTTATCTATACTATATGTTCTATATCTCACTGAACTACTAAATCAAGATATTAAACTATACTTCGAATATACTGATAACATTTACATCTATTGCACATCTAAAAATATATATAAGAATATTAACCTCCTCAAATGTAATCTTCACTAAATCTTTCAATAAAATGAACAAAACCGTATAGTGTTTATATTAGAAAAGTTAGAAATGATATACCTCTTCTAAAGGAGAGAGATATATATCCTATATCTGGAAATAAATGATAAGATATTGATTTATTTTATTAATAAATTGAGTGATGAGATTATTCAATCAATCCTATATTAATTAGAAGTTTGATTTGATTGAAAGCTATCCTTCAAAAGATATATAATAGAACAAAAAGCGAAAGCTTATAAGATTGCAAAGCATATTAAAAAGTTTGTATAGATATATTACAATTTGTTAGTTGTAATGTTATATAAAGCAATAATCATTTATATCCTACTCTCTATCCTTTATAAATTCGAGGTATAATATATAAACTAAATAAAATCAAATCGGGTGGGGGGAGTTGTTTATAATACAATGGTAAGTATAAGGCTAAATAGTTATATTATTAAGATCGATCGAGTAATTGTTCTAATAATAAAAGGAGTTTTATTTGCTTGGTGTACAATTCCGATTATTGCGATCCTAAGAGATTCTAAATTATTGTTCGACAAACTAATATTTGAACAAATATGAATAAGATTTGCATTCCGATTCTGTAAAATGAACGAAAATCATTTATTAGTAATTCGTTTAGTATAAGCATTTCAATATAAAATGAATAATACTAATCTCCATAAATTAGTTAGATTGATTTCGGAAGCACCAAGATCAATACTTTCCCCATTACATTTCTCCGCAAGGAATTGTATTGACCCTATAGAAGGTATAAAAAAAGAAGCAATCGCATTTGAATTCACATAATAATGGAATCGTTTGCCTGATAACTATATTATAATCTTCTCAAACAACACTGAATAGTATTATTGAGAACAAAAGATAGTTGGCTACAGCTATACGATTTATTGGGAACAATTTTTAATAGCATCCGGTTATAAGGTGATCAATCCGTTTTTGTATATCTTCAATACCAAAATAATAAATATTCTAAAAGGTTTGGAGTATATTATTTGATTGGAATTGGCTGGATAGATCACTATATATATCAATAATACCTCAATCATTTGGTGCATCAGAGGTAACACCTCCAACTTATCCTAATAAGTATTTCTGTATTGTTATGAAATTATAAGGAATAGATAAGTGATGATCCGATAGTTGCCTAAATATACCGGAATCCTTGGAAACAAGAAGGCCAATCAGCTCGCCAATCTGAACGTCTATAGCAATTGTATTGAAAATAACAACTCATTACTTTTCACTATTAGTAATATAAGTTCAACGGTTAGAATCTTTAGATAAAAGGTAGAGCAAAAATAATAAAAACGAAATGAGATCTCTCTCACTAGTTGATACCATTGTTGGTATTTTAGTTATCAAATCAAGAAACCTAAGGAACTTATCCTTCTCCGCTTTATTCTTTAGCAATTGATAGCACTCAGGATCGGATATAGAGATTTTGCGTTTTATTACTGGCGCTTTCAGCACGACAACGTTATTTCAGAATGCTCTTGTGGATACAATAAAGAGTCTAAACACCTAGTGCTCTGCCAACATTCCCATATTCAATTCAACAATTGGCCGAACAAATCTAATTCAATTCTGTAAGACACAAAGAGTGCAATCGATTATTTCTTTTTTTTTCTAAAAACTCCAACAGACTTTGCAATCTTTCTAGCGATCACTAATCACTTTGAGCAATTACGCTTAACTTCCCCGGAAAACCTCTAATCTTCTACTTTCATATTGCCAATTAAAGTTGTACCCCCCTCTGAAACCGTTCCCCCTTTTTTACCGCTGTGTATAAACTGCAATATACAAAAACTGACAATATAGGGCTCTATAGCCAGCCGCAAACCTAAATTATTTAGTATGAAGTGGATTGAATAGTATCGACATTGTAAGTGGGAGATAAGCGGTAGGAGTGTGTATAGCGTCTCTGGCCGTTTCTCCTCCGATTTGTATTACAGTTGTAGAAAAACGAAACACATAGCTATACTGGCACTCTTACTAGCATAGTTTATCCCTAGTACCCCCTGGGAGGTCGTAGCGAGCCCCTGCGGCTTGCCCCCCGGATGTAAATTAAAATAAATAAATAAATATAAGGGTGACCAATATGCCTATCTATGGTTCGTTTAATCTAGCCCGTTTAGGTAACCGTATTACTAATCACCACACGTGTTTTACACCAGTAACTTCTATTCCTTTTAACAGTTTTATTATAAGATTCAAAGCCTTCTGTTCTTTTTTTATAATAAATACCTCTATTAGATTCTAATTGTCTTATATAACTACAAGGAACTAATTATATTTATTATTAATTGTATGAACATTTTAAGATAATAATATTCTAGGGATTTCTATTCTGAGAGTTGTATACTGAACAAAAATAGAGATGGGATTCTGTATTGGAATCTGTTTGGAAGTTTGTACAGGATTTTATGATTTATAAGTTTTAGATCTCGAATTATCTATATTTAAAAGAATTATCAAAGATATTTCAAATAGAGATAATTAATTATTTGTTTCAAGTTTATCTTTGTTAAGGCACAGGTGAGGACTTATATTGTACTATAAGAGTGGAAAAGCTATGGAAAAGTGAGGCTCTACTTATAGAAAGTAGGGTGCGCTAATATATTATATCTGAAGTATAAAGATAATTACAGATTATATAGTTGGTATTATAATAATACCTTTTGCTCAAAACAATTGATTTTTAATCGCAATATTAATTAATCCTTTAAAAAACAAAATAATATTAAAATACTCTAATTTCTATTATTAAATAAAAATGAATCTTTTTAAAAATAATAATTAGTTGATAAAGCTTTTTTGGTTTGTTTCAATTTTGATTTGAAGGTATATTTGATTTAAATATTAGTAGGGAATCAGGAATAATAGATCTTTTGAAATTTATTTAAGTGAGCGGCTCTAGCTTATTTGGATTTGCTAAATGGAAAGCGATAATTATATTTTCCTGATTGCAAAGATTTTCAATAGATTGTTAAAATACTGGGTGATGTTTTTATTTGATTTAATAATGAAATCTGTTTTTATTGTAACAATCAAATAGTTTATCGAATTTCTATCGCTTGATTTCTTTGTTTGTTTTGTTGTTTCTTTTTAGGATATAGTTTTGGTTTCAATAGAATTCGACTTCGTTAATTGCTTTTTGATTAGTTAATCCAAATGAATAATAGAGTAGTCGAAATAATGAATTGTGGAATATTAGAAAGATCTTAAAATTAATTGAAAGCTGAAATAGACAGGCTCGTTTATAAACTTTTAAAATCTTATAGAGACTATCCTATTTATTATCATCCTTTTTTATCAAATGATTAATTTTTATATTTTTAATACTAATCTATACTTTATTACCTTCTTTATATAAAGAAATATTGGTACAAGTTTTGTTAGTGTAATCTTTATATTTCTGAATGAATTGAACAGCTAAAGCTTTCAATTTTGTTAGGATAATATCAAATCGATTTACAATCTCATTAGTCTTTAAAAACTTGCATTTACATTGATATAATAAATTCAAAGGAATCAATAAAGAAGGCTTAATATTGAGACATAAATAAAAACTATAATTAGCAAAGAATAGGGATACTCTAATAATCTCTGAAATAATATTATTGAATACAAACTCTACAAATAAAAGTCAATTATATTAATTGTCTTAATGAAAATTTATAAAAATATAAAGATATTATTCTACCATAGCATTGATCCTCTCTATTTATTTATCGAATTCAAAATAAAACAAAAAGAATTGTTTCAAAGTAATTAATAGATACTCAAATAAATGTTTTCAAAATTCTAATACAAATTGTAAATCTTTGTTAAATATAATATTATTGGATGAGTTATATAAACAATAAACTTTTTTGATGAATTGATTGGTAAGCTTCTTTGTAGAGAATCCTATAATTAGAATGAAATGATATATCTTTGTTAGGTGGCAAACGATTATAATTATATATTGATATTTTTTATTATAATATTCATTAATTAATAAAGATATCAGATTAGAAATAAAATGGTATAAACAAAGGTTCTAGAAATCTAAATATAATAAGGCGGAAGGCTTTAGTTTGAAAGTAGAGTTAATAGGTTTGTATATAAGTTTTGATTTCTTTTGATATATTAGATTACTAATATATACGGAAAACAAGGTTAATAGTTTTAATTCGGTCAGAGTGCCTAGTGGATCTGGTGGAATATATTTGGTATATAATTTAGGTACGAAATTCAACAAAGGGAGGGACGAAAAGATAGTTGTAATAAAAGATTTTATTATTAATCAATCTATTGTTTTAGAGAACAAATCGGAAGTCTTTTTGAATCAATAGTAGTCAATAACAGACAACCGGATTCCGAAGGGTTTTGTACATAATAGTAATCAATTCGAATAATTCGTATACTTTATTAATAAAATCATCAATCAGCTTTTCGATATCGGGAATAATTATATCTATAAGGATTGCAATAAGATCGATATTGTTATTTACTTGTTAAATAAAATCTTTGAATATAATAATATCGAATACTTTTTTTGGGAGAACTGTTTGTAGGCGATTTTTGATCCAATTATCGTTGGAGTTGGTGTAAGTAGAGTGGTCTTTTGTTTTACAATTTAGTGTATTGGGGCGAATTGCCCTATAATCAGGACAATATATAATACGAAAATTGAAATTAAATAAGAATTTAGTTTATTTAGCTTGTTTCTAATTCAGTATCTTTGTTGATATAAAATACTCTAAATTCTTATAATCAGTAATGATTTCGAATAATTCTTGAGTTTTATATAGTTTAGGTCTTCATTTTTCTAAAGACTTGATGATAGCTAGTAATTCCTTATTGTAGATTTTATAATTGCATTTGGCAGCATTATGTTTCGAGGAGAAGTATGTAATCGGGTGTAATCGGCCTTTATTATTATATTGAGAGAGTATTCTGTTTGTAGCCTAGTTTGAAGCGTCTATTTCGATAATTGTGTGGTGGTGATAATCAAATATTACAAGAATTGGGGCAAAGGTAAAGATATGCTTTAGATTTTTAAAGATATTTTCTTGATTAATAGTCCAATTCCAAGTATTCTCTTTTTTCAATAAGCGATTCAAAGGTTTTGTAATTTTAAAAAAGTTGCAAATAAAATATCAATAAAAGTTGGCGAATTTTAGAAAACATTAAAGATCTTTTAATTTAATTAATGATTTCTATTCAAGGATAGTCTTAATTTTGTCAAAGTTTATTTCGATATTATTGGGAGTAATAATTAGACCGAAATATTTCGTTTTTTTTGTTTCGAATTTGTATTTATCGATATCAATTTGTAATCCAATATCAATAAATCTTTGAACAACTTTGCAAATTTGTTTTCGATAATCTATAATATTCTTAAAGTAAATCAAGATATTATCTAGATATATTGTATAATTTTTATTCAGAAAATCAAAAAGAATATGATTAATATAGTTCTAAAACGAAGCAGAAGTATTGCAAAGATTGAAAGATATCATTAGGGATTCGAATAAATTGAAACAAATTGTAAAAGCAGTTTTCCATTTGTGACCTTTTGTGATTCGTAGTTTATTGAATGTGGCGATGATATCTAATTTAATATAAACTTTAATATGGTATAAAATATTGAGGGTTTCTTTGATTAGTAAAAGCAGATAGCGGTTCTTAATAATAATATTGTTTAGTTTACAATAATCCTGGCAGATTCGAATGTCTTTCCTAGATTTTATAGCTAGGAGAAATAGAGTGGTTGATTAGAAATAGGATTTGCAAATGAATCCTTTATTTAGATTATCGTTAAGCCATTTGCAAACGATTTGGAATTCGGTTAAGAACATTAAACAACCTTTGTTGTATAAAGACTTTTGGTTTGGTATAATCTCGATCTTGTAATTCTAAGAATGTTGTGATAGAAGCTTGTTGGTGAGGGAGGGTAAGAAACCAGCAAACAGATCGCAAAATCAGGGTGGTAGCTTGCTTTGAATCTTTATTGTAGATAGCATAAATCGATTGATCTTTTCTATAAACTTTTTGATATTGCTTTTTATAATATTGTAATGTAGTTGAATAGGATTGTTTGTTACTATATAGTGTAATTCGCTAGCTCTATCCAGTTTATTTTAGGTTATTTTTATAATATAAGTTTTTTAATCTTTATAAAATTGAATAAAGCTATTAGCTATAAGAAACTTTATATTGGTTATTTTTTGTCGAATATTTCGCAAAATGTTAGTTGGTTTTTTTAAGGGGTTCGATAATAATAGAGGGTTTAATGGGAATAAAATGTTTTGGTTCTGTAATAATCTTTTATATACCCTAGAATTTGCGATGATCTGTATTAAAGCTAGTTTCAGGATTGGCTGGTTTGATATTATTTTAACACGGGTCTCTGCTTTTTTGTTGATTCAGTAAATATAGCAATAGTTTTGATTAGATAATATTGAATCAGTAAGATTTATATTGTTGAGGTTTCTATTAGTACTTATCTCTATAACTGAAATCGGAGGAGTGTATTCCAAAAGTATTGATTGATTTTGGAACGAGGGGAAAAAAGTCTGGAGACTTTTGTTAATGATTTCTTTAACAAAGGCTTGATATAGGGTTGAAATAGAATTTTTTAAAATAGATTTTAAAATAGATTTCCTAATATATATATATGATGTTGAATTGAATACAATGTTTATTGGGGTCGGCACATTGTTATGATTGAGGATGACAATTGTAATAGAATTAATTGGATAGTAATATTTAAAGCAATATATAAATATGAACTTGAAAGTTATTGTTGTTTAATCAATAGTAGGATTGTGGCATTGGAGTTATAGAAAACTAAGGATTATAGGATCTGTATTAAAAAGATTAATAATATAGAATAAGTTAATTTTCTTATAATTATTAATCCGTATATCTAACAATACATATTGAAATAAAACATTAAAAGTTCTTTTATTTACAAATAACAAATTGCAAATCATTAGAAAAAAGTATATAAATATATCAAACTTGAATATAAAGATTCCATCTATAAATCCATATCTTATAGCTTTATTATTTATTAAACCAATAAACAGAATAATCATATTAGACATAAGGAAAATTTCCATTAAGATTTTAAAAGATTTGCTATTTATTATTCTAAGGTATAAAGAGTTCCTAGATATAATTGATCTCTTAATCTACAAAGATAGGTTTTCTATAAAGGATTTCGATTTGCGACTATAAATTGAGATTAATTTTTTAATATATTTGACTGGGGAATAGAATTTCCGTTATTATCCGAATATATAAAGTCTTTAACAAATTTATCCAAGTTTATATTATCAATGAGGACTAGGGAGGCATATCGAAACGATACTGTAATAATTGGGAAACAATTAACAAACAGAAATATTTTCTAATAAATAGGATTGTAAGCCTTATAATAGAGTCTAAGATTGTAATAATGATTGGTAGTGGGAAAACAATGAATACTCAAAGTATATTGATTTGTAGTAAAACGATTGGGGTCTTATATGATTCCTAGATTGATATTATATTTTATATTATTGCATCACTTTTCTTTACAATTGAATTTGATATAACCAGACTTTTTGCAATAAAGATAGAGACCAAAATCTAAGCATTATTCTCTATCATAACATAATAAGATTCGTTGACCTTGACAAACAGCATCCAATTACATAAAATCTCCAAAGAAATCAAGCATAAATATTACAACAACAACAACAGATTTCTTTTCGTTAGGTTTTTTCTAATCATTAGGATTGATGCCTTGATTCTTGCATTGATTGTTAAGATAAATCTTTTCCTTTAAATCATTATAAATGCCTTACCATCAAACTATTTATATATCGATATCAGCGGCAAAAGGTTTATTCGGCCAATTAATTGAAATATCGATTAGATCTTAAGAAACCTTGAGTTTAAGATCGGCAACTTGTTATTCGGCAGTTTTTTTGTATTTGATAACAAACTGTTTGAACTTAGTAATGAAATTATCAAATGAAATCTTTTTCATTTTATATTTGTTATAATCTATAGAAGTTTTATATAAAAGATCTAGAGTCTGATATTATTTATTTAATTTATATCAGATATCTGCTACAATATATTATCTAGAAGGCTAAAGATCGAAATCATACGGATTGTTAATAATTATATCAAAATGTATCTAATTGTTTGTATAAATAGGGTCAGAAAGTAAATTAACAAGAAATATGATTTTCTGAAACTCTGATTCATTTTTGTAATCTATAATCAAACAATAATTAATTATATTATGAAAAGTTGTATACTAATCTTAGTGCTTTGTAATATCTTGCTTATCACCATTGAATTTTTCAGGAATAGTAAAATACTTGTAGCAAAATAAGGTTTACAAATTATTGCAAATAACAATCTTTAATATTATAATTATATCTTCCAATTCAATAATCCTTGATTAAATATTAATAGCTTGAATCTATACAACAACAGCTTGAGTTTATAATGAATCTATAATCGATTTGATCAAATTGAACACAATTTGGACAACAGCAAAGTATAAAGTATTTGGATTATTGAATAAATCTATAAAAAAAGAAATATCGATTTTGGTGAAATTGAGAATATAATTTAAAAAAAGGAACTACAGAGGTAGACCAAATACAAGCGCTTCTAATACAAATATTTGATTACCCATCTTTAATACTTTGAAAGTGTAAAATGTTAGTAGTAGAGTATACAATAAATCAACAATAAATGTGATCAATGTAATCGGAATGAGATATTAATAGAATTTTGGAAAAATGAAGAATAAGAAATAAAGAAAAATAAAGCTATGATAGCTTATTTGATAATAATATAAACTGTCAAGATATAAATGAGGACTTATATTGTACTATAAGAATAGAAGAACTATGAAAAAGTGAGGCCCTACTTATAGGAAGTAGGGCGTACTAGTATGCTGTGCCTAAGACACGAAGGCAACTACAGATTATATAGTTGGCGCCGTGACAATCTTTATACTTTTTTTTATAGAATGGTTTTATTATTATAATATGAAATTCCATTGGACCATAAGAAAAATCGATTATACAATTTTGATTAGTAATTACAAATAATCTGTAAGATCCTATCCAACCTTTTTTTTCTCTCCATACTTATACTAAAGAATTGAAAAATAGATTAAATGTTTCATATATATCGAAACCATTACAAATAGCGAATACATCTTGGATTACTCATTTTACTTGAATTTCATATACTTCTTTCATTACAAAACAATATACAAATACTCATCTCAAAATAAATAGAAATAATAAATCATATAAAATTATCCAAAAATAAGCTCCATATATAAGAAATATCAATGCAAACCCATTTAAACCAACAATATCATTAACTATTTTCACTACCATTTACAAAATTAATTCTTTATCGAGTTTATTATCTTTAAGCTTCTTCTTGAATATTTTATACACACATCATATTGAAGCATAATATCTTTCGACTTTTCCAATTGCATTATAAAATTATCACGGAGGATAGCTACGTCAGTGGTTACCTTTGATAGAGAGATAATAGGATAAAGGATTAATAGACTAGATTAATTTGAGGATTGATTGTAATGATCAGTGTCCTCTATATATATTCAAAATAGGCAATGTAGGTGCTTATTTGGGAAAGATTATTATCCTAGTAGACTATATAATGAATAAAGTAGCTAATATAGTGATAATGTAATTGAGATCGATTATAAAGGCCGATCTCGATGATCGGGGCACGTGTGTAGCACGTGATATTGCGTGACACTATATATACAAATTTCTTATCTAATGAGATAATAATTAATCGATAAGCTGGTAATCATTTATAAAAATCCTACTGAGATTAATTACATACAAACTGAATATGAATATTGGATTATACCCAACAATACTTAAAGAAATAACTTTGTAATATAATACTAAAGATTCTGATTACTTATTATATAAACGGAAATTATAAATAACAAAATACTTTTCTGTAATTTGAAAAGAAAGATATCCGATTTCCTTTAGCAAGCTATTGGTTTATATATCAAGGATTATATTAATATTTAAAATCTTATTAACAAACTTATGGAAATTAATGAACTCAAGATTATTATTCGAGAATACAATTGATATAGGCAAATCAAGGAAATATTAGTAAAAAAGATAAATACCAATATTTATATATAAAACACTTCTCGGAATAATTTCTGAGTCTATAATGATGCTAATTTATTTATCTAGTTTTGTATCAACTTTCCCCTTTATAATGTTTCTACTAACTATATTAAAAGCTTCAGATCAAATCCTATTCCATCTTCAAATAATAATTTCAATTATAACTTTAACACTCCCATCCTGGGAGCTAATTATAATGCAATATTGCGATCAATCAGTTTTACTAATATAATTGAAATTCAAAAGGTTGGAGAAGATGAAGACTTTTATAATGTAAAGGATAATACTAGGGATAATCTTAATTTAAAGATTTAAACAAAAGCTATCGATACCGCTCAACATATCGAAAACTAACATTTAAATATCAATGCTTAGAACAAAGTTCCCTTCTAAATGTAATCCGGGACATAAGATTTCTTGATTTAATTAAATTGATAGAAAGTAACTCTTTAATCCTTTTATATATAATATCAAAGAATAATTATTTATATTAAATCCAATCTTTTATAAACTCCAAAGCAAATAATCTCGTTTTTATTGATAATATATTCATATTATAATTATTTCCTATAACGTAACGTATGGGGAACTCGGACATATGAGGAATTCGGACACTTTTTCGATTATTCTACACGTGATCTTGTTCTACAAGCCACACAATCCTTTAATTCCAATTCCGAATCACTTGAACTATTCTTTAGCTCTTTTTCTTCAATCTTTTCTTCTGATTCTTCAATTAGGCATTTACGTGGCCGTTCTCGTGGCTTTTTCTCCTTCGATTTTTCCTCCGCTTTACATACCATTTTCAATACTTTCTTAGTACTAAAGACAAATTAACCTTGTAATTTAACTCTTTTGCCTTTAGTTCTCTTCTTTCAAATCTCAATTACCTCCTAAGCATTAGAGAACTGTTTCCGAAATAGAGCTATCTTAGCATTTTGAGATTCTACAAGCCTAGTCATTCTCTTGGCATATCAACGAGTTGGCGATGCAGGAGAACCACTGCTTACTAGAACTATATTAAAGATCTGATTTGCTTGCCTTAGTTCTATTCTATCTGGAGAAGAACTCCTGAGTATAAACAAATCTAAATCTTGATTGGGGGTTCTCATTTATAAAGTAGAAGGTTGCTGGGAGAAATTAAATAATAATAAATCAAATATTTTTCATAAAACAAAAGGTATTAAACCAACTCCTCTCTAGCCAATTTTAATATTAAAAGAATTCAATGCTTTTTTTCTAATATTTTGAAAGAGTTCTATCCATTCAACTTTTTGGATTCGCTTTACACCAACTCGAAAATATCGATCGACCTTTAAAGCATGATATTGTTTTATTGGTCCATACACCACAATATCAAATAGCTGAAGCAAATAAGAGTAATGAGGAGGTAATATAAATAAATCAATATTATTATCTATATAGAAAGTAATAAAGCTATTTGTAATATAATTTGAATAACTATCCATAATCAAAAGTCGAGATTGGTCATTTGATACTTTCTTGGATTCTGATTCGAAAACCCTTTTTAATTATTCTAATTCATAACTATTTGAGGTCCATCCATTTATACTAATAAAGAACTACCAGCTTTGAAGTGTATCCTTTAGAATCTATACAGAATTTGTATTCTAAGCCTTGAAAATGACTATAGGTGATAGAGCATTTCCAGCTGCATTAATACATTCAAATGTAGTTATCCATTTTTACTTGTCAGTTATAACTTTCCAATTCGATTTCTAAATAGAATCGATTATAATATGTATACTTTGAATACTTTCAACTTTAAATCCGATTTCATTTATATTATACATATCATTTAATTCATATTTTCGCTTAATGAGATGCATGCGAAATATATCAAATCAAGTTTGAATATTCTTTGGAGTTGTTTTTTTAACTCGATTAGACTCTAATTGATATAAATAACATATTTTAAATTCTGGATATCATTTTTGGAATCTATAGATCCATTTGTAGCCTATAAATAGAATTTCTATCGAGGTAGGATTTCGAAATAACACGACCCGAATATGTTGAAAACGAATTTCGTTGGCCATTTCCTTCATTAATATAGATGTAGTAGGGAATCCAATAATAATAAATCATGAAATCTATCGTATAAAAATATTTTCTTCTACATTTGAAAGAATTTGAGTTATTTCGTAGGTTTAGGAATGTATTTTCTTCCCAGCCAACCTATCAGCTAGGATAGACTTAAGAACTTCAAAATGCTCTGCAACCTTTCTAATTGATTTAAATTCTTTCAATTGAAATGAAATTATAGCTTTTTGAAACTTCTCTTCAATTTGAGTAGATATAAAAAGTGATTGAATATACATAATAAAAGTTATTGCGGTTTTAAGTTGGTGATAGGCTAAAAGTGTCCAAGTTCCCCATATGTCCGAGTTCCCCATACGTTACGTTATTTAAATTCTGTTTTGTTTTGTGTAATTATTTTATCGAAATCAAAGATTACAATAATATCAAAAGCAAAAATATTATTCATTATATATTTTTTAATTTCATTATTAACATTTAATAATAATTCTATCTATCATTTTTAATCACCGATTTGGGATTATATAGTATAATTCTGGATCGACTCTGATTAGTAGAGACAAAAGTCAAGATTGATTATTTTAATTACAAACTTGATTAGTCTATTAAATGCCCTCCTATTATTTTCTTATCAAAAAACATTCTTTTAATTAAAAAAAGCTTTTAAAATTCTAAAATAGATTGTTTAAAGTAAAAAGATATCAATAAACAGGATACCCAATTAAATGAAATATATAAACAATTGGAAAAAAAGACTTATCAATTAGCCGAAATAACCCCAGAGATATACTTAATACCTTTTCAAAAAACTAAAACAAAATCTCCAATATTAATCGAAGCTCAGATTCTAATCAATCTGAAAAAGATGTATATTTTTAGATCCATTTCTATTCAAGCAATATACAAATCTTTACCACTTTGTATTTCAGATATTTTCAATATCTACACTCTTAAACCATCCCAGTTCAATTTTATTTATAAAAAGAATAAAAATCATAAAATCTTTATAGTTACCTATAAAGAAATGAATAATATTATTACTATTCGAAAATCTATTCGAAAGAAAGAATACTATATCTTAATCGCAATTATTGCTTTGAAAAGTTTCAATCCACAAATCTTAACTGCTTTCCATTATATCTTAACCAATATTAAAACAGAATTATTGATTCTTGAAGTTTATTAGTAATATTATCAAGCATTCTCTAAGTATGACTTGAATATCTTACCTTTATTCCGATTATATAATTATAGGATCATATTGAAAGGAAAGAGAGAAAAGGTATTCAAATATAGTCCCTTTTATAAAATGTCTTTTGAACAACTTAAAGTTATTAAAGAATATATTATAAATAACTTGACGAAAGGATTTATTATTGGATTCACTTGGGGGAGGGGTGTCGTCGACTCGAATCATCATATATAGTACTGTATAACCTATATAAAATGAATAATATAAATTGAGATAATTTAGAATAAGATATGATTCGCTTAAGTATATGATCATACATTCCGATATAGATAGAATTTCCATTTTTCGATGAAAATTCGAAACGTACAACATAAAAAATGAATTGTACTAGCTATATCCCTTGAAATCTAAAACCTCAAACTAAAACATTCCTTCTTCTTTTTCTTTTTATCTCCTTTATTCTATAATCAAATTAAAAGATAAGATTCAAAGAATAAATCGAATTGAAAATTGTATATAAATAAAAAAGAACCTTATTCATTAAAATAAAGTAATCAAAAGAGAGGAATATTGAATCGATTCGATCGAATAAAATAATTTCGTATTCAATCGGATTTGAAATGAAACTGAAAAAGGAGTATCCAATTATTATACAAAGATAAATAGAAATAAGCTATTCTTCTATTCCTTTGTAAAATTTGAAATATATAAATGATTAAATTCTTTTTGATGAGAGGATAATAGTTTGAAGCTTATAAGATTTCAAAACAATATATCCTTCCAAAAATACAAATGAAGATCGAATTCGTATAGAATTTGTAAAGCTATTTCATCAAATAGCTTGTATTATAATAAACTCTTCAACTTTATAACCTTTTTCCTTTTTCCTTTCAAATCGGATTGGATTAGGTTTACTGTTTCTGATAAACAGACCTTTTTCTGATTTAACAAATATACAAAGGAGAGTGTTTTGTATTATAAAATAAAGGAGATTAGGCGATTGTTTTTAATATAAAGAAGAATATTTCATTTTATAAAGAAAATAAGATTGAACGATTGTTTTTGATACAAAAAAGAATATTTCGTTTTATAAAATAAAAAAGAAAAGCCTAATAAAAGGTTTCTAATAAAAGAGGGGGAAATAGAGTAATTCTTTTTATATAAAAGAAAGAAATTCCGAATTCGAAAAGTATACTGAACTCTGAGCAGAACGTGTTGGATTCACTTGGGGGGGGGGTGTCATCGACTCGAATCACCGTATACAGTACTGTATAGCCTATATAAAATGAATAATATGAATTGAGATAATCTAGAATAAGGTATGATTCTTCTCATTATATATATAGTGGGAAGAATTATATGATTCGCTTAAGTATATGATTGTATATTCCGATATAGGCAGAATTTCCATTTTTCGATGAAAATTCGGAACATACGATATAAAGAATGAATTGTACTAGCTATATCCCTTGAAATCTAAAACTTTGAACTAAAACATTCCTTCTTTTTCTTCTTTTTATCTCCTTCATTCTATAATCGAATTAAAAGGTGGGGTTCGAAGAATAAATCGAATTGAAAGTTATATATAAATAAGGAAAAGCTTTATTTGTTAGAATAGGATGATCAAGGGGGGGGGGATATTGAATCGATTTGATTGAATAAGATAACTTTGTATTTAATCGGATTTGAAATGGAATTGAAAAAGGGGTATCCAATCATTATACAAAAATAAATAAAAGTGAATCATTCTTTTATTCCTTTACAAAACTTGAAATATATAAGTAATTGGATTCTTTTTGGTAAGGAAATAGTGATTTGAAGTTTGCAAGATTTCAAAGCAATGTGTCCTTCCAAGAGTACAAATGGAGGTCGAATTCGTATAAAATTTGTAAAGCTATTTCGTTAAATAATTCGTATTGTAATAAACTCTTCAACTTTATAACCTTTTTCCTTTTTCCTTTCGAATCGGATTGGATTAGATTTACTGTTTCTGATAGGCAGGCCTTTTTCTGATTTAATAGATATACGAAGGAGAGCATTTCGTATCATAAAGTAAAGAAGGTTGGGCGGTTGTTTTTGATATGAAGGAGGATGTTTCGTTTTATGAAATGGAGAAGGAGGGTCTAATAAAAGGTTCCTAATAGAAGGGGGGAAAACGGAATGATTCTTTTTATACAAAAGGAGGGAGTTCCGAATTCGAAAAGCATATTGGGCTCTGAGTAGAACGTGATGGACACAAATTGAGCTGACAATCCATTGAATTATACAAATGTAGTAATCTAATTTATAAAATCAATGATTTATTCAATTCTGAAGAAAACACAACTGTGGTCAGGGATCTCTTCTTAGTATATAATTTGAAAAGATAGTATAGGGAATATAGTATTCTAGTTTTTCTATATAGATCGTATGTAAACTCAATCTAGTACGATTTTATTCGTTTTCTCAAAAGATATCTCTTCAAATGGTTTCAATCATTATTTTCATTTTGTATGAATGCCTTTATACAAATCCTTAGAATAATGATTTAATTTGTGAATATCTTTAAATAAAGATAAATATTAATTAATATTGGATTCATTTAGGGGGAGGTGTCATCAACTCGAATCACTATATATAGCACTGTATAGCCTATATAAAATGAATAATATGAATTGAGATAATCTAGAATAAGGTATGATTCTTCCCATTATATATATAGTGGGAAGAATCATGTGATTCGCTTAAGCATGTGATCGTACATTCCGACAAATAGTGTTTGAAACTCTTTATTAATTACTATTAAGACGACTAATTCGAATTCTTATTAATAATGGATTATGTGTTAAAAGATCATATAGAAGTTGGTGGAAAAGCCTTAATATTATTAAGTTCTACATAGAGATACGATATATATATATGGACTCGATAAAGTCATATGTAGGCTAATCCCGATATAGCATAGTGTGATATACAATATAAGCACCTTTTCTAACACTTTTCCATATTGATATCGTATATCTGAAGTTATATAGCCTATCGAAAGCTATGGGAGGGTTATAGAAACTATATTGTAAATCGATACTATAATTGATCTCAAGCAAACTAAGCGGTATAATCTATATTGTAAAGATATATGTACAACATTCAATCGCTTTTATTTAATAAATCTTGAGAGATGTTAATAAATATTTTGAAGTTAGTGAATTGATTTCAGAGTATATTGGAAAATACTTTAAAGTGATAGTATTGATTTCAATAATCTTCAAGAAGCGTTTTGGGATTAGTAAGTTAGATCTCAGAAGCTGTTAGAAAGCATTCTAGGATTAGTAAGTGATTGATAATGAAAACGCTGATTATTGATAATACCTTTTCCAGGAATCAATGTTTTTAATCAATTTTTAAAGAAAATCGTTTTTTCTAGGGCTACCCAATACCTAGTGTAAACATTTCTCTAAAGGTGTAGGGATTGTATTGATAGTACGATATTTATTGATCTATAGAGCATATATTTCTACAGCTTTTCCTTCTAAGAGAAACTGGGATATAATCTTTTATATAATGTCAGGGCTCAATAGTAGGGAATATGCCGGGAAGATACCGATTGGTCTGTTAGAGATTAGGTAATAAGATATATTGAATTCTAATCAAAACTAATCTTATGCCTCAGTCAGTTCAGGGTATATCCGGTCCCTTATATATTACTTTTTATTGTAAATCCTAATATTATAGATTCCTTTAATCCTTTTTATTTTATTATAGATTACAGACTTATTGTAAACCAAGCTGATAGCTTTAAAACTAAGATTTACTACTACCAACTTCCCGATCCTTTGCCAAGACCCAGACCCTTAGTGGCCCCAGCACCTCCCAGGCTGACTAATCGTGTCCTGCACTGACAATATAATTATTCTGATTATATAGAATCCCTTGATCCTTGCTTTCCTCTATAAGAGTATAGGAGATATCGTATACCTCTTCTATATAGTGGAACACCAGGGCGCTTCCCTACAAAATATATCCTACAATTCTTCCTTTCCCTTTTAGATATATCCAAAAAGGGATACAAAACTAACAATAATACCCTTGATCATCTTAATCTTGTTGATCTTTATTATAAGGAATATAAGAGATAGTCTTTTTATTTTCTATATAGTGGAATATCAGAGTGTTCCTTCAAATATAGTAGTATGTGTTCTCTTATTACTGTAGTTATTCATTTCTTTTCTATATATAGTTTCGGATTGCCTTTGGTTTCCTTTGGAATTTCTGGTTCTTTATATTCAATGCCTTTGGGTCTCTACAGACCCTTTGGCTCCCTATATACTCTCTCTCCCCTTTGATTGCCAGTATAGCCATTGTCGATATAAAAGATCGAAGTCGAAATTGTATAAAGACAGTGATTGAAAAAAAAACGAAGATCCTTTTGGAAGGGATTAGGAGAGAATCAAAATGATTATATACAAATAGAATATAAGTAAAATTCGATTGCTTATTGGAAGGAGATGAGATTGAGAATTGAAATATTGTAAAATAATGGAACTGGTAAGCGAAATAAATTAAATATTATAAAAATCTATTAAATAAAATAATAATCTAATGATTATTATATTTATCAAATTGTAGGTATAAATAATTAAAAAATTGTTAAAGAAATAAAAAGGATGACAAAGAAATTTCTGAGATGAAGAAAATCTTATTAAATTAGATGGGTTTTGTAGCTTTTTTATAAACTATATTCAAAGCATTCTCAATTTCAAGGTTTTCTATAAATAATCTTTAACTATATAAAATTTGATCGATTTGTAAAGTATTACTGATTGCTTATATTACATTGTTGCCATCAATATAGAGCTTATAGAGATCGAAAAGAAAAGAATCGAAAGTGAAACAAGGGAATCTTGCTATAATTAAGATTCTCGAATTATCAAAAGAAGATAAAAGTGGGTGGCAATCATTTGCTAAAGCTTCATTGCTTTTTTCAACCCTATAGATTGGATCGCTATAGTGCCGCGCACCTAAGTATTCATTACAATCTCTATCATTTTCAATCCCAAAAATTGAATCGCTGTAATACCACGCACCTGAATATTCATTATAGTCTTCATTATCTTCAATCCCGAAGATTGGATTGTTGTGATGCTGCATATTTGAGTATTCATTACGATTTCCATTGTAATAGCGCCATATATTTTACAATATTATACAGAATATCGGAATCTCACAACAATACTGAAACCAAATTCATTCGCCGAATGGAGCCGTACTCCTTTAATCAATCAATTGGATTAAACCAGATACTACCTAATCGTTTTTGGAATTTAACCTTATTGTGACGGGTTGCACCCATACAAAGCTTGGTCACATAACCTGCACACATTCGTATAACTCAGCATAAAGATACAACAAAAACACTGTTCGTACGGAAAATCCTTATTTCCTTTTTAATTAATTCTTCTTGTAATATAGACTACCAATTATATTGACCCCTTTATCTTTGGCCCGTAACACTTATTTATAAAAACGATAGTCTCCGGATTTGACAAAATCGCTACTATTTGTTATAATATTAATCAAATAACTCCAAAAGACTAATCCTAGCGTTACGCGAACCCAGGCTTATAACCTATTAAAAGATTATATAAAAGTTAATAAAAAAGTCTTAATATTATTAAATTCTATATAGAAATACAATATATATATATGAACTCGATAGAATCACATGTGGGCTAATCCCGATATAGCATAGCGTGATATACGGTATAAGCATCTTTTCTAACATTATGCTTAGTTTATATTCCTTTATAAATTATTAAATGATCAAACCCTATATGAAATATTATATAATTATTTATTCCGAAATTCCTAGGATTGGAAATCCAATCCAATCATATTTGTTAACGATCTGAATATTAATGATATTAAAGAGTATATCAAATGTAACAAATTGGTATTCGATTAAACTAAAGAGAATATCTTATGTGTATAAGAAAAAATAATTCAATTAGTAAATTCACATTATTGAACGATCGATTTCGATATTAAAGATTATATATAGTTAAATATAAAATACTTTCTTACTCAATGATCTTCTAAGAAAATTGACTACTCTATTTAGAATAGATTTAAGATTATTGATTGGATTGGAGATTCTTTCTATTTAAATTTATTTCCAATTATAAAGATCCATTTTGTATTTCTATTCAACAAACTTTAAAAAACAATAAATAATCTTTTCCCCAATTAGATTCTCAAATTAGCATCTTCAATAAATATTACTAGCGATATTGAATAAAAAGTAGAAAAAATTCTGATTATTAAGAAAATATAAAACCAACTGAAATATTGAGTTTCGTAGCTAAACGCTAACAACGACCTTGACTGGTACCCCGTATCTGATCTAAAAACTACCCTACATCAATTTTACAACTTTTATAAAGCTAATCCGAATCTATCAAGTCTGCCCATAAGTTTATTAGATTGAATATATCTTTATAAAAATGAATATAACGATTATAATTTTGCAGATAATAATCAAAATATAAATACTAAAAATCGAAAAGCTTTCTTTAATTTATTAGTTTAATAAAGAAATCATAATTACATAAAGTATTAGTTACAATTGAATAAATATATTTATTCCAATAAATATATAAATAAAGAATAATACTATCCTAGTCAAATAGGTTTATAAATGTTTATGCGGGTATCAACCATTACTATCGAATAAGGAACAATAGTAAAGACTGAATGGTTAAAATCGAAAAACTAGTTTATACCCCAAAAAAAAAGATAATAAAAAGAGAGATAATTATTATTAGATGCTATAGGCGATAACGATTAATTGTAATATAAGTTACAAAAAGCTTAAACTTGTATTTAACAATTATCAATTGTTTATATATAAGGTTTGTTTCAAAATCTATCTAATTTAAAGTTAGCTAATACTATTGTTTTACCTTTTTCCTTTGCTTTTTCTTTACTACAAGTAATTATTCCCCCCGCTTACAAGCCAATAAAATTAGAAAACCATTTTTCGAGATTCTATCTTTAAGGATTTCTCTTAAATCCGATTACCAAAACAAATTAGCTATACATAAGTTATTCACACAAACTATAATTTATCTTCATTAAGACACCCCACTCACCTATAGCCATTTGATATTATAAAAAGAGATAATAAATCTCTTCAAAGTATAAGCACTTGTATTTATATTTATTATTCAAGTAAAGCAGATAACAAAAAATATTAATACTATAGCCAGGAATCTAATAACAAAAGCCATCACCCTTGCCTACTATATAACTATGGATATAGTTCGTATAGACCCAATCATTCTTCCAAATATATTCTTCTTTTCGAAACATTGCCTTTTTGGGTAATCTCTTACTAAAAGATTTTCGATTATCATCATTATTGAAATAAACCTTTTGTTGAAACCCTATATCAAAGTAGCAATAAACTTGATTATATTGTAAATCCATTATAATATCCTCCCCAGTTATAACCGTATCGGATTCTCCAAGCCTATTGAAATAGTCTACTGCCTCAGCCAACTTGTCAGTAAACTTATTTCTATAATCGCTAACCCTATTGATCAACAGATTATATTCCTTTTTCAAGTTTTGCCTAGGCAAATGGTAGTATGGATATATCCATCCGATATATCGAAGATCGATATTATTATCAATTATATCATTAAGATCTATAAAATCATACTTGTCAGATAAGCTGATTACATCTTAATAATCAAAAATAAAATTTTATTTATTATTATTAAACCACTTCACATCTTTATTATTACTGTAATCAGAAACCTTAGTATCCCTTTCATTCTTATCATTATTTTTTTCTATTACCACGATTTGTTTACTATACGCTATAGCCAATTGGGAACAACTCTTTGCAATTTTTTATCCAAAATATATTAACACCAAAAAGATTGGTAAACAAAGTATTCAAACTTACAGCTACACATACTGCTTTCAATTGTTGTATTCGCACGAATGATAACTTGTTTTTCTTTATAGAACTTTTTATTAGTATAACAAATATATTAATAATAACTAAAGAAATAATTAAAATTAAAATGTTATCACGCTAAAAGTGATATCACCAACAGCGTATAGCTAATTGGGTTTATATAGGCTTATTTCCTGCGTGACAAATGTAGAATTAAAATTAATGATGAATATATCGATAGATTATATATTTTCAAAAGGATCAACTTATTATTAAGCAATAAGATTAATTGAACGGTTTCCTTTGTTCCATATACACCTTACCATTGTGAAAAAGAAAAATTCGCATATACATTAAGATATTACACTATTTCTTATTAACAACAAATAGCGATTGATTGTAATTAGCAATATAGGATATCAAATAAGATAAATTATGAAGCTTGAGGGCGAACTTATTTGAAAGGGGGAATAATATCATGGATTATATTTAATCGTATTGCGATTGGTTATGTGTGCTCGAAAGCGTATATATGCCTATATGTATGTAATTAATATTTATAGCTATTCTACAAGCACTCAACTTGTAGTTCCTTAGTTGTAGATTCTAAAGGCATCTTGTACCCTGCTTTCGCAGTTCTTCTATGGCAAAGTGTTATACAAATGTAATAAAATTATATTATATCTATCAGATTTCTATTTCTGGTAATGTATTTAATAATTGAGTATATATCTTATTATTAGAGATAAATTATTATATTGTAAATGTTTTATATTGATAATCGAGGAATCGGTTGAGGAAGATTTGAATAATTTTGGTTTTAGAATCGAATTACTTATAAATAAAATGTTTTCAAAGATTTTGGATATATTATAAATTCGCAATATTATTGAAAGTCAAAAGTTTCATTTAGATATTTATAAGATCATTTGCATCGATTATAAGCATAAGTTGAGAGTGATATATAGAAATCAAGTACAAATTGATAATAGAGAATGTGATTCCTTTTCTCTTTTTTTATTCAATAATTTTGATATAGTTAACTCCACGTTCTATTTCTATTTCTATATATATTTCTAATATAATAGTCGATATTATTACAGTTCGAATAGATTCATAAAATTCTATTTAGTTATTATCCTTGAATATAACTAGAGATTCCTATTTTGTCTATATTGTATCGATAGTAGCTTAACCTGTTATATCTCGAAAGTAGGGGTTCGTAATATTAAATATATCTAAAAAAAATGTAGTATAAAAGAAGCTTATAATAATACGGAGCTTATAACCTATCAGAAATAGATAACAAGTTATATAAAGAGTGATATATTGAAAAATATGATTAAAGTCTATATATCCGGAAAGTCAGGATAAAGGAGTTTTATAGTGGTGTACACGTGCCATATACGTGTTACACATGTGATTTCCAATAAAATAAATAAATAAATAAAAATAAATAAATAAATAAATAAATAAATAAATAAATAAATAAATAAATAAATAAATAATAAATAAATAAATAAATAAATAAATAAATAAATAAATAAATAAATAAATAAATAAATAAATAAATAAATAAATAAATAAATAAATAAATAAATAAATAAATAAATAATAAATAAATAAATAAATAAATAAATAAATAAATAAATAAATAAATAAATAAATAAATAAATAAATAAATAAATAAATAAATAAATAAATAAATAAATAAATAAATAAATAAATAAATAAATAAATAATAAATAAATAAATAAATAAATAAATAAATAAATAAATAAATAATAAATAAATAAATAAATAAATTATAGAATCTACCCTCTCTTTTGTGACGATCTGGCCTCAGGCCGAGATTAGTCATCCATTTGCCCCACCTGGCAGGGCAAATCTCGTTTCGCTTTAGTCCCCTCTTGGTCCCCTCCAGATCTATAAAAGCTTTTTACAAGTTCATTCTTTGTATAATAATTTATTATTCTTTAGTTACAATAATTGATTCTTTTCTACGATGCCTTGAACTTGTTGTCATTACATCTTTTACTATAGAATCTAGCCTAAGATGACTAGATTCTATAATAGCTCAAGGGGCATAAAAGTAAATCACCTCTCAATTTTAGGGTATAAGAGTAATTAAATGACTTTTAGGGGGCATGAGAGCAATTTGCCGTAATAATAAATATTCTATTAGATAGTAAGGAATCTATTAAAAGGAGACTATCTTTAAAAAAAAAAAAGAGGGAAAATAAGAAAGGAAAGAAAGAGGGGAAGAAGAAAGTGAAATTAGAGAATAAACATAAATAACCTCAATATTACTATATCAAGCTCTTCAAGCATCCACATGATTTAATAATAATAGTCAGCTCAATTTGCTATCTGATCACTTTCGTCATTGATAAAAATCATACGCAAACATCAATTCGGGGTTTACACTCATATTCCCTACTCCCACAAAACACAACCCCAGAAATAAACCCCAGAAATAAACCCCAGAAATAAACCCCGCAAAAGAATAAATTTCCTCGTATGCTCCTATCCAAAACTTACCTCTAATCACATATACACATACACATATACATATACATGACCAACCAACACCCTTCTCATTCTTCTCTCCTTTCCCCTCTCTAGGCCACATAACGGGGATAATGACCTCAACAGATAGCCCGCAGAATATCTATTCGCGGAGCGGATAGTTCGAAATCTGGACGGGTAGCTAGCTTGTGGGTAATCTGCGGATTACTCATATATCTATAATCTACAAGTAGATGGGCTATCTGCAGATGATTTATAGCAATATCTTCATTCTAAGCCCCCCCCCCCCCCAGGAATAGATATATATTACTCATCCTAATTCCTACCCAAATTATTCAAAGTTGACTTATAAACACAAACAATCTACTCGTACATCCTCAAACAATCTACATCCACAAACAATCCCTCAACCAAATAATCTCCCGATACCCCCCAATCAGCCCACCCACCTCCACAAACCAAACAATTCCACCATCCCAACAAACAAATAATCTATAAAGTAGAGAGATAACTCAGATAGAATCTTAATTCTTAAATAAGTAATTCACAAAGCCGACGATCTATCGATAGATTACCTATAGATATAGATATAGATATAGATATAGATACTTTGTATATCGTCTACCTCTTCCCTCCCCTCCTCCCCCCTGATTAACTCGCTTAATAGCGAACAGCGAACAGCAAATCCTAATCCCAACAGCAAATTCTAATCCCCCCAAACTATCCACCACCAATCCCACTACACTCATCTCCATCTCCATCTCCATCTCCATCCCTTCTCATCCCCCCCCATCCCTTTTTTTTTCCAAAATTCAAAATTCAAAATTCAAAATTCAAAATTCAAAATTCAAAATTCAAAATTCAAAATTCAAAATTCAAAATTCAAAATTCAAAATTCAAAAAATTCCAGTCTCTTTCCACTTACTTATCACCCAAATATTCATCTCCTCCTCCTACCTCCTTCTATTTATTATACTATACTATACCACTTATTCAAATGTAGAAAGCTACTTACTTTATCTCAATTTATGGTTAGTTGTAAGATTGATGTGTATTTGATGTGTATTTGATGGGTGTATAGATACGTATGTAAGTATTTATCTATCATGTTAAAAAGACGAAACTTGTGGACTTCACTTCTAAATTTCAGGTTCTCAACCTCAAACCTCAAAACTCGAACCCCGAAATCTAAATTACAAACCCTCAATCATTCACTCTTTACTCTACTATCATTCCATTCCTTTCTATTCATTTTCACAGAAGAAAACTCTTGAGATCACAATCGTAGACGGATAATTTTGTTAATGGTACTGTCATTAAACCCATATCATACATTTTATTTCAATTCGTTTTCCATTCCTCCTTTCTCACTCCCTCTCAACCTGTAGGTACCCCTAGCCCTTCATCAACACCATTCCCTTAATTTCCAACCTCCTTAACCCTAACCCCAACCCCAAACCTACAACCCACTATCCTGACTCGTTCCGTTCCTAAACCACAACAATCAGTAAACCATTCACCCAAAATCCCTACATTTCCAAAATACAAAAAATCATCTCACATAAACAATACTTCAAGAACTCGCTCGCTCGCTACAAAGGACCATCTCACTTATGTTTCTCTTCGGCATGTCCCTCAGTCTTCTTTTGTAATTCCTTAATACCCTCTGCGGAATGATCATCATGTTCGTGGCGATCTGCTGCTACCTATGTGTTATTGTATTAGCAAAATTTCTTTCCTGAAGATGATTTTGTGCGAGGTAGGATTGAGTATAAAAAGAAAAGGGCGTAAGAAAACGCCAATAAAACTCAAGATTGAGAAAGGAAAGTAAGACAGGTAAAACTATTCAGTCCCCCAATCTCCCTTTTCGAGGGGCTCTCCCCTTCTTATCTCCTACCCCCCTATTCTCCTTCCATGTTCCCTTTTTCTCAAAGTCTTCAATCCGCTAGGTGAAAAAGAAAACCTTATGATGTATGCCCGCCCATCAATATCTTTTCTGTTGAGACCGTCTTCTTATTCTCTTCCTTACAACCTTTGGTTTCGTAGCCAAGATTTATTTCTATCTTGAACCTTCCGAACACCAATTGTTTGATCCGGAATTTCAAATGAGAAGATTGAATTCCGTGTAACTTTCCATACATGCGAGACTTCTCTTGAGCTACTTCTCTTTACAAATATTGAAATCCAGTCGCACAATCGCATGAAAACTTGCAGAATATAAGACCGAGAATAACCTACAGCTTCTTCACTATCACTAGCCAATTCTGGTTTCCAGTGATTCTTTCCCTCCTTTTGCTTGGCCAATTGATCTTGCTTATGACGTTCATAATCCGCAGCTTTTTCTGGAGCATCTAAGTTTCATCGAATTAGTATTTATCAATTGTCGGATCAAGTCAATGACGTTGGACAGAGATGAAAAGGTGCATAACACAACATCCTCAGAAAAAGGTGATGCGAAATGAAAACAGCCAATCCATCGCAGAAATTATACACCGCGCCCTCGTATCTCGAATTCAACCATTTCATCCCCAACCATCCCGACATATAAAACTAGAAAGATGGTAGAAGTAACTCCCCATTCAACTCCCAAAACAATTCCACCCAAATCAAATTTCCAAGAAGAAAAAACAAGAAAACTCACGTCTATCGCTCTCTTTTAGAGCTCGCATGCTCGAGATAGCAAATGTGCGTTTGGTGGGGAAAGCGATGGAGACTGGACGAGCAGCTCGAATGGATTGACGGAGGATGAAAGACATTTTTGTGGTTGGAAACTGGTGTTTGGTATGGATGTTGATGTTGATTGAGGTGGATGTGAATGTGAATATGGCTGTTGTGTTTCTAATTGAGAGGGATTAGTTGATTGATTCTTCTCTTCTCTTCTTGTCTTTTCTTTTCTTCTTCTTCTTCTTCTCCCTTACTGCACAATCAAGGAACCGACGAAATTGATAGATGAAAGATCAATTGATCCATCTCATTGGATTGAACGGAATCACTTACTATGTACCTAAGTAATCGTTCTTCCTGCCGAATCTCAGATCTCAAATTTTCAATGAAAAATATAAATATCAACAAGAAAGAAAGGAAGAAACAGCAACAAGAATAATTCCCCCTCCCCTCCCTAGCTCCCCAACCCAACTAGTCCCAAAGCTCTCGTGCCTCATACCTCACCATCATACTGAGCACGTGCCTAGGTAATCTCTCCCACGCCATTGGTTCTCAAGCTCATTATGCAACTCCAAATGCCTCGATCGAGAAAACCTGCTGCTGGATATGACATTGATGCGCACGTCGAAGCTTGGTGGTTGGTGGTGGGTGGGGAAGTTGAAGAGGTGGGACATGATGACGTCAATGATTTATTGGTATTGTACGAGGAGGCATATCGTGCTCCGTAGCACGTGCGTAAGGTGAGATGTAAAGTTATGCAATATTGATGCATGCATGCACAATATGGAATCAGATCAGCCAGCATCAGCATCATACGGTAATCACACAAAACCCATCTGTCTTGTTATCCTCGGTACAAAGATATCCGCACCTTGCCCGCTAGATGATTTCTTGGTGTCTGGATTTTAAGGCATGCATATATCCATTCGGGAAGTTATGTAATCTTCAACTAATGAAGAACTCTCGAGTCATGCAATGCATCACAAGTCTTACGATGCAACGATGCAACGATGCAATACAACATTCGTAGTTCAATGCAGAGTCCAGAACATCCGTCCACTCAAACCCTCCGAATTATCCATACAGTACGTACTGCGATTCTCGGACGTCTCGATTACATCCGTGATTGTATTAAGCTATGTATAATTTAATGTCGACCATAAGACTCCATCCTCCATCCTCCATCCTCCATACAATACAATACAAATTATACATTTCGTATTTCGCATTCGTATTTCGCATTCGTATTTCGTATACAGATGGATACTAACTAACCTACTTGTCTATACTCACACTTGTACTCATAGTAGATCGATCTAGACAAGATATAAATAATGCCTGATAAATCGTCGAGATTTGGTTTCCTTCCCTCCCTCCTTTCCTTTCTTTCTTATCTAGGTATATACTCATCCATTATACTTACTATAATAAGTACTCTGAACAATACCGATATAAATACCATCTCAAGATTTCTTTCCTTCTACCACTACGTTACTTCTATCTCTACCTCTACCTCTGCCCAACCTTCCCACTACTAAATAACTGCATAACACTCCCTATCCTATGCAAATTTTCTCCCCCTCCCCTGCCCCCTATCCAAATCTATTCTTCACACCACCATTCAACATCCCGAACCATCTATTCTCTACCCCGCTCCAATCTACCGAAAGCTCCTCCGCGCATGAAGACAGATCACAAACCTGGCATCCGTTGGGCCATCCGAATGCCGGCGCTAGTAAGGGGGGGAAATACTGACGGACGAATAGAACGAATGGAGGAACGGACGGAAGCCGGATATTGGGTGAGGTGCAGTCGCTGCACAAGCTTCTAAAGGCAGTTTATGCAATGGTTAAAATCTTCATTGAAAGACACGCAGCCGTCTTCCGAGAGGAATTGGATGTTGAAGATATAAAAGCCATGCTACGTGTCAGAGACCAGAAAAAGTATCTGCAGCTTTACTTTTGACTAAATTCTCATACGATTTTCAGAGCATCACAATGCTGTCAGTGGCTGCTCCAGTAGCAATCCTCTATCTTCTTTACACTTTGATTTCCACTATCCGGGTTCTTTACTACCATCCTCTCAGTCGCATCCCCGGCCCGACACTTTGGCTCGCTTTTCCGATATTTCGTTACCTCTCGTTGATTCGAGGGAAGCAAGATATCGATCTTCGAGCTCTCCACCAGAAATATGGTGAGGCCGTTCGATTTGCGCCCGATGAGGTCTCCTTCATCACCGCTCAAGCCTGGCGGGACATTTATGGCCACGGCCATAAGCAACTGCCTAAGTATCAAAACTCGGCCGCAAACCCTTTAGATATTATAAGCGCAAACGATGTTGACCACTCTCGATACCGCAAAGCTATGTCTCATGCCTTTTCCGCGAAAGGACTTCAAGCGCAAGAGCCAATTCTGAAAAAATACGTCGATAAACTTATCACTAAATTGGAGCACGAAGCAAAGTCTCGGTCGCCTGTGGATATGGTCAAGTGGTATAATTTTACCACATTTGATCTCATTGGCGATCTTGCTTTTGGTCAGTCTTTCGGCGGGCTTGAGAACTCACAGTATCACTTTTGGGTCTCGACAATTTTTGACTCCGTACGCGTATTAACGTTTGTCAAACTCAAGGACGTATATCCCATGCTCTTCCAATTAGTCAATCCTTTTATACCCAGTGGTTTGGCAAACGCACGTCAACGCCAGGAGGACTACAGCAAAACCGTGGTGCAAAAGAGGCTTACGAACCCGGAGTCCTCCGACCTTCTAGACTTCATGGATTCCATGCTCCGACATCGCGGTGAGAAAGATGGGCTAAGTGATGAAGAGCTAGTAGCAAATTCCAATATTCTTGTTATCGCTGGCAGCGAAACCACCGCCACTTTGTTATCGGGTGTGACCTTCTTACTTCTGAAGAACCCGGTGGCGATGAAAAAGTTGACGGATGAAGTGCGATCGGTCATGCAATCTGAAGAGGACATCACTTTTGCAAACACGACTGCAAATCTCCCGTACATGTTAGCCTGTCTTGAAGAGGCCTTACGAAGGTATCCACCAATTCCTACCGGATTGCAACGACGTACCACTTCGACCACAATTATTTCGGGCTATGAGGTCCCTCCAAACGTAAGATCAGAAGTGTATCGCCATTCCAGAAAAATTAGCTAACAATCCCCAAAGACCAAAGTATCTGTTCATCAATCCGCGGCGTATTATTCTTCTCTCAATTTTCACAAGCCCGAGTGCTTCATACCAGAGCGCTGGCTCCCAGAAGCGAAAAACGATCCACAATCCCCCTTCTTCAACGATAACCGTGACGTTTTGCAGCCATTCTCTTTCGGACCACGAAACTGCATCGGCAAAAATCTAGCCTATAACGAGATGCGCGTCATCCTGGCTCGGATCATCTGGAAATTCGACCTCGAATTATGTCCTGAATCTCAGGCGTGGGACGATCAGGAATCATACATTCTGTGGGTCAAGCCCCAGCTGATGTGCAAGTTGACACCGAGGGCATATTGAGAGGCTTAAAATGGAGGTTGTACCACGTCCACTCATAGGTCCAAAGTCAGGAGAATAAATGGCCCATGACTTCCAAATGTCGCATCCCACAGACAGACCATCTCGCTCTATTCGCAAAAATTAGATGCTGATATTTTCTGCATTGCTGATATCCCGAAAATCTCTTCTTCCATCCTCTCCTAGATCGGGCGGCCAGAACCCAAGTGAGGATCCTGTATATAGTAAATTATTTATTTCTCCGTTGAATAAAATAAAAAAGCTGGTCTTATTTTCGCAAATGCTGTAAGCTGAGGAACAACTAGAATGAAATGATGTATATTGCGAGTACTATAGTCTGGCCATTAGGAGTGATATACTAGCTTCACACCAGCATCACAAACAACTCATCTGCCTCATCTGCTCGGTGTGACGAATAGTAGCATTATCCATAACAACAACCGACTTCGGCTTTGGCCATCCACCACACAAGAGAGAGCTTCTCGATGAAATCCTCAAAGACAGTACTGTCTGTCGATTCCCCGAGCACGCACGTGAGGATAATGCCATCCTGTGTATATACAGGCAACATCTGATACCGCTACTCACGTTGGAATTCGGCGATTTGGTTCGGAGTTACACCAAGGGAGAGGAGACCATCCCATCCATCCGTCTAACCCCACTCAATTAGTTTATCGCAGCCCGATTCATTTACAAACACATAATGATAATACGAGCGGAAGCCCGAATCCAAGAATTATACATATACACATACCAATCTTTAGATCAGTATTTCTTTCTCCCCTTTGCTATGTGACGCGGCGAATTTTTTTTCGGTCCAACCACGCGATTTCAGTGCTCTCTCTATATTGGAAGGTGTTACGTGCGTGCGTGTTGAACTCATCCAGCACAAATAAATAACACCATCTCGTCTCGTCCGATACAGATCAAGCTTCTCCTCTCGAGCAAGTATTCGCACAGTGCACCTAACCTAACATTGGAGGTGTGATGCTTCTTTCGGGTCGTCCGACACCATCCAAGTGGTTCTCGCGCGTGGAGCCAAAATTAAATGGCTCTGGTGTGACTGTACGCAAACACGGAATGTGTACTGTAAGCAATCTACAACCTTAGTTACTTTCGTAGAAGAATGCTTGATTACCAAGAATCATATCGCGAATCTGCGCGTGCTGCGATTTCTGAGAGGTTCGAAGTCATTCTGGGGAGTGTGTCGTGTCGGAGAGTATGAATATCTTTTTCGATGGGCTCAGAGAAGGGATGGTAGGTGTTGAATACCTGAGGCCTTAGGCTTTAAGGCTGAAATGTTGAGAAATCAACGTCGATATTGACGTGGCTGCACGTGAATGAATTAAGCCGCAAACTAATAAGCCGCCACCGAAATTAAGAAAACTATTAAGTTTATTTATACTTTAATATTGTCTAGAATTTTAGATAGTCAATTGAATGCTGTAAATTTAAATGTCTTTTTACTAAAATGTTCGATTTTTGAAAAGAAAAAAAAAATAGATTAATTTAATATATAATTTTCAAAGAGTATTTCTTAGTATACTAATAGTCGGCTCTTCTAAGCTAGTCGGCCGCTTAAAAGAGTCGACTATTACTTATGAAAGCGAATGCGGATCGGTTTGATTATAACTATTACGACGCCAACTACGCGTTTCCGTAGTTGCCTTAGTGCCTCAGGCATATACCTACACCTTGGTATAACAATATAAGATTATACTTTAATCTTGAATTATAATTACTTCAAATTATTATTTATTCTTCGATTCTATAGTTGTTATTGTTGGTTTGAGGAGAACACAGATGACGTAGAACCTGTGACGGCAACAGGTTCAAGGCATTGTAGAAAAGAATCAATTATCGTAACTGTGACGAATCATGTCATATTAGTGGATCGCTTGGCTCACGTGATCCACAATCCTGTATATTACCACTTCTCACTGAAGAACTCTTCTAGCTCTTCACCTTAGTATTCTAAATGATACATTCGTCACAGTAACTAGAGAATAACAAACTACTGTACAAAGAGTGAACCTGTAAGAGGCTTTTATAGGTCCGGAGGGGACCAAAGCGAAGCGAGATTTGCCCTGCCAGGTGGGGCAAATGAATGACTAATCTCGGCCTGAGGCCAGATCGTCACATAAGATACTACTCATTACAGGTATAAGCTCATCGTTCAATTCATTATACCAACCAGATCAGATCTGCTCATTCTAATCGTCTTAATGATTACATCATGTAAAATCTAATTTGTCAGCTTGATTATACTACTAGGATCTAGTGACGCTAACCTTAATGTCGTCCCTAATCAACTCTTATCAGAACAACAACCACAACGCCTTTTGAGCTGTTTCTTCTTACAGTATAGCTTCTATATTTGACCATTATTGCGCTTGCAAAGTTCTCTATCACGCTGACACAGCCAGCTCAGCCCTGTAATTCAGAAAGTCTATCAGATCTCGAATTACCTAACCCCCATTCTTGAGCACAACTTTCTTGTAAAAGTCGCAAGTCTCGTATCTTACCATAATAGTTTGTTATTGATTCGCTGTTGTGAAAGATCAAATAGCTCGAGCTACAGTATCTTTGCCATTCGTCAAGTATGGAATACTTCTTCCAGGGCAATAAAGACCTCAGGAGTATGAAGGGAAGAATGGCTCAAGGTCGCCAATGGGCAAATATTAAAAACATCTATCATGCTAGTCATTTGCTTCGCGTCCCGCTCAATCTATCAAATCGCTACCCATACGAACCTTTAAATGGTAGTCAGAACGAGATACGGCTTCTTCGCAAGTCTGCGCCTTCGGAAGTTGATGATCAGGTAAACTGTACGCTCGGCCATGTATCCCTCGATGACAAACCCCAATACGAAGCTCACCAGTGGGTGCACGGACTCACGGGACACGCGTTTTTTGAAAATACCCTCAAAATAAACAATCCAAATTATAAACAATGAATTCAACTTCCAAATGCCACCCAATACACAATCAGTTAAACGTGAAGTTACTTTTACTAATAGAGAATTATATGAAGAATATAATTCACCAAAAAAATCGGAATTTTATCAACAATTCGATCGATGTTGTACGAAAGAAAGTGTACACTCCATTTCAGCCCGGTTAGATATACCAAAATCTACAACTCATCAATAGCTTTAAGAAAGAGATTTATTAGGAAAAAAAACCTATAAGCAAACTTGCAATCTCTCAAAGAATTTAGGGGGACCTATATCAATCGATGAAAACACTTGCAAAATGCTTGTTTCGCCTTTTTAAAACAAGTTATGAATCAAAACTTATAAAGTAATAATCGAACACTTTCAATTAGAGGTAAAACGATGCTTTTTACAAATTTTTTTGAAGAGATTCATGAATCAAGGCTAGCGCTACAAAGCTGCTTATTCAGAAAAGCATTTTACCAGTACAAACCGTAGGAAATGTATCATTTTCGGTGGTATCCATGAGTATGATACTATGGAAGGATTTTGGAAATATATTGTATATATAAACGAAATGCATATGGATCCTGCCTCTATAAGGAAAGGAGAAATCCTAAGAGAAACTGGGACTTGATATAAGCTAGAAAACATAATGGAATACCCTTTATTAAAGGGTAATAAAATCCATTATGGAGCATGGGTTTCTTTCGAGGAAAAGCTGAAAAACTTGAATTCTACCACAACGAGGAGGAATATACGGATAAACCAACACCTACACCTAAACCTAGAAGGCGTCCCAGGACCGAAAGCCCTGAAGATTACAAGGAAAGACTCCGTATATGGGAGAATGAAAAACCACATCCTAAAGACTTCAAGCCTCAGGGCAATACTATAACACAAAAATACTATGTGAAACGACTACTCCCTATCTATATAAAAGTGATTGAAAGGTTACAAGTAAAAGATTTTATATATAAATAACTTTTAATAAAGGATGATGATAATTCTCATAGATTCCTTAAATATAGTTTTACACAAAAGTTTAGAGATATACACAACATTGAAAATCTATTTCACCTTTCTAATTCATTCGATCTGAATCCAATAAAAAGCATTTAGAATATATTAAAACAATGAGTTTGAAAAAGATAGTGGAAAATATTGAAAAAGTTGAAGGAGGTTATACAGAACGAATGGAGCAAAATCATATAAAAGGAAATTCAAAAAAGATATGTCGAATTATCTAATAGATGTAGAACTCTTATTGATATTAATAAAGAATGTATACAATCGAAATTGTAGTAGTTATTAGCTATTTAGTTGTAATATTATCTCATTTTGGGTTTTTTGAAGTTATACAGACTGTCCCGTGAGTCCGTGCACCCACTGGTGGCTCTATCTTACACTTGGTGTGATGAGAGTGGAAATACTAACCTCGACAAGACAATTATTATCGACGGGCATGTTGTCTCAGTAACGACAAACCTCGAAGCAGCCTTGCGCCAACTCTTCACATATGAAGACGATAAACCTCTATGGGTTGATGCTTTGTGCATTAACCAAACAGATATACCGGAGCGAAACGAACAAGTTGGGAAAATGAAGACTCTATATCAAAAAGCCATGAATGTGGTCACATAGCTTGAAGAAGAACATAACCAATCCCAAAATGCGTTCAAGCTCTTGCAATCATTCCTTACAGATGGAGTAAGAAAGACTGTGTATCAGTTTAGGCAATAGTATTTCCCGTAATCCGTATATTAATCAGTATAGTGGTATGTATCGTTTTTTTTCTTAATATATACATATATAATATGAAATTCGATATCACTAAGGATTTTCAATTGTAGGGGAATATTGAATATCATTAATAATATATTGAAATACTGAAGTAAATTTTAAAATATTCAGTTTTATATATTCCTATTTGTATTAGGCTATGAAATACTCATTTCTTAATTCAAATTATATGAAATATTCATTTCATAGTCTAATATGGATAGGAATGTATAAAATTGAATATTTTAGAATTTATTTTAGTATTTCAGTATATTGTTAGTAATTTTTAAATATAGAAATAATTATGAGAGTGATATAGCCTTCTTTAAAATGTATTAATTATAATATCAATAAGCTAATACAAGCAACAATTTTACTATAGTATACTATTGCCTACACTGCTGTGTATAAAGAAGCCGAACCAGTAGATCTTCATGAAGCTGCGCCTGAGAGTGTTGTACAAGATATTCATGCAGTCATCAAACTTTTCAGCCGACTATACTGGCAGCGATCTTGGGTGGTGCAAGAAGTTGGTCTGGCTAAGCAAGTAATCCTCCATTATGGAAATGACTCTATGTTATGGGAGGATATGGATATTGTCCTTAAGGCAATGTTTTGAGAAGGAGTATTTTGGATAGATGCATTCTCTAGCACAAAGGTTGGGCATTTCTTATGGAATCTCCTCAGCATGAATCCTAATTAAGTGAAACGAAATGATAATTTTAATAAAGAGAAACTTATAACCTTAAATCATATCCTCATTCGTCATCAGCTTAAGAAAGCTATTGATCCATGAGATAAAGTTTATAGTCTACTCGGAATCTTATCTTCTGATGCTTAGGCCCGAGTCACTATTGATTATTCTCTTGAGCCCCGCATTCTCTTTCACAAGGTTGCCACATCCATTATTATCGAAGAAAAGAGTTTCGATCTTTTTACTAAAAATAAAATACTAGTAGATTACAAATTTCTTTCTTCATGAGTTCTCAACTGGACGAACGAAAATGTTGCCGACAAGATTCGTATTGATCGCTACAACTATCCAACAATTAATTTCAATGCTTCAAAGGCTAGCAGTGCCGTTGATTGCTAATTACTTCCCAATCATATGCTTTGTGTTAAAGGTGTCCGCCTGGGAACTGTTCCCACTGTCGGTCAAGCAATGCCCGATTTTGTGGACGAGGAATTCAATTTCGTTTCTGTGTTTGATGCTTTATACGATTGGTGGCTACTCTTTTATTCCACAAGCCGTCAAGATATCATTAAACGTCAATCACTCATTGATATCGTTAACTACAGCGCTTTCTATAAGGCGATGTCCCAATTAACACCAAAGGCGATTAAAGATATGGAAGATATGACACTAACGGCCATCAGAACCGCCCTCTCCATTTATAGGCCGTTGGACGAAACTTTACTCTCTATACTGGGTAAATTCGAAAAGCCGGCTACAGAATCAGAGAGGATGAAAGCAGAGGTACAAATTTGGAATATAGCATCACAGTATCGGAAAAGAAGATTTATTATTATTAATGGGAATATTTGTAGGATTGGACCGCAGGGGGTGGAAGTTGGTGATCATATTGTGGTCGTATTGGAATGCCGTGTGTCTATTATCTTTAGGGAAAGAAAAGATGAAGATGGTGGCTGCATAAATTTGGGTGATATGTACTTGCAGGGATATATGGAGGGAAAAGCTGTTGAAGATGTTGAAGATGGGGTTAGGAAGTTTGAGAACTTTGAGCTGCATTGATGCAAATAACTTGATGCTCATGAATAGTACACCAAATTGCTTTTGTTCCTTGAAACCTTTTAAGATCGACCCTACTCATAACAAACAGATTTCTTACTTTTCGAAAATACACTTTTAAAATCTAAATTATTTTTAAAAAGAACTTTTCCTAGACATGTATAGTGTCAAGGCACGGGTGAGGACTTATATTGTACCATAAGGGTGGAAGAGCTATGGAAGAGTGAGGCCCTACTTATAGGAAGTAGGGCGCGCTAGTATGCTGTGCCTGAGGCACGAAGGCAACTACAGATCATGTAGTTGGCGCCGTGACATATAGTATATATATGGAAAGTTTTGGTACGGGATCCCGCGAATTCGGCGCTAAGGGATCCCGCGACCACAATATGTCTTTCAATATCTGTTTATTATTATTATAGAATAGGCTTTACATATGAAGTATTCAGATTTCACACACTTATAGAACTCGATACAGGCTTTCTAATGAGCTTAAAACCATCATTGTACGACTAGATTGAATGAAGTTATGTATAAATCCCCTCCTTCCTATCGCGATATTCGATTAGTCATCCAATTTTTTTAGTCATTTTGAAAGTCAATTGAAACAAGGGATGAAAGAAAACAGTAGTGAAATGGTACATTCCATAGATCGAAATTAGAATAAAGACATGCTTTTTATTGCTTTCAATATGTAGAATAGCATACAATTCTGTCGGGGTGGGTTTAGTATGTTGTTGAAGCTTTACACCTAAATTTAGTATTAAATGAAGACATATGTGGTGGATGACTAAGCCAGGGGATCCCGCAAGGGGATTTTTCATCCCGGCAACCTGGCACATGTTCAAGTGTCGCGTATTTGATTCTTCGCTCCGTTCGTGTGCTGTAATAAAACGAAAGTATTCGTTCATATTGATCAGTCATGATGACAAGTAAGTGCGATTGCCATGATGGCAGTCTTTGTGATCTCGTGTTTTTTTCCTTGGCACTTGACTTCTTCCGATGGCAAGCTTTCTCCCGGGAATACTTGGAGCTACAATATAAATCAAGCAGTCTTTGCTCACATGCTTTCTTTCTTGTATGAGAACTAAACCTTGTGATAGAACGACGATTATTATTACCGGACTCAAAAGAGATTAGTTGGTTCATGAAAATGGAAACCTCACTAGAAAACGTTCAAAGCGGAACTAGCAGTAAATGAAATTTCGCTTCGTCAAGGCCTTTCAAGAAGAGATATCTGGGTCCTTAACCATAAGTGGAAAGCCAGCTACATCTATTCTACTGTACCAGAGCAAAGAGATGTAAAAGGCAAGATCATAAGGCTGATATCGAATACTTTCTGGGAAGTACAAAGGGTACAATGGAGCTGGCAAAGTGGCTTGAAGGTACAAAATTCTTTAAGATCATCTGTCCCTCTAGGCCAGCAACTCGGTAAATACCGATCTGAATACTCTGAATAAGAGGTTATAACAATTAGGCATAGCTACCATATATAGAAAGACAACCCATGGGTAGCTCTTGTTGTTATGTATTTAGATTTTGTAGAAAATACTGGTGTTTTCTAGTCCAGCACGTCCTACTAGGGTCACGTGCCGTGCTGCACGCGCCCGCCGGACGAAAAATAACAATCAATCGATCAGCAAGATAACGTATATTCAGTTGTCGCCGGCTTTCACCAGGCTGCCGCGACGGCGAGCAGGATCGGTCCGGTAAGCTGTGTCGACCGCAAAGGAAGCATAGGTGACCCTTTCGAAGGCTGCACTATGCTTTAGCAAACCCGATGGCTGGAGTTTCTAGCGAGAGTCACAACACAGGTAGTTATCGCTGATTCCCATTGCTGGTTGATAGAAGAGTACGTAGTGCCCATCAGCCATGCCACAGAACGCTTTACAGAACATCAAATGTTTGATTTCGTAGTCAGAAAACTGCAGTTGCAAAAATTCAAGGCGATTTCCCCTCGCTGTTTCTAGATTCATGGCTTTAGGCACTGTGGTTGTTCAGAAACCTTGAGGAGAAGCTGGCACTCGGTAGTTTGGAATCTCGCTTGCAGTACGATGAAGCTTAGTCCTCAATATAATTACTAGACTAGCAAGATCTTCGTGGGAACTTGATATCGTCTTCTTCTATGAAGCTCCCAATCAAACATTGAGACTTGATATATCCTGATTACTTACTGATTTTGGAGTCCAACTCAAAGAACGCCTTCCCCTATCGCTGCAGATTATGCTCATAATACAAAAATTTAACAACTAACGTCATTTTAGTACATATCTCTCTCATGACTGTTCTTATTGGTCTTCCCTGATCCAGATTCAGTCCACTTTATCTCCGTATTCACAACAATATTATGCAGTGGTATCTCATCACTCCCCACACTCTCCACATCGTGCGCCCTCACAGTGGCCATCACATTACTTCCCCCTTTCCAGTCCCGTCTCTCGTCGCTAATTTCGGACGCCGCAGATAATCTACGAAACGGCCTTGAGCCTTCTCTGGTATTTTTAGAGCTGTCGAACTTCCCACTGATCTGGATGCTCTTCTTTGGTCCGCCTGATCCGCCGATTGTTTGTAAATGTGGACCCGCAGAGGAAGTGGGTGCTTGCGATGACCGAGTTAGAAGGCTTGTTATACAGAGCCTTCGAGCGGAAAACTGGACGAGAGGGCCCAAGGTTGGCAGGCAGGCGGACATTATTCCCGAGGCTGATTCGACTACGCACCATACTTCCGCTGTTGCTAGTGTCCCTGGAAGTAGTCAAGTTGTTAGCTTCTAGCTCCCGTTTCATTTGCTCACTGGCTGGATGGTTATGGCGGGGACACGTACAAGTGGTGTCTGCAGGATGAAACTGAAAAAGAGTCGTGAAGCGGTAAATACTGGTGAAAATAACGCTGGCCATATCGTTAGTGCTGAACAAGTCTAGATGGATGCATTAGATCATAATTTACAAACTTCCAAGCAAAAAGACAAATGAGATGTGTGTCTTCTGCATGACACTGGTATGTAAACCCCAGACTTGCTGCATGGGCAACGCCAAGATCGCCACATCGGTCAAGATATTAGGGATAGCATTTCCAATAAATGCTACTTTCAGATTGATACAATGACCCTCAAGAGTAGGATTCCAGATCTTCTGGATTGGAATACACTGGAAGACCGACACCATAATGATGGAGATACACCATGCCACGGAAAGTCCGCCGAGGACGAGTGATCCGATCTTAATACTGCGGACTGGGAAAATGCGGCAGTACATCAATAGCAGCGATAGCTTAGTGCAACATACACAGGTGACGTATAGACACTCAAATGCTATTAGCGACTATATCTATGTCAGCTAACATGATATCTCAAGGAGCGTTTATGAATATCTTCACCTTCGCGTATGATACAATCTCGGGGGTGCTCAGCGCTGCCGTATGTCGTCCCAGTCCATAATACAGTCCTTTCAAAGGTCTCAGCGATTTGGAGTTTATGCCAGTTTGAGAAAAACATACCAATTAAACATGCTGCAAAAGCCATGAAGAGAAAGAACTAGAAGTAGTCAGCTCTCGTTTTACAGAAAAACAGGTGCAGTAAGCTGAACTTACCAAAGCAATATATATCATAACATCATCACTCCCAATTCCAATCCCGTTCATCCGCCGAGATATGAATCGAAGTACAACAAAACCAACTGCAAGCAAAACGATTGCGACAATTGTAGCTCTGAGTTCAGACTGTCGGTTGTCCATGAGGCCCACTTCGACCATTTCGACACTTTCAACACCTATCAGATCGGTATTGATTTGATCAAGTGGAAACTAGAATTTCTATGATATATAATCTGGCGTGAACTACTACGAAGAACAGAGCAGTCTGATATCTTTCCCCTTTCTTTCGAAACTAAGCTTGATCCCGACTATGGGGCTTTTGTGATAAAGATTATGATGTTATGTGAGTCAGTCAGCTAGTAAGAATATATTTTCTTTTTGTTATTTGATTGGCCAAGATACAAATTGTGGAGCGACAGGGAGTACAAGCATTTATCCTCGAGACTAAGTACGGAGTGAGGGTGGATCTCAACCATATGACTCCACTGCACATGATCCTGATGCGGCGCCAGTACCTCTTCCAAGCGAGGCGCGACTCTCTAGCTACAGCTAATAAGAAACCTTCCGAAAGGCTCGATTGGTGGAATTTGCCAAAATACTATTGAGGACCTCACTTACTCGAATCCATCAATGCAACCGAAGAAAATTTAGTGGCACTTCCATTTCTTTTGAGGGAGAAAAAGGAACAATAATGTACTAGAAAGTATACTAACGAGTAAAAAAATAAAGTTTAACAAGCTTGCATCTGTCTCAAATTTTTAGATTGTCCGACAATAAACTTTTTATATTTCCTACCTACGAATGATCCTTGCAGAATTTAGTCTGACAGCCGTAGTTCCCGCAGCGTTATGCACGACCGAGATATTTCCGCACGGAGCTCTCTCAACTGCTAATCTATTCCCGCTCTTGGGTACCGATACAGACTCCCGTGCAATAGACGTGAAGCAAGTTCAAGCAACTCATTTGGCTTCCATGTCCCAAATTCCCAGATCATACCTCCCCATGAGATTAAAGGATATCTGGTGGGTCAGGCCCTGGCAAGCCCGGCGGGACACAGTAATCGCCACTTTAACACCACCAGTGGGTGCACGGACTCACGGGACACGCGTTTTTTGAAAATACCCTCAAAATAAACAATCCAAATTATAAACAATGAATTCAATTTCCAAATACTATTTAATATGTAATCAATTAAATATAAAATTACTCTTATTAATAGAGAATTATATAAAGAATATAATTTATCAAAAAAATTGGAATTTTATTAATAATTTGATTAATGCTGTACAAAAGAAAGTGTATACTTTATTTTAGTTTGATTAGGTATATCAACATCTATAATTTATTGATAACTTTAAGAAAAAGATTTATTAAAAAGAAAAGCTTATAAACAGATTTGTAATTTCTCAAAGAATTTAGAAGGATTTATATCAATCAATAAAAACACTTGTAAAATGCTTGTTTTATCCTTTCATATCATGGAGGATAGCTACGTCAGTAATCACCTTTGATAGAAAGATAATAGGATAAAGGATTTATAGACTAGATTCACTTAAGGATTGATTGTAATGATTAGTGTTCTCTATATATATCCAGAATAAACGACGTAGACACTTATTTGGGAAAGATTATTATTTTAGTAGATTATATAATGAGTGGAGTAGCTAATATAATAATAATGTAATTGAGATCAATCATAAAGGCCAATCTCAATAATCGGAGCACATATATAGCATATAATATTGCATAACACATCCCCCAGATCAAAATAATTTCGATCTACCTAAAAACAAAAGAAAGTTTTTTAATTTTTAAACAACAAACACTGCAAATAACAGTGTGTCCATTTGTATAATATACATAAATAATTTCTCTACTAAACATATAAATTTCGCAAATAAAGAAATGAAAAATAATATAAAAATAAGGAAATGTGCTGGGTAAACCAAGTGGTTGTGTTTTTGATATATATATATATGTAGATCATCGAATTGATGATTTAATATTTCGAAAGTATATATAAGTAAACAGTTAAAAATGATTCAATAAGTTGGAGGTATTGCAAATGCGCTAAATCTATAAATTGATTCGAGTGTATTGTATGTATGATGGTTCTCTAATGGAAATGCCTAGAATCAGGGTATTTGAAAACTCTAAAGTTTTCTGGAGTATTCATTAATTGATTGTAATAATAAGAATAAAATAATTCCCATTCTTTTTAAATCCTAATTCTATATAATCTTAATTAGAGTTTTTATTATATCTTCTTTTATTAAAGAAAAATCTTTTAAACAAATCATTCTTTTATTACTAAATATATATTTCTATTTTGATTACAAATTTCTTTGATTTATTTTTATTAATATAAAATAGTTAATATAATTCAATCTCTATATTATACTAATCCCATGTTTTTTGTATAGTAAGATATTATTTCTTTTTTTTATTTACTTATTCGCCGAGATTAATACTAACATTTCGAATTCTTCTCACAAATTTTATTCTTTATTAATATTCCTTTTTACTCGAAATCATTTTTCTAAAAAAAATAACAAAAGTCCTTCAAAAAGTATACCTAATTTTAACACATTTATTGAATTTAATAATATTCTAAAAAAAGCAAATCCATTATCCTTTCGTGGTTGTATTGATTAGAGAAATTGTATTATTATTATTACTACTGAGCGAATAGATCCTTTTGTATAAGCTTCTAATAATTAAAAAGGGATTGTTATTTCGAATAACAATTCTTCTTTAAATAAATCATTTTCTTCTTCTTCTTCTGTTTCAGATTCCAAATCAAAGAAATCAAAAATATCGAATCGAAAGGGTTGTTCTAAGAATAGAGTTTGGGATACAAAAGATCAAAGTAATTAATATATAATCCCGTATATTAAATATATCCAATCTCTTTTATTTAATTATTATAAAAATTATAAAAAATACTTCAAATATAAAGATTCTTTTTTTTCTTAGTATTAGAAATATTTTATATATATTTGTATTATATTGTTAATCTTTTTAAAAATTTTAGTAAAAAGATGAATTGAACTTTCAAATCCAAATTTTGTGGTTTTATTAGGTTAAATAAATTTCTTAAGAATCTTAATTAATTATTTGATTGAGTTAATAATCATTTTAATAGAAAACTATTCTTAATGCGAAGTCGGTTCGTATTGTAATGACTATGATATTAGTAATACAAAAAGAAGATAATGAATTTCTTGATTTAGATTTATTAAATTTATTAAATTATATTTCTAATATATCTCTCTTATTATCAATATATATTGCTTTTTTTGGTTAGTGTGATTATTCAAGACTTTTCCTTAATTAAATCAATCAATTCGATTAATGATTATACCTCCCTCTCCGATTAAGAATTAAAAATCTTCTCCTTTCTTATTATTTGTTGTGAAATGACTAAAGATTTCTAATAAACCTATAACTTCTAGATCTATTTTTAATAAAACACATAGAAAGATTATATCGAAGAATAAAAAAAAGAAAAAGGTTTAATTCAATTTAAATATAGATACTAACAAAGATAATAAAGAGACAAAGAATCAATTTTCTTTTCCTCAAAATTCTGATAATAATAAAAAACATAAAACATTCGAAGAAATGTTTATTAATAACATTATTGAAAAAAAAAAAAAGGCCGAGATTTTGCAGATTGATATTGAATACATTGAAAAGAGAAAAACTCTCAAAAAAAATTAATCAAATAATCTCAATAATCCTATCTCTAACATCTTAGAGATTTAGTAATGATATAAAATAATTTAACTTTTAACAAAATAAATTCTTCATGAATCCATCTACTATCATTTTAACTATTAGGAGATAAATAAAATAAAAGTTTCCTTTTGCATATTCTTATCTTAACCATATATTCTGAATATCGACATATCTTAGTTTAGTAATAATCCTCTCATTCTCGCCTACTACTAATCTAATAATTTATTGATTATTGCAAAATATGGTGACTAATTGTTGGAACACGTGACTGAGAACGTGTCACGTTCTACCCCACTTACACTCTTCGTGTATATGTGGGGTAGAATGTGTATATAGCCTAGAAATGCCCCTTCATACGAAGGGGGCAGACAGAATTACAATACCTTTAACCCATATGCTTTTGTGTATACACCACCTTGCTAGGTCCACCCAACACTAATAGTTTGACAAAAAGATTGATCTCCTTAAGGAATCGAAAAGTTACAAAAATTTCTTTTGATATACATTCTACATTTAGTAATTCAGTTTCAGTAATGGAAATAGTTACTATATTTTGTTTCAAAGCTTTCCAGACTATTAATCCTTCAAATAATAAAATGATGTAATCTTATAATAATTGTCGAGTTTTTGGATCGTTTGTAAAGAATGTATCTGAAAATGATAGAAATTAAGGGATTTGATTTTTATTATATTTAATAATATAATATTTTATATTCCAAAAATACTGAATATAATAATCAATTGTTTTTATATAATCTGAAAATAGATTAATAAAAAAATGATTGAACTGAGATATAACGAATATTATATCAGCTTTTACAATGATTGCAATATATAATACAAACCCTACCTTTTCCTGATATATTTATATAAATATAATATTTATTTTATTATTATTCTTTACAAATATCACAAAGGGTAATAAAGTACATATATTATTTTAATTAAAATTGAACTTTGTTGCGATTTTCTCAATGTATATATCGTGTGCTAACTATAATCTTCCCGTCTTTCGATTACAAATAATACAAATACCCAGAAACCATTTTATATTATTTAGATCACAAAGTTTGTAGACAGCCTTGATATTAAAGATAATATAATCAGTTATTATCAAATTCTTTTTGTAATAAATAACCTATATATCATTTACAAAGAATAAAACTAAAACCATTTATTCTAGATTTATAAAAAGATAGGGTTTCTCTTTATATTAAATAAAACCAAGATTTTTCAATATAATATTGAAATCCTTAAACCAAATCACTAAAGAATTATAAAAACTATACAAAACGCAATCAAGCATTACACATTTGTTTGATTTCTTAAATCTATCTAGCAAATAACAAATTATTGGTATACCTAATAAATCCCTATAAACATTAATAAATATATTTATTATATCAAATTGCTTGGTTTTTAAATTATATTTTGTAATTAATATTATAACAATTTTGAATAATTGTTTAATAAAAATTGTAGCATAAATAGATTCAATAATATCTTTTGATTGAAGATTCCCTTTGTCAAGGCACGGGTGAGGACTTATATTGTACTATAAGGGTGGAAGAGCTATGGAAGAGTGAGGCCCTACTTATAGAAAGTAGGGCGCGCTAGTATGCTGTGCCTGAGGCACGAAGGCAACTACAGATCATGTAGTTGGCGCCGTGACACCCTTATACTACTAATCTTGCTCTACATCTAGATAAGAAACCTTGTTCATCACATTTGTATATAAATATTTATTGTAGTGGGATAGAAGCAATTGGAGTATCCTCTACATTTATCTTATACTAGGTTTTTCTTTTCTTTAGATTATTGATTTCAATTTCGTATTTATACTTGAATCAAAGTTCTAGAAAATAATTCTTAAATTGATAATAGTATTTAAATAGTAATAGTAAACCTAAAAAATAAACTTTTAACAATACCTCTCACTAATCCTTATTTAGGGTAACAAAAGAATTAGATTTTGTTTGAACAACTGTGGCGATCACACTATAAACAATAACATAAGAATTGTTATTCTTCTCTTATTCCATAATTAAATGGCTAGGTTAAAATGTTTTATAAAAGTCTTCTAATCTATTATCGCCTTAACTAGATAGACTTGCAATAATCGTACCAATAAATGTATGGTTTATTGGTATCCCTGATTTTTGTTTTAGAAGATCTTACTGTTTAGTTAAATAATTGTAATTAACTAGAAGCAAAGTATTGAAAGAAAAAGGATTGAAATCGAATATTTAATACTCTAATAAATTGAAAATTAGTCATAGAATTTCAATCTTTATAATTTTTTGTTGTTTAGATGATTTCTTATAAAGATTAGCTTCGTTTCCAGTGAATGAATCAAATGCTCTTTTTTTAAAAATAAACAACCAAACTAATAATATATCCTCTATTATATAAGATTTTAAAGAAAACAAATTTTCTATAAATACATCTTCAATTGATTTTGGTATAAAAATAGAGTCCTTCCCAAATATACCATCCTTATTTATTGAAGAATCTACAGTAACCGTGTATAGCTGTTTGCCGAAACGCGAAAAACGCGTCAATTCAGTTTATTCTTTCTTATTACAATTAATTGATTTATTTAATTATGCTATCACAACGTACTCCCTTAGATTGAATCGATTATAATAATGTACCTTATATTCATTTTAGTTTATATATACACAGAAAAATAGTAGGAAAGGTAGAGGCAGGTGTACAGCCCGCTACTATTACAAGAAAGCTTGGGATTCTTTTAACTATTATTTTTTACACTATCAAAATAGACACGATACATAACAAGAAAGCTATTTTATTTAAAACCGTTAGAGGTAGATTATATACAAATAGAGACAAACAAATACTATTATGATATATAAGATTATAGCCTAAATCAACTTATCAAAAAACATTAACAACCTATAGGCTTGAATGTAAGAGGGATACTATTAAAAGGATTCTCAAGAAACATAGCATAGCTAATTAGAAAGCTAGAAAGAGGCCTGAACTTACAAAAGAATATACTGTTAAAAGGCTAGCTTGATATCTAGCTCATCAAAAATGGATAACAGAGGAATGGGGCCTAATATTCTGATCGGATGAGTGCTCTGTAAAGCAAAAAAGAGGAAAAAAGCAGAAATAAGTCTTCTATACTTCAAAACAGAAATGGAAGCGGGAAATGGTTCAAATTTATAGCGCACATAAGAATATAAAGATTATAGTATAGGGAGGCTTTTGCGATACTAGGAAAAGCAAGTTATATATCATAGATAGAGATTTCGAAAATAAAAAGTTTGGGTATAATGCCAACTTTTATCTCGAAGTCTTTAATAGAGAAGTAGCTCCCATTTGGGAAGGATTGGATGAGGGGTATCAATTCATATAGGATAATGCTCCTATACATCGAGCAACTAAGGTATTAGATTGGTTCAGAGCTAGAGGTATTCCTTTAATCGATCTTTGGCCTCCTTATAGTCCTGATCTCAATCCTATTGAGCACATTTGATAGCACCTAAAAATATGTGTTTTTGAAATGTTTCCAGATATCGCAATAGATAAAAGCAAATCAGAATATACTAAGCAGAGGCTAGAGAATGTATTGCAAACAGCTTGAAATACATTAGATAATCAATTATTTATAAATTTGGGAGCTAGTATAAAGAGTAGAATAAAGGTTTGTATTACAGCAAATAGCTAGCATACTAAATATTGAAAGCTTAAACTATAGAATCATTATATAAATTAGTAACATTATTAAACATATATATATCAAGAGATTCTGAAAATTTAATAATAAAATATTAAAGAATTGATTTAATAATTAGGATTAAATGAGGGGGTGGTGTTGGTGGATTCCCGGGTAAAATCCGGCCGACGAACAGCTGTGCCCTAGTACTATATATAATCATTAATGGATAAAGATTTTGGATTATTTTTATATTCTGTATATAGAATATCGGTAGCAAGTTTAGTGAACTTATAATTCATATTTTCTGAAATAATAAATGATTTTTTAGTATTTATTAGATTGTTTGAAATGAAACAATTGATATCCAAAAGTTACAAATTACCTAATCATTTCTGAAATGAAATATTTAAATCTTAAACTACTAAAGATTACTAATCCTTTTATGATTTATAGGTATATTTCCATTTTTTAGATGTATCCCTAAATCCTATTCATTTATAAGTATATCTGTAATACGTATGGTGATATCAGACAAGGAAATTGCTGTAGTGTAATCTGAAGTAATCTCATCGTACTCTTTTTCTGAGAGAATATCATTGATATCGATTGGGATTGGAATATCAAATTCTTTAAAGAATTCTTACAATTCCTATTTCGATAATATATTAATAATTCTATTAAAAGTATTAATCTTATATATATGATTTTCATCAAATATAATATTATAAATAATAATAATCTTCTTAAACTTTGGAATCTATATACAAAAGATTAATAATTCTATAATATATCCAACAAGGTATCCAATATATATTTTAAAATTAATTTTATAAAATTTCCTATTAACTCCAAATTCTCTTTTTTTATCTAATAAATAAACTCGATATTCATATCGATATATATTATTTTAGTTTAATCAAAGATTGCAAATTAAATGATCGATAATCAATAATACAAAATAACGATGATAATCTTGAAACTATATATCTAATACCTCATTTGAAAACTTGAAAAAGCGAGCTTTACAAGGATTGATATTATACAGATAGATAGCTGCTTGTACAACTTCTATTTATATACAATTAGGAAGTTCTAAAGAAATATGCATTTTGATTTGTTTCGTTATAATTTCTTGCTCTGTTCGTTTTGATTCTCTATTTGCTTTGTGTATATTGGATGAGAATAATTCTAATTCTATACCTTCTTGAATTATCCATTTTTCGAATACAGTGTTTCTTATAATGCTTATTACAGAGGTATTGTTGTTTTGCTTAATGTATACAATAGAGAGACTGTATTTTCGTAGTATCTAAGTAAGAAATCCTTGAATAATCTTACAAACTTTAAAGTGAGATTTTTAATAAAAAGGGAAAATGAATATTTTTTTATTAAATATTTTTTTGATTATTAAAAGTTAAGAAACTCTAGTGTATTTTTTTGTGAAGTCAAAAAGATTTTATTGAATTTTGTAAAAAGGATACAATAATTGATACTTATTAGGCGATTGTGAAATGATTTGTTTTGTATGAATATGGGTATAGTCAATACATTCCAATCTAATTATTTCTTTTATTCTGATATTTTTTGTAAAAAAGATTAAATATTCTAATACTTCTTTTTCTAAATATCCAAATCTTTTATGTTATAATTTGGTAGAGTTATATTATAATTTTGAAGAATTACAAAATCATCGAAAAGATTGTTTGATTTTTTTATTAATTGAAGGATATATGATTATTGATTGATTTATTAGGATATTTATAAAAAACAGAAAATAAAATGAAAATGAATTGTATTTTAGAAATAAAAGATTATCCGTATAAGTACATTAAATAATAATAGAATTATTATTATCAAATCTATAACAAAAAATAAAATCTATGTCCATAAATTATAAACCTGTTTTTTTCAATTTAATTTCCGAAACAATATTAATATGGAAGTTAGGGATATATGTTATGTTCTTAAATATAAAATCTTTATTTTCAAAACCGTTGGATTGATAAATGATTCTCTTGATTGTATGTGTGTTATGGCCAATAATTGGGAAGATTGTTGTTTCAGATTTAATGTAATCTAATGGTGGAGAAGGTGTGTATTTTTGTTTATTAAAAAATGAAATATCATTAACAAAATGTATAATACCACCTATATCCAAAACAATGCTTTGGGATAGATGATAAAGGGTTATTAATATAATACTATAGATCCTGTTTGGTGATTTATTCTAAATGATTGTGGTATTCAGTTTAGATTTAGAATTATAATGATTAACTTGATTTGAGGATTCCAATTATTTCTTACTCTCCCAAACTTTTCTTGTATCGTTTTATTTATCGGATTTTATTCGATCCATAATTTAGGTACGCTTATGATTAGTAATCTTAGGAATCTTTTTTCCATTACTTTTTCCAATAAGAATAAATTCGATTGTATAGTATTTCTTTAAAAATAATATATTCTTAGATTAGTAGTTTTCTAATCACTTTTTTGTTTATATAGGTATGCGAACTTTTTTTTATTGTTATTTCTTTTTTCATTATTACCTTGCTTGCCTTTACCGAATACTTGAGATGATAATTGATTTGAAGGAATACTAACTGTAAAAACACCCTTTGTCTTAAATTCAATAAAACATTGATAAGCAAAACCATCAAAGATATTATCATATTACTTCAAAGTATAGTTTGGTATCCCTAATTGATTATTTGTATCGATCTATATGAATATAGTAGACACCCATTCAAAAGCCATGCATTCTTTTATAGTTTATATAAAATCTTTGATTACTCTATTATACTTAACTTTCAAAATATTGTAGACAATTATATTAATATAAGTATTTAACCATTCAACATGCCATTTAATTGGATCAATATAATCTATATAGGTTTGCTAAAGATAGTTGTAATAACTTTGTACTACCGTAACTTCAATTATTTGTAATATGGGTGTAAAAGAATCTTTTAGCTTTTTAATGAAGAATCTTAGAGGTGTAGACTTTTAAGTTTTATTTTCAATTATAATATTCACTAAATAAGTTTAATCTATAGTTTTAATAATCCAATCAAAAACCTCCTCATACTTTTTATACATATAATTATATTCGTTTCTATTAAAGCAATATTCATTTTGAAAAGTAGAATATTTAATTGATACATTTTGAAAGGTGTATAGAAGTGGTTTTGTTGGAAGGGTTATATTAGTGTTATTGTTTTGATTAGTTGATGGCTTAGCTTTACAATTCTCAAGAGTATATTTGTATTTTTCTTAATTTCGCATATCAGTTTTTTATATAAAATCAAAGATTCTAATGAGTTGTAATAGATTTTTTATAAATCAATTTTTATTAAAGAGTTGTGATATATATGGAAAATTTTTCTTTTTGTATTCCAATATAAATCTATAAATGAGCGAATCAACCAAATCCCTGTTGGGTTTAATATTGTTCTAGATACTTTTCAATATATAGATATTTTGAAGTTGATGATATTATTGATTTTAATTTGTATGAGTATTTAATTGAATAGTTGAATCAGAAGTGTTGGCTTTGTTTATAATGATTTTTTAAGAATAATAGAAAGAATTGAATATCAAAATGAATCCAATAGACATGTAGATTATTATACAATTATTTAAAAGCAAACCAGGCTTATAATTATTACGGAGGATAGCTACATCAGTGGTCACCTTTGATAGAGAGATAATAGGATAAAGGATTTATAGATTAGATTCACTTAAGGATTGATTGTAATAATCAGTGTTCTCTATATATATTTAGAATAGATAATGTAGACACTTATTTGAATAAGATTATTATTCTAGTAGACTACGTAATGAGTAGAATAGCTAATATAATGATAATATAATTGAGATCGATTATAAAGACTGATCTCGATGATCGGGGTATGTGTATAGCACATGATATTGCGTGACATTTCAAAACAAGCTATAAACCGAAACTTATGAAATAATAATCGAACACTTTCAATTAAAAGTAAAACGATATTTTTTACAAAAAAATTTGAAGAGATTTATAAATCAAGGTTAGCGCTACAAAGCTGCTTATTCAGAAAAGCATTTTACCAATATAAACTATGGGAAATGTATTATTTTTGATGATATCTATAAATATAACACTATAGAAGGATTTTGGAAATATATTATATATACAAATGAAATACATATGGATCCTGTTTTTATAAAAAAAGGAGAGATTCTAAGAGAAGCTGGGATTTGATATAAATTAGAAAATATAATGGAATATTCTTTATTAGAAAATAATAAAATCTATTGTGGAATATAAATTTTTTTTAAAAAAAAGCTGAAAAACTTGAATTCTATTATAACAAGAAGGAATATACAAATAAACCGATATCTATATCTAAATCTAGAAGGCGTTTTAGAACCGAAAGCTCTAAAGATTACGAGGAAAGACTCTGTATATGAGAGGGTGAAAATCCATTGTCACGGAGCCAAGTACTCTACCACTAAGCCACGTAACCCCAAAAGGGTATAAGTAGTTTGATCAACATCAAACCTACTATGTAGAGTTATAACCAATCCGTGACAACCATATTCTAAGGACATCAAGCCTTAGGGTAATGTTATAACATAAAAATACTATATGGAACGATTACTCCCTATCTATATAAAAGCGATTGAGAGATTATAAGCAAAAGATTCTATATATAAATAACTTTTAATAAAGAATAGTAATAATTCTTATAGATTTCTTAAATATAGTTTTGTATAAGAATTTAAAGATATATATAATATCGAAAATCTATTTCATTCTTCTAATTTACTTGATCTGAATCCAATAGAAAGTATTTGGAATATATTAAAACAACAAATTCAAAAAAGATAATAAAAAATATTAAAGAAGTTGAAAGAGATTATACAGAACAAATAAAGTAAGATTATGTAGAAGGAAATTCAAAAAAGATATATCGAACTATCTAATAGATGTAGAACTTTTATTGATATTAATAAAGAATGTGTATAATCGAAATTGTAATAGTTATTAACTATTTAGTTGTAATATTATCTCATTTTGGGTTTTTTGAAGTTATACAGACTGTCCCGTGAGTCCGTGCACCTACTGGTGCACACGCGAACAACCATGACTGCGATACCACAAGACTCTTTGGCCTATTCTTCTTACGGAGTGATCCTGCCCATGTGTTTATCTCTTTTCGCTGTATCCCTGTTACTACACCATTACCCATCCATCGAAAGAAGGATGAATTTGTGCCATGTGGACCCGCTATCAGCGTCATGAGTCATGAATCACAGAAGTCCGCTAGCTTGAACCATTGCAGAACATCGCTTTCTTATGCTATGTATAAGTTCTTGTATTTTCAGCTTAGAATCCCTGGTATTTTCATCTATGGTGTTTCACGATTCTGTCGACAAGCCGCAATCCACTGAATTACCTTTTTCCACTGAGGGGTATGAAGGTGGACTTTTTGGCTGGTTTATGCTTTTGCGATATCAGCTGGCGAGCTATGCGGAGTATTTTTGATTGTAAGTATAGCTAGTTTGTAAACAAATTCATTGGCGACAACCTTTTGTTGATACCCTTGGAAAATTGAACCTACTGGAAAGCTTGGCGCACTAGACCGGCCTGGTACGAAATAAGTTTCTTGGCTTGGAGGCGGGCCTAACTTCATATCTGGAGACAGTCAAACTTCCGATCTCTTGCGTCATTTTCTCTCCTGATTCTAAAAAATTTGCTAATCTAGAGAAGTAGACATATCTGGTAGTAACCTGCAGATCTATCCAAAATGTCGACTGAAAAGCCAACCATCCTTTTCGTGCCTGGAGCATGGCACTTTACTGCCAGCTTTGATGCTGTGAGAGAATTACTTAAGCCCCTAAGCTATCCAACTGAAGCTGTGGCGCTGCCATCCATTGGAGCCGAGCCTCCAAATAAAGACCTCTCTGACGATGCTGCTCATACCCGGGCTGCCATTGAAAAGCTGGTTGAGGCAGGAAAGAAAGTCGTCCTTGTTGCTCACTCATATGGAGGGGTCGTTGGATCTTGTGCTGTCGAAGACCTGGGCTTTGCTCAGAGGAAGAGGGATGGCAAGGAAGGCGGGGTTATCAACTTTGTGTACTTGAGTGCATTTGCGCTGCGGAAGGGCGTTAGTCTTCTTGATGCGCTCGGAGGTAACCCGCTTCCTTGGATGAATTTCAAGGTATAAGTACTTTCAAAGTATCAATTTATTTACTAACATTCCACAGGGCGATTACTGCTACGCCGACACTCCAGAGGATATCTTCTACCACGACCTATCATCGGAAGACCAACAGAAATGGATTGCGCAACTCTCACATACCTCCTCTGCCGTCTACAGTGGTAAATCAACACACGAGCCTTGGCACCATATGCCATGCACTTACATATTCTGCGAGGACGATAAGGCAATTACCCTTCCAGTGCAGCAAGGCATCGCAGGGTCTATGGGAAGTGATATCACGACTTTCAGCATTGCCGCTTCGCACTCGCCATTTTTGAGCACCCCTGACAAGGTGGTGGAGGGTATTGAGCTGGCTGCGAAGCTTGGTTTGGAGAAGAGCCAGTAGATTGCAGCTTCATGACTTTGTGGTACTGGTGGTATATAAGAGATACGGAAGCGGAGGAACTAGACGGGAAATTTTACGCACCCCTGTGTATACATCATTCATGGCAGACTAAAATCGGGAAACTGTCATGATTGGCCAATTTATGTGAGAAGTCGCGACTTCCATCAATAAGTGGTCGAAATACTAAGCACAACATAACAGAGTTGGAATACTCTCAGCAGGCAAGTGTCGGTACATAGCGGGCAGAATACCATGAGTTGGCCAAAATAGCTGGGCAATCTCCCTTTAGGAGCCGCCATTTATTCTTTCGACAGTTGATCGAATTCAAAGCTAGGAGCTATTATCACCCACAAGAAGAGACATCAAAACTCAAGGTCTGGCCCTTGATTCAATATGCTGTATTGTATCACTCGATTGAAGTCTGTTTTGCTTCCTAATTGTTTTCTGTACCTGACATTAGGAAATCCCCATCCCAAGTAGGATGCTTTCAACCTGAACTAATGTAAACAAGGCCAGCGGCACGATGCCAAATTTCGTTTACCAGAACATTTCACCCCCGGCCATGTGCCAGAGACCTGATATCGAACGTTTATCATCCTACCCGTGTGGGTGCATCGACGATGAGCTGGACTCGTTTCAATCACGAGGAGGGAGACTTCTTTAAGCACATTAATATTCTCAACCAAGAGTTTTACCCTAGTCCAGATACCAGGCGGTGAGCGGATTCTGCCCACGCAAATACCAGCCCTAAATACCAAGTTCCGATATAGAACCGATTTATGAGTGGGGATAAGCTTACCGTACTCCGGACAAATCCATCCTAGAGAATCATTTCAATCCAACATACAACCCTAAACGAATCGACCAAACGATCGAAAAAGAGGTAAATATATTAAAGCAGTTGAGAACTTTCAGAATATGTGATTGCTTTTAGGGTGAGCCCTAAAGTAGTAGTGGAATCTACTGGTTGAGGTTCGAAAGTATTAATTGGTCATGAAACGATCAATTGAGGTGTACAAGTATTTATATTTGTAAGTAAAGCCTGAGGCAAACTTGTCTTGAACGTTTTCGAGATCCGAATCTGCATCCAAATCCAAATCTAATTCTAAGTCGCCAAAATCTTCACGCCCCTTGTCCCACTCCTCGCATTCGGAACTACAAAGTCCGAAACCATATCAATGTCCCTTTCTCGGATTGTATCATATAATTCTAATGTATAGCCTTTCTGGCCGCTCTCCGCACTATTGTATACTCTGAAGATACCTGCGAGCATAAGATAAAGTTCCTGGTAGGCGAGATCAATCCTATCATAAGTTTTAGCCAACGAATATTGATCAAGTAGAAATAAAATGAAACGGAAAGCCTACCCCAGACACTTTCTCGTTCCTTTCGAAAAGACAATTAAATACTTGTCCAACCTTGGGTTTTCCAACCATCGCTCGGGTCGAAATTCTTGGGGGTCCGGGAAAATATCGGGATTGGTTTGTAGCAGCTGAGCGGTCATACTCATTGGTGTATCCTTTGGTATAACCCACATTTTTGACCCATCAATGTAAGGAATACTTTCATCGGGGGAAGATCTTTGCATCCGGAATACGGCGCCGGGGTGAAGGCGGATGCCTTCTTGGATCACAGCGGTCAAGTAGGGCAAGGACTCGACTTGAGCGCAGGTTGGGGGGAGATCTGGGTCGGGCATGGCAATTTCAAGTTCAGATTTGAGACGAGCGAGCATGTGCTGGTTGGAAAGGAGGTGGAAGGTTAGGTTCATTAATGTTGTTGCTGAAATTGAAATTAGTTCGCGTTGGCTCGACACAGCGACTGCATACACTTACCAGTGGTATCCGTGCCAGCAAGCATTAGTAAATGGGCTTCTTGACGTAACCTTGAAGCTGATTTTTCAGACTCGGGCAAGTCACTCTCGAGCATTCCAGAGAAGATGGTATTGGTCATGACATCGGAACTTTTTGAGCTTTTGAGATCGTTGATTTGCGATTCCCATTGCTGATAATCTGTTAATTGCTAATATCAAGTTTGCAGAATCAACTATACCCACATCTTCCATAATATACAGAGAAGTCAAGCCGGGATTAAAAACAGCGGCAACTTTTCGAGGTAAACTCTCCAACAAATAATGCAGCCAGCCGATATGAGTAAACAAATGAGCAAATGAGAGCAATGAATCAATAGCCCTGAAGAAAGAAGCATTGTAGTCTTCTCTATCAATGTAATTTGCGGATTGTCCAAAGGAATAAGCGGTGATGATATCGGCTGTCGCAGCTTTTAACGCATTCGCTAAGGGCATCACTTCACCTGATTTTCGGCATATTTCCAATCTCGATAGGAATTGTTTGAGTGTTTCCTGAATGATTGGCTCAAGCCGGCGTACATTGTTTTTGGAGAAATAGGCACTCATAGCAGCCCTTCTCTTACGATGCAGATCATGGGGAAGAGTCGACACAGTGGATTGGGGGACTATAATAAATCAATATTGAATTGGATGATGATACAAACCAGGAAGTCGCTCAACTTACTCGTAAGCATTCTTGGAGTCCATTTAAATTTATCTCGTCTTTGTTGTGTTCCAGCAAAAATGTCGTTGATGAAATTCGGATCATTAAAATGAAGCTCGTGGGGGTTGATTCGGACGACAGGGCCTATAATATGATCGTTTAGCTTGGGCTTTAAATGTACTCAGGGGATCTTAGCTACCGTATTGCTTGTGCATCTCCTCGATCCTCCAGATGTACTGGCCCTTCAGCCAGATATCGTAGTAGCCTTGGTACCATGTTGTGAGAGCTACAAGAGAATCTCAGCCCCAAGACATTCCGATATGTTTTCCAAGTATGACCAAATCAGCTGAAATAACTCACCTGCGAGTTTTGGTCCTGGGAAGTCGGAAATTGGACTGAAGTACACTGGCGGAATTAACTTATTAGAGAGGAGTTTTTCAATGTAAGTCAGGCAAAAGTTTGAATTTAATCTCACCTCGATATACCCCCAGAACGACGACATACACAGCCCAAAATATCATAAGCAGAATCAACGGCGAGATCCTCTCGAGACGACGATGATCGAGGAATTCGAAAATTGCATCAATGAAAGTCATGGTTTAGGTTCAAGACCAAAAGTTGGATGTGCGAATATGATACGAGAAAGTCGAAGCTATGCTTGGAAATACATAACTATGTGGGTAGAAATAATGCAGTTGACTCGGAGTCAATTTTCCCAATCAGATAGTTCGAGCTTTACCCGCATTGAAGATCCACTCCCCAGTCCAGGATACCACGAAGAATATTGAAGCATCGTCTAGGCTTCATGTGGATATCTGTCAGACCTGTTGTGCAAGTGCTGACTGTGAAATGGATCGGGTAGAGAAGAGTAAGCTGCATTGCCCATTGCATTCACGCGTAACGGCAATAATGGGTGTCGTTGCACGAGGAGCACTAATACAGACTACTGTGATTTGGCATTGATGGGTGACCGTATTACGAGAGTTTTACGTTCAATCGAGGGGGGAGCTCTGGTTGCCCCCAAGGGTATTTGCCCAATGGGCCGAATTTCCCACTGCATAACCCTGTTCAACTTCAAGTTGAAGTTGGCCTTGCTGTTGCAGATTAGATCCCTAACCTATTCTGTCAAATCGTATCTGATAAGAATAGAATTGTAGGATATTTTTCCCGCAAGTAGATCTGCTAGAGAGAAATTTTTGACAGATTTGGAATGTTACGTAGTTTCCCGCTCGTGGGGGTACATTCTACCCACAAAAATGCTAACAGGAAGATATTGGTTCCCAAGCCGAAAGTACTACCACGAGATTATATTGATGTAAAGAGTTCTTGAATGATGTTAACATAAGAATTCAGGTCGTATTTAGTGCGAGGCTTAGTGCCGAGGGGAAGCCTACTGGCCCTTCGGGCCTGTTAAAAACTGGAAATAGAGATCCATAACTCCGAAAAAGAAATATGACTCTTAGTTGTTCCATGGGGACATGATATTCCTCTTTATTTTGATCAACTTAAGAGCTTTGATCAGAAAACGCACAATACTTCTTGTCCCAATATCACGATCATGGCTTAGGAGAAAGGGAATTCGGTCCAATCCGCACGTGTTTGGATAATTTGGATCGAAACCTCATAGATATGTTTCATCACCAGACCTAGATGCCCCCATGAAGTCAGACAGATTTCTAGTTTCCCTAATACGTTTTGCACCCGAATTTCAACTCTTTTCCGGCTGTCCCACACAATTACTTACATGAACAGTCTAGGTTCGATTTCTATTGGTGCTACTGTTTGGTGCAGATGGTCAGATTATCTGCATCTAACTAACCTGAGCTCGCCGGGCAAGAATTGCCCAAAGCATCTGCTCCATAGTTTGATGACGAGTTTACTCAGATTTGACAATCAATATTCCTTACATAGTATGTACGAGCAAATTTCTAGTGGTTCCAATTGCGAAGTTGACAAATAGATATGAAAATAGATAGAAAGGAACAACTATTGGAATATGTAGCTAGTAACGTATTATTGGCGGCTGAGTAAATGCACTAGGACCCCCACGATCCTCTTCCATGGAGCAAATTTCATAGTAAGATCGTTATCTCTAGGCGGAATAGCCTCGCCGTTCTTGACTGGAATCTAAGTCAACTTCTCTGTTTGCAGTAAGCTTTATGGTAAGACTGTCTTCTTTAGACGTGAGAACCTCACCACCCTTGATTGGAACCTAAGCCAACTTCTATGTTTACAGTAAGCTTTATGGTAAGATTGCATTTTCTAGACGTGAGAGCCTCACCGCCCTTGATTGGAACTCAAGTAAATTTCTCGTTTACAATACTTAAGTATGAAGCTCTAATCAGCAATTTTTCATTCCAGTAGTCACTCTCCCCAATTACAAAACATGTTTTCGCATAAAATTGCCGCGTTCTCCATTTTTACAAGTCTGATTATTTGGCCAGCGAGTGCAATCCCTGCCAACCGTAATAAGTCATGTCGGTACTTACCTGATGACCTGCAGTGGCCAAGCGTTCAGGGTTGGAATGAACTTAATGGTACTGTAGGAGGAAGGTTGATCAAGACGATCCCATTGGGATCGCCATGCCATGACCCCACATACGATGGTAATGCATGCGCCTATCTTCAGGATAGTTGGGACGTTCCACAGATTCAGTGAGTTCCTACACCCTATTTCTCGAGAATATTCGCTTATGCATGGAATTAGTGTGACCAACCCCTCTTCTATCATGTCACCTATCTTCCAAAATCAGAGTTGTGACCCTTTCACCCGGGAAGATAGCTCTTGCAGCTTGGGTAACTACGTAGATTACTCAATAAACGTCAGTTCCGCTGCAGATGTTTCTGCGGGACTTGCATTCGCCCAGAAAGGTAATATTCGCCTAGTTATCAAAAACACTGGACATGAGTGAGTGGATCATGACTGCTTAGTTTGAAACATTTGATTTTAACGTGCATTAGTCTTCTCGGCAAATCAACCGGTAAAGGATCTCTAGGCTTGTGGATGCACAACCTCAAATCCATGAGTTTCTTCAATTATAGCAGCGTAGCATATCAAGGTTCTGCGGCCAAATTATCTGCAGGAGTGCAAGCGTACGAGGCATATGCAGCTGCCAATTCCCACGGTGTGACTATCGTTGGCGGCGACTGTCCGACGGTTGGTTTAGTTGGCGGATACTATGCTGGGGGTGGCCATGGGCCCTTCACTTCGGCTTATGGCATGGCTGCAGATCAAGTCCTAGAGTGGGAGGTCGTTGTGGCCAATGGAACGCACCTCACTGCAACACCCACACAAAACTCAGATCTGTATTGGGCTCTGAGTGGCGGAGGCGCTGGTACCTATGGAGTTGTGCTTTCTGTGACTGTGAAGACGCGTTTGGATGGAATATTTGGGGGCGGATCCCTCAACTTCTCATCAACTGGAATATCCGCCGATGTCTACTGGGAGTTAATTGAAGCATGGCATTCTAGTGTGCTCGGTCAAATTGTTGATGCGGGCGGCCAGATGATTTACGAAATTACGTCAGCAGGGGTTGTTATCCGCCCTCTATACATCCCAGGCGCCACAATCGCCAAAGTCACCTCCCTTTTGCAACCACTTCTCACCAAACTCAATCAAAATGGTGTTGCATACAATTTGAATGTTACATCTGTTGCTACATTCTTTGATCATCACGCCATATACGACGCGCCCTTGCCATATGGAGATTACACAATCAACGACGTGGTAGGAAGCCGTTTGATCCCCCGAAGTATTGTTAACGACCCATTTTCTCGTGCGGCTTTAATGACTGCGTTTCGCAATATAACTAGCAGCGGTGAATTTCTTATTGGTGGAATCGGTGTTAATGCCAACCATACCGTTAGCGGAAATACGCCATCTTCCAATGCTGTTCTTCCCGCATGGCGCACGGCACCATTCTTCAATATTTCTGGAGCTGATGCTATAGCTATGGATCCCCAACAGCGACAATTATTAGAGGTTGTTTACGAAGGTCTCGAGAATGCTGGTATCACTTTGGAATCTTTAGACGGAGCACCATTTGCTTGCTTCGTAGGTTCATATGCTGTTGGTAAGTTGGTATCCTTGGTCACGTGTAAATTATGTCTAACACGAGATTACTACACAAGACTACGCCGACATGCATAACAGAGACCCTGAGGACAGACCTCTAGGCATTGCGGTCGGTATTGGCCGTGCAATTCTTAGTAATAGAATCAGCCATTTTCTCAACATTAAAGGACCAAGGAAAGTCTACTATATCTATCTACCTTACTATACAACATTATCTTATAATAAGCACTAACACGCCAATTTTAACAGTGCCACGATTGATACTGCATGCTCAGCTAGTCTACAAGGTGTAGATATCGCTTGTCGATACCTTCAAAGTCGCGAAATAACGGGGGCCATCATTGCTGGCGCCAATATTTATTTAAGGTATGATATAACTCAAACTTTCTTGACATTTGACTAATGTGTTTTTTATAAAGCCCAGAGCATGTCATGGATAGTATGTCTTACGAGTCACTCTTAAGTATGTTTGCTGACAAAATCCAGGTGGTTCCATGAAAACTGCCCACTCTCTAAGCGGAAGGTTAGTACTTTTACTCAAATCTTACTTTACCTGTTACTCACATATCCCAGGTGCCATACCTTTGATGCAAAGGCAGATGGATATATCAAAGCGGAAGCAGTAAATGCAGTGATACTAAAGCGATTAGACGACGCTCTTCGCGATGGCGATCCGATCCGAGCAATAATCCGTGGCATAGCAACAAACAGTGACGGTAGAACGCCTGGTATTGCGAGCCCCAGCTCTGAAGCTCAAGCCATGGCTATTCGAGCAGCCTATGCCAACGCAGGAATTTCAGACTTTAGCGCCACAAGTTATCTTGAGTGTCATGGTACAGGAACACAAGCTGGTGATCCTATTGAGGTGAAGGGAGCAGCATCTGTTTTTGGGCCAACACGATCAGTTGACAATCCTCTTAGAATTGGTTCTGTAAGTACCCCTGCACCGAAAGAAATTCCCAGTCGTGTGCTAACTTCAATCAGATTAAAAGCAATGTTGGGCACGCCGAGCCCGCAGCTGGAATATCAGGCCTTCTTAAAGCCATTCTATCTATCGAAAAAGGGATCATCCCAGGAAACCCTACCTTTGAAAATCCCAACCCCAAGTTCGTCCTCACAACCTTTCTTTGTCCGACGGTCAAAACTACTATGACAAGTACTGATACTAATTTTAGTCGACTTCGAGGGCCTTAAAGTTTGTCCTATGAAGGCTACGACCCCATGGCCGGATGTGCCCTACCGCCGAGCAAGTGTGAACTCTTTTGGTTATGGCGGATTAAATGCGCATGTCATTATAGACGAAACGCGAAGCTTTCTCGGAAAGATACCTGATTCTCAAGTTTCTTCTTACCTCTCAAATGACGACGACATGTTTGTGGAACATGAAGAAGACTCAAGAATGGTCACTTTAGTATTCTCTGCTAATGACGAGAAGTCTTTAAAGGCGTACTGCAACACCATGAGCAAACACTTGATCAACCCTAATGTGAGTGTCAAGCTGCCTGACCTAGCGTACACGCTTTCCGAAAGGAGAAGTCATCACTTCCATCGTGCATATATTGTTGCTCGAGATTCAAGCAACTTCAACAAAGGTGGTCTAGTCTTTGGGAAAAAGAGTCTCGGTACTCCCAAGATCGGCTTTGTTTTCACGGGACAAGGAGCCCAATGGCCTCAAATGGGAAAAGAACTTGTCGATACTTTTCCATCTGCGAGAGCAATGCTCAAACGACTCGGTTCTGTGCTCACGAGTCTCCCCGATGGCCCATCCTGGTCACTTTTGGGTAAGCACCGCATTTTTTTACTCCTTTGCCCCAGGAGCTAACGAACTATATTAGAGGAACTAGTTGAGCCACGAAAACCCCAGCATCTTCGGCAACCCGAGTTTTCTCAGCCGCTTGTGACGGCTCTACAGCTTGCCATTCTTGAAATCCTGAGCAGTTGGGGTATCAAGCCACAGGCGGTTGTCGGCCATTCCTCTGGAGAGATTGCAGCGGCCTGTGCTGCAGGATATTTGACCAAGGACGAAGCAATCAAAGCCGCTTTCTACCGTGGAAAGGCTGCTGTCCTAGATCAAGCCAAGGCATCATTAGGTATGCTCGCTGTGGGATTAAGTGCTGAAAAGGTTGAAATTTATATCCATGATCTATATCCTTCAGTGCAGATTGGATGCTTTAACAGCCCAAACAGTCTTACTTTATCAGGTGATCTTGCCGGACTAGAGACTGTCAAAGGACGTCTAGAAAAAGATAGCCACTTTGCAAGAATCTTACAGGTTGATTTAGCATACCACTCGAAGTTTATGGCTGATATTGGACAATGTTACGAAGGCTTGTTGCTGCAAAATTGCAACTCCCAGTCGGCAAAGAACACAGATAACAACGTTACTATGTATTCTTCTGTCACCGGTCACATGCTGGATAGAGCATGTGACATAGCATACTGGAAGAGCAACATGGTCTCCCCAGTGCTCTTCGACCAAGCTGTTCAAGAGATGTTATCTACACCTGAAGGCCCCGACTTCTTAATTGAAATTGGACCAAGTGGCGCCCTCGCTGGTCCAATCACGCAAATCAAGGACAAACTACCAAGCTTAGGTCAGGCGTCGCAAGTTCAGTATTGTTCAGCCTTGACAAGAGGTAAAGACTCGGTCAAGGCGATGTTCGATGTTGCCGGGCAGCTTTTCATTTCAGGGGGGGCAATCGACTTAGCCAAGGTGAACACAGAAGACACTGGCAGCTCCCAAAAACCCGCATCCACAATTGTTGACCTTCCGAATTATGCATGGAACCACTCAACAAAGTACTGGCATGAAAGCGATGCCAGTAAAGATTGGCGTTTCCGACGGTTCCCTCATCATGATCTTCTTGGGTGTAAAGTACTTGCTACTTCCTGGAACGCACCTTCATACCGGAAAATCTTGCGACTAGACAAGCGTTTAAAAGCGAGCTTGTCTTTCCGAATAGATGAAATAAACATATTTCTTATTTTATTATTAAATAAGCTTGAACCCTATATATTATGAATCTCTCATCTTATTTCTTCTCTTCTTTTCAATATTGATAACCTCCCCCCTCTACTTTCATTTAATCTATATTCTTTTTTTTTCCTCCTCCCAACTCCTCCTAACTTCTCTCAACTCCTCCTCCAAACTCCTCCTCTCCAACTAAATACACCATCAAATCCAAATAGATATAACCTTAAAAAACATTATATTATATTGCACCACATCACATCACAAAAAATTCCAAAATAAAAATCGAATCGCATTATTTCTTTAATCTTCTTCTTCTTCTTCTTCTTCTTCTTCTTCTTCTTCTTCTTCTTCTTCTTCTTCTTCTTCTTCTTCTTCTTCTTCTTCTTCTTCTTCTTCTTCTTCTTCTTCTTCTTCTTCTTCTTCTTCTTCTTCTTCTTCTTCTTCTTCTTCTTCTTCTTTCTATTCTTTTTTTTCATTTTCTTCAACTTCATTTTCCATTCTTCTATTCAAATACTCTCCTACAATAAGAATAACAATAACAATAACCCTAATAAATCCAGCAAAGCAACGACTCAATCTCCTCCTCCTCCTCCTCCTTCATACATCTACATCACCTCTTACCAATATCCCCTATCCTCATCAACCATCAAATCCAATCCCCCCAGACCCCCTCATTACTCATTACTCATTACTCATTATCCCCTTCCAAATCTCTATTCCTATCTATCAAAAAAATAAACACAAAACTCTCTTTAATACAATATAAAACTTTTCTTTCACAGCAATACATATATAAGTCTTGAAATACAAGTCATTATAATATAATACAAATATTTATTTTTATGTATTACATATCTTAATAGTACTCGAATTGAGTTAAGATGAGTTAAGATGAGATGATATGAGATGAGATGCTTATTTAAACTTGAACTTGAACTTGAACTTAAAGTATAGATATGAATGTAAATTGGAGTTTTTGATTTGAGTGTGAAATAATGGTTTTGATGTGAAAAGCTTTTTATTTATTTCTTCTTTTAAATTCATTTCCTAATTTCATCTCTTATCTTCTTCTCCTTCTCTCTCCTTTTTCTTTTCCCTTGACTCTTTCCCTTCCTACTTCTTTCCCCTCTCTTCCTTTTCTCTTTTCTTCTCTTAATTTTTTTTTTTCAATTTCTCTTCTCAACTTCTTTTTCTTTTCTTTTCTCCTCCCCCTTCTTTTTCTTTTTCTCTTTATCTTATATTTTGTTAGAAAAGGTGCTTATACCGCATATCACGCTATGCTATATTAGGATTAGCCCATATGTAACTCTATCGAGTTTATATATATATATATCGTATCTTTATATAGAACTTAATAATATTAAGACTTTTCCACCAACTTCTATATAATCTTTTAATAGATTATAAGCCCAGATTCGCGTAGTACTAAGATTAGTCTTCCAAAATCATTTGATTAATACTACAACAAATAATAGCGATTTTATTAAATCCAGAGATTATTGTTTTTGTAAATAAGGTTAAATCCCAAAAATAATTAGATAGTATCTAATTCAATTCAATTAATCGATTAAGGGAGTGTAATTCTATTTAATGAATGAATTTGGTTTTGATGTTGTTGTAAGATTCCGATATTTTATGTAATGTTGTAAAATGTGTGGTGCTATTATAATAAAGATTGTAATGAATATTCAGATGTATGGTATTATAACGATTCAATTTTTGGGATTGAAGATGGTGGAGATTGTAATGAATATTTAGGTGTACGGTATTATAGCGATCCAATCTATGGGGTTGAAAAGGGTGACAAAGTTTTGGCAAATGATTGTTATCTATTTTTATTTTCTTTCGATAATTCGAGAATCTTAATTATAGCAAGATTCCCTTGTTTTATTTTCGATTCTTTTCTTTTTGATCCCCGTAAGCCCTATATCAATAACAACAATATAATATAAGTAATCAGTAATACTTTATAAATCGATCAAACTTTATATAGTTGAGGATTATCTATAGAAAACCTTACATTGACAACAATTCATTTCTAACGAGTTTAGATTGTATTAAGCCGTATTCTCCAATTATATAAGCTTTAGCATTAGATATATCTATAGTTATCGCCAACAGCGTGAACGCTATGACGATTATCTCTACGAGGGCATCGATTGCGATTGATTTCTAATTCACCCGCAACCGATTATTACCTTCACCCTTATTATTCAACTTCAATAGTATAAGTATTTATAATACAAAAACTGTGAGAACCATTATATCAAACCCATTGATAACGAAAGAATCCTTTATTACAAATCAATTTAATATTCTCGATAAACAAATATAATTCAAATACAAGGTCTACAAAACATTCGAAGTAATATTTCATCAATTCGAAACCGATAACACACCAGAAAAAGCAGCTTATAGTAAAGAAGTTTGTAATATAATAATAAATAATATCAAAACCAGATTATTACAAAATGTAATATATTTTATAGCTAAAAATAAGAATAACAACAATCCAAATTATATCTATACAGATATTACAAAGACTCTGAAAAACTTAAGTGTATCTACAAATGCAACTGTATATATACAAGGGTAGACCAACAAATGGAGATCGGTTAAACCCCGGAAAACCAGAATGAATACTTGTTTACTAGCAGTAGGAATTGCTATATCAATAGTAAATCGTCCGAGTGTCTATATACTAAAAAAAACAATTGATAAAGCTATTCCCAGTCTGAAAGATATCGATATAATGTTTATTATCTCTATAGCTACTAGATGGGTAGTACAAGTTGTTAACAGCGCTATATGCAATAAACTACTCGAAGTCGAGAATACGAAAAAAATCAAAAAGATCCTGAACTATAATAATCTGGAACGATCTATAACCTGGTATCGCTATATATTAGAGGAAGTCCCAACCTCCCTTCATAATCTAAATAAAGATAGAATATTAATCATTAAGAAAATAATAGCTAAAAAAGTATCAATACAAACAAACACTCCCCCAATCAACTACCGAATTACTATCCGGATAGCCGATTCTTATAAATAAACCTGAATCGTTAGCCTATCAATAAAAGTCTTTCCCTTCAAACTTTTGAATAGTTCCAAATGAATCCGATATATTAAGCCAAAACAGTATATCACCCATCATAATTCAGGATATCAGGGTTTCTACAATCCAATAATATACAAAAGCATTCCAAAATGCAATAACTATAGCATTCTATGAACAAACTATAATGATCCGTTTGAGCCCAAATGCAAAACCAAGATTGAATATGTAAACTGTGCAGGATTGTTTCTGGCCGGGTACAATAGCTGTTCTGTGATGTTGTGTTGAGTTAATAGGAAAATCGTGTGCTTTATAAAATCTAAGGTTTATAAAATCAAAAAACAAAGTCGAAAGATTTGTCTGGCTGTTGAAGTATTAGTCAACAGGACAGCTACTCTAGCTGCAGCGGCTCCCCAAAGTATTGTAGTTGAAATACCCCCCCCCTTCTCGCAAGGAATGCATTACTGCATACAAAAACCTGAGCAACTTCTAATATGCCCCTCAGAATATTTCCCCAGTTGATAGCCCGTTCGATGATCTTTATCGCCTCAAAAGGAAGTACCCAAATGAAGACAGTCTGAACGAAAAGGCATTTTTCAATATTATATTATTATAGCATATTGGTATAGATATCGATATTGATCTGAATAAGTAGTCACTCTTTCTAGTACTGTAGCGCCAGCCGCTAGACAGCTACAGCCAGATCCATACAGATCGGCTGGGCGAACGTACAGAAAAAGACAGGAGCACACATCGCGATACTACAAATAGCGTACGAACAAGAATTGGAGGTTCTTTGTATACAGAAACCCTCTACATATCCTGGGTCTCGAACCCAGAACCACCCGAGGTACAACCTCTTTGCGCCGACAGACAGCTAGAACAGCCCGAACAACCCCAAAAGAGAGGCAGAAAGACCAAGAACAATGATATACGTACGCAAAAGCAAGCGGATCCATGCCCAACAAAAATGCGTTCAATTATGCCGAGACCTTTTTTGAATAAAAGTGAACGGTGTGTAGATTGTTAATATATATTGGCAGTCGGGTATTAGGGGGATGGTGGATCTGGTAGTCTCTATAGCATTCCCCGATTGTACAGTGGTAGACAGCGACTTCAATGCCAAGTACGACCTATTCGAGCCCGGTATAACTTCGACCGGCCAAGGAGTGCTCCTTGTAGAATGGTTCTTTTCGAGTGGAATGGATTTTATTGGGATCTTAGGGGTCTCTACTTATAAAGCAGGTTATATGATTGATTTGATCTTTTTTAATATCCTTTTTGCTGGCATTGTTATTGATTATAATCTGAGAAGCGGCTTTGATTACGAAATATAGGTAACTATGATTCTGAATCTTATTTTATTTATTGCTAAGTTTATTGGTTGTGTGATTAGTGAGAAAGGTTTTTTAGTATTTCAGGGGATTATAAAGAATAGGGTTTCCTACTTTTCAAGTTTAGAAAATATGTTTGTTGGGTAGGTTAATGAATTAGTAGAAATGCTGGATTCTTTATTTGAATCAGCGATTCGCTTAGTAGGAAAGGAGAAAGACGTTTTTGGTTGTTCTACCCTTTGGTGGATAAGTGAATATAGAATGGCTTATCAAAATTATAGAACAGTTAGAGTTGAGGGTATTGATCAGATGGAATATTGACGGTGGGGATTGATAATTATGATCAGAAAAGCAAAACGCTAGTATTGGCATGGGATTATTGATAGGGTAAATTGTAATAAAGATTTATACAAAGTGATTGACTGGTATAAACTTATTATCAACCTCAGAGCATTGCCTCTAGTCATCAATAACATAGCAATCAAAGATATCACTAAAAAGACTTGGGTTTTATAAAAGGAAGTTCTCGAGTATTTCAATAACAGTAACAATCTTAAAACGGATCTATTTTGGTTAGGCTGTATACTCAACAAATTCTTATGGTGTATGAAAATGATCTTCGAAAAAGTGGAAAAGAGTGTTATAAGAATTTCGAATATCTTACCGGGGTTTGATTAGGTTACCATTCGCCTTCTGAAAGCTTGTTAGAATACCATTGAATTAATAATCGCTGGGATCTTCAATTAATATTTATAATTAAGCTATTTCCTAATTAGATGGAGATGTATAGAGGTGGTAATAATTCTTAAAATCGAAAAGAAAAATAAATTGTTAATACGATTCTAGTAACTAATAGTTTTATTTTTATATATCTCGAAGGGTTTGAAATGTATAATTGTCAAATGTATTTTATGGATTACAATAATAGTAGGTATATTTAATCTTTAATATAAAGAAACATTCCCCAAGCGAGTAACAATAAACCTAGTCACTTTGTTTGCATATAATATCGAAGAGGCTTTTGTCTGTAAGTAAGAAGTTATAATGGTTATATTGGATATATAAGATGTATTCGATATACTTTTGTTGAATAGATTATTGAAATGTATATGCCAGCAAGGATGGCCCCACTCCCTTCTATAATTAGTTTAAGTTTTTCTAAGCGATCGCTTAATAAGAGTATGGCTGGAAAATGCAATTACAGAGTATAGCTATATTAAATACAGCATTCCACAGGGCTTTCCATTTTTATTCGTATTATATATTTTATATCTCACTAAGCTACTAAATTAAGACACCAAATTGCACTTCGGGTATACTGATAATGTTTGTATTTATTATATATCCAAGAATGTATATAAAAATATTGGCCTTCTCAAATACAATCTCTACCAAATCTTCCAGTGGGGTGAACAAAACTGTATAGTGTTTGTACTGGAAAAGCTAAAAATGATATATCTCTTCTAGAGAAGAGAGGTATATACTTTGTATTTGGAGATAAACAACGAGATATCGATCTGTTTTATTAATGAATTGAGCGATGAGATTATTCAATCAGTTCTATATTGGTTGGGAGTTTAGTTTGATTGGAAACTATTTTTTAAAAGATATATAATAGAATGAGAAGCGAAAATCTGTAAGATTGCAAAATATATCAAAGGGTTTGTACAGATATGTTACAACTTGCTAGCTGTGGTGTTGTATAAAGTAATAATCATTTGTATTTTATTCTTTGCTTTTTATAGATTTGAAATATAGTATATAAACCGAACGAAGCCAAATCGGGTGGGGGGAGTTGCCCGTAATACAATAGTGAATATAAAGCTAGGCAGTCACATCACCAAAATCAATCGAACAATCGTCCTAGCAGCAAAAGAAGTTCTACCCACTTGGCATACAACTCCGATTATTGCGATCCTGAAAGACTCTGGATTATTATCTAGCAAGCTAATATTCAAACAAATATGAATAAGATTTGCATTTCGATTTTGCAAGATAAATGAAAACCATTTATTAATGATTTATTTAGTATAGGCATTTTAATATAAGATGAACAATATTAATCTTTGCAGATTAATTAGATTGATTCTGGAAATATTGAGATTAATATTCTTCTTGCTATACTTCTTTGCAGGGAGCTGTACCAACCTTATAGGAAATATAAAGAAAGAAGTAGTTGCATTTGAATTCATGCAATGGTGGAATTGTCTACCTGACAGTTATATTACAGTTTTTTCGGATAACATTGAATAGTATCATCGAGGGTAAAAGATAATTGGCTACAGTTATACAATCTATTGGGAACAATTTTCAATAGCATTTGGTTATAGAGCAATCAATTTGTTTTTGTATATCTTCGATGTCGAGATAGTAGGTACTCTAAAAGATTTGGAGCGTACCGTCCGACTAGAACCGGCTGGGCAGATCACTATGTGTATTGATAACATCTTAATCATTTGATACATCAAAGACAATACCTTTGATTTATCTCAATAAATGTTTCTGCATTGTTATGAGATTATAAGGAATAGACAAGTAATGATTTGATAGTTGTTTGGATATACCAGAATCCTTGGAAACGAGAAGGCTAATCGGCTCGCCGATCTGAGCGTTTATAACGGTTGTATCGAAAACAACAACTCATCACTCCCTATTATTAATGATATAAGTTCAACGGTTAGAATTCTTAGACGAGAGGTAAAGTAAAAGTGATGAAAGCGAAATAAGGTTTCCCTTGTTGGCCGATATTGTCGTTAGCACTTCAGCTACCAAGTCAAGGAATTTGAGGAACTTGCCCTCCCCTGTCCTATTCTTCAGCAATTGGTAATGCTCAGGACCGAATACAGGGATTTTGCATCCTATCACCAACACTTTCAGCATAATAACACCACCTCAGAATGCTTCTGCGGATATAGTAAAGAGTCTAAGCATCTAATACTCTACCGATATTTCTGTATTTAATTCAACAACTAACCAAACAAACTCAACTCAATTCTACAAAATATAAAAAATATAATCGATTATCTCTCTTTTCTTCTGAAGATTTCAACAAATTTTGTAATCTTTTTAACAATTATTAATCACTTTGAGTAATCATATTTAACTTCTTTGGAAAGTCTTTAATCTCCCACTTTCATATTGCCAACCAAAACTGCATCTCTTTTTAAAGCTATTCCTCCTCCTCCACTGCTATATACAAACTGCAATATACAAAAACTGATAATATAGGGTCTTATAGCCAGTCACAAATCTGGATTATCTAGTATAAAGTGGGTTGAACAATATCAACATTGCAAATGAGAGATAAGCGGCAGAAGCGTATACAGCACCCCTAGCTGCTTCTTTTTCGATCTGTATCACAGCTGTAGAAGAACGGAATGTGTAGCTATGCCGGTACCCCCACTAGTATAGTCCATCCCTAATACCCCCTGAGAGGTCGTGGCGAGCCCCTGCGGCTTGCCCCCCGGATGTAAATTAAAATAAATAAATAAATAAATAAATATAGAAAACCTTAAAGTTGAGAATACTTTGGATATAGTTTATAAAGGAGCTACGAAATCTATCTAATTTAATAAGATTTTCTTTGTTTCAGAAATTTCTTTACTATCCCCCCCATTTCTTCAACAGTTTTCCGATTATTCATATCTACGATCTGATGAGTATAATGATCATTGGATTATTGTTTTATTTAATAGATTTTTATAATATTTAATTTATTTCGCTTATTAGTTCCGTCATTTTACAATATTTCAATTCTCAATCTCATTTCCTTCCGATAAACAATTGAATTTTATTTGTATTCTATTTATATACAATTATTTTGATTCTTTCCTAGTCTTTTCCAAGGGGATCTTCGTTTTCTTTTCGATTATTGTCTTTATACAATTTCGATTTCGATTTTCTATATCGATAATAGCTACACTAGTAATCGAAAAGAAGGGAGAATATATAGGGAGCTGAAAGATCTGTAGAAACCTGAAAGCATTGAATGTAGAAAGCCGGAAGTCCTAAAGGAAACCGAAGACAATCCAAAATTATATGTAAAGAAGGAGTGGATGATTATAATAGTGGGAGAATACATACTATTATATTTGGAGGAACATTCTAGTATTCTATTATATAAGAGATAATGGGATTATCTCTTACACTCCTTATAATAAAGACCAGCAAAACCAAAGTAATCAAGAGTATCACCATCAATCTTGTATCCCCTCTTGAATATATCCAAAAAAAAGAGAAAGAGTTATAAGATATATTTTGTAGAGAAGTGCCCTGGCATTCCATTATATAGGAGAGGTGTACAACATCTTCTATACTCTTATAGAGGAAAATAAGGATTAAGGAATTCTATATAATCAAAGTGATTATATAGGAGATTGTATCCCAGCTCCTCTTAAAAGAAAGAGCTGTAGAAATATATACTCTATAAATCAATAGGTATCATACTATCAATACAATCCCTACACCCTTAGAAAAGCATCTATACTAGGTATTAGATAACCCTAAAAAAAACAATTTTCTTTAAAAATTGATTAAAAACATTGGTTCCTAGAAAAGATATTATTAGCAACCAACATCTTCATTATCAATCACTTACTAATCCCAAAACACTTCCTGGTGGTTTTTGAGATTTGACTTACTAATCCCAAAACGCTTCTTAAAGATTATTAAGATTAATACTATAACCTCAAAATGCTTTTCAATATACTCTGAAATCAACTCGCTAGTTTCAGAATACTTATTAACATCTCTCGAAATTCACCAAATAAAAGCGATCGAATACTACACACACATCTTTATAATATAAATCATACCACTTAACTTAATTGAAATCAACTATAGCATCGATTTACAATATAACTTCCATAACCTTCTTATAACTTTCGATAGGCTATATAACTTCAGATATACAATATCAGCATGAGGAAGTATTAGAAAAGATGCTTATACTGTATATCACACTATGCTATATCGGGATTAACTTACATATAACTCTATCGAGTCCATATATATATATCGTATCTCTATGTAGAACTTAATAATATTAAGGCTTTTCCACCAACTTCTACATGATCTTTTAACATATTTCTTATTTCTTTTATTTTCTCTTTTCTCCTCCCCCTTCTTTTTCTTTTTCTCTTTATCTTATATTTCTTATTTCTTTTATTTTCTCTTTCCTCTCTCCCCCTCTCCCTATAGTAGTAAAATTAATATTATAAACGAATAGAAAATCAGTATAAATCCCCATACAAATTGCTATTATGTATATAACAATATTAATACTTTTTTCGTTATATATGAAATGTTCTATTTATTAATAACGAATAATATTAACACAAAATGTAATATGTTTTATATTGAATTTTAATAGAAAAAATAAAAAATTTAGTTCAAAGGAAATTCCCTTAAAGTTTTTGGATTCGGATATTAGAATTTATAAAAAAGGGGATGAAGGGTATAAACATAAGGGTTAGGGTAGAAGCTAAAAGAAGGTTTAAGGTATTAAGGGAAATGAGTATAAGAGCTAAAGATATTAGCCGAAAGTTTAAAAGGAAATAGAATCATATCACTTCTGAATTATTCTTTAATTACAAGCTTTACCACTATACCATACCATATAGAATGTATTATATAAACAAGAGACTATAGTGATTCTAGCTTATATCCTTTTCTAATTGAATTTTTATTCGAATTCAATTAAGAAAGAGTAATGCTTTTCGAAAGATATTCTAATTATCTTATTTATATATATTTGAAAAAAGATCTCTTTAAAGGGGAGGGTAAAGGAAGGGAGGGGAAGGGGGAGAGGAAGGGAAGGGGGAGAGGGATTGAAAACCACATAAAACCTCTTTTTCTATATGGTAGCCTTAGACCAGAACGTTCGAAAATCAAGAAATTTTTCGAAATTTCACTAAGACCCCAATGAATAAAAAACTTTCGTTATATATAGTACGAAAGTTTAATCACATTAATATAGTAAAAACGCTTTTTTTAATATAGTATTAAAGTACTGAATATTCTCTTGCGTTGACGAAATGAATGCTTCGTTACCTATGGAATCTGCCACCACAGGGTCCCTCCTCTCTCCTCCCATCTCCTCCCCCCTCTCTCACCCCCTATCAACAAAAGAAAATCAATCTTACAAAACCTCGAAACTCAAACTCCAAACCCTAATCCCCAAACCCTAATCCCCAAACCCTAAACCATCTATTACTTCCATTTAATATCCTCAAACCTCAAACCATCTATTATCATTATCTACCATCCCCATCTATCATCCCACCTAACATCCCCAATCAACAACCCCTATATATAAATCCCGCCAGCCCGCTAATCAGCCAATCGATTAAAACCACCTATTAATCCCAAAATTTCATTCTCAAGGTTATATACATACATTTTATCTCATTTCTTTATCCCATCCCATCTTCATTTCATCTCATCTCCATCCCATCTTCATCTCATCTCATCTCCATCTCATCTCATCTCCATTTCATTTCAATTTTTAGATTTCAATCTCCAGATTATATATACATACATACATACATCCATTCATCCATCCATTCATCCATCCATCCATCCACCCATCCACCCATCCATCCACCCATCCACTCATCCCCACCATCTCCCCTTCATCTCATCCCCTATAACCAACAACACATCAAACCAACCCAATAACCTATAAGTTATCCCAATATCTACATACCAAACCCCATACCCAAAAACCCATCACTCAAAACAATATATAATTCCCTTATAAATTTTCCCATTTACCAATAATTATCACAAACAATATTACCTAATTATCATATCATACTAGAATCTCTTTCTGTATAAACATAGGCAAAGGGCTCTATGGTTATGTTCAAGCGAATGCGAAGACTAGCTCTTTCAATAGCCCTTATATAAGGGCTATTTCATTCGTAGATTAGCTAGTACATTAGACTGAATACACATTGACAATAAGACCCTATATTGTAGGTTCTACATCATCTGTGTTCTCCTCAAACCAACACTTTCAAACCATCTAAGTAATTATAAATTTTCTATATTCCCATTCCTATTCCCCATCTCCTCTCATCTCAAATCAAAAGAAAAGAAAATCCTAATTCTATATTCCTACTTTAAATCCTATCATTTAGGGGTCGTTTGGATATATAAATCCATTCCGAATCTATTGAATAATTTGTTTTTCACTATCATCATAGATTTTATAATAATAACAATTCATTCTAAAAAGAACAAATTATAAATCCGCACTTTTATTATTTAAATATAAAATCCATTCCAAATCCATCAAATAAACCTAAAATTGAAATTTTCAGGACTTTCCAAAATAAATATCAAAATAAATCCTTAATTTGAAAAATTTTCTTTTAATTCGAAAAGGAATTGAATAGTTTTATTTGCTTTTCTTCAATTTCATATGATTTTGTTAAAATATTGAAAATGAAATTAAAGATATATTATTATAAAGTGATAGTATTATAACTAATAAAATAACTAGAAAGGATTTTGAAAAATAAATGCCTTAAATTTTAGATATTCTAATTAAAAATGAGAATAACTTTAACTTTCCATTTTCCTTATAAACTTTGAAGTTTATAAAAATCTATAAAAATATGGATTTTCTATGGAATAAAAATAAGGACTACTTTTTCTGATCCTTGTTTTCAATCCGTGCTTTTCTTTTTCCTATACAAATTATTAGAAATGTAGATTAAAATACAAATTGAATTTAAGATTTTGAAGAGTTTATAAAATATTTAGATTATTTATAAAATATTGTACAAGAATCCGCAGAATTTGTATTTTGATATTTAAATGTAAATTTAGAATCCACGCCCAAAAAAAGCGGATTATTTGACGGATTTGAAGCGGATTTGTATATCCAAACGACCCCTTAACATACACAACATAAAAAAAAATATACTATCTCAAATTCCCATATTTCAAAATCACGATTCTAGTCCGTATTTCGATATATTGATAATAAATAAATAAAATTCAATATCTGTTAGAAAAGGTGCTTATACCGCATATCACGCTATGCTATATCGGGATTAGCCCACATGTGACTCTATCGAGTCCATACATATATATCGTATCTCTATGTAGAACTTAATAATATTAAGGCTTTTCCACCAACTTCTACATGATCTTTTAACAGGTTATGAGCCCGGGTTCGCGCGGCGCTAGGATTAGTCTTCCGGAGTCACTTGATTAATGCTACAACAGACAGTAGCGACTTCGTCAAATCCGGAGACTGTCGTCTTCGTAAACAAGGTTAAATCCCAAAGACGACCAGGTGGCATCTGGCCCAATCCAACTGATCGATTGGGGGAGCGCGGCTCCGCTCGGCGAATGAATCTGGCTTCGGTGCCGTCGTGAGATTCCGGCATCCTGTGTGGTGTCGTAAAGCGCGCGGCGCTATCACGGTGGAGACCGTAATGAATACTCAGGTGCGCAGCACCACAGCGATCCAATCTTCGGGATTGAAGACGGTGGAGACCGTAATGAATACTCAGGTGCGCGGCACCACAGCGATCCAATCTTCGGGATTGAAGACGGTGGAGACCGTAATGAATACTCAGGTGCGCGGCACCATAGCGATCCAATCTTCGGGGTTGAAGACGGTGGAGACCGTAACAAATACTCAGGTACGCGGTATCACAGCGATCCAACCTACGGGGTTGAAGAGGGCGACGAAGCTCTGGCAGACGACTGCCACCCACTCTTATCTTCTTTCGACAATTCGAGAATCTTAGTTACAGCAAGATTCCCTCGTCTCACTTTCGATTCTTTTCTTTTCGATCCCCGTAAGCCCTACATCGATGGCAACGATGCGATATAAGCAACCGGCAGTGCTTTACGAATCGATCAAACTTTATACAGTTGAGGGTTACCTGTAGAAAACCTTGAAGTTGAGAATGCTTTGGATATAGTTTTTGGGGGAGCTACGAAACCCATCTAATTTAATAAGATTTTCTTCGTCTCAGAAATTTCCCCGCCATCCCCCCCATTTCTTCGACAGTTTTCCGATCATCCACACCTACGATCTGATGAGTGTAATGATCATTGGATTATTGTTTTATTTAATAGATTTTTATGGTGTTTAATTTATTTCGCTCACCAGTTCCGCCATTTTACGACATTTCAACTCTCAATCTCATCTCCTTCCGATAAGCGATCGAATTTTACTTGTATTCTACTCGTATACAATCATTTTGGTCCTCTCCTGGTCCCCTCCGAGGGGATCTTCGTTTTCTTTTCGATCACCGTCTTCATACGATTTCGACTTCGATCTTCTATGTCGACAATGGCTACACTGGCGATCGAGGGGGAGGGAGAGTATATAGGGAGCCGGAGGGTCTGTAGGGACCCGAAGGCATTGAGTGTAGGGAGCCGGAGGTCCCAAAGGGAACCGGAGGCGATCCGAAACCATATGTGGAGGAGGAGCGGATGACTACGGTAGTGGGAGAACGCGTACTACTATACTTGGGGGAACACTCTGGTGTTCCACCATGTAGGAGATGGTGGGACCATCTCCTACACTCCTTATGGTAGAGACCAGCAAGACCAAGGTGATCAAGGGTATCACCGTCAGTCTTGTGTCCCCTCTTGGATATATCCAAGAGGGAGAGGAAGAGTTGTAGGATACACTCTGTGGGGGAGCGCCCTGGCGTTCCACCATATAGGAGAGGTGTACGACATCTCCTATACTCTTATAGAGGAGAGCAAGGATCAAGGGATTCTATATGATCAGGGTGATCATGTAGGAGACTGTATCCCAGCTCCTCTTAGAGGGAAGAGCTGTAGAGGTATATGCTCTATAGGTCAGTAGGTATCGTACTATCAGTACGATCCCTACGCCCTTAGAGAAGCGTCTACACTAGGTATTGGGTAGCCCTAGAGGAGACGATTTTCTTTAAAAATTGGTTAAAAACATTGGTTCCTGGAAGAGGTATTATCAGCGACCAGCGTCTTCATTGTCAATCACTTGCTGATCCCAGAACGCTTCCTGGCGGCTTTTGAGATCTGACTTACTGATCCCAGAGCGCTCCTTGAAGACTATTGAGATCAACACTATCACCTCAAAGCGCTTTCCAGTGTACTCTGAAGTCAACTCGCTAGCTTCAGAGCACTTATTAGCGCCTCTCGAGATTCACCGAATGAGAGCGATCGGATGCTGCACACACATCTTTACGATATAGATCATACCGCTTAGCTTGATTGAGATCAACTATAGCACCGATTTACAATATAGCTTCCATAACCTTCCCATAGCTTTCGATAGGCTACATAACTTCAGATATACGATATCAGCATGGGGGAGTGTTAGAAAAGGTGCTTATACCGCATATCACGCTATGCTATATCGGGATTAGCCCACATGTGACTCTATCGAGTCCATACATATATATCGTATCTCTATGTAGAACTTAATAATATTAAGGCTTTTCCACCAACTTCTACATGATCTTTTAACAATATCGAGAAAAATACGGAATGAATCTCTTTGAGAAGGTAAAAGTCGATATCATGTGTATATTAATATTCTAGGTAAATCTGATAATTATCACGATGCGGATCGGTGTATTGATTATGGGAAATACTATTGTCTATACTAATCTCATTTCCATTTCCATCTCATTTCCATCTCCATCTCCATTTCCATCTTCATCTTTATCTTTATCTCCATTTCCATCTCTATCTCTATCTCTCTCTCTATTTCTATTTCCATTTCTATCTTTATCTCTATTTCTATTTCTATTTCTATCTCTATCTTTATTTCTATCTCTATCTCTATCTCTATCTCTATCTCTATCTTTATTTCTATTTCTATTTCTATTTCTATTTCTTTCCATCTCTTATATATAATATATAATTATATATTATACATCATACATCATATATTATATATCATAAATCATATATTATACATCATACATTATACATCATATATTATACATCATACATTATACATCATACATCATACATCATATATCATACATCATACCATATATCATACCAAATACCATACCAGATATAACATCACATCTCAATCTAATCTAAATCTAAACTCATAATCATATCTATAAACATATACAATATAATATAACATACTACACTTTACTATATTATCCTAGACCACTCTACTCAACCTTACAAACACTAAACACATACTAAACAATCATCATATAATAAGTAAATATAAATATAAATTTTTTCAAGCTTTAAAAGCTAACAATATAACATTTGTACCTCCTAATCTCCTATCCATAGACCTAGAAATACCCAAGTTGCTTGATATCATCCCAAGTACACACAAAAATCGCCTCGCCCCAGCCAAAAGTATATGATAATGACATTGGATCGAATTACATCAAGAACGCAATGTAAAAATATGCAAAAACCGCATAGATCCATCATGTACTTCAAAATCGCTCCAAAAATACAAGCCCAAGATACCCAACACCAGCTACAAGTGACGCTCACCCATACAAAGAGATAGCGCGCTCGACTTTGTTCAACACACCCAACCAACACCATGGATCCATAATATCAAAGAGATTGACTCAATGTCCGACCCATGTTACCCCCACCAGAAATTCAAACACCGGTATGCCTTTCTCCATGATTGACAAGAAAAAAGGAAATCGTTCTATGTAACTTTGAAAGATGTATCTTTTTGTTTTCGTAGACCATATGAAGTCGCCGCTTCATGTTTCCCACCCATTATAAAATGCTTATCCCAGAAACACCGCCGCGAAAGATATGCATATACGCTCCCAAATCAAAAACCCCCATTTGTAGTGGGAAAACACCATCTCCTTATTTAAACAAAAGGTATCGATATCTTGATGTAGAGCGCCCATTAAACCATCTCAAGGAATATATGAAGAGGGGAAAAGTGTCGGATGAATATACAAGAGGATTCGTTGAGGTTGTGATGTTTGTCATGTGCCGTCATCCATCGGGAAGATCGATGCCGAAGAGAGGAGTCACCCACCAGAAGGGAAGAGATTGATTAAGAATGCGTAACACAGATTAAAGCGAAGTTAAGAAAACCAAATTGCTCATGGGTGAAAACAGAAGCAAAGCCGTAAAAGGTCTAATAAAATCGAACGGGAACTCTGGTTGATTGTTGATGCTGTTGCATTCTGGCGGGTGATACCGAAGTAGGTGGGCTCGACATTAATCCTCCGTCATTTGGGTTCACGATGGGGATGGCGTTTCTCCCAATGCGTGTGGCCGAAGGTTGATGAATTTTTAATGCTGACACGTTGAAACCGGATTGAATAAATGAATGAGAGTTGGAGTTTAAGGAAAAGTTTGTGTCAGGAGATAGGTTTATCGATACCTGTGTCGATGGAGGTGAGTTTGTAGGTGAACCACTTGCCAAAGAAGAACGATCAGAACCACCATTGATGGATACCATGTCTTCTTCGGTCAAGAGGTTTGGACAGAATTCGGCGTCATCTTCTAAATCGAAGGATCGTGCGTACTCGAAAGTTCGACGGTAACTCATCAAGACGGCGGCTTCCTCTTCCCGCTTGGCGATCTTTTGGTGTTGTTTGGATTGTTGAATGGAATTTGGTGGTTGACGGGTATTTCGGTTCCTTCGATTGTGTACCGCACCATTTTGAGCACTGGAAGGAATCGTATGCTGTTGATGAGCGTTGAAGTGTTGATAGTAAGAAGACATTATCGGCTCATGTATGTTGGCGGCGGATAAGGTGAAGAGTGGGTGGTAAGATGTGGTGTGTTTTGTGATTTTGTTGTGTTGTGCTGTGTTGTGTTGTTGTGTTATGCTTGGTGTGGACAAGTGAGCCGACCGGTAAGGCTTTGTGATGAGCAACAAAGGAATTTGACAGGATTTTTTGTTGGGCGGGGGGGATGTTGATGTCTATAATAGGACGGATGATGGAAGCACGATATTGATATGATATTAATAATTTAATCGATTGATATTTGGTTTTCTTTTTTTTCTTTTTTTATGGTGTTCCGCGTGAAGTTTGTGTGTGGAAGAAGGGTAAGAAAGGATTTGTGAATGAATTGCCGATAGAAATGAGAATGAGAATGTAGAATGTAAAATGTGGGAGAACAGGTAGGTTTACATGATGGCTGCTTCTTAGTACCTTAGTACCTTAGTGGCGAAATTGAGATGGGAAGTCGCACTAACTGATTGCGCTAAGCCTAAAGACGTTTAGGACTGTTGATGTAAAATGAGGATGGGTGGCGGTGATAGGCCGTCGAAGCGAGAGGTGAACATCATTAGCTCCTTTGGTGCTAGCGCTGTGCAGGAATTGGTGTAATGGCGGTTTGAGCCGTAAGAAATTGGCATGGTCTCCGTACTGATAGTGCACCCGTCTTAGCCCGATGGAGACTAACGTCCCCAGGCCACAAGGTTGCCATTGCCATATCATACCTTCTTAGTGGACTGAGCTCTGCGACTCTGCCACTTTGCCCTTCTGCCACTTTGCCCTCCTGCCACTCTGCCACTCTGCCACTCTGCTACAGCATCTCGTCAGGGCCACACACACCTGAGAACAGAAGAGAACCATTCACACGACTTCCATGCACGCACCTGCATGACAAGTTTGCATGAGGAGATGCTCTCAAAAGGACTAGATCAACAACAACACAACAAGCCCCAAGTATCTCCGTTTCTGACCTTCCCACATTATTCCTCTAGTCGGACAGAGTGAAACGGAACGGAGAGTTTTTCTGGGAGAAGCGTAGAAGCGTCAACGAATGAAAATGAACTTTAAACTGTTCATGGGACCTTGTGAGACTTTTGGGTTTGACATTGAAATGGCACTTGGAAGAATGATCGGTCGGTGGGTGTGAAGAGTGCGGAGTTTTTTATGAATGTAATAAGTGAGAGTGATGATTTGATGGAGTGATGATTGATAGAGTTATGATTGATATTGTTATTATTTAAATAGAGAGAGAACATATAGAAAGTGATTATTGATAGAGTGATGATTGATATTGTTATAATTGATATTATTATTATATAAATAGAGAGAGATCATCTAGAGAGTCATTATTGATAGAGTCATGATTTGATAGAGAATCATCATCTAGAGGGGCATCACGCATTTACCACCAAAACCTCATTCACCACCGCCTATTCATCCCATAAATAACATCCATTCAATACAATTCATTCCATACAAAACAAAACAAAACAATTGTCCATCTCTCATCTCAAATCTCAAATCTCATTGTAAATCCTTATTAAATATCACTCGCACTCATCTAATTCCAAGTCCGTCCTCATTAACATGTTATTACAGTAAGAAGGTAATCAATCACCTCATCCAAAATCCCCATCTCATCTCATATCTCATTTGATAAATTATAAATTCCCACTTTCACTACACAGCCATTTCTCACACCTCATACCTCATACCTCACTCATACCCATCCCTCTCATACCCATCCCTCTCATACCCATCCCAACCCACATACATCATCAGCCAAAACGAGAAATGAGAAATGAAATTCCCATACCGTAGAATGTCCATAAATAATTATTTAATATCACCTCAACCCACCGATCCATAGTGGTCCATCCATAATTAATCCATCCATCCGTCCATCTATCTAGGTATCTGATCTCATCGAAATCGCATCGAACCGATATTAAATTGTCCACATCGAAATTGAGAGATGGAGTATCTCCATACCGGAGTACGTACGGACCTAGTATTTTATTTATTCGTTCATTATGGATCGAATTATACCATATTATTATCCGTACTCCGTCCTGTACTCTGTCAGGTTGGTTATTTTGAGGTGTGGATATCCAAAAATAGATGGATGAACTTCTTCGGAATACTCAATGCAGAACAACAATATGATGAATGAATGGCATGTATATATTCCGTATACTTACATTAATTACCTCTTAGATAGAATAGGTATAAGTTATACTAAATAAATAAATATGTTTACACACACACACACACGCAACAGAATCCTATATCCAAAAACTCCATAATTACAAATGAAAATACTGCTCACTCACTTACTTCCTTCCTTACTTATTTACTTACCTCGAAAGAAAGGTTATTATTCCTTTCATTTCTTCATCTATTGCATCGCGATGCAGTGTTCACCCACACATACAACTCTATCTTTCTCGCTTCTTTAGTAAGCCCGTGTATCGGTATGTTCTTTTGCAGAATGTACTCTGTCTGTACTCCGGATTGTGTGTATGCTAGAGAGATGAATTGAAAGGAGGTGAGATGAGTGGATGCTATTTTACTTTACTTTGCTTTACTTTACTTTTCTTTATTTTATTTTACTCTCCTCTTCCACTTCCACTTCCACTTCCATTTACCTACCTACCTATCTACCTATCTACCTATCTACCTATCTACCTATCTACCATCCACCAATCCAAGCTCCAAGCTCAAACAAAGCTCAAAGCACACCCATTCATGCCTCATCCCCAACCCCAACCCCAATCCAAGGCCAACCCAAGGCCAAAACCCAACCCAACCACACAATCAATCCCCTTCCATCCCCTTCCCCTCCACCTCTCTCCCCTCCCTCTTCCTCCCCCTCTCCCCTCCTTTACAAAACCACAAACCACAAACCACAAATCACAAACTACAAACCAAGACCAGACCAATCAAAGAACACACACACGCATATTTAAAATCTAGAAAACCCCGCACCAATCATATCACTCGCACAAACACACACATACACACACACCCTCTACTCCCACCTACAAATACACAAGCGATAGATGCCGCGAATCGAATCCAGCTTCTCACATATCTACTTCGTACAATAAATGATTGAAAGAAAGAAAGAAAGAAAGAAAGAAAGAAAGAAAGAACACTAAATAAATAAAATACATTATTGCGCAATCCCCTCCCCTGGGTCGCTCGCTGTATCTAATAATATATATCGGATACGAACTAGGAAGTTTGCAGAGGAAGGAAGGAGTATGTATGTGTTGCAATATATAAGAATAATACAAAATTACTTACTTATTTATTATATAGGGGATGAATGTAAATATGAATTCGAGTTTGAAGATATAATTATCTACTATGTCTGTTGTCGATAGAAGCCCAATTCAAATTTATACTTGCATACTTGTATATATACCTCACCTAGTTAGTTATCTTACTTTAAACAAACAAACAAACAAACAAACAAATAGTTCAAATAGTTCAAATAGTCCAAATAGTCCAAATAGTCCATCCGAATAGATAAATACATATCTAGAATCCACCCAAACACCCAAACAATTCTCCATCCCCTCATTTGCGCATCTCATTCCATCCCGTTCGTTGCATACCTACCTACTAGTAATTAATTACTCGAGTACCCATTACCATAAATCCGCAGTGCATGCATTTCTTATCTCCCTCCTCCATTCCGTAGTGTGTGTGTGCGTCGCTACCATCGTCGATACTCGCAGATGAAAACTGCGTCTGCGAGGTTTCCGTGTAAACGTGTATTTGAATTTGAATTTACATTTACATTTACATAATTATCGACGCAGACTTATCCCCGGCCCGGCCCGGTAGGTGTCGACATGATGTGAAGGAGATGTATATCATTTCTCTATCTCTAGAAATCGAACGCGAAAGCGAAATTAAGGGTGCGGTGCAGGCGAATGGGGTTGCATTGCATTTCAAGTACTGTAGGTGTTCGTGGGGTTCACTTCACTACTCCGTAGTTGATCGATCGATCAATCAATCATCTTGTTAATGACAATACTAGTATACTAACTACCTCGACTACCGGCACTTTACTAGTGCATGCTATGTATGCATGACTCGGGAAGGGGTTAGGTAAAGGGGTGGCTAAGTCTCTAGATCGCTATCTGGGTTTCTGGGTATCTAACGAACCATCTTTATATCTTTATCGCTAAAGAAAAGGAAAGGAAAGAGAAAAAAGAAATCATATACTATACGCTCAGCACGCTCACACTCATTACAGTATGTGGTAAACAGATAGATATTCCCCCCTTCTCCTCCTCCTCCTTCTTTAAAAAAAGAAAAGAAAGAAAGAAAGAAAGAAAGAAAGGCGTGAAGTGCGAATGCGAGTGTGAATGCGAGGGTGGTTTTTGTAGGTGGGTGGTGGATAGAGTTTGTTAAGATTATGTGTGCTATGTATGCTATGGTACTGAAAATCGAGTAGAGAGAGAATTGTAACGATGTAATATTACCCGAGTATTTACTTCATAACGGGTATTTAGTGTTTGTAGTAGTAGTATGGATATGAAGATATATGAGAATAGTATAGGGGATATATAATATGTATGTGTGTATGTATGTGTGTAGTAGGTATGTATATGGGTATATATATATAAATATATAAATGTATCAATACTCAAACCCTAGAACCAAATCTCAACTCTGAAGTAATATGTGTATTCCGTATAGTTATTGTAAGAGAGGAAAACAAAGAATTATCAATTACCCTCATCTGCTTCCTCATTAGTTAGTTCACTTGTAAGTGAATGATTTGATTTGATACGATACAATACGATAGCATACGCTCGTTCGCGCTTTACCATACCACACCATACATCGTAGATGAAACGTCTTGTGTATGATCCTAGGGGTGTACTAGGAAACTTACTAATGGAGCTCAGCTCAATTCCATTCAGTCCAGTCCAATTCAATTCGAGGAATACATACAAGAAAGGGGGTAGGAATGTGGGGGAGAGGGAGAGGGGGAGGGGGATCAGTGCGTTTTTATGTATATGTACGGAGTCCATACACAAATACGGAGTTTATGTATCCATACGTACCGATACAATTGTATGAATGGAATGGCATAATGTACTATGTAAACCTTACCTATGCTTGAGTTTACGGAGTTCAGATATGGATTCATCGATGTGATGTGATATAATATGATATTGATTGGTATGTGTTCATTTGGTCTTGCATAATGTTAACGCTGAGGCGCTGAGGGCGGTTATTGGTATGTATGTATGGATGGATGGATACTGGAATGTCTTGTTTATTTTGGGGGCATGGGGAAGGCGTTGAATGGATGGATGAGAGCTAATCATGAGATTATAGCACATTATGAGATTTATTTCAAGGCTAGTTATTGCATGGAGAAAGTAGGGAGTAAATTTATATGTTGAGATGATGAGATATCTGGTCTGTATGGATTGATGTCTGTATGTATAGATGTTGGTATTGTTGTAGTACCTACGCACCTAGGAGTCTTGTAGTGTGCTCTCGTAGTGTAGTATTTGTGCTTGCTGTGCATAAGGAGTCGGGACGGAGAGCGGAGATCGGGAATATGATGCACTCAACGAATCGGATATCTAAACTTCCAAGCTTACTCCAAATCACATACACTACACACACCCAAACATCTCCTCCCCTCCCCCCTTCCCCCTGGTTCTCCTCTACTCATACTCATACACATACACCCGTTCCTCACTCCACTCTATTCTACTCTACTTCTAAACTAGCTACAATATATTACTACTACTATTACAATTATTTGTTTTATTCGTTCCCCTTCCCTTCTATTCACAATCCATCCTAGTTAAATACAAAATATAATGAAGAGCTTGGATAGGTGATTCCGAATTGCATTGAATTGAATTAAATTAAATTGAAGGAAGGCTGTTCATGTTCATTTTTATATGTTTGTATGTACATACTTCTTTGGTGTGTTTACAGCGCTATGTATTGCGATAGATAGAATGTGCGTGCGCATGCATGTATATATATAAGGAGACGCAATGAATATGAAATGGGAATTGAATTCAATCCTTTTTCTTAGAAATTTTTTGTTTTATAACTTTTGATTGAGGGGTTGATAGGGGTAGGGGAGAGGAAAGGCAGGCAGAGGGGGTGGGGGAGATATTATAAACACTATTTTTAAGGAGATACTTTGACTTATACTCACTCACTACGTTTGGTGATTTTGGGGTTTAGTGTAATGTAACATAATAAATCTACCCATAGCATAGTATAGCATAGCAAGACATAATAGGATGCATAAACATATCCGTTTAGTATTTAGTACCTATTTATCCTGCTATGCACCATTCATTCATCATCCATCATCCATCATCCATTATCTACTAGTATTATATATTACACTTCACTCATCTAATATCGATTCACCACTCATCCACTCATTCATCCATCATCCATCCATCATCCCTTCACCCTCGTTGTGTTTCGTTTCATTTCGTTTCATTTCATTTCATTTCATTTCTCTAACTTCCCATAGATCAGAGATCAAAGATCAGAAGCGAGAGGCAAAAGGAAGAGAAGAAAGGGGGAGGGGTATTGATGAAACTGAACATCATATCGAGATATAAACGAGTACGAGGGTATGAGGGTATGAGAGTATGCTAAGGGAGGGCATGCTTGCTATACGCATAATGATATATACATATACATATACATGCATAAACTTATAGAAATAGTAATAGTGGATAAATTCCATGCCATGCCATCCCATCCCATCCCAAAATTAAAAAGAGTTGCAAGCCAGTAAGTATAAACGAGTGTTGCGTTACAGAACGAAGACTCATCAACAGTACGACCTCATTAGTCTATTCTCGCTTGACGAGATTCTCACAATGCCATAAATCCTCACAGCGCCAATGCCATACATAGGTGCATAAAGATAAACAAAAATGTTTTCCATATCCTGTAAATATTGTATAATAATTTCTATCTCCAGTCTCCGCTGTCTCCAATATCTTAGACCAATCACCTATTATCCCGCCACGTCATACAGCACACATTGTGAATGTCTTCAAAGACATTCAAATCGTATCCTAGCATAATATATTCTTCCCCCAAATTTCGAGACACGTGTCAATAATCAAATCGAATGTGATGTTGGTTACTTGGAAATCTTACAGTTTGGAGATCCATCCAACAAGGTAACCAGTAGACTGCTTAATATGCAGTTACCAAATTGGTCAAGTGGAATTTGAAGAGAAACTCCGAACAGTGCTAGAGTAGCTGTGATGGATATGTCATGCCATGCAATGTAGTCAGGCCGAGCTTTGCCATAGAGTTGATGATGGGCCTTTCTAGTCATGATAGCGAGTAGGTTTGGCCACGATTGTTTCCTCCGCATATATCGGGCATGACTTCTTCGAAGAGTGTTTGGGTGATTGCCGGGATGAAAGTCCACATTCCTCTGTTTCCATGCTGCCAACAAGAAGAGAATTTATGTTACTCTGGCTCGAATATCAGAGAGGCTTCACAATTCGGACCGTATATGACTGTGACGTACACTCCCCTTTTCCTTTTGCTTCATCGAATCGAATATTTCCAATCCATGCGACTGAATGACTTTGAAATCTCATCCATTTCTTATCCTGTCTCATAAATTTGATTCATTTATCCAAACCTCGAGCTTTAACAAATCGATTTATTTGTTCCCTTGTGAGCTTTTCATTGTAGTGTTCTTGAGCTTCATAAAATGATATCATTTCTTGCGTGCAATCAACGATCGCTTCGACATCAATAGTACTTTCAGCAAGCCAACTTGCTAATTTTTGTACTTTCGTTCTTCCTCCTTGCCTTTCAGGAGTTCCCCATTTCGCTTGACCAGCGGTCGTTAATGCAGCTTGTGCGGCACTTGCGATATTGCTAGCCGAAGAACCACTAGCAGATTGAATTCCAGTTGCATTTGGACGAAGTACGAGCGCTAGAAGAATAGCCATTATGGCAATAGTATGTGGTGCATAAAATAGAGGTAAATCCGTCATGTAATGATCATTTACGATAGACCAAGCAAGATTGGATTCTTCGGCTGTTAGGGAGAAAGTCCCTTGAAGAGCAGTCAAACTCCTGTAGGGATGATGGACGATCATTTGTGAACTCATTTCGGAGATCAAAAAGAATTCACATTCTCCAAGCCTCGAAGTATCATTGCTGAAATATTCTATTATCATCGTTAGCGAGTTCGGCGATCGTAATGTCCACGATTGAAGGTAGAGAAGAACATACCAGGCCATAATCCTCTACCTTCACTAACCACAAGTCTAATATGATGTGGGCATTCTTCCATTTTACATGCTAAATAAACCGCGGTTGCTAGAACTAAATATGGATTTGTTTTCCGAATTTCGACCTTTGAGTAAAACCGACGAATGTATAATTGTGCCGTGGCCATTGCTTGCTGTCGCACACCGAGACGTTTTCCAAGTCGAGTCATTTCTGCATTGTAACATCAGTCATTTATCCCTTCAAGTAATCTGCAACAGTCCATACGTTGATTAAAATATATGCTCAGGTGCCTGAGTTGTGGCAGAGGATATGCCTGTACAAGAGCTTGATCTTCATCTTCAAGCTTGGATCGTAAATCCTCCAACTGTTCTCGTGTGAATTGCCAGTGTTTTCGTTGACTTGACTATTGATTGATTAGCTTTTATTCTGAGGATCGTTATTCAACAAATCTGACTTACTTCCCAATAGTTGGCAGCCATCGCAGATAGCTTCAAGGCAAAACGATTTATCTGCTGATGCTTCGAACTTGATATCTCTAAAAGAGTTAAAGAAGAGGCAATAACCTATCCCAGAGCTCAATTAAACCAACAGAAATCTCAATTTGTTCACCTTCTTCACAGATACTCCTTCAAAAATATATCTTGATCGATGTAGAATGGAGATCCGCCCGTTCACTGAACTTTCAAATACGAATGAGGATGGGGATACAACTCTCACGAGGCCGAGACTTACGATAGCTCCAAGGCTGACAAGGCTGACTGTCGAGATTAAGGATCTACATCGAAAACCCTGGCCCCCACTACGGTGGTGTCATACAACCAATCAAGCATTTCTCATTGGTCAAGCTTGGTCTTTTGACGGAATCTTGGAAGTTTGCGCTCTGAATTATCATTGAAACTTCCTTTCCATGCTGCCTCACTTCGCATTATAACTTTGATTTGGTATGAAAACTGAAGAAGAATATGTTCGCCCATTCGCATCGATGATAAACATATATCCTCAACTTTTGATCAGTTCATTGATCAATTACTATACGACATGATTGCGAAATCATAACCCCACGGCCGCAACTTAACAAAGATATCATGAAGCTATCAAAAGTAGCCGCAGTAGCAGAAACCCAGAATGCTCGCGACGAGAGGGTTGAGCAGTTATGGAGAAAATTAGATACAAACCAGAAAGGGGAAATTAATTTGCAAGAGCTTCAAAAGGGGCTGCGGAAGATTGATCACCCATTGAAGAATGCCGGTGATATGCTAAGAGATGCAGTAAAGGCTATGGATAAAAATGGGGATGAAGTTATTCAATATGATGGTATGGACCATGAAGAGAATCTATACCCAATATCACTCCGTTGGCTTGAAGCTTCATATATCCTTACTAACTCTTTCATCCTCCAGAATTCCGAACTTTCGTCGAGAAAACCGAAAAAGAGTTGTTCGTCCTCTTCCAAGGCATTGATAGGGATAATGACAATAGATTGGATAAAGATGAATTGCAAGTTGCATTCAAGAAAGCTGGACTTACTATTTCGAAATCTAAATTAGACCTATTCTTCGAGGAGGTTGATATGAATCATGATGTTCGTACCAAAATCACCGTCTTGAATATCTACCATTGACCATTCTCTAACTTTACCTCAAGGGATTCATAACATTCGATGAATGGAGGTTAGTACTGTCACTTCTTTTACGTCGAGTGAATGAAGCATATCAGATAATTTTGATCTCTTACCAAACTTTCATTCTGTATGGCTGCTATGTAGCCGCTAAAAAGAACCGGCGAACCGTTGAAACTACCTAGTACTGGTAGCCATACTTTGACCATGTATTTTCTAAACTTCCAATCATCGACTCACCTGAAAGTTAATCTATCCTAACTAATGTTTTTTTTTATAGAAACTTCTTACTATTTTTACCCACTGCAGCCTCTGCCCAACCTTTGAAGGCCGTACTGTCATATTATCAGTCTGCAGTAGCTGTGAACGCCGAGGGCGATACTTCAATTCGAGAAGACACACTCGAAGGCTTAGGTACCAAAACAAATTTTCTTAAGCTTCTTTTTGGGGCAGTTATTAGTATCGCAGAATCGCATCGTGGCCGAACTCCTACAATTCAAATTGAAGAAGCACCTTCGCCCACTTCTTCTCACAACCAAACCGCAAACATGGCCATTACAAATGTACAAGCAATCAGTTCTATTGACTCGGTCGATGATGTATATGACCACATTGTCGACACACTTCATCCACGTACTGAAACCATGGCCAATGTTATGAGGAGACGTCGGCCAGAACTAACCCACGAAGTTCCTAAAAAGTTAGAGTCATCAGAGAGATCAAGACTGACGGAGATATTACCTGATCCAGGCTACTTCGCGGCGGGTGCTATCGCCGGAATTTTCTCTCGTACAGCAACAGCTCCCATAGATCGATTGAAAGTTTACCTCATCGCCAATGTCTCTGCAAAAAGTGCACCTCTCGAAGCTGCGAAGCAGGGAAACCCAGCTGCAGCTGTTAAAATGGCTGGACAACCCATAATCCTTGCTATCAAGGAGCTTTGGAAAGTGGGCGGTATGCGTAGCTTATTCGCTGGTATGTTTATTCTAGATTCTACTTTTGCTACAAACTGACGACTGAATAGGTAATGGCTTGAATGTCATTAAAGTTATGCCTGAAAGTGCCATCAAATTTGGTTCCTTTGAAGCTGCGAAAAAACATCTGGCTCAATTGGAGGGACATGGTAATTCTAAAAATATTAACCCTTATTCAAAGTTTGTTGCTGGTGGCTTCGCTGGAATAATGTCTCAGTCAGTATTTATATTCAAGTCACATGGAACAACTACTAATCCTTGATCGCAGATTGGTTGTCTATCCGATTGATACCTTGAAGTTCCGGTGAGATACCCTTCCTACCCCTTATACCTGAATATGCAACTCATCCGTGTCTAGAATGCAATGTGAAACTGTTGCTGGTGGCCTTCGTGGAAATGCTCTTATTGCCGCCACTGCGAAACAAATGTATAAACAAGGTGGTATTCCATTCGCATACAGAGGTTTGACAATGGGGTTGGTTGGCATGTTCCCCTATTCCGCTATTGATCTTGCTACGTTTGAGACTTTAAAGGGGTACGTGGCACGTCGAAATATGAAGAGCTATGGATATAGTGAAGCAGATGCCATGCCAGGACCGTTTGCCACAGGCGCCATTGGCGCATTCTCAGGCGCATTCGGCGCCAGCATTGTCTATCCAATCAATCTCCTCCGTACTCGATTACAAGCTCAAGGCACAGTCCTACACCCTCCAACTTATACTGGCATTATGGATGTTGCGCAGAAGACTCTGAAAAATGAAGGATTTCGTGGTTTGTATAAGGGTCTGGCGCCAAATCTATTTAAGGTCGTACCTGCTGTCAGTATAACATACGTTGTCTACGAACAAGCCAAAAAGACTATGGCTTTGAACTAAAAAGCGTTCGACTTACTAGACACACTACTTTGTGGCTCTGCGTCGCATTCTGAGTTTCACATATTATATCCCACAGGATTCAGTTGAAGGGGTTCTAGCAAAGGATCGGTTTCACAGTAACAATATCCTGTTATCTAAAAATGACCGAAATTAATAATCGATTATATCAATCAGACTCAGGTCTGTACCAAAATAACAACAAACTAAAATCCGCAAATCGTTCTCATGTTTCGGTTTTTATGTCCTACACACCAGTACCCTAACGGCTTTTTCACCTTCCACCATTTGATACCACTGTTGCCGGGCAGCATCTTTAGAACCATACCGCATTTTCTTTCCTCTATCAGCGTCAAGAGAACAGATCTGCATAAAACTGGCGTTTACATTTACATATTTTTTTCATTTGTCATTCACAACGTCGGCGTTTAAGGGATTGGAGATATACCTATGGATGGTAGGATTTATGATATATTTGCAGGTACACATTGCAAACTAGATTTGGTATACTGATTCTGTATGCGCATGCAGGCGGATGGAGAGAAAGGAGAAAGGAGCAAGAGGAATCGTAGAATGGTGTCCTAGATTTGTGCATATTGAGTTGGGGTAGTGATTGCATCATGGTGATGATGATACTCAACTCAACTCGACCCGACTCGTTACATAGGTATGTATGTAATCATTTATGGGAATTGGAGATGGAGAATCTTACTTACCTCTCTCTGCATCTAGTATGGTGTGATATGATATGATATGATATGATATGATGATTTGTGTGTGTGAACTAGATAGATGATGGGGTGTGATGTGGTGTAGAGATAAGATCGAGAAGAAAGGGGTGAAAAGTGTGGTTGTAAGTTAAGCGGATTTTGATTTTGATTTTGGTTTTGATTTTGGTTTTACGATACTCGTACAAGTACGAGATGGGTAGGTAGGTATTACAGGTATACAGGTACAGGTGAATTATATACCATCCATCCATCCATCCATCCATCCAACATACAAAATTCCATGTGGTTTTTTACATAACACATCTATCTATCTAGTATATGAATATAGATGTCAACATGAGCGAGCGTCTCAAGTTAGCAAGTAAGTAAGGAGATCAGGATCCTGAGATGAACGTAGAGAAACAAATATATATATATACAGAGAACAAAATCAAATGTTGCAAGGCTAATTAATGATCAACCAACGCCCCAGCTCCGAAATTTCATGTGAAGATTTTCTTAGATGTGGATGGATTTTTCTGGTATGGTAGGTAGGAAGATGGGTGGCCATCTAATACAATCCAATCCAATCCAAGCTAAGCTAAGCTAATTGTTGACGAGATGTTGTGAGGGACAGACAATGTGAGGTTTCTACAGAGAACTTGTCCTTCTTACACTCACCCATGCTTTCCCTTGTACTCCTTACTCCGATTCCTGCGCCTTTGTAATTCTCATGTTACCTCCCATAGTCTGTTTGTCTGTCTGTCTGTCAGTCAGGGATTGGGGTTTATTCGGTGCCGAGACCGTCCTTCCTCTTCGTCGTACCGTCATTCATATTCAAAATCTACTTCAAAATAATGATTAACAGGACTAATATAATGATCAAAATCAAAATGATAGTCATCTGCATGTTATCCTTCGCTTTCCTTGCCACGGTTCCCAAATTCTTTCGCGCTTTATCCAGTCTACTCTGATGACGATCCACATGTCTATCCACTTCATCTAACATCTGTACATGTTCATCTAATTCATCACCGATTTGTATACTCAGTTCTCTCTGTCGACCAATACTTTCTCCAAGTCTGTCAAGCGCCTCGTCTTGTTCAGCAAGCACTTGAGAATGATAGGCGTGTATTTGTTGGTTGTCGAGATGGCTTTGATCTGGGGGACCGGAGGGGTCATCGCGATAAGGAAAGAGTGCGGCGCGGGCGGGATCGGATGCTTCTTGGATGGAGGGAGAGTCGCTGAATCGAACGGATTTGGGGGATGGGGCAACGGCGGAATTGCGGAGAGATTTTTTGAGGAAGGAGGAGGAAGATCCTACGCGGGGACGTTCGGTTGCTCGGGCGAAATCGTTAGAGAGGGAGGGGTCGTTGGGGTGTGAGAGAGTGGATGAAGTACTGGCGGTGGGATGACCGAGGAATTGAGAGGCTAGGTCGTCATATTGTGTTCGGAGGGTGTGTTCGGTTTCTTGGAGGGTAAGGAATTGACTAGCAGACTGTTAGTTGTGCGAAACTGTAATATATGATACGCTGCGCAAGAGATATGTGATGCGCAAATGTCGATCCAAGATCGATTGTATGAAAGAAGATTGCCGGAATTATCTGATACACCATTCAAGAGAAGGGTTCTAACATACGATGTCTCTCCTGCTTCTTCCAATCGTATCCTTTCATTCGTTATATTCTCCAAGCCTTCCCGCAAAGATTCCAACGACCGTGAAATGTGAGCATCTTGGGATGTGGGTTCCAAGTTCAAGGAAATAGCACGTTGTCTCTCTAGCAAAGATAATTTTATATGATCCGCAAGTAGAAAGCATTGATTGGGATTGGTAGACATGATCGCGGCCTAGATAGTGTCAAGATATACGAGCTCCGGAAAGCCGCAGAATGTAGGGATTGAGGATGGGATCAAGAGGAAGCAATGGTAGTGAAAGTATCAAATGTTGAAAGTAAAAGAAGGGTTATGTTGAATCATTCGATTGTTATTATCTTTCTTGGTATAATTGATGTTTGTCTGGTTTGCAATACTTTAATGCTCTGGACAAGTTGTAGAGCAACCTTTTCATGGAATCGGATTACTTGGCCAGTCTTACGGTCTCATCAAACGTTTATCAGTAATGAGTGGTAGCCCAAGGGTTCTTCCCGTGATAGGATATCCGGTCCGAAAGGTTGCCATGTTGAGCACGTGAGATGATTATAGGTTTGACATTGAGACCAGAGACGCAACTTCGCATCTTCTGAAACCAGAGACATCTCACCCACCACCAGCATGATCATGAGCATAACGAACTGTTAATAAAAGGTTCTCAGCAGCCGCTTTCACATACGTACGTCTATTCAAAAAATGGTATTGGGACTTATTATAATCTTGGTCTTTGCAAGACTTCTTTCCTTCTCTTTCCTTTCTTGAATCCAAGACTTATTTCAGAAGTAATCTTACAGTAATCGATAAAATCCATATCTTGGACAATTCCCAATTCCATTCCAATCCTTCACGTGGTTCAATATTGTTGTCATCTTCATCAAACGATCAAAGATACCTTTTTCTTAATGCTTTCATATTCCAAAAGATCCTTCCTGGCTTCAACTCCATCCACAACACTTTAAAGTTTAATAGAGATTTGCGTTGCATTTTGATTAATTCTCGACGGATCGATCAATTCATTCGGTCGTCTCCATAGCTGAGTCAACATGCCTCCACCGAATACTCCAACAAATGGAGCTGCTACACCTGTCTCACACATTTCTCGACCAAACACACCACCCAACAATATCTTCATTTTTGAAGGTTACGATCCTGCTACAACTCACATTGGCTTTACTTACTATCCGCCTCAACCGGAAGTTACACAACCGGTTCTCCACGTTCCAAACAATACCCCAGCTTCCAGTATTCATTCTTCGCCCGAGAACTCCTACTATTCACGCTCTCGTCGTCCAACTTTACTAGATCGAGGAATTATGGAAGTCATTGGAGAAGAAGAACGAGATCGACGCGATGAGGATACTATCGATTATCGTGCGGTTGACTACGTAAACACTCCCGATCAAAACCTCATATGTCCAATTTGTCGCGTTCCTTTGGTTGATCCAGTTACCATTCATTGCGATCATACTTTCTGTAGAGAGTGTATTACTCAAGCTTTGGCTGTTACGGAAAAATGTCCAATGGACCGTTATCCAATTTCACGCAATGATCCACTTCGCCAATCGAACAGAATTGTTGTTCAACAAGTCAACGATTTGATGATTGTTTGCCCAAGTTGCGAAACTCATCTCCAAAGATCAAAACTTCGCAACCATCTCGCTATTCATTGTAAGGAAGTTGAAATCGCATGTTTGGATCCTGATTGCAAGGAGCTTATCAAGAGACTTCATCAACCGAAGGGTTGTCTTCATTATGATTCTTTCTGTCCTTACTGTGATGAGACTTTGCAGGCGAAGGATATGGAAGAACATTGCCAGTCTAAATGCACTTTCCGTCATGTCAATTGCGGTCAATGTGGAGGAGAGATCTTACGCATCAAGGAGTCTGAACACATCGATCAATGTCCAGAAGGCATTGTAAATTGTCAATGGTCAGAGTTTGGTTGCGATCATGAGTGTAAGAGAAGAGACATTGATGATCATAAAAACAAATGCGAGCTTAGGAGACTGGGTCCATGGGCAGCAAAAATGCAAGCCGACAATAAAGTCAAGAGTGAAAAGATTGATCGGTTTGAGCGTAAGATCAAGCATCTCGAGAATTGTATCAGCGACAATGGAAATTTTGACCGAGCCGACGCGACGGCCCCTTCTCTCGCAGGATTATCAATGACGGACGATTCCTACGAAACACCTAATACTTATCTTCTCTCGGTCGTTGAGTCTCAACAAAGCAGAATTAATGCTCTTACTGCAAGTATCGCTGAAATGGAAGCTCGTCAAAGTGTTATGCTCTTGAATGAAACTATTCCATTGAAAGATCAAATTGTCGAACTTCGCAATACAATAAGCACACTCAATATGTATGTTCGTTGGCTTTTGAATGTTCGCAGAGGAGAAGGTCAGCGACGCAGCTTCGGTAATGGCGCAGGTAGTAGTAGTGGAGGTGGTGCCAGTAGTCCTGATGATAATAATGGTGGTGCAGGACCAAGTTCTGGTGGTGCTAGTATTGGAAGACGTTTAAGCGATCATATTAGGGAGGGAGGCACGAAACTTTGACTTGGTGGTGAAGTAAGTGAAAGGATGGATAGATAGGCGAATGGGTGAATGGGATAGCGCATTTGGAGTATGGATGAGCAATGATTGATGAGCAAATGACACTGCATTGCATGGATGGGAATGGGATGGATGGTAGGATTTATGGTTTTCGTGATTTGATTTGATGCGAGAGATATCTGGATGAATAGAAGGCGTACTGATAATTGAGTGTGAATCTTTTTAATAAATAGGAGTTTTTTGGATTTTTGTAATTTTAGGAAGATGGGAAGTGTGGGGGAGTGGATGCACGAGGATGATGGGCGGTGTGGAATTGGGATGGGGAATATGATTTGGCTGGGGAAGGGAAGTTGAATGGATCAGTCATTGGTAGAAAATGATAGTAGAGTGAGAACTTTCAAGCGGAATGACCAACTCTGCTTCAAGGTTGTGTCATGGGAAGTACTCATCTGCTTGGGAAGGTAGTATGTAATCTATCTCCATCAGATTAATCGATTTTAATATGATATGATGATGAATGAATGAATGAATGAATGGATGGGTATTAGTTGTGATATATTTGGCCACTGTCACCATGGCATATGTAATGCGCGGTGTGTGAAATTACGATTCATCACACGGAATTATCTTATGTGAATGTGATGTGTCGGGTTCTTTGTATATATATACTCTGTTGTGTGCAACGGTTTTAAGGGGAAGAGGGGGGAGGCTGAGAAATTTGAAGCCTTATTTTGATAGATTTTGTGAGAAAGGGGTTGGGAGATGTATGGATGGATGATGGGTGGATTTGGAAGATCAGGGAAGATTTTTGAGAGGTGTAGATTATTATGTTATGTGGTGTTTATGTGTTCTTGTGTTTGTTGGATTTTTGTGTATTTGGATTGGGGGATTGGGGGATTGGGGGATTTGATTGTGAGGGATTGGGTAGGGTAGGGTAGGGTAGGAGGAGAAGGGGGTGAGAAATGGGAAATGAGAAATGGGAGATATAACGAGGAGGAGGAGGAGGAGGAGGAGGAGGAGGACGAGGAGAGAGAGAGAGAGAGAGAGAGAGAGAGAGAGAGAGAGAGATATGAGGAGGAGGAAAGAATGGATGTTTGGGTAAGCGAAAAAAAAAAAAAGGGAAATGAATGGAGTGAAGTGGATGAATGGGTGGATTGTTTCTGGAGAGGGGGAAGTGAGAGCAGAGGAAAGTGACAAGAAAGGGGATCCTCAGCTATTTTTTCTTTCTCAGGGATCAAAAACTCCCTCAAAAGCGTCACTACAAGACTGTTCATTCATTCACCCATCTTATGCTTCACTCCTTCATCCCCTGAATATATAACAAACAACAAAGCGCTCCAATATCATAACACACATCACATCTTGCGCGTATAACTACACATCATGCGATGGACTCCAAGCCCCTTCCCTCCCTCCCTTCTTGTCTGACTCTCTCAGATCTCGATCTCGATCTCGCGCTCAAGTTTCAGGTTCTATTTCTATCACCCTTCTTTTCCCTTTCTTCTTTTTTATTTTGGGAAATAATCGTTCGTTCGATGCATACATAGGGTTAAAGATCAAGTGAATGAAAAACTTACATCTTTTCTTTCCTTTCCTTTCCTTTTCTGGGATTCTGTTACTGGGGTAATAAATCTATAGCATATCTACTTCATAGTACTTCACAACGAACGAACGAACAAACGAACAAACGAACGCAAAATCTGAATTTTATCTTTCCCATTCATTATTCAGACTGATCGTTGATTGTATTGTATTGATTGCTTTGAATTGGAATAAATCATCATAGCGTAGCAGCAGCGCTTCTATTCTCCATTCTCCAAATATGGATCTGTGGTCCTGGTGAAATGATGGGAGGGGATGGATTCTCGAATCTATTGCGTCTCATCATCATCTTCTCCTAAGAAATCTACGAACTTATCTTGTAACCCAAGATTTCTTTACCAGAATCTCCAATCGAGTTGGATTCCTGGTATCTCGACTTTCTTAATCTTCTACTCGGTTCATTTCACGCGTTCTTTTTGTGGGCGCTGGGGAAGAGGGAAGTGGGTTTATGTATTCAATTGATTTGAGACTGGAGGAGGAGTTGGTAGATTTGTTTGATGTTTTTTGAGGGGGGATGATTGGGAGGATGCGGTTGGAGGGGAGGGAATGGGTGGTGCTGGATTGATATGTGAGAGTGAATGTGTATGAGGGTTTCTTTACTCGTGTGTGATTGAGATGATGGGTAATGCTGAATTGTTTGTGGAATACTTGTAGGCTGCGCAGGAATTATCCATACCCGTGGGTAATCTGCAGCTTACATATAAAAGGTCATACCCACCCTGTGGACCATCTGTCGAGGTCTTGAAGTTACTCGCTCCGTACAGATAATCCGCGGATTATCTGTAGATGATTTGTTCACCTACGGATACGTGGATTATACGCGGATATATGGGGTATCTACGGGTACATGGATTATCTACGGATGATCTACAGATAACCCATGGGTGAGCCGTCCCATACTTTGAATTATCTGCTCCGCGGACGTATTATCCGCGTATTATCTGTCAAGTCCACGGGTACCCGTTGCGCGGCCAATTGTGCAATGGTGTTAGGTGAGGAAAAGGATACGGTGGGTTTGAGAATGACGAAGGGATTAAGGAGATGCGGAGATGTGAGACTTGTAGTTTGGATGAGATGATGCCTAAAGAGTAAGATGTGAAGGTGGAGACAGGAGAGTGTGGGAAGGGTTGTAGAAAGTATGCTATGTCTGGCAGCTGTCTTTGGAGACTGGGAGGTGCCTTTTTTGTTCAACTTTCTATTGTATTGATGTTTACTTTTGTGTTGCAAAGGAAGAATGGTTTCGATGTATTTGAATCGATGCGTTGTTAACATATCAAGATCGGTTGCTTAAAATATACATGTCGCATGGAGATCACCGCTGCAACTTGATTCCGCTAATACAGAGGATAGACAATGGTGCGTTATATTATAAGAAGGCCAATTATTTTGATATGCACATGTGCTTCTACATTAACTTCAATATATCCTAGCATATGCGACAACAGTATTATAATATCTTGTGTCTAGGAATGAAAATTGTAATGTGTGAATGAAGAAGCCCAAATGATAGGAGTGGCATGTGGGATTTCGAAAGATTCTAGTTCGTATAGTCACAACTGCTAAACCATCAGGTTCCTGACTAATAAATGTGCTGACCTGAAGGTTCAACACAAAAAGCAAATGTTATGGTAGTTGATTTGTGCTAGTGAACTTATTGGCCATAGAGACTGATAATAACATTATGGGTTGAGACGAAGGCCTGATTCGAGACGTGCAGTCGCCACTCGATTAGAGTAAGAATACTATGTTCTTTCGATTGCTCGCATTTTCTTCTCGTCTCTTCTCCAGCCTAGTATTGTTCTCTCCCGGCCGATTCACACGCTGATAGAGCAGTACCAAACCCATGGAATTCCAAGCGGCTGATAATCTGGGGATCAAAACCCGCATATCGCGAATTAATATCCGCACCCTCATTTGTACTTTCTAGGCTTGACAAGTATCTGTACCCAAAGAATTTACACAGGCGATAATGCGGGGGTAAAGATCGGATCGCTTAAGTGGGCCAGATAGACACTATCTTTAGCTAATGAAGTGGAGTTGTCCTGCCTCGAGGTATCAGATTATTTACACCGGGTCTCTTATCTAATTTATCTCGGCAGAAATATGGTCATCGTACATATTGCTGGTGCCTGCAATGGGAAGAAAAGCACAATGACGATATTGAAATAGGAGTGGGATAATCGAATGAAAAAATGGGTAATGTCTGGCTTTTGTGATTCCTACTAGGAATATTTTCAATGAGAAGCTATACCACTTGGCAGGTCATATCTATGCTGCTACTTTACAACATTGCTACGCGAAAGTTCCTTGAACGGGTACAAACAATCTCTGTACAACAACAGTGATTCTTGAATCGGCTACGGAAAGTTCGTTTGGGTCTCGAGAGATACTGAGTAGAAGCTTCAGATGATCATTAAACAATATTGTCGATGTTGCAGGCCACTGACCTCACGAAAAAATGATTGCATATTCTTGCGCTGCCAAGATGCAAATATTAGCGGTGTATATATAAAACTCAACAAGAGATCCATTTAAACCCTTTTCACTGGCAATATCCCAGATTTGAAACGGTCCTGCGTGAACAACTATGTTTTTGACATACAGCTAGTGGAGTAGCGACAGAGCGAACCCAGAGACTAGGCAGAAACCTCAAGGCTGATTTGGAGCTGGAGAGTGGGATCAGTAAAGTTTCGAGAAATGGAGGTTTGATATGAGGTTAAATTTGGGGCACTGTACGATCTTCGAAGGATTCGAGGATCATCGTCTCGGGTGAGACATCAGGATAGCATTTGGTCGCGAAACCATAGCTTTTCTTTGCTTACTGTATTCTTTTTATTGAACCTTGCATCTTGTCGAGAGATCTCGAATTCCAAGAAGGCTGTGTTGTTGTTTTACCCTAGTCGAAGGATTCGAAAATTACTTAAAAAAGTTAAGCCTTATGGGGCTGGACTAGGACAACGTGGATTGCCTTACAGGATAAGCATCGCTAGCAAGGGGATATTTGATTGCATTAGATAGACTTTGGGAATTCTGTGCAAAATCTATGAACATATATGAAGAATGAATCAGGAGGAAAATACAGTCATGATATTGAAACGTAGGAAGAGAGTACTGGTAACTTGATACATTGGTATCTTAAGCTTCTTGGTTCTGTGAGAATCTTTATGTGAATCGTGAGTTCTTTGAGAAAATGGGTTTGTTGGAAGCAAAGATGGGATTGTGGTGGAGAGAAGCGGCCCATGCAAATTGAGTGAATCACGTGTTCCGTCATTTAAACTTTTACCGCTAGGTCTCTTGGTACTAGGTAATCTGTAATTCTATCTGCTATCCAACAGCAAGCAACATAAGCAACATAACCAAGCTGGTAACCAAGCTCATGAACTTCAAGGACCACCATGCGCCAGGTGTTGATCAGTGGAGAGATCGTATGTCAGAAACCAACCACCAACGTTTATTTCCGTGGTGGGAATGGTGGATGTTTGTTTGTTTGTTCAAATGTTGGTTGGCCGTTGGCTCAAATCTCCAGGTGCAGGTAACTCTAGCAGTAATTCCAGCTTACCTAGGAAAATCATTTTCATACGTCCGCTCGTATGGGAGAGCTTACAGCCCAATTAATTAACAGTCGTTTGGAAAAAGCTAGGTCTTACAATATGATTGTGTACAGATCTACATTCGGTTGCTTTAGCACTATTGTCGTTATCATGGTAATCTTCCTCAACTTTTATCATTTAGCTGACCTGGATAGAATGATAGAATGGAATAGATACCCTGGTAGATATGGATTTAACTGTGGATATGCGGCGCAGAAATATATGCAAACAAGGCTTATTGGGTCCTTGCCTAGTATCCACAGCCATCAATCTCACCTGTTCACGTAAAGATATCTTGAAGTGAGCAGGGTTACGGCGCAGACAACAAGTATAATCTTCTGTTGCATCCATAAGATGTAAAGTCTTCTTATCATATTGTTGATTTCTTTTTTGATTTTACTTTCAAAGTTTGTATAATATGGTAATAATGGAGGGGTCAACGGCAACGATGAATTCCACCTGTGTATCCGGTGGACAGCCAGTAATTATTCAAGATGCAGCTTCGTGGAATACTTCCGGGTGTCCAAAGGGCTTTTACTGTGAGTAAAAGAACAAGTCTAGGTATTCAATTGGCATCAGAGGAAACTAATGTCATCCTCTTTCGCAGGTCCAAATAATACTCTTACAAATCTACCAGAATACTGTCCTCCAACTCCTCTTTGTCAAATACTGAGGTTCTCAGGAGGAGCATGTATACCAACCATGGGAACTTACGAACCTTCACTTTGTCCAGCCGGATATTCTTGTCCAGAGCCAGGAAAGCTCCAAAATCCATGCCCAGCGGGGTCTTATTGTCGCGCAGGATCAGCTTTACCAACGAAATGTGCAATTAGCTCAAGATGCCCGGAAAAAAGTGTTAGAGATATGAATCTTGTTCCTGTGGCTATTTTAATTATTGTGGATGTGGCAATGTTAATTGGAGCACTGGGCATAACTTTGAAACGAAAATTCAGTAATAGAGTACGGAATCATTCGAAGGAGAAGCGATCGAATAGGAAGACGTACACAAAGCCAGGAATGTTTCGAGGAAAAGAGTATTCTCAAATCCATGATGAGCAACTACAGGCAGCCCGAGAACAAAGCGATATTGCCTTGGAAGAGAGGATTATGAACCTTCAGCGAAGACCTACCGGGTTTGAGGAATTGGGTAATATGGACGAGGAATTCTTATACGATGGCCAGAACGTGGGGGAGGAGCAAGTCATGAATACTGATCTGCAACTGTTTGTTCAATCTTTGTCGAGATGCTTTGGAGGAAGTAAATTCGGATTATCATTCGAATTCGAGGATCTGAAATTCCACCCACCGAAGGCGCCGAAGCCTATTCTCTCACAAGTTTCAGGTTTAATTGATGCTGGAAGTCTATGGGGAGTAATGGGCGCTTCAGGGGCTGGAAAATGTAATATTCATTAATGTTCTTCTGACCGCAATCCAAAGCTAACGAGTCATAGCTACTTTTGTAAATGTTCTCATGGGTAAAACGAAGAATACTGGTGGAGTGACTAAAGTTAATGGCGTTGCTGGTGATATCTCGAAGTAGGTTCTTCTGTCAATGGTATATTACAGCAACTAACATTTACAGGTACAAAAAAATCATTGGATATGTACCCCAAGATGATATCGTTCTACCAGAACTTACTGTTCGGGAAAATATTCTTCATTCTGCTAGGGTCAGGTTACCGTGTACATGGAAGGAGGGCGAGATTCAACATCATGTTGATGTTTTACTTGCTTGTCTTCAACTTTCTCACGTAAAGGATTCATTAGTAGGTAGTACTGCTGCTCCAGTTATTTCAGGTGGTCAAAGAAAAAGAGTTAGTATTGGTATGGAATTAGCAGCTGCACCTATGTAAGTTTTCTGCCCAAGATTTCTCATTCTTAACTCACATTATTGCCAGGGCTCTTTTCCTTGATGAACCTACTTCTGGGCTAGATGCAACAGCCGCAAACTCTATCATGAAAACTCTCAAAGCTCTTTCTCGTCTTGGTATGACAATCGTAACTATTATTCATCAACCGCGGCAAGAAATTTTTGAATCTCTCGATAGTCTTGTACTCCTTGGTGCAGGTCGAATGATTTATTTGGGACCTCAAGTAGGTGTGAAACCTCATTTCGAAAGTCTTGGTTTTAAATTCCCCGACCATGGTAATCCTTCCGATGTTATGGGTGACATCATTGCCGGCGAAGGTCGTCTCTACAAACGTACTGGAGATGCTAGTATTCAACCTCTCATAGAACATTGGCAAAATCATCCAAACAGCGCATTTGAAGATGTAAAAGGTCCTGGTGTTTCAATAGGCGAATCTAACGCTCTTGCTTCGACCATCAAAACTCGTGGTACATACTGGTATCGACAAATTTGGTTTTGTTTCCAGCGTTCTCTCGTTCAACAATATCGCATGAAAGAGTCATTCTACTTTGAGTTAGGTGTCGGTGCCGCCTCAGGTTTCTTAATCGGTCTCGCGGAACTCAACCAAAAAGGTGCGAATTTCCGTGGTATCTTCAATGAACCATATGAAATGCTTTCTTCATCAATCGATTACAATTCTGTTCCTCAAATGGCACTTCTTGTCGGTCTAGCTATTGGTCTCACTGCTTCAGCACCAGGAGTAAAAGTCTTCGGTGAGGAAAAGTTGGTTTATTGGAGAGAAGCTGCAGCGGGACACAATCGCTTTGCGTATTACGTTGGAAAAGTTATCTCGACTTTGCCAAGAATGATTCTTGCAAATTTTCACTTCACAGTATTTTTTGCGTTCATGACTACACCAGTCATTGGCTGGATGGATATGTTCGCAGCCAATCTCCTTTATTTCTGGTGTATATATGGTCTCGCATCTTGCGTCTCCATGGTTACCCGTCGCGAAGACGGACCTCTTCTTTCAGTTATGGCATCTCTTATTGTTGGTGTGCTTAATGGTATGTCGCCTTCTCTTGAGAAAGTACGAAGTTGGCATTTGATATGGCTCTGGAGATCAACTCCGGGCACGTGGTTAGCGGAGGGATATTTCACGCAGAACATTAGTCCTATGGGGTATCTGTATAATATTGAGACGGCGAAGAATGCGGTTGGGTATGATTTGGATCACTTTACTCTGGATATGCTTATGCTGCTTGCGTTGGGAGCGGCGTATAGAGTTATCGCGTTTGTGGGGCTGAGGGGGATGTATAGACATAAACAGAGATAGAAGGGGAGATTTGAGAGGGGGTGGTTGTGGATAAAGAGATGGTTATGAATTGAATTGTATATACTTGGGAGTTTTGGCGCGAGGGATCAGGAATGCATATTGCCTTGAGTACTAGAGTACTAGGATCGTTGGAATTTTAGAATACCCATTTATTTTTGGGCGTATCAATCAATGCAAATACATGAAATAATACAGCACTTTATTATGAAAATGAAGTGATTGAATTCCCGTCAAGTGCTAAAGGAGAAAGAGAAGATACAGTTTAGCTTCGTTAAACCTTTGCTTGGTGGATAGATATCGGGTAGTCCTAGATGTAGGTTTTCAGAAATGATTTTCCTGGCCTCCCTATGCGTTCGTTTGGTAGAGCTATTTGTGGATGTTTCTTCACTGCGTTGTTTTGGTGATTATGTAATTATGTCATAACTCTATATACTGTTTCCATCGATGATCAACAGATTACAATCAAGGAAGAGCCTTCAGAGGAAGAAACTCGGATCAATCAAGAGATTCCTCTTTGTGATCTACCTTTTGGTCCAGATCTTGAGACTTAATCTATACTGTCTTGTTCCTACTCACAACCACACAATAAAATACTCACTGTCATCCATTCTGATCTTTATCGATTTCCTCTACCATTTTATCAAATCAAACTTATCTTCTCTTCTGTTCTTTTTTCGTCTTGAAAATCGATGAGATATATAGTGTGGCATGTGTATTCCTTTTTACAAGAGGTTGTAAATGTGCTAAAGGGTTGGAGAACTGTGTTGGCTATACCTGTCGGTTGAAGAGTTTGATAGTGTGTCGGTGGCTTGAGGATCCGGTATAGAGGTGAAGAGACGGGGTTTCATATAGTAGTGGTGTATGAAAGTTTTGGAGGAATGCGATGAGTTGGGACGGAATGTAAATATTGGTACTGTGGACTAGATCTTAGAGTGAATCAATAGGTTATTTGGCGGGGCGCTTGTGAGTCGGGGATCGCTTCTGCTGTTGCTACTACGATGATATATAAAGGGGTGATGGTATCTTGAAGTCTTCTGTACATCGTGTATAGGAGTTCAAGAGCAGAATAAACAAGAGTGCTTTGACGCTCTGGCGTTTCAAATTTGATATGATATGTTCACAGCGGAAGCTTTGTAGATTGAGATACTTGATCAAGTACATGATATTAGCTGACTTCTTTGTTTTTACTGTTATATGTCATGTTTCACTGATATTTAGTCATTGTCATGTTCTCCAGATATCGTTGCCATATGCCTGAGATGTAGTGTCCATATCTTCTATTTTGAATCAATTCTCATCCCAAGAAGCTAATTCTTAGAGAAGATGTATAATCATTGATTCGAGAAAAAGACAGAGAAGGGGTTTTCACAAACTCATCGGAAATTCTTCGGACGGCAATTTCAATTATGCTTAATGCTTCTTCTTTGGAATGTAAGGGAGTTTATGTTGAAAAAATGTTGAGTTCGTTGAGCTGAATAAGCGGGATATGTAGGTGAATAGGATGCGGTCTAAGTGTATGATGTACAAATCACTGCTCTGACCCCTGATCGTCTTGATGACTGTGATTTGATTAGATTTACTACAAATCGCATCTCGCATCTTAATTCATTTATAAAAGGAGCCACTTTCCTCTCCGATTTTAGTCAATCAAGACAGGTGATCACATCGCCGCCAGCACTTAGGTTGTGGAAGTAAACCGGTAGGTTCTGCGGCGAAAGTGTGAACGCGTGAAAACACGAATATGGACAGCGATTCTAGAGTTCGATTTTATGATTATTTAGACTTGAATTTGGTACATTATTCTTGTCGATCCAATTTGTTTTCTCTGTATTTGCTCCCAGATGTTGTCGTTTGGAATCAACTCATTCTCAAACTTTCCCCTCAACCCAGATATTGTTTCTTCACGTCTTCTTACTAGGTCTAAGCCCATTCTCTCTATCCACTCCATATTTTCCATGTAAAGAAAAAGGTATCAACAAACACTCATAGACGCTATCTCTCGACTGAGGTACAGAGAATCTGGGATTATAGTTTGTGGTGGGATAAGTTTTGAAATGTAGTACGTGGACTGCCGGCTGAGGACTATAAATGGAGTAAAGAGGGATCACGGGTTTGTTGAATTAGGAGTAGGAGTAGAATGTGAATCATTCGCTTCTTGCTGGGTAGGGATATTAGCGGGAATTCTGGGGGTACACGGTATCTCATTCCTTGTCTATATAAGAATTGACAGATTCTGATGTCAGGATAACTATACTGGAAAGATGAAACTCTGGTAACACAGGACCTCAAATCGTGCGTGCGTATTTCAAGAATTGCTGAAGTTGAGGCAGCTTCAAAGGCTTTGAGGTTTGCTGTTTTTGGATGACTAGAGATCGGGTTTGGTGGTCGTCTGAAGTACTTAGCAATCAAGATAGTGTAAATCCACCGTAGACTATACAATGACAGTGCAAAATGATTCTTTCACTGAAAAGAAGGACAAAATTGTGCTCCATAATTTGTCAAGAGTTTCACATTTTCCTTATCAGAATGCGGTTTCAGTAGCGCAGCGATTTCAGCCACGTTTCGAGGATCTGGCTGCTCTATTTTGATCGTGATGGGAAATCTTATATGGAGATGAGAGAAGTAAAGAAAGAATCGAATGATAAGTAATGGCCAAAGCTCTAACATGGGATAAGGATGAAATATATACGTTAAAGAGGGAAATGGAGGAAGTGTGGGGTGTTGAGTGATCATGATTAGCCTCTTTCAACTTGCGTTCGTATTCTATTTAAGAGATGGCTCTAGAACTTTTGAATCGAGTAGTAAAGAATGAAGTGACTGTGGAAAGGCTTGATGGGATCCTTGGAAGTACTGCAGACTATGACTGCAGATAATAGCAACTTCGGACTTCAAAATTGGTCTTGAATGGGGATACAATTTGGAAATCTAGTTTCATAAAAGGACACCAGTCGTCTGCTTGGCTTGTACAACCACCACTTCGCGATCTCGAGGTGAAAATGCGGGGTATGGTTTTGATCTTCGCATGATACTCCACTCACAGAAATGATAGTGAATCAAATCTGACTATTCCCTTTGCTTTATTCCTGTGTCGAGAATTGGCATCATCGATCGGGCATCTCCGTAGCAGGATCAGCGGGAACTAGAGGGGGTTCTTTTAGACTCGAGTGTTATTTAAGTAACGGCTGCACTCCTAAAGTAACGGAACAGCCAAAAAACCTGACTATACCGTACCTTCACAGCGTTATTTGTACTTTTGTCTGGCTATTATAATTAGAATGGGTTGGGGTACTTGTTTAAAGCAGACAGGAACCTACATGCTGGTTCTTTGTTTAACCGACACGCTTTCACCGTATCTCATCCCATTAAGTATCTTTTCGCTGTCATTATGGGAGATTTTATATCTGATGTCGCTAATGATGAAGTTATCCACTTTGGACTGGATAATAAAGTCAAATTTCAGCCCAGAACTTGATAGCTAGTGCGCGGTAAGTCTCAAAAGTTGAGGAATTATAAAGGTGAAATTGAGCAAAATGGGTGGAGCGAAGAGTTTCCTCTATTAGTGGCAGTGGCTTATTCCCCTTGGTGCGATTTTCATTTGAGTTAGATGGCCACTTTATATAGAGACCTACTCTTGAATGTCAAAATCAGAATGCGGGGTATTACTTCCACCTTTGCCTATTCTTGAAGGGATAGTCCTTGCATCACAAGTACTATGCGTCAACTGCTCTCTTGATCACGATCCACTGGAAGTGCCTATCTAGATTTCGATTCTATAAAGCTATCCTCAATGTAAACTTACCAATATTGCAGTAAAGACCATACTGAGAGAAGCTGGAAGGGCCCACTCATGGGACTGTAGCCGGAGAAGTTGTCGTAGCTTTTGGTGTAGGAGCACAATATTGATACTTGCATTGGAAACCCGGATAGCAATAAATCGCTACAAGAATATTGATCGAAAGGATGGAATTTCTGGATTGACGGTATCGAGAAAAAACGACGACGAAGTATTACCTCCGAAAGCCTTGATATTTGACAGTAAAGTTGTACCAAAGGGAAGAGGATGAGAGAACTACATGATTGAAACAGATACATGGGAAGTCTACCACAGAAGTATAATTTCGAAGCTGCCTGAATCTCAAATATCCACATATTTTTTTTATCTTGCATCCCCCTTCTGGACGGATCCCACCTGCTCTATGGTTGAGATCCTCTACTGGAGACTTTGTAGTACGTTATCTCCCTCATTCGTGCATACTTATAGCAACGAACTCAATTCCAGTTTACCACAATTAAAGACACGGGATTCAGCCCATGTACAATATCTACCATTCTCTTAGCGAGTGAATGACTTTACAAGAAGATTCAATACTTCACATGTTCATGCTGAGAGAAATGAGATTTTACCCAGTCATGGAAATTATATAAGCGTGCTCTACACCTGTTGCAACGACTCAGTAAATTGCAAATTCGCCATGCTAAAGATCTGTTAGGATCCATCAGCTCTCTTCCCGTCAGAATTCGAATGCTCACCCACAAAGAATCTTCTATCATATATAACATTGATACCATCTAAACCGACTAACCATATCCAGCCAGACGATGGCAAAGTCACAAACTAAAACAGTAAAAAATGCTTAAAGACAATCAGGATGTCTATGTACAGATATTGGTGATGTGGAAAAACGACATACATCATCTCATCTCATCTCATCCCAACAACTCAGCATTAGGATAAATTCTAGATGTAGAAATAGAAGACAAAAAAGCCATATAGAGGTTCGAAACAGACGGCGAGTACCCCATCTATCCTGCCCAGTCTAACTTCTTGTTTGTCTGCACTCGAAATTCAGAGCACAGCACCCCTATTGAGACTAAATCTATCAGACTCCTCGAATGTTGTTGGAAATAAAAGGAAGGTTTGAGTGGGTATATATATCGAAATTCGAGAGCGTTTAACAGCTGGTGGAATGAGGGGTAAATCATTATAGAAGATGATTCACTTGCGATTTGCGAGTAGGTGGAGCATATATTCTGGGTCCTGGATTTCAGGTATTCGTTTTCGATGTAGAAGTTAATATGCTAGAACACCCATTCGCAGCTTCGAGACCGATTCGTACTCTTCTTCTTTTTCTTCAATAACCCCGGGTTATTGAGATAAGTGCGCGAGGATATCTCTTTGATCAACAAAATGCCAAGGTGTTATCGTCTGGAGGAATGTCATTGCTGTAAAGTTCCAAACATATCCAGTAATCTGTATATTCATCAACATTAATCTTCATCTCAAAAAGAAACATCCGTATCGTCCTCCTCACCAATCCTTCCACACCCCCTCTCTTTCTCTTTCTCCCCATCTCCGATTTTTATTCCCCTACTCCCATCACCTCCACTAATACTCCTCGGCAGCGTCAAAATTAACCTGTCATGCTCACGCTCATTCACAATTCTAATTCCCGTTTCCACCACCTCCCTCACATGATCCCTCTCGACCGTAATCGCCATTTTCGGTTTCCTGATTCCCATCTCTCTAATTCCATTTCCATGTCCAACTCCATTTCCAAGCCCTCTGTCCTCCCCCTCCTCTCCATCATCAATCGTATCCCCTACCCATACTCCAGCAGTCACAGTCGTTATAACAGTTGGTAAATCCATAGCATCTCTCGCATAACCATAATTATCTAATTTCGCCCCATTCATACCGTTCGGACTCGCAAATAAATGATCTCGATTCGAAAATCCCATATTCTCGGGAATTGAGCGGGGACTGGAAATAAGTGGTCGGGGAGAAACAGGAGAAGGGACTGTGCTCGTGCGGATAGTAGGATAGGAACAGGTGTGTGAATGAGTATGCGAGTGAGACCGACGCGGGAGGAAGGTGGAAGCATTGTCTTTGGAAGTTATCCAGTGTAGAACTAGAACACTGAAGAGAACTACGTATATCTATGAGTTTCTTGAAGATTCTTTGAAAGAGAAGATGAGATAGAGGCTTACTATCGAGATTACAACACATGAGACATATCCATCCTGGTTCACCTTTCAGCACCAACAATAATGTCAAGTTACTAGAGAAAATATCAGCTATCATCCTAAAGGACCAGGAGAAGTAACCTACACGACGCTAGACGAAAGCGCACAACAACTTCCAATAAAAGTACGGAGTGCGACGGTACGTATCTGTGAGTTTGGATTATTTCTGTAGGAGTACAAGCCTATATAGATGAGTTGAGGAGTGGGAAGAATTGTCGATGCAGAATTACCTTGCAGTGGAACGAGGAATAAGGACGTTAGGTAGACCTATATATGATAAGCCTGCATTCTAATACCGGGAATATCAACGGCTCACATTGACCAATATATCGAAAGCCTGCCTAATGTTAATAAACACGATCCGGCTCGAATAGAAACCGAATGAGTAGAAAGATAGGCAAAATATTACCTACAATAAGAGGTATCATCGCGACTTGCTTCATCCCAATCCGGCATTGACCGTTCTCGTAATCGGCGAATCGGCTTTAAAATTAAAATCAACAAGAGCCTCTTTCCAACCAGAGCTCGAAGCTACACTCACAAGATGAAATTCAATGCGATGACTACGCAGTAAGGAACTGAAAGAATCAATATTGAATCAATCCATACAAATCAGCCGACTAACTTAGCATTCCAATCGAGTTGAAGAGGTAAAGAGGATCTTTGAAGCGCGGTTTTGACGATCGACGAATAATATACTGATATCTTAGCCAGTACAAGAGTAGAAAAAAAAAGCATGAGCAGACTTACAACCCTTTCAACGAGAAAATAGTAGATAAGCTGCTGGCATTAGTGAATATAGCGGTCGCTTGTGCAAAGAAAACATACGACCTAAAATATCGTGTAAGTATAGCTGACTGAGTATAATACAAGGAATTGACGACTCAACACCAACCAGAAGACAGAAAGTCTGATCTCTTGATCTCAATACTTACTTTCGTCGTCATATAACAAGACAAGCATAATATAATAGCATTGGAGCACATATACTGCGAAGAATTGACACCAAACCCCGCCGACACCACTGCCGACCCAAGAACAAATACCAGGGAATCAAAATATATCAAAAGAGCCACTGATCAATTCATCTATCAGTCACCAATCTCTTGTGCCGAAAAGCTGGTAGATGATCCCTTCAAACTTACACCAACAAACGAGAGGATATCGAGACCAATCCTGTACATTTTGAACGCGACGAGCTGCATGAGAGCCTTAGTATCTTGGAAATCGTGCAGGTTTTTCGATCGCGCGGATAAACATACTCATACAAATTACTAAAACCGCCATGGATATCATCGACAAAACAATTGAGAAAACAGTTCCAGCTCTGGGTTCATCTGCCGATGCCTCCGCCATTCGCTGCATGAGGACTCCCATTTTCCGACTTCAAATCTCAATCGAAATACATAACAATGGCGAGCGAGAGAGGAATTGTCGTAAAAGGCGAAGCACATTGGAAAAGTTTTCAACTGTCATGTCGCTATTAATGTCTTGGTATGTTGAGTTGTTATCCGATTTCCATATTTTGTTATCTTCCGGGTCGGTTTATTGTGTAAGGCCTGAACTAAAGTTTGTTCGAGGAAAGACATGATGGCTCGATTCAGCGAATCCGATGCGTTCAAATCAAGCCCTGGCTTGCATTATGAGTGCCATGGCTTGATGTTGAACAAGAGGGCTAGAGATATCCCACGTCATGGGAAATGAGGTATGTTGAACCGAGGAAGCAAGATACTCGTGTGGAAACAAGGAATGTGAGTAGCACCGAAGAAATTTCTGCAGGTCTAGAAAGTCAATCAATAACAGTGAGTAACGTGAATCTGGGTTATCTGTCTCTACAAGATCCTGACAAAATCACGTAAAAGAAAGTGCAAGATTATGTTGGGAGACATGAGATTCGGATACTTGCGCTCAACAAAGCCATTGTGTTACCAAGTCCCCGAGAATTGCACGTGAGGTAAGGGATGAATAATCTCTTAAATAGAATGATATGCAACCTACGGGTCGCCAAAAAAGCAAAAATTCAAAGAAAAGCAGGTCAAGCATTCGTATGTAGTCTAATATACACAATCAAATGATCCTTTGACAGTTGCTGAAGCCCGCAAAATTGGATTCACGATTCTTGCCGTGGAACCATCGGAACTTTGCCGATGAATATACACGTGTTATCCTCAAACACAAGACCATCGACACTTTCAGCTTTTCAAGGGAGGATGGAAGTACTCCAATGTACAACAAATAATCATTTTCATCTATACAGAAATTTATCTTCCGAAATGCTCACTATTTATACCTTCGATTGTAACCCGAATAGCGAGTATTTTCGGAATAACCAGGAGGGGTACTTGTCGGGTCATCTAAGCTGATATAGATAACAGCATCTTTCTTTCCCATCTTGATTGCCTTCTTTTCATTTTTTGCAGCTTCCCTCTCTAACTTCTGCAATCTACTCATTTCTCTTTTCTCTCTTCTCGACAATCGAGGAAACTCACTTCCTTCGCCGACTAAGATTTTACCAGGATGAATAACATTCATCAATGCAATTGCAATCAACATAGGCAAAGCATCGAGAACCATGAAATACCATTCATGATATGGTATTGGATTCTTGCTTGGATCAAGACCAGCTGAAAATTCTACCAAGCGGTAGATAATTCGTGTAGTGACGAGGGCGAGAGACGTAAACATGATATACAAGAGAGGTCTCCAACCGCGATGTCTTTGATCTAGTATTTGATTGGCACTAACTCCTATAGATCTTTCTCGTTGCTGCATGGTGAACATAAATTTGATTGCGATGGCTGTGAAAATCAGGATGCAACATGCCTGGAATCCAATACCGCCCATGTAGATATGGATACCGATCATTAAGATATTTAATTCGGCGCCGGGAGATATCAGTACGCCACCCACAACTATGCAATGAGTCAGAAAAAAGCTCCGTTGATAAGTTGGAGTTTCTTACGTTGTGTTATGAAGGATAGCACGTCAAGCCATACGAAGATCTTGGATATCTGGATACCTTTGATGCCCCAAACCTTCTGATCTGGAACGAAGAAGTAAATCATTCGTCCTAGAACCATATATACAAATGCATTAATCCACATAGGGGCAAGCAAAATCAGAATTTGAGAGACAGTAGCCAGAGCAACATTTTGTTGCATTTTCGTACTAGCTGAGCGTATCGCAAAACTCATGAATTCCCACGTACACCCCATGATCAATACCCAACATAGTCTTAGCTTCTTGTGGTAAAATGCTTGGAAAATATGAGCCATTGTGACGACGAAGAATAGTAACGTGAAGACAACCGCGGCGGCAAATGATGGATAAAACCCATAGTTGGCATCTATCATGATTAGCTGTCGAATTCCGGTGAGAAAGCAAGTACATACTGCAAGCCCATTCGGACACGTGACTGTTTTTATCTGGCGTGACGTTGATACATGATGGCGTTGGAGATGCAGTTGTGGAAGCACTGCTGGTTATGGTCGTCGTGGAAGACATGACTGCTAGGAATATGCATAACCTGAAAGCAAGTGGTATATTGTAACTGAGACAGGATATAGATACAGACGATAACGGGACTCAACATGGCTGTAAGCCTCATATATAGTTGTCATCTTGAAACAAGATCCAAAGGATAATATCGCTGAGTATTTTTAGGACAAACTCAATTTTAACTCCGCCATCAAGACTCTGGCTATATGAGAGCCGCCATGTAATGAAGAATCGGTGAGACAGTACGTACTTCCATCGTAATAAACGATCCAATTGACACGACAGCTTCACCGGGAACTCCAGCGGCTTGTGCATGATTAACACATTTCCGACATGTGAGGAACCTGTCACCAAGGATGATGAACGGGTGAAGGATGTGACCAATTGCTTTTCACGTAAATATGGATAGCAATGAGAACCGTTGCGCTGGCGTAGAATAAACACAGCCTAGCCAGATCCACATGTAGGTACAGATGGTCCAATGAAAATGTGCTGATGTGGAGCACCAACTCCTCGACTTGTCATCTTCAACACGTGATCCAAGTAACAACTTTGAAGCATTTAGAGCGAGATAGGTAGGGACATTGAAATTGAGATTTGTTCATCCATATGTCATGAGAGTAGGTGGCCTCCAAGTAAAGTTGTTGCCAAGTCTTTCTAGACTACCAGTGTACTGAATGCATCTGAGAGCACGTGCTGGCCCATTCGCCTTCCATGCTGAGCCATCCCAGGATACTACCCTACTTTCCGTTGGCAGGTAGAAATATCTGACCAGCGATTTCGACATGAAAAGACAACCAGATCACTTACATACATCGGGTAAACACTCTTTGAAGCCTCCAAAATATTTGGGAACTCAATAATTGAGGGATTGCGTTAAGCCTTGAATGCTGAATGTCGATTTGTCCTCTCAAGAATTTTCCGAAGAACAGAAGTCGCTTTCTACCGAGATCTCATCATATAACGAACCGTACCGGAGACTGGCTGAAGTCTGCATCGTTCCACCACTGTTCCTATTTCTGTTCTTGTCCTTCTTAGAGTAGATTGGCAAGGAATTCGGGTAATTTGAGAAGGCTTGGATGGTTCTCATATGACGGAGAAGGTCAAAACATTCAGAGCCTACGGAAGACGGCTCCCCCTAAACAATTAAGTCGACTCAAATGCAGCATTTTGATCCTTGACATTTTATGTATACGAGCAGTTCCAGACCTCCAATCATGCCGACCAACAAATACGCATAAAACCCCTGCCTTTCGAGCGCTGTTTCACATACCGTTAGACTATTACCAAGAAACGTCAAAAGTGTGAAATACATACGAACCATTGATCTTCTGATAGAAACATCAAACGATGGTTAGAAAATAGAGTATGAATTAAGCTTCCATACCAAGCTTTATCGCCAAGCCGGGAGTTATTTTGACACATGGAAATTGATGAATGATTGGGTTGCTCAGGGATGCGAAGGTTGGGATAGCGGTCTACTACCGATCGATTCTAGAAGCAGGGTCTTGATACATTTTTCAGGATGCGAAAACGAACAAACGAGGGGCGAGTACTTTCAATGTATTGGACTTTCTTGTAGCATGATATGCATTTCTGTTCAAGAGATTTACGACGACTGCGAGTCTTCGAGCCTTTGTGGTAGATAGGTAGGTAGGTAGAACAAATTGCGATATGTATAGCTACTAGGAAGATACGTACACAAGAACAGCATCCCTACTGGGTAAGCAATATCAACGAAGGAACATCTCAATTCAATATCAAATACCAGCACCAACATTACCCTAATAAGTGTTCCCTTGGCCCATAGTCCCTCGCCACAAATATCACATCTTCAAACACCAATGTTAACTACTAACCAACCTACTTACTTACCACATAACATACCAACTTCAATTCTCCAAACCGTCAGTCTAGCCAACTAACACACATTCAGCTAACTACATCATGCACCACCCCGCAACTCGGCCACCAAACGAAATTGCTCGAGCCTCAGTCAATCCCTGAAATGCATCGTACCTTCCTCCTCTCCTTTCTAGCCTCAACCGACATCCAATCATCGACTTTGACAGACATGTCCAGCTAGATCTTCACGTAAGATTTCAATTTCAAAAAGTAAGGGTCCTTTAGGTATCTACCTAAATCGGTACCACCATAAGCTTCGTTTCATTTCATGAGATACAAAATCTCTCAATCGCAATACGAAGTCTAAGCTAGGGCTGAGAAAGTCTCCTTTCTTAGATTCTTATTTGAATAAATCAGAGTTGTACTCGTTACCTATTCGTATATAATGCTGAGGATGACCTGTATTATATTATTGTCTGGAATCTGTTCTGATTGAGGTTTCTTTTCTGTGTTCCATAGGTACTATTTCCTTCTTTTACCCACTCTCCTATCCTACTTCTCATATTCACTCGATTTTAACTGTTCCAACTTTCTCTCCATCTGACTCAGTTCGGGGTTCAGCCTGTCTGTTCCCTCTCTTCTTTTCCCACTCTATTTCTCTGCTTTCTTCGGGTTGCTGCTAGATCAACACAGACACCTCCAACTACCCTGTCAATCTACTCTACTACAACGTCCTCCATCTACCTTCTGTCTTTTTGACCGAAATACGCAGTTCGAGTCACATTTCAACTCAAACCACTGCAGTCAACAACCACATCTTACCCATTCTACCCCCCCAATAACCAATCATCACCTCCCCTACCTACCGTAAGAATGACGACCCCATACATCGACTCGCCACACACCGACACCCCACACATCACCAAGATCCCCCTCGAAACCATCTCCAAACTCGCTCCCTTCTCCGGTCTCATCCTCTCCATAACCCTCATCCTCTACTTCCTCATCCGCTACTACCTCTTCGAACCCCTCCTCCTCCCCTACCTCTACGGCCCCACCTTCACAACCATGCCCTTGGGCTCCGCCCTCCGCTCCGGCTTCATCAACCACCACATCGCCGGCCTCACGAAACTGCTCATCCTCATCCTCGCAGCTTATCCCTTCATCTCCGTCACATTCCTCACCAGTTCCCTACACACCCCATTCGCCCCAGGGAGCGACACCACAATGGGAGATGTACTCATCATCGCCGCGCAAATGTTTATCGCAATGTATATATTCGAGTTACTGTATCGACCGAAGATTAGTCCGGTGAGCGTGGGACATCATGTTGGAACTATTTTGATTGGTCAGAGTGCGATTGCAATAAGTTTGGACTTGGTGAAGGAGAGGGATGCGACGATTGAGTTTATTTTGTGTACGGTCTGGGGTATGTCTTCTTTCCTTGGCACATCTTCATCTAAATCTTCATTTGCCCATCTGTTTGCAACCTCCTTCCCTCTCTACCTCAATCCACTAACATAACCCTTCCCCTCAAAGGAGCCTTTGATATCATCTCGGAATTCCTCCCCCACCTCACCATCATCCTCTACCGCTGCAACCCCACCTCCCACACCTTCCTCCGCAAAATCTTCCGCATCGCAGCCATCACCACCTTCACCGGTACCATCGCCGAAACAATCATCACGATGTTTCTCTTTGGGAGCTTGTGGAATCGATGGACATTGGCATTTAACATCTCCACGCCCTTGCTACATGTGGTGTTTATGGCGGCGCAGTTGTGGGGGACGTGGAACTTTGTCGGTTTGTATAGGCGACAGGGGGTTTTGATGGGGGAGAAGGAGAAGAGGGATATGGAGGAGGGGAGAGGGGTGAACGGAGTGGATGGAATGTGGAATGAGGAGAGGAGTATGAGTGAGATTGAGGTGGAGAGACAGGGAGAGGGGGAATATGTTGGGAATGGGAGAAAAGAGGGGGTTGTGAAAATTATCCGAGTTTGAGGGAAGGGATGATGATCTTTCGTTTTCTCATGACTTTGTGATATCTGTGAGGAAAACACATAGTGCAAGGAAAAGGTGATAGAGAATGTGTTGGGGTGAAAGACTGTGGGCGAGGGCATCAGAGCGTTACATCGAGCATTTTGGTATTGGGTTATCGTATTGCATTTGGTGTGGAGTTGGAAGATATGATGGGTGGATGAATCATGTATAGATACTCTGAGATTCATCAATAGCGTGTATGATATATAATAGACAGAAACGGACTGGTATGATAGACAGATAGATAGACGAAGAATGATAGAACATATCGATTAAGCTAGCTTGATGGACCTACCTTCTAAAAGCTGGTAAGAAGCGTGCGTAGATGTGATATATTGTGAGCCAGATAATCTGCCAGCAGCTCTAACAAATTCCAGACAACACCATATACACCGCTGACTCCCGCCCGCAGATTATGCGCCTTCCCCAATCACATCCCTATACCAATCTCCAACCCCAACCAACAACCTCATTGAAAAAAAAATTCCTATCCTATCAAGAAACCAAATTAGTCTCAATACCTTTCCACGTTATTTTCAATAACATTTCTCGTCATGGGAAAAAAAGGAGTAAAAAATAAATCAGAAGCTGAACGCGTTCTCAGCAATGACAACTTGTGTCTCTGAGTGAGCTGGGTATAACGTATGTGTTGATCATCATTTTATTTTTTGGGGTGATGGGTGATTGGGGGAATGAGGGTGGGTGATGGTATGGATGGATGAGGGGAGAGGAGAGAAAGGGAGAAGAGAGAATGGGATGGAAAGGGAGGGTACGTACGGTTGGAGGTTGGGGTGGTTTGTTTTTCTTGTAATGCGGGCTGGCTGGCTGGATGGCTCATGTTGGGAGATGGAGTGGTGATTGAATGAATGAATGAATCATCGTAGAACAGGTGTGCCCGACTTGATCGAGCTCTCAATTGATCTCTCAATCAATCCCCATCAACCACTACCCACTACCCACTACCCATCACTCATCAACTGAACACTCAAAGCAAAGCAGCGCATACTGCATGCTTCGTCGACATGATTGGGTACGTATGTGCCTAGGTAGGTAGGTAAATATACGATGGAAGGTGAAGAAAAGAAATTTGCGTAGAGAGAAACGGAAGCTCGAGCTTTGAAGAAATAAATACATGGTGGAAAAATTGGAAAGTGCGCTAGGGGGGTTTGGGGTTAGTGTGTTTGTTTTTTGTGTTGCTGGTGGTGGGTGTGGATTGGGAAATTACTCGGGACACTCCCTTTTTGGTGGATCCTGGCCTGGAGGGGAATATTATTATTATTATTATTATTAGGCAGTTTTTCTTTTTTGCAACGGAAAATATTCTACGGATTGTTGACGATGTATGCGAAATTGAAGGATTTATAGTAGTTTTGTTTTCACGATCTAGTGATTTATAATGCAAAGAAAAGTAATGGGTAGGATCACAGTTTCTTTCGATTGCTCAAACTATAACTATTCCATCCTTCCATCGGTCCATCCATCTTCTCTGATTCCCATTTCTCGTTTCCAAATCGATGCTTGCTGTAGGAGCAGTTTCATACCATATCGTATCGTATCGTTTCATTATAATAATCATTATTCATCTAAAAGGGGCGTATATCATTCAGTCATAAAGGAGTCTGTTTCCGCTGTTAGTTTGTGATTTTGGCTGACTGGTGGAGGTGCAACTCACGTAGTAATTACAAAATAAAATTCGTCAGGAGATTCACACGCTTAAGCTTGGGCGTCGTCGGCTTCGCGCTTGTAGTTGTCGTAGGTACCGTAGGAGCCGTAGTTTGTGTAGCCGGTTGGGGTGGGAGTTGGGGTTGGGGTGACGGTGGTGGAGGAGGTGGAGGCGGAGGGGTAGTTTTCGTAGTTGCCGTCTGTTTTTTGGGGAAAAGGAATGGTTAGTTATGCGTATGGGAATGGGATTGGGTGGACAAGATGTAGTGGGGGGGAGGTATGGGATCATTATGTAGCGAGGGAGTTCACGGACAATTGCCGTAGTCACCATCTGAATGAACAGAGCGCAAAGTCAGCATTGCTCAGGAGAACCCATGAGACAATTGAGGACATGAGAGTGCGAGCATAGCTTAGGGAAAGAGAAATGAAGAGAAGACTTACAGTCACCGTAGTCACCGTAGTTTCCATAGTCTTCTGGGTTGGCTTCTGGAGCACGTGCTTTCTTGTTCTTGTATGCTCCGTCTGAGAAGAATGATTAGTCGATGGTAATGTTTATGATGCGTGTTACTTACAGTTTGCGTATGAGCCATAACCGGTTGGTGTTGGGGTTGCTGACGAGGAGCTTGACGAGGTGCTTGAAGGGGTGGCGGAAGGGTAGTTTTCGTAGTTACCGTCTAGAATCATGAGGTTAGTGCTGTATTAAAATGGCTCCTGATGTACGAACAGTTTCCGTAATCGCCATCTGTAGGAGGTTGGGTCAGCATTTCATAGTCATAAAACCAAGATTCCAGAGAATAAATTGATCTGAACATGAAGCCTAAGAAATGTATTGAATTGACTTACAGTCACCATAGTTTCCATAGTCAGCACGCTTTGCTACTGGTGCAGGCTCTGGTGCGGCTTCTCTGACTTTCTTGTTCTTGTAGGTACCGTCTACAGAAAAATTAGCCATGTGGACTTAAGACATGTGATTGATGTATCTGCTTACAGTTGGCATAGCTACCATATCCAGTTGGTGTTGGTGTTGGTGTAACGGAGGAAGAGGATGGGTAATCCTCATATGTTCCATAGTTTCCGTAATCACCATCTAGAAATATGCATTAGCACTCTACTCCCAGGTCATCAGGGAGGTGGTCTTACAGTTACCATAGTCTGCTGGAGAAGCATCAGCTTTGGCTTCTGGTTGAGGTTCTGCAACAGGTGCAGCGACAGCGCCAACAGCGGCGAATGCCAAAAGCATGATAAGTTCTCTTGAGAAAAGCATATTGAATGTAGTCTGGTTGTAGTAAATGGATTGGGAATGATAGAGAGAGATATGAGTGATAGGAGAATAGAGATGATGTTTGATGAGAATAATGATCAAGTATCGTGGGGTGATTGATCTTAAATAGCTTCAGGATACTACAATCCGCCTAGAGTCTAGACGTCCGCCTCAATGTATTGCCAAAAACATCCATATGGATACATCTTACCGAAACAAGCGATGCTTTCACCCACGTAAGAAAAGCATCATAACTTCGTAAGTATCTATTCTTGGCAGCATGTCAATCAATCGGTCAAGTTGTACTTGTTTTAATAGGTGCGATATTACTCCCACGTCATGATTCTTGGTAGATTCCCACTCGGGCTAACACACCGACTATGATATCGACAGCTATTCAGCGATCTAGCAACCAAAAGACGTGATAGAACTCGGAAGTAAGGAGTACGAGACCAAGTAGATACATCCCATCCCGCACGTTATACGTATGGGGAACATCAGCCCACCAACTCAGCTTCTGAATACCTACGTATTACTATCGCGGCATCGCTTAATTCGTATCTGCATAGCCACTTGGCTAAGTGTACAGTTGGGTGTTGCGGAAAATAATGTCGCCGCAGCGAGTATTCATAAAATGGCATCAGTGAAAGGCTTATGTGAGGTTGGAATATGGTGTAATACACCAAGGTTGCATGGAAATTGCGGGGTCTAACAGTTCAAACTCGTGTTGGGTGGCTCGTATCTTTGGATGATCTACGTTCAGGTGATTGATACGAGAACGCACGAAGATCCATTCTTTCTGATCTTGGCATTCTGGAACGACCGGATAATTGGATATCTTATCGATTGTGGAGAAAGAAAGAACAAGATCAGATATAGTGAAATGCTTATTATTGTGACTTCTCATGGCATTCGGAAAATGGAGGGTATGGAGGGTATCCAGGTCAGGGTAGTCCCAGTGTGAAGAATACGAATAAGGGTGTTGTCCAAAAACCTTATGTTGACGTGAAAGCTTGGGAGAACTGGTGAAGAGCTCGTTGGACTTGTTAGCTCCTCTAGTCCTCAACCTTGGAAGTGAAGTGAATTGAAGAAGTATATTTAGAAACAAGAAACAACACCGCCAAGTGAAATTGACAACACAATGGAAAGAGGGTTAGCTGTCGGACCCTATTTTCCCATTTTTCCAGCATGTCCGACACTAAATCCATAAGCGATGCGTACCCTACCTGGGTATAGACGTGATCCCTGAAAGATACCCGCAGCCCGCAGATTGCCCCACTAAATAGTGATTTGTCGATCAATCTACGGGGGGGGTCGAGGGTCACCTCAAGTTCTCGAATCTCAACGTGCTTGCTTCCTTCTATCTCTTGCCTTTCCTGCCTTTTACATCTTACGTCTTACCATATCTCACCATATCTCACCATACCGGTAATTCTAAGCCTTCATCGGCTTTTCCCACACTTGTACATTGGTTTCACTCCAACCACCAAACCAACCTCGTACAGCACGACACAAGTTAAGCCCATCAATAAGTCTTGGAACATGCGTTATCAGTCTCTCCAATCTGGTGTCATGTTTTCTTCTTATCAAATCGGATCATCGCTTCCATTCGATAGTCTAAGGTTCCATTAGGTTGGACTAGATCATTGGTACCAAAAGTATTTGAACGACCTAGATACTTGGATGGCGAAGTTGCTGATCAAGTCGAACGAACGATCAAACCCTTTTCTTCACCTCACTTCATTCATCTCCTCTTTTTCTTTCAAATTTGGTTTGCATTTTCATCTGATATTGTCGGATACTTTGCACGGTTGAGTGGTTGACTGTTGTCCAGCATTTGCTTCATCTTGATCTTCATATTGTACCCCACCATATCCATTTGTCGATATGTCGTATTCTCCATTTTCAGACAAGTACAATCACGTACCTCAATCAGAAGATGGCGAAGGTTTACTTTCAAATCCCGAGCCAACGTATAAGCCAACATCCAGACGAAATGGCACCATTTGGTATATATTATCACTCCCGGTAGTATCGTTGTTGTCAGTTGGACTCGGCATATGGATTGGTTCTCGAATTGTAGCGGATCCCGCGAAATTGTGTCCTAGTTATGTACAACATTACTGTATGACCTAGCATTCGATCCGTTCACCTCTTGTTCTAACATACAAATAGCTCCTATTCTTAATGATATCGACACATCATATCAGCCGGTGATGTTCAATGGATCATTCATGAAAGAAAATGCGTTCCGATTAAAAGCAGGCCCGGAAGTGGATGCAGCATGGGGAAGCTTAGGAGTACATTGTAAGTAATATTGCATATACGAATCGATTGAATCGGCCAGAGCTAATTGTACATAGACCGAAGTTTCGCATTGCCAGCTAGTGAAGCTGAGAAATCCGGATTGACATCTGCTCATGTTCAAATCAACGAAAAATACGGAGGAGGATTCCCGGTCAATCTGGAAGGACTACATCACTTACATTGTCTTAACCTTGTGAGACAATCTCTATACTATAATTACGATTATTATCGCGATCAAGGAAAAGGAGCATTTGTGAATGATGATAATATCATTCAATACCACGTCTGTAAGTTTATCTCCAATTTACGATTTCATCACAAACCACTCCAATCTACTTCCATAAATGACCCAATCAAAACATGTACTAACACCCTCCAGCCCATTGTCTAGATATTATCCGCCAGCAACTCATGTGCCAAGTCGACACTGGCGTCCTCGGCCAAGTATGGTGGGATAAATCCAAACCACAAGCATTCGTAGATTTCAACACCGAACATCAATGCAAGAATTTCGATGCCATCAGACAATGGGCAGAGGAAAGACAACTACCTGCGGGTGGACCATCGGATTTCCTGCAGAGACCGAAGGAGAGTGATGTTCTGGAGAGTATACCATAAGGGCAAAGGACTAAAAGAGAACAATTGAATAAATGATGTATGAATCGGATGAGGTTGATCTGGGCTGAATTGGGTTGAATATGGTGTTTGGAATGGGTAGGTAGGTATACGGATCTAAATAGTTCAGATTTTTGGAGTTATATACTCGAGCATAGTATAATATCAATTATAATATTCAGGAACTATCAAGGATCACTTATTACTGTGAATCAATATCTCCAGTGAGATCTAATGTATATTCACTTGTTTAAGCGCATCAATTTTCAATTCCCATCGCATCTCGAAAATAAACCATTATTCGTCTCATTTCTTCCTTACGCAATTCACTGGTTCCTTTAAAAAAAAAAGTCTTCTCTTGCATACCCGTCTAAAAATGAAGAATAGGTTCTGGGAAAGCCACCTACTCAGGACTTCTTCATATCGGGGAAATACATCGAAGTTTTCTTGATACAACTATTCACGAGAAATCTACGAAAGCTGGATAATCCTTCAACACCAAACCCTACGTCGTGCGAAGCTATTCATCACGGCTTGATAGAGTGGTGCTGCATTAATCACACGATCCTGAAGTTTACTTTGCATCGTGATCTTACGTCCGAATAATCGTCATGTGGAAGGTCTTCAAAGACATTATTCATGGGTTTTCATGTGCGATTTGGCTCGCATTTTAAGCTTGTTATGTTCTATCTTGTTTGATGTGATGATTGTTTCATTTAGAGTAGAATACGGCTCCTTGCTGTTTGCAGTGGGAAATTGAATTTTGGGATATTGGAATATTGGAATATTGGAATGTCTGGTTTGATTTGTTTGAAGTGGAATTCCATGATATCTCGGCCTTTTCATGAAACTCATATGCTATGAAGATCTTTCAATCTTTTCTCTAGATCTCCTACCAACTTTTTCTTGTCATTGTAGTTGTTAGCGTTCTCCCTATAATCTTTTGCTTCCGCAGTAGCTTTCTGATTCGTCGCGAAAGCTTTCGCAAGAGCACCCTGAATTTTCACATCATCCATTTTGAACTTCTCTGCCGCTTCCTCTAACTTCACAGCATTGTCGACCTCGGACGGTTTCTTAGTCCACCCATCATAGCCTGGCTTTGACATTTTTTCTCCACATTTCTCAAGCGCTTTCCACTTCTTCATGCTTTCTTGGTAATAAGATTCTAATCTTTGTATTTCATAATCGGCTTTGGATAACATGCGATCGGCTTCGAGTTTACCATTGGCCTGTAGGAGTTTTGCCGCTTCTGCCAAATCTTCTTTGGCATTTGTCAATTTCTTGTCCAACTTCGCTATTTCATTGCGAGTAGCACGGTTCTCTGGCTTGCCTTCCTTATGTGTTTCCTGAGAGCTTTTGACTGTTGACTTCTCTCCCTTGCGTGATCTAGATGGGTCCCGGGAGCTGCTCCGATGCGGGCGTTGGCCTCCTACGCTGTTGCCCGTGTTGGATCCTCTGGGTGCGTTGCTACTCATGATGTATAGAAATGCGAATAAATTTGAACTGTTTTCTTGGAATGATAGAGATATATGTATAGAAAAGATGATAGATTATCTTCCTCTACTGCTAACCGGATTGAATGCTTCAGAAAAAAATTCGGAGTTGAACTTTGAGTGTAATTTGATGATAATGAATAATGTGATTAGGATGTGAGTTTATTCAATAAAGTACCTGATGTATGCTCTCTATATAGTATTAGGGTTAGAGTCACGTGGACTCTATTATAGGCAATAGTCGTTGAGTTACAGGTATTTCGAGGCGGAGGTCTAATATATGGCTTCTGCAGGCCTTGGAGGCCGGAAATTAGACCAGGAGTATCGTAATGCCAATGTGGTTGAATTCCTTCTTGCAATTATACGTATGCTTGATTATTTTTCTGGGGATTTTCTTACTGTATAGTGGGCACTATTGTGATGATGTGATCTAACGAGGATGGGAGAGGTAGTATAGATGAAAAGTAACGGGTGGTTGCTGCTATGTGTTAGGGGTTCTATCTCAATCGTAGGGAATACGTTTTTGTGATAACAGATCATGTGATACTTCAATAATGTGAAAAGTGTTCATGGTTTGATCACATATCAAATTGAGAGATTTTCGCTGTGTAGTACCGGTAATGATTTGGGGTTGTTGGATTTACATAACATACGACAAAATTACGAGTGCTTTGCCGGCTATTTGGATGATTCTGTCGTGGTCGTGGTCGTGGTCGGTAGTACTATCTCTGACCTATAGAGACCCTGATGACCCTGATATAGAATGAGACGGGTGGTTGGTTGTATTGTGGATAGTTAGTTGATGGGTATTGGAATTAAGTTCTTTTTTAAGGAAAGGGGGAGTGGGGGATGGTAATTTAATTTACGTTGATATTTTGAGAAAAATAAAAATAAAATAGTAAGGGATGCTTTGAAAGCTGTTTCGATGAAAATTGGATAATTAGATCAAACGTCTTTATTGATGTATTGTCACAATGGTAATGGTTGTTAGTATTGAATGTTCTTTCTTGTATTTATTTATCTTATTTAAAGTAAGATCTTACATCAGATATCATTTCGATTCTCTCTGATAATTATTTATATATCAAGTATACATCCCTAACTGTTTCTCGAAAATTTCAAACATAATTCAAGAAATCAAAGTCTCTAATGTATCAAACATCTTCTTGGATGAAATTGTCCGGATGGTATGTTGTGGATAGTGATTCATTTATAAAAAAAAGTGGTTTTACTAAATGTGTGTTTTTTGTTTGTTTGTTTGTTTGTTTGTTTGTTTGTTTGTTTGTTATTCGGAATCTATGTGAGATTTTAATGCGTATTGGTACATCATTGAAATTATGGCTAGATTATAAGAAGATATTTTAGGATGTGATTAAAAGATTCTCTAAGTAGTTTCATCAGAACCCACAATATCAGTGAGCTTGAATGTCCAGCCCCAATCTTCGTCAGAATAATCGCATACAATTGTAGGAGTCACCACCACTATGCCGGTTGTGGGCGAGGGAGTTATAGTTGTACTAGGTGCAGTGACAGTGATGGTAGTAGTAGAAAGTGTCGAAGAGGTCAACCCAGAATAGTGCGAATGGTTCAATATTTCAGATGGAACTTGTAAGCCGAAAGATATCCGCGAGTGCTTCCAATTTTGCCTTTTTCTTATGATCTATGACGATTGTTGAGCCTATATTAATTCTATTCATTTTCATGAGATTTTAGTACTGCAAAAGACGAAAGCCAATTTTCAATCTTACGAGAAGAGAAAGTACCAAGAACATTTCAAGTAGACTGAATAGCAGCCGCAGCCATTCTCTCAAGTGAAGCTATATCACTATTAGTATCAAATTATTTCTCACATGCCGGCGTGCCTTCTCTACAACCAGACACCATACATTTTTCTCTTCCGGTATGATGTCTTCCAAGAACCTAAATACTAGCATTGTGACCCAAGCATCAGCATCGATAAGCAGTGACGACCTAGGTTTGAGTATCTCAACCCTCAGGATAGGGGACAATGTTTCACTATTGGCATCCCAAGACCCGTCAAAATATTGTAGATCAATTAAAGCGAGGACTGACATTGTATTGGAAAGCGAATTAACTATTGGTACAGGCGGTCTTATTATTGGCAAAGTAATGGTTTTAAGACCAGGTAAAGATTTTGGCTCGGTGTTACTCGCGCTTGATTGGAATATAGGACTAACCGGAGGAGATAGAATCCACTCCCGATTTCCACGAGACCCTGTTGCGCGTGCTCGTGTGTCTGGTTGGTTATTCATAAGTGCAGCCATCTTTGCAGCCTGGCGAGCGATGGTAGCTGAATCTAATTCTCTTTTTGGAGGTGATGTTCTTGGTATGATGATAGCTGATTCATGATTTGGAATCTTTCGCCTAGTCGAATAATTTCTTTCACAGCTAAGTTTTGAGTTTCGGAATTGGTTTGGCTATGCATCCATCCTCGAGACTCTTCAATTTCTTGAATTGCCTTTCGAGCCGCAAGTTGATGAATCATAGCGCTTTTCTCTGAGAGCACTTGGAATGGAATATCGAGAATTCGTAGTTTATCAGACGGAGATTGGCGTAAAATAATGGACGTTGGGTTTCTCAGTGTGATTACCTGACACATAAGTAGGTATGCAGTTGCCCTGATTATGCGAACAGACCAGGCATTCTATGTGGCACCTGAATGATTTGTGGATGAAAATCCTCCAATGTATCGGTGCCTGTATCATTGCAGCCGGATATATGTCGCATAAATGAGTAAGCGTAGTAAAATCTACGACACACGGTTGTCTTGGCAGGAAGGTGAGATCTGATGAGGTAATCCGAAGCAGTACTTACTTCGTTGCTAGGCCTATCGTATAATGGTGGTGATACCACCATTGTTCATACAGCCTCCGGGAACGAATGTATGATTTTATAAGTCTCCAAAGAACATCAATCGGACAAATGAAGGTATGGTAGAGGTATTAGATAGACTCAAGGAATATACAAGGTAAACGGCGTAGGGGCTCGCTAATTTCTTCAATGAGCTTTCTGAAAGTTATCTGAACACACAAAGTTATGGTTGACAGGTCGCAGATCGAATCGATAATATTATATATATACTCGAGCAATTTATATCGTGATATTACTTCTTTTTTTCATCCCGCAATGGCGGTATCAGAGGCCTATGAGAGTGCGTCTGCTATGAGCCTACAAACAGGGGGCAAGGGGAAGGCAAACCGTTCTAGTGATCCCCCTATACAAGGTTATATTGACCTTTCGAGCACACGTAATACACAGAAATGGTGTATTCATACCGAAAGACCCTCGCCCGGAGCGAGGGGAGTGGCGTATAAATAAGGAGAAATACTTGACTAGTGCAGGAGCTAGCATCATATTCTTCTATGTTGTCGGATGAACACGCATGGACTGAGAGCTAATACTCTAGCTTAGTGATGGATGCATTCACTTGAGTGAAAGTGGGGCCTGGAGGATATGAAAATGAGTACTTGAACCGTATACCCTGGAACTTTTCTTCTGTACTCTCTCTAAATAGGTATATGTAAACTTTAGTCTCATGTAACCTATAGAAGAGCTAGGTCCCAAGAGAAGGGACATGCCACCAAAGAAGATTAGGGTAGAGAAAAGGTCTACTTCCACAAGGTATCACAGTGAGATTCTTTGAAAGGTATTTTGAACGGGGATAAAAATATTATCTTGTTTAACTTCTATTTGACTGTCATTCTTTGGGCAGCGCTAAAAGATATTTTTCTGCTGTCGTTTTCACAACATGTAACTTGTATATCGGATGAAATCTGATCCAGTCGAATCTGATGGAGAGTAGCCTGCTTTATGAGAAATCAGATTTGTTCAAATTATTGAGTGATGATCTTTGCTGGTCAACTGTCAATGAGCTCTCTGATAAGTTCAAGCATCGAAGCGCAAAACCATCTTGCATGTCAGCAATGTGACAATACATAGGTACGGAAGAGAGGGAGGTAATTGAGCAGAGAGAGGTGATATATATATATATCACAGACTTGACTATTCTGAAAAGTCATATCAGGATAAGGTGATAGGAATCTACTATTCAATGTTGATTAATCACTTCTCCTCAACGATACAAAGCTAAAACTATCTTACAAGTTTCTGATAAATGAGTAAATCTGTTAAATTCAGCCCACAAGACGCATTCTATCGGGCTATGTTGCTATGAAAATCTTACCCCACTCTACCTGCTCTCTTTCAAAATAAATGGAGATCCGAAAGCTTTGTACTTTCTATATAAAGATGCCAGTGATTGGATCTTGAAAAGTCAAACAATAAGATAAAATCCGTATTAAAGCAGATGAAGTATCACTTATCCAAGTGGCAAAAGGAATTCTCTCGCGAAATCTTGAAGCTGTACGATTCTCTTAAGCTTTTTCAAATAACTGTTATCTTACTCTGAAGTCATACAAAGTTCAATGATCATTAATGTCTTGAGTAATTTGTCGTTGTCGCCGCATAACCCATATTCTAATTATCCATTACTGTCAAATCTATTCATCTTTTTGAATCTGGAAAGCATACAGAAAACACATGATAGCCCCTGAGCTTGCGAAGCTCTTTACAAATTCGCCCGGGCTCAGCCCTTGTACTCGAGAGGTGATTGTATATAGATATCCCGATACTAGACTCAAGCAGTCCATTTCAAAGATCAATCCCTGGTCTCAATTTTCACAAAGGGTATCTATCGCCTGCCAAATCTTCAGTCGCACGAAGAATCTTCTGAATCTCTTCGATTCCAGATGTCCTCTCTCGAAAGCACTACAATTAACAATCGCCATCATCTGAAGTTCCCTGTCTATTGTCACTTTCTGCGATTACTGTCATTTCGATCTATTCTCTAAAACTACTCCAGATTCAAGCTTCATAAACTCGTCCACGTCAGCTGTACGAAAAAGATCGCGCAATACAGCAAGGAGAAAACAGCCATACCGTTCTTCTGTGTCCATTTTGTTCACATATGATGGATAAATCAAGACAGCTTCTATACATTATATACCACGAGATTTAAATATTCGGGCTAAGCGCGAGTTGGATCAGGGTAGTAGGAAAGTGAATTATCCTCTTCACATGGGTGAATATCGAGAAGCTGCGGGTTGCCTTCCATTTTCTGCGGGGTTGGTAAAATATGGGAGTATAAAAGTGGCGCGTAGCATAGCTGATCCATCTTTATGAATGAGGCCAGTAGAAGAGATGGCTATTAAGAGAGTACTGGAAATGCCACTTTTGAACAAGTGAGACGATGATGTAGTGTCTGGGTTATCATACCAGCATGCACAACTGAAGAATTAAGTAGAGTTTTCATCTGAAGCATCTAATCTACGTGAACAACCAATGATTGTCAGTACTTCAATATTCACTGTCATTTATATTCTCACATGTAATTTCTACGGAAAAGAACTAGCAGTTGGGCACCCAATACTATCTGTTATAAATCAAATGAAATCAAATCAGAATGGCGAATTTCTAGCAATAGACACAATGTTGCTGGCATTTTTGACCTGGGATAGATAATTGAGAGAATCAAGATGCTGAAGATGATCTTTTATAATACATGTGAGTCCATACGTAGCGACGCCGGCGAGTGGGAGGTTCAGTACCCGTGAGTATCTTCTGATGTTTCTATGAGCATGCGGGTCTATATCCACTCTTTTGAAATCTATTCTACCCCTCACTTGCAAATTGGGATGGTAGTTATGAATCACGTTTTCTGCTACGTAAGTTGGCAATTGGCAATATTTAAGAGCCAGCAGATAGAGATTTTAGGATCTCCAAGGGAGAAAACCAGAGAAAGTTGAGTGTGAAGGATTGCAATGAGATAGATCACTATCCAGTATCTGTAGTTAACATCTAACTTAGTGGTAGCGTACTGCTGCATCAATCAACTAGAGTCAGAACCTACTCCAAAAGTCTACATATTAGATTGAGTATGAGTTATCGCTGCTGTTCTCACATTTTCATTATCAAGGTAAGATCTTACATTCATCACTAATTTTCAAACAGGATTTTCGTTGGTATTTCTCGGGAGCGTATATCGGACGAGATAAAATTTGCCATATCATCCATGTTTGTGATCCTATTATTAACCACACTATCATTCAAAAAAGTCTTCATTCCTACTAACAGACAACAAAGATTCTCAATTCCACTCAACCACAAATACCAAGCTAAAATCAAACAAGATTCTCCTACTACATACACAACAGCAACCCTTATCTTAGCTTTTGTTTGAATGAAAATTTCCCTGCTTGAAAGCCGTAATATTAATTTAGATATCTACCACCACCGAATTTTATAGCACAGAGTACTCAAATTACAATCCGTACTCGCCAACATTCCAGGGGTGTAATCACCACCACAAGCCACAACTCCCCACACAGCCGAACCAATACCCCACCTTGAGCGGATACCTACGTGGGTGGTGGGGTAAATAAAACAACACCAGACAGATATCCGTAACCCAAAAATGAACCCCCATACACATCCTCCACTCATACAATCTCGACATAGAGATACTTCACTCCCCAAAAGTTCAAAAAGTCAGTGAAGCCTGTGGGGTTCGAACCCACGCATCTTTCGATAATGGTGTACTTAAGAGACTTAAGACCATCGCCTTAGACCGCTCGGCCAAAGCTCCTCTGTTGTGATGTAGGTTATGATATTATTGAAATAATTAAACTAAGCCTAATGATGCGTAGCATTTATATTGTCATAATTCTGAAACTTAGGGGGTTTCGGTTACGACTCGAATCCGTTGATGAGATATTACCTACATAAATAGAAATCATTAATTCGGAAATCGATGAGCTGGAAAAGTTCGGAACAGTCGAGTACTAATCCCCTTCGGAAATTTATGGTGTCTATGGTTTGTGAGATGATGTTAATGCATTGTTATTTCTTTCTTGATTGAGAAAGTAGGACCTTACATCTCGAATACGGTATCTTCTTATAGCGGTCATTCCAGAATACACATGTTTGCTGATTTTGATCTTCCGGACGAATATCTCGCATATTTTCGTACATTCTTGTACTTATTATTATTCTGACCCCCCCCCCCCCCCCCCATTTCCCCGAATGAGGCTCCTAACCCTTTGTAACTAATTCCAATCCTTTTACAAGCAGAAAAATACTCCCAAGCCAAGCTACAAAACAAAGAGTAATCAAGAAAAGCACAAAAAGGCCCCACCAAAACCACCGCACCTTATTTGTTACTTTCCCCATCCAGCTCTTCGTCCAAAACCTTTGAATATCATGATCTATGAATATTAATGTCGCCAACCACAATACAAAAAGATCGACAAATATCCACTCGAGATATACTATAAATATTCCTAAGCCTAGGAAGGATGGTGGTTCGAATAGGCCTATGAAGATTGTTATTCCGCCGGTGATGACGGAGAGGAGGTAAATGATGTAAATCAGTTTTTTGAACCAAACTTCATTTTCGATCTCGATTCTGACTTGACTCTTCTGTATATTGATTGAGGTTGATGTGTAAGTCTGAGACAGATTAATGGATGATGGCAATATGTCGTAATCACTAGAGGTATCAGGAGATGTTTGTGCATCGGTGAAAATTTTCTTGCGCAAAGAAGTCGCATCCGGAGGGGACAAGTATGCTTCTTTCAGGATATTAGTTCGTATCTGAGTATGGGCATGATTGTATACTTGCCATAAAAACTCAAAAGCGGTAAGATCATAAGTGATAAGCCAAGTACTTGTCCGAATCCCCAATCGTTTTCTTCCGAAAGTATAGCAGACATTGATTCGGACGAATCAAGATTGTCTTGAGAATTGGGGAGATCTCGAGTAGTAAAGATACGAATCGTGCCCCAAACAAGAGCGAAAGAGAGCCACCCCAGCTAACGATTTTAGTGAAGTGCTGTCAATGAGTATTAAGTGTTTCGTACCTCCCATATAGTTGAGTCAAATGTTTGTCTACAGGCAAGAAATACTGCATATAGAGATCGTAGAAGTCTATAACTCCACTTCCGTCTTCCCATTCCATTTAATCTCGATCCGATTGATCTCATATTCGTGATGCCGAATCGGCTGGCCAATTTATCAAACCATAGAAATTTGGCCAACATTGTCATCGCTTGACCAATGCTCTCAAAGTATAACAACAATGCCCTTGTCGAATAACTGAAAACTAGGATGAGAAAAGCGAGCACAACATAAGTCCCATTGTATTTGATGTCTAGTAAATGATTTTGCCACATCCATGGAATTTTTGGTCGGAAAAGACACCATGCTTAGAAACTCATTGGAGGACTTATTTTGGAATCCTTTGGAGATACATCCATCACGGTCCCACTGACCCATCCAGCAGTATACACCATACACATCAGTATAACAGCTAGTATTCCCATAGCGACTACACGAATGACTTTGATCTTATTATTAGAGCGGTTTTCTGCCCTCAAAGCTATGAACGTTAGTTGTACACATCAAGATCTGACAACTCGTGTTAGTCTTACCTGTAAGAGTCAATATATGTGTGAAGCTTGAAAACCAAGCAGGGTTCAATACCGTTTGCTAGTGATAAGAATCAAGTCCTGAAGATAATTGAGATAATCCTGCTATGAGAACCGCAATTCCTAAAACGACCTGTTGGTCGGTGAAATTTAGAATCACATTTCCAAGGGCAAATGACCAAATATCCAATTTGGGTGTATTTTTATCTGGAGAACGGAGATAGTCGATTCTAGCCTTAGCCACGCAACATATTAGAGTGAGGTATAACGTGGTTTATCAGTGGGTCGGCCATATCAGTGGATCGGCCACTTTTACCTCGAATTATTATTCTAAAGCTATATTATTCAATAACGATTAAATCAATTGATTGAAACTATAAAGATTCTAATAATCTAGGATCTATTATATTATTTTGATAAGTCCTTGTATTATATCTAGTCTTTCTATATTTATTACAATATCGACTAGAAGATGCTTCCCTATTAGAATTTCCTTCTTTTTAATGCTCATCGTATTGAATCTGAATATCAATCTTTTGTCGAGATAATATATCTTCAGTTTCTTGTTTAGTAAGTATTCCTTCATTATGTAATTGAATCTTTTTAGTGTGTTGATGTTTGTTTAATATCTTATTTGTCTTTCGAAGTATATGATTTTCTGTACTTAAAAGTGTATTCTTATGAGCTAATCTTTTTGTATTTTTAGCTAGAGTTAATATAGTCTCAAATATAGGTGTAGGAGAGCTTGATTGATAACAAGCTATTTGAGATTTCATTAGAGTTGATTGTGAAAGAGCTTTAGTTGGATTGTGAGGTGTTTGAGAGATCTAAATGTTTGAATCAATGGATGAAGGGGTAGGTGTATGAATTTGAATATCCAATTTCGAGAGTATAGCTTGAGGATCGAATGGTATTAAATTTGCTCCTTGAAAACCAGCTTTTATATTCTGAGTTGTAATTGATTGTTGATATACAGTTTTAAAAGCTATAAGGAATTCAATCTTAGTGATATGATTGATGTGAGCTTTAATAAATCTATCAATTTGATAATCATATGTCTGTTTCAATATATTAAAATAGTCAATATTAAACGGTTGAGTTAAATGACTTGAATGTAATGGTAGCTTGATTGCTATAATATTATTTGACTTACAGTATGATTGAAAAGGTATTGATTCGTGACTTTTGTGTCTATCTAATATTAGTATTCGATATTTGCCCTTTGTTCGATGAATTGTATACTTATTAAAATACTTTAGCTATTCTAGTTCCGTTTCATTATTCGTCCATCCATTAGAAGTAGTTTTGATAATTTAATCTGTAGGAAAACCACTTTCTATATACTAATTAGAAAGATGATATTGTTTTTATACAATTAAGAATAATGGTATAGTTTCTCCCTCTCTATTATCATATATGATCGCTGTAACCTATTCTTTATTGTTTGGTTATATTGCTTTGCTTTTACCATTTCGTTCAGTATTAGTTACTATCATTTTGGGATATATTATACCTATCATAAAGCTAGTTTCATTGAAATTGTAGAAATCACAGTTGAGAATACCATATTTTGCTTGTATATTCGAAACTAGGTGAAACCAGTCTTCAATAAGCTTGGGATCTTTGTAGAGAGCTCTTTGAAAGTTATAAATGTGATTAAAATGTGTTTCTAACTCTGTATAACACTTTACAAATCGATAAGCCCAAAGCTTTCCGATCTTCCTTACTTTTCGCGTTTCGAGTATATAATTCATTATATTTTCAACAATATTCAATTTAAGTGAAAATCCTTTACTATCTATATCAAATATATATTGTGTCAGCGCAGGACACGATTAGTCAGCCTGGGAGGTGCCGGGGCCACCAAGGGCCCGGGCCTTGGCAAAGGATCGGGAAGTTGGTAATAGTAAACCTTAACCTTAAGGCTACCAGCTTGGCCTACGACAAGCCCGTAATCTATGATGAAATGAAAAGGACTAAAGGAATCTATGATATCAGGACCTACAATAAAGAGTAATATATAAGGGACCGGATATGCCCTGGACTGGCCGGGGCATAAGATTAGTTTTGACTAGAATCCAATACACCTTATTACCTAACCTCTGACATACCAATCGGTATCTTCCCGGCATATTACCTACTACTGAACCCTGACATATTGAATAAGTACCTCCTCTTTCAATTCAATCAAATTATAACTTTTTGATTGATTTTCAATCATATTAGGTTTATCTCGAATTTTATCATCTAATATAGATCGAGGTACATTATAGAGCTGAGCTGTCTTTCGAATTGTCAATTTTTTATTTGATTCAATAGCTTGAATAGCTAAGATTATATGTGCTTCTTTAGAATGACTTTCCATGTTTATTTATGAAGAAAACACGTGTCGAAAATAGAATAATAATTCGAGGTAAAAGTGGCCGATCCACTGATATGGCCGACCCACTGATAAACCACATTACTGAAATAACAAATGTCAATATTGTCTGAAATATTTGTTAGTGGGTTGAATAATAGACTAAAGTGACGACCAAAGAAATTCATTTGGTCATACTCCAATACCTCCAATATCAGGATTTGCTACCAAGGCTGGGTAGGATGTACAATTCCATCCCTCGGCTTGCGTATCACCTGACGACATGCTGCGAAAAATGCTGATCTATATGTTCGACGATTTTATTTGCGAAGTTAAGATGAAAAGCCAATTCGACAATGCAAGTAAATATTATATCATGCCTATCTTAGATCCGAATACAGGCTGGTGGGAAGAAATAGTGTTGTGGTGGCCATGCAGTGGCATGCACACGGCGCAGCAATCCTTTGGGAACGGCATAACGAATAGAAACCCAGTATCCCAAAATGCGGCCAGGGTTGTATTTTCAATTGACAAAAAAAGAAATAATCAGATCGGAATAACAAATGAGACGGGGGAATAGTTTCTTGGCAGCACTCCATCCTATCATTCCCACTAAATTAAGCGCTGGTTTGGCACTTTCTTTGCGTGTGAACCCACTTTCAGGGCCTGTACGTAAGTTTGTTACTGTTCGTGTCAACAAAGATCCATACTACGTTGGCCTCGATATAGGTATATGATGGCGCAAAAAAAATGAGATGCGAGTAAAGGGTACCAGAGCAATATCAGATCCAGAAGGAGGATCAACTACCAGTCTGAGTCAGAGGTGTCCATATATATCAGACATCCAGAGGAGATTTCCCGCACATCTGGGGGTAATTCCCAAGTCAGATATGCAACAAAAGCGCTGTGATCCTTCCCCACATGAGACTTGCAACAAACCGTCGTCGCTGTGGCAGGTGTGATATTTAAGCAAGGGAAAAGCACCAGTTCATATGCGCACTTGCTTTGATTTCGTTGTAGAAAAGAAAACATATGGTACTGCAGGGTGCAGGGTTTCTTAGGCATGATAAGAAAATACACGCTAGCTCGATTCAGTTAGTCACAAAACATGCGACGCGACAATTTTCTTGCCCTCGTTGATGTGAATGTGAGATACCAGTACATTCCATTTCCGGTGAGCTTTTTCCAAGCGATTTTACACTTTGGGATGCTTTCGCTAGCGAGCTGAAGATATAGTTCCGAATGTATAGTACGGAGTATATAGCACCAGTGAGCCATATGTATACCCTGCCAAATCCCTTCGTTGATCTCAAAAGCCAAGAGCCAAGAGCCAAAATGCGGAGGGAACCAAGATTACAATAGCGTCCTTCTCCACATCAATCAAAACAGACTCAATATCTTCTTCTTCTTCAACTTTGTCGTTTCAAATGTATTCTCATGGTTTTGGTCAAGCATTACCCAGTAGATAACATCTTCTCAATTGCTTTCCTTTGTTCAACAATCAGGTTCTTGATTCCTCAAGCAGGGTTTGATTCTTTTCGTCCTTGCAAACCATGCTTTTGACCGACGTCATACTGTAGGCGGGCCTGGCCATCTGCAAGACAACGGGAGATTGACTCCAAATTTTCTGTTTTGTTAAAACACATATAATCTTTAGTCTCACGATAGAAGTTGTTGATACAATAAATAAATAAATGAACACATTTATCAAATCTCAGCCAGCTATCATTTCTTCAATATGCTCTGATTTGAAAATTTCATCTGTCATTTCATTTCTGCCAAATTATTAATCTTGTCTTATCTCCTTTACAATGAACGATCCAGGCCTTGATGAACCTATCTCCAACGATGCTGATGATGTAGAGAACCAACAACGCGATGAGAGGGATGAAACTAAGACGAGGAAGCTTTCCTTGAGCCAAGGTACGCAAGAGGGGAGATTCTGCTGATATCCCATCCTTCAAAATGAAGACTCTGCTAACAAAAAATTTCTTCAGTCGTTGGTGGTTTGCTAGTACTGCGTTTCCTCTCGTCGCTGGCACCTTTGGACCGATGGCATCGGCCTTCAGTATTTGCGCACTCGTTGTACATTGGAGGGTCTCGATACCTCCCGGTGGAGTGGAGGAGCATGGAATATATATTGACGATCCGAAATGGTACAATCTTTGAGAACTGTTGAGAGAATGTTACGTTGATATACTGGGATAGGTTGATCAGTATAAATGCTGCACAATTGGCAATTGCCCTGACTTCGAATCTGTTCCTACTATTGAACATGGCAGAAAGAGTTCGATTCTCGATCGCGCAACCTATCACGATTATCGGCTGGTATCTGTCTTCTTTAGCATTAATCGGATTGACGGCTTGCGCGTCTGGGTCATTGACTCTTCCATCCCCACCGGACCATGCCTATACGCAAGCATTCTACTATGCGCTATTTTCTGCTGGTCTATACTTCCTGGTGGCCAGTTTGATGGTGGTTACGGTATACGGAGCATATAAAGGGCATTATCCGAAAGAGTTCAAGTTGACTATGAGTCAAAGAACTCTGATGTTACAAACGATCAGTTTCCTGGTGTATCTCCTTGCTGGTGCAGCAGTGTTTTCTCATGTCGAGTCATGGCAATATCTTGATGCTCTTTATTGGTGTGATTTTACACTTTTAACAGTTGGTATCGGAGACTATGCACCAATGACACATTTGGGAAGGAGTTTATTATTCCCATTCGCCATCGGTGGAATAATTATTCTCGGTCTGGTTATCGGTTCGATTCGATCCTTGGTTTTGGAACGTGGAAAGTTAAGCTAGGGGCTAGAATGGTCGAAAAAGAACGAAGGCGGATCTTAAAGAAAACTCAAAAGAATAATGTCGAAGTATTGAAACCTATCACAACAGGACAGTCATCTCCGGAATCAAGCAATACACTTGTCAGTGATGACAGGTTGTCGGAAAGAGAAAGACGACAACAAGAGTTCGATTTAATGAGACGTATTCAAGAAGAGGCGGCTACCAAACGTCGCTGGACTTCTCTGATAATCTCTGGAGCCACATGGCTTTTACTTTGGTTTGTTGGGGCAGCAATATTTCGTGTCACAGAGTATACACAAAGCTGGAGTTACTTTGAGTCTCTTTACTTTTCCTACACTTTGCTCTTAACCATTGGATATGGGGATTATTACCCACAATCCAATTCCGGCAAACCATTTTTCGTCTTCTGGTCTCTGCTTGCCGTTCCCTCTCTTACAATTCTTATCAGTAATATGGGAGACACAATCGTTAAGGGTATTCGCGATGTCACTCTTTGGATTGGAAATTCTGCCATCTTACCTGGCGAGAAAGGAATAAAGCATTCTATCAAAGAAACAACAAACAAGATGTCATTTGGGAAATTATTCAAGATATCCAAACTACCTCCGGATGCTGAAGGCACTGCAGCTCCACGCAATTTTGACAAGACTACTGGTCTTGGCGTCGCGAAAAATGAACGCGAAATTATCCGAACTCGTCGCGGCGAAGAACAAACAGAGGAGAATGATAAGCTGCCGAAAAGCCGACATCATTATCATTGCATCCTTATCAAGGAGATTGGAGAAGTGATGAAACACCTTAACAGTTCTCCACCAAGAAAATACACATTTGACGAATGGGCATGGTATCTTAAATTGACAGGAGACGATGAGAGTGAGTCGGAAAACCATAGAAAGGCGATTGTAAAGCCAAAGGGTGGGAAAAATTTAGGTGGCTCAAAGGGTGAATGCGACGATAAGGAAGAGAAGTGGAGTTGGGTGGGTCATAGAAGCCCGTTAATGGGGAATAAGGAGGAAAGTGAATGGGTACTGGAAAGGTTGCAAAAGACATTAGAGAGGGAGCTGGAGGAGATGAGGAAAGAGAAGATGGGAGGGGAAAGAGAAGATGGGAGGGGAAAGAGAAATAGGGAAGGAGTGACTTCTGAGATAAAGATGTGAAGAACAGGTTGCGACTAGTGAAGCATGGCGTTTGGGACAGCATTGATACCTCGGGTTTTGATTCAGTGCTTGGGACTTGATGGCAGATTCTGGCGTTTTAGCATTTGAGATACCTTGCTGCATGCACTTTAAGATGGGGTTGATTTACTTCTGATTATATATAACAACCTAATAATAATAATAAAACATATATACCCAGGTTTGCGAGTGCAGAATAATTCTTTGATTGTTGTTGATCATATCTCATTTCACCTCGAACATGCGATTATCTCGTGTTTGGTTGCGAGTCGATCTATGGGTATAAACATGACAGCTAGATCACATCATAATCTTCTTAAAGCATATTAGTATTACGATTTTCTATGACAAGAATTTAGTCTATTACAAGTACAAGCCAACGAGAGTAACTATCGATCAATGCTCTCTAGAGCTCCATCATAATCGCTATAATTCCCAAGCAGCTGTATGTACTGGTAGTCTCGAAATTCGAATGTCTTCCTGATCTGTTGAATTCTTCTATATGTTAGTTAATTTCTTTACCACATGAAATGCGGATTAATAACCAATCGCTTGGAATCCTGTTTCAGTTCCCGAGGACCGGGATCGGGACTGGGTTTAGCGTTGTTTTAGACGAGGCGCTAAATTTGCCTGGCCCGTATGGATGGGGTTCCCGTGATTACTGGTTGGAATTGTTGGTCTCGTTGTTTTGAGGAGCTTTTTTCTTGGTGGTGGTGTTTGGTTTGCTGGGTTTGTTGTATTGTAAGATCTTACTACTTTTTGGTTACTTTTCTTTTCAAATCGTCGGGGATTTTAATTTGTATATTTAGTATGTGATGTTATAATGTTGCGTATACTCATTATGTGCATTATTTTTAAGCACAATTCGCTCGTCCCGAATAGATTGTCAATGGGCCATTTTCCTGCAGATTATCACCGAGAAGACTCTAAAAGTCGAACTATGTTGTTCTCGACTAAAACAATATTTGAATTGAAGGTAAGCCCGCCCTGTCGCTGGCCGGCGTACAGATGGAAAAGCCTTTGTATAACCTCAGTATCCTTCTAAGCTTCTTTCCTTTCATTTTCATATTCACTAGTAAAGTGTCGCCTATAATATGCGGTCAGACATTGGAGAAAATTAGGCTATGGCCTTACAACATCAATGCTGATAATGACCTGTTTTTGATGTTATGTTTTTATAGACGCGGACCTGCATTTGTCCGGCCTAGTTTATCACTGCTGCCTGATCACAGATAGCTTTTTATTTAGCAAGGGCCTCATTAACGATCCTCAAATTGATAACATCAATTATAAAATTGATCGAGTCCAGGCTGGTCAATGGGTACCTGCTCTGTAGGTAATGAGCCTCGCAAATAATGTGCAGATTGTCTGCCTACAGAACAGATAGTTGAGAAGTCCAACCAGATAGTTTGTAGGTAATTCTAAGTCATGTTAATGATCAAAGCCTAGATTTATCCCAGTATCATAATACTTTTACAAAAAGATTGTTCTGCAGAGTAGGTAATAGATCTTGTAAAGAACCTACAGAGCACATTGTCTGCAGATTACTCGTGAGTACAGATAATTTTTGCGTAGCCTAATTCAGTCTTTGATCAATTTGAGCGTACAAGAAGAGATTGTTAAAATGTGGAACTTCAGTTGGAGAGCATGTGCTATGTTGTAGCGGAGGCTATACTGGTACAGGGCTGTAAAAACCTTCTCTGGATTTGTAGGCAACAGCGAATATTGTTATGATTCTGCCAGATAGGTAGACCAATACTGGTGCATGGTATAAGTATGACTAGTACACTTAGTATAACAATAATCTTAAAAAATCACTTAATCTCCATTCAGCCACTTCCAACGTTAAGCCAATACCATCGAGACGTGCGAGAACGTTAGATATAAACAGAATATTTTACTGAGCAATACTTTTGATGCAAACAATGACGCATCATAACAGCACGAAAAGCTCCATCTCATTATCTCCAGATGTTGAGAGGCTTATCGAGGAACCCGAAGTTCGTAGGGTCTTACGACTCTTCATCTGGCTTGGGCAAACCGACATCATAGAATTCCTAAACAATTCATTCAACCAAGATCCCGAGGAGTTTGAAAAGACTTTAGAAGAAGTCTGCTTGTATGTAAACCGAGGGTTGCTAACTCAAAAGCATCTTACGAAGCAAATGCGTACCTACAAACACCCCTTCGATTGGTTAGACGATCCTGAAGAATATTATTCCTTCACGCCCGCCGAGAAGAAACTTATAGATAAGTTTGGGACGCGATGGCCCACAGTGCGTGGCGCAATTGATACATTGCAGAATTTCGTGTCCATTATGGAGGAACATGTATGGATAGGTCGCCGCACAAAGCAGCAATATCACTCCTGGAGTACTGTCATAATCTGTCCTAAAAAACACCCATGGGACCAGAAAAGCGCAGGAACTGAAAGCCAGAAGTGTCGTGGAAATTTGGGACCCCAGTTCGTGGTCTCTTACCCAGGGCTGGTCAACCTCGCATTTTTGAGCCAAAGGCAAGTCGATGACCTCAACCCTTCCTCACTCGAAAAGATCATTCATTTTAACTTCCCCCCATGGAAAAGAGAAATCCCTTTCAGAGTTAATATTAGCAATTCGTCAAAAGAAGATGCTGCTATTCTTCATAATATTGTTTTCAAACACAGGGATAAGGATACTACCTATATTTATATCGATGCCTCCTCCATTGAAAAGGGAATAGGTATTGGAATAGGTATAGTGGCTATACAGTCAAACAATCAAATATCATATCAAGAGCGAAGCAATATTGGTATTAACCAATTGATATATAATGAAGAGCTTTATGGAGTTACAAGAGCTATCGAATATACTAGCTCAATTGCTTACATTGATCAAAAATTTAAAATCTATTCGAATAATCAAATAGGTTTATATTGATTAAAAATACTCTCAGATTACTTAAAACAAATATGTGAAATTCTATAATAGGTATAGTAAATCACTTACTAATATCTTATTAATAAACTATATTATGATTATATAATATACGAATAATATGATTTTATATTATGAAATTATATTATCATATTATAATATAGCTATATCTATTATCAAATTGATTTATAATGGAATAGAATGGAATGGAATCATATGGAAGATAATCGATAAATCAATAAAATTTGATTGGTTATACTTTCTATTTATTATATAAATTGATTCTATAAGATTCGATTTAAATCGATCTTATTTATAAGCATAGAACTTACTAGAATTTCATTATAAACTATATAAACCTAGGATATTCTTTAAAGAAAATCTAGGAAAAAGCAAGCAAATTAGATATAATTCATTCTTTTATACTATTTGACTTCAATTCAACTATCTTATATATTCGATTCGTCCCTAAGCTAAATCTGACTAAGTCTTCCACTAAATATTATAATAATTATAATATTATTATTATAATATAATTTTTAACCTCCAAGAAAATATATCAAATAAAAGCAATCAAAGCAATTGAGA